>CM038672.1:347936930-348536930 GCA_021605145.1 Aegilops bicornis
CTTGTTGCATAAGGTGGCTAGAGGGTGCCAGTCTCTCCCACTTTATTCGGATCGGATTCGATGAAAAGGGTTCTTATGAAGGGTAAATAGCAATTGGCATATCACCGTTGTGGCTTTTGCGTAGGTAAGAAACGTTCTTGCTAGAAACCCATAGCAGCCACGTAAAAAAGGCAACAACAATTAGAGGACGTCTAACTTGTTTTGCAGGGTATGCTATGTGATGTGATATGGCCAAAAGGATGTGATGAATTATATATATGTGATGTATGAGATTGATCATGTTCTTGTAATAGGAATCACGACTTGCATGTCAATGAGTATGACAACCGGCAGGAGCCATAGGAGTTGTCTTAATTTATTGTATGACCTGCGTGTCATTGAAAACGCCATGTAATTACTTTACTTTATTGCTAACTGTTAGCCATAGTAGTAGAAGTAATAGTTGGTGAGACAACTTCATGAAGACACGATGATGGAGATCATGGTGTCATGCCGGTGACGAAGGTGATCATGTCGCGCCTCAAAGATGAAGATCAAAGGCGCGAGATGATATTGGCCATATCATTGTCACTCTATGATTTGCATGTGATGTTTGTCATGTTTACATCTTATTTGCTAAGAACGACGGTAGCATAAATAAGATGATCCCTCATAAAATTTCAAGAAATTGTTCCCCCTAACTATGCACCGTTGTGAAAGTTCGTTGTTTTGAAGCACCACGTGATGATCGGGTGTGATAGATTCTAACGTTCGCATAAAACGGGTGTAAGCCAGATTTACACATGCAAAACACTTAGGTTGACTTGACGAGCCTAGCATGTACAGACATGGCCTCGGAACACAAGAGACTGAAAGGTCGAACATGAGTCGTATAGTGGATACAATCAACATGAAGATGTCCACCGATGATGACTAGTCCGTCTCACGTGATGACCGGACACGGCCTAGTTGACTCGGATCATGTATCACTTAGATAACTAGAGGGATGTCTATCTTAGTGGGAGTTCATTAAATAATTTGATTAGATGAACTTAATTATCATGAACATAGTTAAAAGGTCTTTGCAAATTATGTCATAGCTCACGCTTTGGTTCTACTATTTTAGTTATGTTCCTAGAGAAAATTTAGTTGAGAGTTGACAGTAGCAATTATGCGGACTCGGTCCGTAAACTGAGGATTCTCCTCATTGCTGCACAGAAAGATTATGTCCTTAATGCACCACTCAGTGTGCTGAACCTCGAGCGTCGGTTGTGGATGTTGCGAACATCTAACATACACATTTTGATGACTACATGATAGTTCAGTGCGTAATGCTAAATGGTTTAGAATTGAGGCACCAAAGACGTTTTTGAAACATCGCATAACATATGAGATGTTCCAAGGACTGAAATTGGGATTTCAGGCTAGTGCCCACGTCAAGAGGTATGAGACCTCTGACAAGTTTCTTAAGCCTGCAAACTAAGTAGAAAAGCTCAATCGTTGAGCATGTGCTCAGATTGTATGAGTACTACAATCGCTTGAATCGGGTGGGAGTTAATCTTCCAGATGAGATAGTGATGGTTCTCCAAAGTCACTGCCACCAAGCTACTAGAGCTTCGTGATGAACTATAACATATCAGGGATAGATATGATGATCCTTGCTATTCGCTACACCGCGAAAGTAGAAATCAAATAGGAGCATCAATTATTAATGGTTAGTAAAACCACTAGTTTCAAGAAGGGCAAGGGCAAGAGAGGGATACTTTATGAAACGACAAATCAGTTGCTGCTCTAGTGAAGAAACCCAAGGTTGAACCCAAACCCGAGACTAAGTGCTTCTGAAATAAGGGGAACGGTCACTGAAGCAGAACTACCCTAGATACTTGGTAGATGAGAAGGCTGGCAAGGCCGACAGAAGTATATTGGATATACATTATAATGTGTACTTTACTAGTACTCTTAGTAGCACAAGGGTATTAAAATACCGGTTTGGTTGCTAAGTGTTAGTAACTCAAAATAAAAAGCTACAGAATAAACGGAGACTAGCTGAAGGTGAGATGACGATATGTGTTGGAAGTGTTTCCAAGGTTGATGTGATCAAGCATCGCATGCTCCCTCTACCATCGAGATTGGTGTTAAACCTAAATAATTGTTATTTGGCGTTTACGTTGAGCATAGACATGATTGGATTATGTTTATCGCAATACGGTTATTCATTTAAGGAGAATAATGGTTTCTCTGTTTATTTGAATAATACCTTCAATGGTCTTGCACCTAAAATGAATGGTTTGTTGAATCTCGATCGTAGTGATACACATGTTCATGCCAAAAGATATAAGATAGTAATGATAGTACCACATACTTGTGGCACTGCCATTTGAGTCATATTGGTATAAAATGAATGAAGAAGCTCCATGTTGATGGATCTTTGGACTCACTCGTTTTTTGAAAAGTTTGAGACATGCGAACCATGTCTATTGGTTTATACGCATGAAGAAACTCCATGCCGATGGATCATTTGGACTCACTTGATTTTGAATCACTTGAGACATGCAAATCATACCACATGAGCAAGATGACTGAAAGGCCTCATTTTCAGTGAGATGAAACGGGAGAGCAACTTGTTGGAAGTAATACATTTGATGTGTGCAATCCAATGAGTGTTGAGGCACGCAGTGAATATCGTTATGATCTTACTTCACAGATGATTTGAGTAGATTCTAAGTATATTTACTTGATGAAACACAAGTCTGAATTATTGAAAGGTTCAAGTAATTTCAGAGTGAAGTTGAAGATCATCGTGACAAGAGGATAAAATGTCTATGATATGATCATAGAGATGAATATCCAAGTTACGTGTTGGTTACACAATTAAGACATTGTGGAAATTGTTTCACAACTAATGCCACCTGGAACACCATAGTGTGATGGTGTGTCCGAACATCATAGCTGCACCCTATTGGATGTGGTGCATACATGATGTCTCTTATCGAATTACCACTATCGTTTATGGGTTAGGCATTATAGACAACCGCATTCACATTAAATAGGGCACCACGTAATTCCGTTGAGATGACACCGTATGAACTATGGTTTAGAGAAACCTAAGCTGTCATTTCTTAAAAGTTTGGGGCTGCGACGCTTATGTGAAAAAGGTTTAGCCTGATAAGCTTGAACCCAAAGCGGATAAATGCATCTTCATAGGACAGCCAAAACAGTTGGGTATACCTCCTATTTCAGATCCAGAAGCAAAAATGATTGTTTCTAGAAACGGGTCCTTTCTCGAGGAAAAGTTTCTCTCGAAAGAATTTGGTGGGAGGATGGTGGAGACTTGATGAGGTTATTGAACCGTCACTTCAACCAGTGTGTAGCAGGGCACATGAAGTTGTTCCTGTAGCGCCTACACCAATTGAAGTGGAAGCTGATGATAGTGATCATGAAACTTCGGACCAAGTCACTAACAAACCTCGTAGGTCGACAAGGATGCGTACTATTTCAGAGTAGTACGTAATCCTGTCTTGGAGGTCATGTTGCTAGACAACAATGAACCTACGAGCTATGGAGAAGCGATGGTGGGCCCGGATTCTGACAAATGGCTCGAGGCCATAAAATCCGAGAGGATCCATGTGTGAAAACAAAGTATAGACCTTGGAAGAACTACTTGATGGTCGTAAGGCTATTAGGTACAGATGGATTTTAAAAGGAAGACGGACAATGATGGTAAGTATCACCATTAAGAAAGCTCGACTTGTCGTTAAGATGTTTTCCGACAAGTTCAAGGAGTTGACTACGGTGAGACTTTCTCACTCGTAGCGATGCTAAGAGTCTGTTGGAATTGTATTAGCAGTTACTGCATTATTTATGAAATCTTACAGATAAGATGTCAAAACATTGTTTCCTCGACAATTTTCTTGAGGAAAGATTGTATGTGATACAACCAGAAGGTTTTTGTCAATCCTAAAAGATGCTAACAAGTATGCAAAGCTCCAAAGAATCCTTCTAAGGACTGGAGTAAGCATCTCGGAGTTGGAATATATGCTTTGATGAAATGATCAAACATTTTGGGTTTATACAAAGTTTATGAGAAACTTGTATTTCCAAAGAAGTGAGTGGGAGCACTATAGAATTTCTGATGAGTATATTCTTGATCAGAAATGATGTAGAATTTCTGGAAAGCATATAGGGTTATTTGAAAAGTGTTTTTCAATGGAAAACCTGAATTAAGCTACTTGAACATTGAGCATCAAGATCTATAAGGATAGATCAAAAACGCTTAATAGTACTTTCAAATGAATACATACCGTGACAAGATTTTGAAGGAGTTCAAATAGATCAGAAAAGAAGGAGTTCTTGGCTGTGTTATAAGGTGTGAGCATTGAGTAAGACTCAAGATCTGACCACGGCCGAAGAGAGAGAAAGGACGAAGGTTGTCCCCTATGCTTTAGACGTAGGCTCTACAGTATGCTATGCTGTGTACCGCACCTGAAGCGTGCCTTGCCATGAGTCAATCAAGGGGTACAAGAGTGATCCAGGAATGGATCACATGACAGCGGTCAAACTTATCGTTAGTAACTAGTGGACTAAGGAATTTTCTCAATTATGGAGGTGGTAAAGGAGTTCGTCGTAAAGGGTTACGTCGATGCAAACTTTGACACTAATCCGAATGACTCTGAGTAGTAAACCGGATTCGTACAGTAGACCAGTTATTTGGAATAACTCCAAGTAGCGCATGGTAGCTGCATCTACAAGATGACATAGAGATTTGTATAGCACACACGGATCTGAAAGGTTCAGACCCGTTGACTAATAACCTCTCTCACAAGAGAGATATGATCAAACCCCATCGGTGTTGGATTCATTACAATCTCATAGTGATGTGAACTAGATTATTGACTCTAGTGCAAGTGGGAAACTATTGGAAATATGCCCTAGAGGCAATAATAAAATGGTTATTATTGTATTTCCTTGTTCATGATAATTGTCTATTGTTCATGCTATAATTGTATTAACTGGAAACCGTAATACATGTGTGTCACGCCCAAGATGCGACCCTATCCTAAAGGAACTCGAAGGTCCCACCAAGGATAGAAGCGCATCTTGAAGACGCTTTTGCAAGGTGGATATCATTACATCAACATAACATATTAGTGGGGATACATCCAATACATACAATGACACATGAATACAACAATACAACATACAACATCAACATCTGACTACGGATGAATCATAAACAGAAACTCAAACAACATCCACCCTGCTAGCCCAGGCTGCCGACCTGGAACCTATCCCCTGATCGAAGAAGCAGAAGAAGAACTCCAAAACAGTAACACCGCTCTCGCGTCAAGATCATCGCATAACCTGTACACCTGCTGTTGGTGTAGTAATCTGTGAGCCATGAGGACTCAGCAATCCCATTACCATGGGTATCAAGACTAGCAAAGCTAAATGGGAAAGGAAGGGGTAAAGTGGTGAGGTTGCAACAACGACTAAGCATATATGGTGGCTAACATACACAAATGAGAGCGAGAAGAGAAACAAAGGAATGGTCATCAACTAGTAATGATCAAGAAGTGATCCTGAACTCCTACTTACGTCAGACATAACCCAGAAACCGTGTTCTCCTCTCGATTAACCCCGAAAAGGGACACTCATGTTTACGCACACGGTTGGTGTATTTTAGAAGAGTTTACTTCAAGTTTACTACAACCGGATATTAACAAATTCCCATCTGCCACATAACCGCAGGCACGGCTTTCGAAAGTTCAAACCCTGCAGGGGTGTCCCAACTTAGCCCATGATAAGCTCTCGCGATCAACGAAGGACATTCCTTCTCCCCGGGAAGACCCGATCAGTCTCGGAATCCCGGCTACAAGACATTTCGACAGTAATAAAACAAGACCAAAGAAGACCGCCCGATGCGCCGACAATCCCGATAGGAGCTGCACATATCTCGTTCTCAGGGCACCACCGGATGAGCACACCGTACAACTAAAACCAGCCCTCGAGTTTCCCCAAGGTGGCGCGGCAAAGGAGTCTAGTTCGGACCAACACTTAGACAAGCATTGGCGGGGGGCTGAAAAAGATGACCCTCGGGTTAGCTACTCCCAAGGGAAAGGTATAGGTGGTAGGCAAATGGTAAAACCAATGTTGGGCCTTCTTTGGAAGAGTTTTATTCAAAGCGAACTGTCAAGGGGGTCCCATAAATCACCCAACCGCGTTAGGGACGCAAAATCCGGGAACATAATACCGATATGACGGAAACTAGGGCGGCAAGAGTGGAACAAAACACCAGGTATAAGGCCGAGCCTTCCACCCTTTACCAAGTATATAGATGCATTAATTAAATAAGAGATATTGTAATATCCCAACATAATCATGTCCACCATGGAGCAATCTTCAACTTCACCTGCAACTAGCAACACTATAAGAGGGGCTGAGCAAAAGCGGTAACATAGCCAAACAATGGTTCGCTGGGAAGGGTGCAAAAGGTTAGAGGCTGACATGGCAAATTGGGAGGCTTGAAGAGCAAAAGATAGGTAACGCAGCATAGCGATAGAACGAAGCAACTAGCATAGCAATGATAGTAGTGAGATCCAGGGTAGCAGTCATCTTGCCTGAAATCCCGTTAGGAAGAAGAACGAGTCCATGAAGAAGATGAAGACATGAAGACGAACCAAGCGTAGACGAACGAATCCTCACGATCGCAACGAAACGGGAACTATTGAGAGAAGCACACAACATGGTAAGCACTCCACATGTGAACAAGGAATGATGCACAACCAAGTATGATGCATGACAAGGCTACATGAAGCTACTCATGGCAAGAGATGATGCATACAAGAGCAACACATCAAAGCAAGTTTAAATGAGGCCGGAAACAACATAGAACAATTCCGGTAAGTCCTCATATGCAAATTTCGAAATTGTTCCAGATCTGAATAAACCTTAAGTTCAATTTGTTAAACAGCAAGTTAATATGCACCAAGATGATCTACACGAAATTCTAGTCAAGTTACATATAAAGTTCATTTAATTCGGAGCTACGGCCTAGAAGATATGAGCAAAACAAGATAAGCATGGCATTGATGCTAAATGCATCCAAACATCAAGCAAACACCTCAAAATAAGGATGCAACATGATAATATGAAACTACGTGCAAAATCAAGCAAGTTTCATATAGAGCACACTCAAAACGGAGCAACGGTTCAACACACACTCTATACAAGTTTAAAGGACAAACTGTCCAAAACAGCAATTAGGCATATTGCAAGCACCAAAACAACATGCTACAGTATCACAATATAATAACAAAAGGCATGGACATGATGTACAGGTAAAGCATAACAAAACATGAACACTGAGCTATCTCCAGAAATCACTAGAACATGCTCAAAAAGACATGGCAAGATTGCAAATAATAACAGTTCAGACTTTGCGGAAAATAACATCAGGTTGCAATGTTTAGAGCTAACAAACAACATGTTACAGGAACTTATCATGGCAACCAAAGACATGGAATGACTCTACTGAATACGTATAACAAAAGTCCTTTACTGACCATGAGCCAAAAAGGAACAGAAAAATATGATGGCACCCATGTAAACATGGCAAGTTATATGACAGATTCATACATGGCAGGAACAAATAAGTAAGCATGTTGGTGAGCTTGAACCACTCATTACAGAGCAATACATGGCATGGCAAGGCAACCAACAGTAAGAAGGCATGTTTAAGAAGCTAGGCATGGCAAAAGAAAGTTCATAGGGTGCATGTATCACTAGCAAAGCTCATGGCAGAACTGAACTTAATGTTAACAGGCTGACATCAACATTATTTAGCAATCTTGAGGGCAAGATAACAACAAGTTACAGCAGACTATAATTGCAACAAAGGGCATGGATGGATAGATCAAGACATGTATAACAAAATATCCTTAGTAAACATCTCCAGATTATGCATAGAATGACTTGTAGCAGCAGGTTTACATAGCATCATAATATAGCAGATTCAGCCTAGCAAAACAGTAACAACAAGTACCCTACTTAACAAGCTTGATAAACTCACTACACAACTCACAAAAATACATGGCAAGCACCCCTGCAAAGATGGCATGACATAGATCAAAACTCATGTAGGCATAAACCTCATAGGATGCACACATCAATCATGGCAAAAATGACAAAAGAGCATGTTATAACAGTTTCAGCAGATTAACAGCAACATGGACTCTTGCAACGATGATTCGGGAATCAATCTGAACTCAAATGAACATGGTGCAATGGAATGAAATGATGTACTCGTTGAGGCGAACAATTTGACATATTACATGCACGAAAAGGAGCAGTATGCAGCAAGTTATGATGCGATGAACATGGCATGATAATGCAAAATATTCATGGACTTAGCGACCTTAACAGAAAAAAAAAACGGGTGAGCATCGAATAACTACGAGGCGCCCAGAGCGGGGATTAGGGGGCTGCTCACCCTGGGCTCGGCCCATGAAGGGGAAGCAGGCCGAGGGTGGAGGCTTGGCGGGCTGGGCCTCCACGGGGCCCACGCGGGGTCAACGCGAGCGGGCGGAGGAGGCGCGCGTGCGTCCGTGGTCGTCCCCAAGCACGACGATGGCGGCTACCGGCGGCGAGCTGGCCAGGTTGGGACGACGGAGGAGGGGCGCCAGCGACGTGGACCGGCGGATCTGGGCGCGGGGCGCCGGATTTTTCCGGTTCCCGAGGCCGACGGGGCACCGGCGCGCGTGAGCTGGCGGGCGGGGCGGCCATCCATGGCGGCGGCGGTACCTATGAGGCAGAGGGTGAGGGAGAGAGAAGGAGAGGAAGAGGGCGACGGGCGGCGACCGGGCGGGGAGTGAGGAGCGGGCCGGCGGCGGTGGAGGCTGGCGGCGGCGACGAGGACTGGGTCGAGGTCCTCCTCGATCCAGATCGGGAGCAGGAGGCGCTGGGCGCTGGGTTCGCGGGGCTGCGGCGCTGTCACGGGCCGGGCGGGCGATCCGGGCCCCGACGGGCCTGACGGTGGTGGGAGGTAATCGGGGACGCGTGGAGGCGCGTGAGTGGCTGGGAGGCGGGTAGGCGACGCGGGCGCCCGGTTGGCCGGGCGACGCCAGTGGCGGCGTGGCCTCTGGGCCGGCGACAAATGGCGGTGACGGAGTGGGGCGGCGCGGATTTCGAGTTGGCGGCGGCGGCTGATCCGTGGGGAAAGGCTAGAGGTAAGGGGAGGGCTAGGTTAGCCAAATTTGGAAGGGGAGGGTGGTTTTAAATAGGCAGGGATTAGGTTTAGGGGGGTTTGAGGGGGGTTTCGGAGCCCTTCGATCGCGATCGGACGGTTGCGCTCGGAGGGGGAGGTTAGTGGGTTGTGGAGAGACCATGGGCTGCGGGAGAGAAGAGAGAGAGAGGCCCGGCAGCAGTTTCCGGATACCGAAAACATCCAACGTATAGACCGGCTACGGTTGGGCTATCAAATGGACTCCGAATGCGACGAAACTTGGCAGACGGTCTGTCTACACTATAATAAGACCGCACGACAAGTTGCAACCCACTCCGAGAACATTTTTATGCCACTTATAAAATAATATTTTGGAGGTGTCACGGGCGCGTGCGAGTGTGTCCGGACTCGGAACGGACAACGGAGAGAACCGGCGGAACCCCAACGGATGCAAGTTTTGAAAAACATGCAGATGAAATGCAGATGATGACGTGGCAAAGTGCAACACGCAAGCAAAAGACATGGCAACTGCGGCGAATAACTGGAAGACACCTGGCGCATCGAATCCGGGGCGTTACAATGTGTGAATACATAGACCACAACATGTCCCTAGTGAGCCTCTAGTTGACTAGCTCGTTGATCAATAGATGGTTATGGTTTCCTGACCATGGACATTAGATGTCATTGATAACGGGATCACATCATTAGGAGAATGATGTGATGGACAAGACCCAATCCTAAGCATAGCACAAGATCGTGTAGTTCGTTTGCTAGAAGCTTTTCTAATGTCAAGTATCATTTCCTTAGACCATGAGATTGTGCAACTCCTGGATACCGTGGGAATGCTTTGGGTGTACCAACCGTCACAACGTAACTGGGTGCCTATAAAGGTGCACTAAATGTATCTCCGAAAGTGTCTGTTGGGTTGGCACGAATCGAGACTGAGATTTGTCACTCCGTATGACGGCGAGGTATCTCTGGGCCCACTCGGTAATGCATCATCATAATGAGATCAATGTGACTAAGTAGTTAGTCGCAGGATCATGCATTACGAAACGAGTAAAGTGACTTGCTGGTAACGAGATTGGACGTGGTATTGGGATACCGACGATCGAATCTCGGGCAAGTGACGTACCGATTGACAAAGAGAATTGTATACAGGATTGATTGAATCCCCGACATCGTGGTTCATCTGATGAGATCATCGTGGAATGTGTGGGAGCCAACATGGGTATCCAGATCCCGCTGTGGGTTATTGGCCAGAGAGCTGTCTCGGTCATGTCTGCATGATTCCCGAACCCGTAGGGTCTACACACTTAAGGTCCGCTGACGCTAGAGTTGTTATGGGAATTAGTGTGCAGTTACCGAATGTTGTTCGGAGTCCTGGATGAGATCCCGGACGTCATGAGGAGTTCCGGAATGGTCCGGAGGTAAATATTTATATATGGGAAGTCCTATTTTGGCCACCGAAAAATGTTCGGGATTTTTCGGTATTGTACCGGGAAGGTTCTAGAAGGTTTCGAAGTGGGGCCCACCTGCATGGGGGGACCCACATGAAAGTGGGTAGTGGGGCCAAGGCCCCATACCCCTGGTCAAGGCGCACCAAGATCCCCCCTTAGAAGGAATAAGATCATATCCCGAAGGGATAAGATCAAGATCCCTAAAAAAGGGGGATAACAATCGGTGGGGACGGGAAATGATGGGATTTCTTTTCCCCACCTTTGCCAACGCCCCAATGGACTTGGAGGGCAAGAAACCCGCCCCCTCCACCCCTATATATAGTGGGTAGGCGCATGGAAGCCGCAGTACTTCCGTTGGCGCAGCCCTCTCCCTCCCCAACACCTTCTCCTCCTCCGTAGTGCTTGGCGAAGCCCTGCCGGAGAACTGCAAGCTCCACCACCACACCGTCGTGCTGCCGGAGCTCTCCCTCAACTTCTTTTCTCCCCTTACTGGATCAAGAAGGAGGAGACATCCCCGGGCTGTATGTGTGTTGAACGCGGAGGCGTCGTTGTTTGGCGCTTAGATCGGAATCAACCGCGATCTGAATCACTGTGAGTATGACTCCTTCATCCGCGTTCTTGTAACGCTTCCGCATCACGATCTTCAAGGGTATGAAGATGCACTCCCCTCTCTCTCGTAGATAGTCTCTCCATAGATTGATCTTGGTGATGCATAGAAATTTTTTTATTTCTGCAACGATCCCCAACAGGAACCTCATAGAATATCGGAAATCCATCCAAAATTCATGTCGATGCAATACCCGATATTGTTTCCATACCGAGAACATGACTTCAAGCTTGAAATACCTTACAAGCGAGGAAAAGAAGGTGAAAATAGCAGGAAATATGTAACTATGCTGGACTACTACGCATATTACCTACTGCAAAGACCTGGCCAAGGAATCTCGCTGCTAACGTCTAGACATCTATCGCTGCAATTTTGGGTTGATGTTTACACATGCATTGAGCAAAACAGACTAAACTGTATCAAGAATAATCAAGAGAAGCTACATACTGAACTTTATAGTGGACTACAGGACGCGATTGAGCGAGGGGACACCAGAATAGAGCAGGTTGGAAAGAGGACAATTGTACCTTCATCTTTTACATGAGGCAGAAGATACAAGGCACAAAACTTGCAAGAGGCTTTTGCAATATGCCGTTGGGCCGGATATCCAGACCTGTTTACACCATTCAAATGCAATGCAAAGTGGCCTTAGATCCAATACATTCTATATGAAGCAGGAGGAGGCCTAAATGCAGCCGACCGACCAGATATTGTTGATCGATATTCATGATAAAAATGAACGAGCTAATGAGAGACATCGTTGTGAAGAAACACTTTGGAGAAACGATAGCAAGTAAGATCAGTCGACTACTCATCGCAACTAATAGAATCTCAATTTTCAATATTTTAGCACACCATAGCCTTTGCCTATATAATAAAATGCTTCTAAAATGTAACAAAATCATATATATCAATGTAGTTATCTACACAATAGAGTTCCAGAAGAGGGGACTCCCGCATGCGCACATACTTGTATTCCTCAAAGAGAATTACAAGTGCAAAGGACCATAAAAAATCGACCAAATAATCAATGTGGAGATCCCAGACAAAGATGTCGATCCGGACGGATATGCAGCAGTTGAGGATTTCATGATGCACGGGCCTTGCGGAGAGGCAAATACAAAATCGCCATGCATGATGGACAACAGATGTACTAAACACTTCCCAAAAGCATACAATGTCGATACCAATATCGATGAGGATAGCTTTCCAGTATATAGAAGGCGAGACAATGCAAGGAAGATCAAAAGGGAGGATCAATGCTCGACAACAGATCTGCCGTGCCATACAACAGAAACCTTTTGGTTAAATTCCAAGCTCACATAAACGTCGAGTGGTGCAACAGGTCCGGATCAATCAAGTACCTATTTAAGTACATCCATAAAGACAATGACCAAGTAACAACCTTACTAAAGGAAAGGCATGCGACAAATGACTATGATGAAATCAAGAAATACCTAGAGATGAGATACATATCAACAACTGAAGCATGCTAGCAGATATTCCAGTTTGATCTTCACCATCGTGATCCACCGGTCGAGAGATTGCCATTCCACATTGAAAATGAGCAACAAGTTATTTTTTCAGACTCGACTGACATTGAGAAGATAGTAAGAAGACCAGCCCAAAGATGTTGTGGGATGGAGGCAAAAAAATAAACGAGGTGGGAAAAGAATTAACCTATGCAGAATTCCCATCAAAATTTGTATGGAAAAGTGAAAGCAAAACTGGGGAGGAGCGGTAAAGGGGCTTTGATATTGGAAGAGTCTACTACGCACACCCTGCAAGTGGCGACCGATATTATATGAGAATGCTTCTAAACACCAAGAAAGGATGCACATCATTTGAGGATATTAGAATAGTTAATGGATTTGTTCACCCAACATACAAATCAGCATGCCAAGCGCTTGGATTTCTTAATGACGACAGTGAGTGGATTGAATGCATCAATGAAGCATCAAGGTGGGGATCAGGGACACAATTAAGACAACTATTCGCCACAATTTTATGCCATTGTGAGGTGACCAGCCCAAAGATGTTGTGGGATTCAACATGGGAGGCACTGTCTGAAGATATCCAGTACAAAAGAAGAATTATCGTAAACTTTCCTATGCTAAAGCTCGCTGATTCACAGAAAAGAACATATGCAGTGATCGAGATAGAGAAACTAATGAGGCAAGCAGGAAAGACACTGAAGGGCTATCCAAACATAGAACTACCAAATGCTACAGAACTTGAACAACTTGGGAACAGAATGATAAACGGAGAACTTAGCCATGACATGGAGGCACTAAAGAGTGAGCACGAAACAATAATACGCAATCTTAACCACGACCACAAAAATTTCTTTTGATGCAATAATAGAATCAGCTGAGAGAGGTCTTGGAAAACAGATATTTGTAGAAGGCTACGGTGGCACAGGAAAAGCCTATCTATGGAAGGCAATTACAACAAAGCTACGATCAGAGGGAAAGATAGTGCTTGCGGTAGCATCATCTGGCATTGCAACTTTGCTGCTCCAAGGTGGAAGAACAGCGCACTCAAGATTCCACATTCCAATAAATATCATGGAAGAATCAACATGTGAAATAAAAAAAGTCTCACATTTGGCTGAACTAGTAAAGAAGACCTCACTTATACTGTGGGACGAGGCTCCTATGGCAAACAAACACTACTTCGAGGCACTAGACAAAAGCCTTAGGGATATTCTAAGGTTCACAAACCAAAATAGTGATTTGGCGGCATCACAGTTGTGCTAGGAGGCAATTTCAGACAAATACTTCCAGTGATACCAAAGGGAAAGAGAGAGCACATAGTAAATGCATGAATCAAAAGGTCATACTTATGGAAGCACTTGAAATATTTAGACTAAATGAAAACATGCAGCTGGAGTGCATGTCAGAAGATCCAATACAAAGGCAAAATGTGGCTGAATTTGCAGAATGGATATTACAAATTGGCGATGAAAAAAAACAAATGATGAAGGAGATGATTGGGTAAGAATAGCTAAAGACATAATTCTACATAAAGGAGAAGACCTGAAAGAAGAGATAGTCAAAAGCACGTACTCAAACTTGCAACAAAACTATCATGACCGTGAATTTCTCGAAGAAAGAGCAATACTATGCCCAAGGAATGAAACAGTTGAGAAGATAAATAACTACATAATGAGCCAAATACAAGGTGAAGAGGTGACATAGCTAAGCTTGGACACTATATGCAAGGCAACAATGAAGTACAACACAATGGAGAATATGTTTCCAACGGAGTTCCTTAACAACATGACCTTTCCAGGAATTCTGAACCACGAGCTTAAACTAAAGGTAGGTTTGCGAGTGATGCTCCTACAAAACATCAATCAAGCGACAGGTTTATGCAATGGCACAATAATGACTATCACACAACTGGGAAACAGGTTCATTGAAGCACAAATAATCACAGGAACACACGTCGGTGATAAGGTATACATACCTAAAATCATTATGTCACCAAGCGACTCAAAATGGCCCTTCGTGCTGAAAAGAAGGCAATATCCTCTATCAGTTTTTTTTGCAATGACAATAAATAAAAGCCAAGGTCAATCCCTAAACAAGGTGGGCCTATATTTGCCTAAGTAAGTCTTCTGCCATGTGCAACTATATGTGGCATTATCAAGAGTCACAAACAGAGAAGGATTAAAGGTGCTGATGGACGACACGGAGTGCCCAAGCGAAGATAGCGTAAAGAATATACTATACAAAGTGATCTTCTAATTTTTTTGTTATTCAAACAAATGCATACGAGGGCCAAATCACCTTGATTAAAAAATACAATGTATGGTTCAAAAGCGTGTCATCCATGTGCTACATATATGGCCTGAAATACTGTATAAAAAGTATGTTATAGATTGGTTTTCTTATTATTTCTTAAGCAGGAAATAAGAACATGACAATGCATATTATTATTGCCATACACTGCTTTCATGCTTACAGATGTTAACAAGTGTGTATATGTAGCTTACTTTCTACCTGCGTAAAAGTTGATGTAAACCACCTTCTTTTACTACAATCAATAATTACATGCAAGGGTATCTTGCTAGGTTCTGTTAGACTTAATTCAAGCAGATCCACATGTTTGCTTTATTGTGTTCTCTACTGCAGAATTCAGAGAACAAGTATAGGTGCACTTCTAAACATAGAAAGTTGTGGTATCAATTCTGTTTTCACACGAAAAGTTGTTTAGCAATGGGAAGATAAAATCCTATTCTGATTTGTAGATCATTCAACTTCACAAAAACTTATATGGTTGCAATAACATTGACATTTCGTAGAAGTCTGGATAGTAGGAGGGCAATAACTAAAAGCCACTCGCAGAAAATACTCACATCTTGCTGATGTTTTTTCCTCCGTGAGCTCCCCCAATGCCTCTGTAGCCCCAACATCCAGAGCCTCCGACTACAATAAGTTTGAGCAGCGCAGATGTTCTCCCTGGACATCTCTCTGACCGCGTTGCCAGACCCGACGAGGTCGCCGAGATCCATGCACTCACCCAGCCACATGTGCCACCACCAGGGAAGAAAAATTAGGAGAAAAGATGCGACATGTGGAGCCGGGATAGCATGAGGATTAGTTTCCTGATGAGGCACAGTGACGCCATCCTTCACCGGCGGCAAATCAGAAGAAATGGCGGATGTGCAGGAGGAGCCTGGTGGGGATCACACGGGGGGAAAGGAGAGAAATTTCTTTTTTTAGAAGAAGGAGAGAGAGTTCTATGTAGATGACTAGGACTACATGCTGTTTTACTTAGATTTCTTTTGTGAGTAGAAACATATTCATTACTTAAATAAAGTTGGGGAGTTCATCAGCTAGTACATGCAATATACAATCAGGAAGTGCAGCACTCCACTCCTGATAACACTCCACACCTACAGCTAGCTTTGCTAAAATATGAGAAACTCGATTGGCAGTCTGCCTCCTCCAAGTAACTCTGCAACCTTCCCACCCTTGCATCTGCACCTTTATATCCTCCACAATCGAGCCCACAACAGAAACATTTTTGTTGGGATCATTGATCATACACACCACCTCTCTGCAGTCCAACTCAATATGGATCCTCTACACACCTTGATCACGTGCAAATTGGAACGCTCTCTTACAAGCCAATAGCTGTACAATCTCTGAATTTAGCATGCTGGGAAGAAATTGGGTCACAACACCTCGAAAAGCACCATCATGGTCACGTAAGACCACTCCTCCTCCTCCCTTCATTGCACTTTTTGAAACAGCTCCATCAGTGTTAGCCTTCACCCACCCATGTTCTGGAGGTATCCACTTCTCCACTTGGATCTGAGTTCTTATTCTTGCCTTCTTCTATACACTTCATTCCATTCATCCATGAACCTTGAAACTGAACATGCAATATCTTGGGTTGCTTGAATTCTTTTACCATCCCGGGCCTCATTACGCGCCAGCCATAGGCCATAAACTCCTTGGAGCACCATTTCCTTATTCTCATCATTAGCCTCACCGATCCAGTTAAATATCCACCTGCCAACCTCTTTATTCGAATCAATGCACTCTGGTGGTTGCATAGCTGGAATACCCCTACGCTTCGCCAAATCATCCCAGAACTGACAAGAATGAGGACATCCCTAGAATCTATGAATTGATGTTTCTTCTCTTCCACACACAGTACACAGAATACCTGGCTTTATGCACCGATCGTGGAGCTCCGATCCCAAAGCTAGGCCATTACGCATGATCCTCCAATAATGAATCTTCACCTTATTTGGAACGTGAGTACCCCAAAGTGCCAGCCAATTCCTATGATTGTTTACGTTCGACGAGGATTCCGGCTGTCCGTTCCTCGCCTTTTTCAGGCTCATAAGCAAATGGTATGTCGAACGAATGGTGAACTCTCCATTTTTCGTGAAATTCCAAGCACTAAAATCCTCCACGCCTGGCCCTCCAACTAGGATTTGTTTTATATCAAATGCATCATCAGCAGAAAACATACTGTCAACCTTAACATGATCCCAACCCTCTCCTTGATCATTTAGTAAGTCACTTACCCTAGTGATACCCTGAATATAAGTCTGACCCAATGGTCTTAGACTTCCATCACGAGGGATCCACGTATCATGATGGATAAGAATCTTGGAACCATCGCCGATGCGCCATACAAGACCTTCACGCAATAGATCACGACCAAAAAAATACTTCGAAAAGTATAGGATGCACCAGTTGGACAAGTTGCATTCATGATGGTCCCATTGTTGAAGTACCTGGCTCTAAGCACACGCGCACAAAGAGATTCTGGGACCTGCAATATCCTCGATGCTTGTTTCGCCAGCAGAGCTTGGTTGAAAGCTTCATAGTCTCTGAAACCCATACCTCCCTCTCTTTTAGTCATACACATCTTTTCCCGAGCAACCCAATGCACCTTATTTTCACCATTGACTGACCCCCACCAGAACTTAGAAGAAATAGTAGACAGGTTCCGACACGTTTTCTTTGAGCGTTGAAAATAGCTCACCGTAAACGTCGGTACAACTTGTAGTACAGATTTAACTAGCACTTCCCTTGCCGCCTTAGAGAGGACCTGACCTTTCCAACCCGTGAGTTTTCCTTTGGAGATTTCCCTAACATGTTTGAAAGTGCCCTCCTTAGATCTTCCAACCACCGTTGGAAAATCCAAATATTTTTCATTTAGGGCCTCTGAGTTGATCCCAATAATCCCTTTTAACATTTGCTTGTCCCCATCATTACTACCATTCCAAAAGAAAACTAAGGACTTCTGTAAGTTTACTCTCTACCCTGGTGCTTCTGTCCGGACCCCGATTCCAAGTCACATTGACCTAGATGGTAACACTTCATATCACTTTGCAGCCTCACGCACGGTATTCCCACGGGTGTCGCCTTACCATTGCCCGGGACCGTTTGCGCCTTTTGGCTCACGTATATGATATTGTCGCTAGCATCCATATGACAGAGAACCCGGGCCGACATGGCTAGTCGTGAACCCAAAGCGGCGCTAACCCATGGGGACAGGCATACATGAATCACATCGAGCATGTCGGTCATCAACGTATGAATCCAGGCTGTAGCACTGGGCTAACAGGACTCCGGTAACCCGGGCTGTAGCAGGCTAGGCAGGACTCCGGATGTCACCGCGTGACATTTCCCCGAAGGGACAGACACAGGAACAAAGTGAATCACATGCCGGCCAATCAAGTGTCCAGAGCAGTAGTGCTGGGCTAGCAGGACTCTGGTGAACCAGGCTGTAGCGGACTACTATCGCTCAGGAGGCACTAGACTACATTTCCCCATAGGAGAGGCTGCCAAGGATAAACAACTAGATTGTCGGATCCCACTCATACCAAGCATTTCAATCATACACACAACATGCCCGATATGAGTACATACAACATGGCATCACAACAAAACTCTACAACTCAAAGTACTTTATTTAAGAGGCTCCGAGGAGCCATACATAACATATTCATACGAGATAGGGGTCACATGACCCAACACTCAAGTCATACAAACATACAAGCACATGCGGAAGCAAACTAGTCTGAGTACAGACACTAAAAAGAAAGAAGGCTTGACGAAGCCCTTCTATCTACAGTGGCCCTTCACAAGCCTTGGATCACCACCTGGGAGGCTAGTCACTCGTCGACGTCAAGGTCTACATAGAACCCATCGGAGGCGGTGTTGTCGTCTGAAAGCATTAATTACAAACATGAGTACGGAGGTACTCAACAAGTCTTACAATGTAAACCTATTGTACATGCACATTCTCAAGAAGGTAGTGGAGTTATTGCAGCAAGCCAGCTTTGACTCTTAGCTAAGCTATCCTACGTGACACCACTTGAAAAGCATTTGTCGCACATGATTCCACTAATCACCATCACAATACTCCACCGTGGATCCTCTCTCGTCAACCCACGAGAGGGCCATCCGCGGTACTCACACTTATCTTGAGGCTTTTAGTAGTATCCATTAACTTGTCTATGAACTGCATCGGTGACCAAGTAGTCCTTTATCATGGACGCGGCTATTCGAATAGTTTCATACCCTGCAGGGTGTACTTCTTCACACGCTCTCACCACTTATCATTGTTACACGGCGTGTACTCGGCAACCTTCAAGCGGAAGCCCGGCAAAGGGTGTCGGCCACGACTGACTAAACACACGAGTCCCTAGTCCAGGTTTATCGCCTATTCGGGTTCCATCCAGGGAGTCCGGCCGAGGTTTCCACTAACGCCCCGAACGATGTGTGCAGGGTTCCCGAGACACCAAAGCAGGCGAATCGGTACACCGTGCCACGTGCCTCTTGCAACACAGCCCACCCCTATGGTCAGCGTATGCGGCCCCAAAGATGCTACAAACACCAGAAACTACTTTGCAACTCCCGGACAGAGGACAAGAGTGGTTAATAAGTCGAGAGGGTCCATTGGTTTCGGGCCCAATGCGTGGTAGTAGCTAAGTCTTAAATCACACACACAGATCTCAGTTCTTAGGGACGGCTTCAATGAAACAACCCACCATGTACTCCTACATGGCCTCTCATCGATACCTTTACCAAATCGTGTTCAACACTTCACTCTCGTTACCAACACAACCTTTCACTCTAGTTCATCATCCCGATGAGCCAGACCTGACACAACTCTAAGCATAGCAAGCATAGCATGGTAGGAAACACAAACATGGCTCAAACAACTCCTACACATGCTAGTGTGTTTCATCTAGTTAATGTGGCAATGACTGGTCATGCAAAGGAAGTGGGTTCAACTACCGCAACACACAACAGTTTGAATCGCGTTGTCTTAATGCAGTAAACAAGAGCAGAAGCGAGAACATGGGTTTGTATCGGTATGATCAATGGGTTGCTTGCCTGATGTAGTAGTAGTGGGATATCGCCCTTCGAGACGGATATTCTTGGTTATCCTCGGAGGCAGAACCTATCACGAAAGACACACCAAACATAAACAACACATGATGATATGCAACAATATGATGCATGCTATGACATGGCAAAATGAATGTGTGTTGGCCTAATGCAAACTAGAACAGAAAGGAATGAACTCATTTGAATCAAAGATTCAGATGCTAGCTCATTTAACATAGCCATAATAGTGCATTATCTTATTCTGCTTAAACAGCAAGGTTAACTTGTTCTGTCATGCATGAAACCATTACCAATGGATAGATTGAATTTTTCTGATCAAAATTCATATATAGAACTTTGCATTTGGAGTTACAGATTAATTTCTATGATTTTTTGAAGTTTGCAACAATTTCTGGAATTTCCTGAATACAAATAAAACAAGAAATTAGTTATTGCGTCAGAAGTGCATCAGGGTGACGTTAGAGGTCAACGGGGGCGTCCAGGTCAACCTGACCAATGGGTCCCGCATGTCAGTAGCTAATTTAACTAACTAATTTTAGTTAAAACTAAACTAGGTTAATTAGCAGAGGGCCCCACTTAGTCAACTCCGTCAACGGGGTCAAACCCGCCGACGTTTAGCCGCCGGCGAAGCCAGACACGGCGGCGAGAGTGTGTTTGTGCATTCCGGCGACCAAATGGGCGGCGGAGGCCATCTACGTGTAGCCGGAGACAAGCCGCGGCGTTTGGTGGCGGTGGTTGAACTTGGGGTGGCCGGAAACGTCGCCGGCGACGAGCTTGGCGGTCGCCGGAGTCGGGTGAGGATGAACCCGTGGCTACGGGGCACGGCAAGGCCGCAGGGGTAAGGTGCGTTGGGCTCGGGAGTGCGGTGAGTGCGGTGGTGTGCTCGGAGTCGAGCCAACGTGGCTGTGGCCACGACGGCGACGTGCGGTGGCGGCGGCAGGTGCGGCCGAGCTCGGTGCAGTCGGTGCGGGGCTCGAGAGCGTGAACGAGAGGGATGGGAAGGTATCTGGGCTCACGGCGAGTATGGCGAAGCAGTCGGCGAGGTCGGGGACGAGGTGATGCGATGGCGACGGCGATGGGGATCTCCGGCGGTGATCGACGGAGACGGGGTCGGTGAAGGTGTTGCAGGGCGTGCGAGCGCTCGGGGCTCGGCCAGCTCGAAGTAGTCGACGGTGGCGGAGTGAACGGACACGGTGGCGTAGCACGGAGATGACGGAGGGCGCGAGCTTCACGGTGGCGCGGGCGCGACGGCGTCGGCCATGGTGCGGGCGAGCGAGGGAGAGGAGTTGGGGAGGAGAAGAGGTGTCCGCGAGCTCGGGGGAGGAATGGCCGGCCGAACCGAGGCGGCAGGACGGTGCGAGGAGGAGGCTGGGCGGCGAGCAGCTGCGTGGCGTCGCCATCGAGCACCTGGCTGCCTGCCTGGCCAAGCCAAGCAGCTCGCTGGAGCGGTGGCTGGGCTGGGCCGGCAGGTGGGCTCGCCAGGTGAGCGCCAGGTAAGATCCTCTCTCTCTCTCTTTTAATTTCTGTTTTCTATTTTTCTGTAAGTGTTGGGCTTTTCTAAAAATACCTAGACACCTTCAAAAATCCTGCAAATAATCATGGGCTCTGTTCAGATTATTTCCAACAGCCCACACTTATTTCCAGAATTATTTGAGCATCCAAAATATTTACTAGCATTTAAATGCCCAAATGCAAATTACATATGATTTATTTCAATGTCCTTCTATTGACCTAGAAAATTGTGCACCTATTTTGCCAGAGGTTTTAACCCAAGACAAAGAGGGTGAACTTTTTAGAAGGGCATTTCAGGTTCATTGAAAATATTTTTAGTAAACCCTAGTTGGATTCAGAGGGGCCTGGGGTTCTGCCTTCCCCATTTCAGGTTTCTGATGAAAAGTAAACATGATGCAACACTCTAATGCATGGTCTAGCTAGGATGTGACAACTCACCCCCACTCAGAAGAATCTCGTCCTGAGATTTTGGATCCGTCAAAAAGAAGGTGGGGTACTCAAGTCGAAGACGATCCTCCCTTTCCCAAGTAGCTTCTTGCTCGGAGTGGTTTGACCATTGAACCTTGGGAAACTTGATGTTTTGGCATCGAGTGGTACGCTCGGCTTGATCAAGGATACAAACGGGATATTCTCGATAGGTGAGATTATCTTGGAGATCAAGCGTTTCGTGGTTTACTCCACGGATGGGATCCGAGAAGCAACGCCTGAGTTGAGAAACGTGGAAGACATCATGAACTCTGGAAAGATGCGGAGGTAGTTCCAACTGGTAGGCAACTTCTCCTCGTTTGGCAAGAATGCGAAAGGGTCCAATGTAACGAGGAGCCAACTTGCCTTTGATACAGAATCGATGGGTTCCTTTTAAAGGTGTAACCCGAAGGTAAGCCTTCTCGCCAACTTCATAAGACATAGGCTTATGCTTGCGGTCATATTGGCTCTTTTGACGAGATTGGGCTATTTTCAATTTCTCACGAATAACGCGAACCTGCTCTTCTGCTTCCTGGATCATATCCGGGCCAAAGAGTTGTCTTTCCCCAGTTTCTGACCAGTTAAGAGGCGTTCGACATTTTCGTCCATAGAGAATTTCGAAGGAGCTTTGCCCAAGCTAGCTTGATAACTATTGTTATAAGCGAACTCGGCGAATGGAAGGCATTTCTCGAGTTCATGCCGAAAGAGATGTGAAGCTTCAAGCATATCCTCCAGAATTTGATTGACTCGTTCTACTTGACCACTTGATTGAGGATGGAAGGCGGTGCTAAAGGAGAGACGAGTTCCCATAGCATTTCGGAAACTTTCCCAAAATCGAGAGGTGAAGAGACTTCCACGGTCTGAGTTAATCTCCAATGGAACACCATGAAGAGACACTATTCAAGAGATGTACAAATCAGCTAGCTGGCTAGCGGTTATATTCTCATGAACGGGTAGGAAGTGGGCTACTTTGGAAAGACGGTCGAGAACAACGAAGATAGCATTATTCCCTCTCTTGGTCCTGGGAAACCCGGTAATGAAATCCATACCGATTTTATCCCATTTCCATTCAGGAATTGCCAAAAGTTGAAGGGTGCCAGCAGGCCGTTGATGCTCTGCTTTGACGCGACGACAGACGTTGCAGTTAGCAATGAATTGAGCGATTTCTCTCTTCATCCTAGTCCACCAAAACCTCTGGCGTAGGTCTTGATACATTTTAGTACTACCGGGATGAATGGTGAGAGGGGATTCATGAGCTTCCTTAAGGATCAATCGCCTCAGGTTGCGTACCTTGGGAACCACTAGACGGTCTCCAAAGAATACGACACCTTGTTCATCAATAGAGAAACAATCTGCGACTCCTTTCTTGATGTTTCTCTTGATGCGGGAGATTGCCGGATCTACCTTCTGTGCCTTGATGATCTGATCCGTAAGGATAGGTTTCGCCACCAGGGTGGAAAGGAATCCTCGAGGAACAATGTGAAGGTTAAGCTTACGAAATTCCTCGTGGAGAAACGGTTGACTTTGTTGTGACATCAGATTGTTACAATAAGATTTACGACTTAGTGCATCAGCCATGACATTGGCTTTGCCTGGGGTTTAAGATATTCCTAAGTCGTAATCTGTAATCAACTCGACCCAATGTCTTTTCCTAAGATTCAAATCCGGTTGGGTGAAGATGTATTTCAGACTTTGGTGATCAGTGTAAATTTCGCAATGATTACCAAGAAGGTAATGTCGCCATGTTTTGAGTGCATGGACCACTGCTGCAAGCTCTAGATCGTGTGGGATAGTTATCCTCATGTGGACGCAATCGCCGAGAAGCGTAGGCAATCACATGACGATCTTGCATGAGTATGCAACCTAGTCCTTGTCGCAAAGGCGTCATAATAGATAACAAAGTCCTTAGAAAATCTGGTGGTACAAATGCACGGGTGCAGATGTCGAGCGTCTTTTCAGTTCCTAAAAGCTGAACTCGCCTTTGTGGGGTCCACTCGAACTTTTTATCTTTCTTGAGGAGTTCGGTTAGAGGCTTAGCAACCTTGGAGAAATTCTCGATTAAGCGGCGGCAATAGCTCGCTAAACCGAGGAAACTCCGAACTTGCTTGACCGATTCAGGTGGAGTCCTGTCAAGGACGGCTTGAACTCGCTCGGGATTGACAACAATGCCCTTACCAGAGATTACATGGCCTAGATAGGTTACTTCTGGCAACCAAGACTCACACTTAGAGAATTTGGCATAAAGGCGATGCTCTTGAAGTTTCATCAATACTAGCCTTAGATGTTCTGCATGTTCTTCCTCATTCTTGGAGTAGATGAGTATATCACCGAGGTAAACCACGACGAGTTTATCCAAATACTCCATGAAGATCGAGTTCATTAACCGAGAGAAAGTGGCTGGAGCATTGGTTAACCCGAAGGACATGACGGTGTACTCGTATTGGCCCTAACGAGTAACAAAGGCCGTTTTAGGAATGTCCCCGTTCTTGATTTTGATTTGATGGTAGCCCAACCTAAAATCCATCTTGGAGAAGACTGAGGATCCAGCGAGCTGATCATACAGGTCGTTGATCCTGGGAAGCGGATACTTGTTCTTGATAGTGACCAAATTGACAAGTCGGTAATCTACAACCATCCGATCCGTTCCATCCTTTTTCTTGACGAAGAGGACGGGGCAAGCCCATGGGGAAGAACTAGGACGGATGAAACCTTTTTTGCAAGGACTCATCGAGTTGTTTCTTAAGCTCGGCTAGTTCTAAGGGTGCCATCTTATAAGGTCTTCTAGAGATTGGGACGGTTCCTGGAACAAGGTCTATCACGAACTCGACATCTCTGTCAGGTGGAACACCTGGAAGTTCCTCTGGAAAGACATCCGGGAAGTGACGGACTACCGGAATATCTTCAAGGTCTGGAAGAGGGTTGGCATTTAAAGAGTAGAGCTGACGCTCAGACACTCGGGTCAAAACATTAACTGTCTTGCCCGAAGGGTGGGTGAGTTGAACAGTTCTAGTAGAGCAATCAATCTTAGCATGATGGGCTGACATCCGGTCCATACCCAAGATGATGTTAATGTCCGAGGACTTGAGAGCTATTAGTGATGCAAGGAAGACTAATCTGTCGACAAGGATATTATTTCCATGGCTGATTCTAGAGGTTTGCCACTTAGATCCAGGAGTTTGAATTACCATGGAGGTGTGCATGTCACAAAATGTGGTGTTGTGCAATCGAGCATAGCTCTCAGAAATAAATGAATGAGATGCTCCAGTATCAAAGAGAACAGTTGCCGGATGGCAATTAACAAGGAGCGTACCGAGAACGACGTTGGGATCCTCATGGGTCTCCTCAGCTGAAACATAGTTGACGTGGCCACGAGCAGTGGCGGCTGGTTTGGCGTAGAGCACCTTTCCTGTTGGCTTACCACGCCGGCAGACTTCCCGATCCGACCGGGGTTGTTCGGGGACACTCACGGATGTAGTGACCCGTCTCTCCACACTTGAAACAAAGTTATCACATTGGGACGTGGAGCAGCATTAGCAGCGGGCCACCATAGGCCTTGGGCGGTGCAAACTGCTGGTTGGGGCGAGGCGCCTCAAAGGATGGCCTCGGAGTGAATCTGGTGGCAGAGCGGTGCTTGGAATCCAGACCCGGCGCTTCTGAGATCCAGAGCCGGATGAAGAACCAAAGTCACGGGAGTGCTTGCGTGAAGCTTCAAAGTCAGACTGTCCAGTTTCAGCACTGATAGCCTTGTTGACTAACTTCTGGAAAGAGGTGCACTCGTGCAGACGAAGATCACGTAAGCTTCGGGGCTAAGTCCTCATGCGGAACCTTGCACGCTTCTTGGCGTTGGTGGATACCTCTTGAGGAGCATATCGTGCTAGATTTCCAAACTTGCATTGTATGCATCCACAGTCGATCTACCACAGGTGAAGTTGCAGAACTCTTCCGTTTACGATCCATGAGACCTTCCGAATGTGATGCTCACGGAAAGCCACTTGAACTCAACCCAGGTAGTGATTTGGCCAACCGGGCGCATAGCCTCGAAATTCTCCCACCAAAGGCTAGCAGGGCCTTCGAGGTGATAGGCAGCAAAGCTAACCTTATTAGCTTCGGCTATGTTGGCAGAACGTAGCTTGTGGGTAATGCTGCGAAGCCAGTCATCCGCATCGAGAGGCTCAACGGAGTGTTTAAACTTCGGTGGATACAGCTTGACAAAGTCATTGAGTGACACCAGGTCATTCCTTGGCTGGCGTGATGTATTCTGCTCAATCCGCTCCAGCAAGCGATTGGTCTCACGCTTGTTGCGTTCTGCCTCCATCATAACTTCGCCAAAGAAGGCGGTTGAGGCAGATTAACATTCCTAGCTGCGCTGGCTTCACCCTGCTCCGGAGCAGCAGGGTTGTTGCGGGTCTTGACCATCCTAGGAAACAAAACAACGGTTTAGACAAGGATGGAAGATTTTGTCAAGGGAGTGCGGAATGTAATGAATAACACGGAATGCAGAGATGTTCATCCGTATGACATGGTAATATAGAAACTGCCATATATATACCAACGGTCATACACACCATTCATAGTTTAGTACAAGCCCGACTAGAGTACAACTACGGTGAAAGGCGTTACATCTCATCGGAAGCATTCCAAACTCCTATACATTATTTTTCTACACTTACGGAATTGATACACACTAAGTCATATTCCACAGTTCACGTAGGACGGTGGAAATATAACTATTACAATACCAGAGATACTACTAACTCAGACAGCTCCGTAGTAGTCCTCATAGAAGTCACCTCCATAGCCTGCAAGCTCAACATGATTATCCGGAAACAGACGGTCATGAGGAGCTTGTGGACCATAGGGGCTAGGATGAGGTCTTGGACCAACAAACGGTGGCCTGCGGGGACCACGGGGTGGGGTGATGCCTCCCACATCACGCCAATCCATCATGTCTGGCAGAGCAGATCTCACAGGATCTGATCCCTTGTATCCATGCATCCAGCTTGCACCCGGTGCAAACCGAGTCAAAGTGGCCCAATGATCGCACGGGTGTTGAAAAGCTCCATTCTCAAGGCTCGATTCTCTCGGTCCTTATCCTCGAGCATCTCAGCGGTGGTGCGGGTTAGTGAGTCCTCCCGAGTGGAATCCAAAGCATAGATGGCTGAAGATACCCTTGCGCCCGGGAGCGGCGGCATATAACGGAAGTCGGTGTTCAAGCAGGCCGATCGACTCGCATGATGGTCATCATAGAGTATGCAGTATCCTGCACATCCATCTCAATAGTGACCCCGAGTCCATAGGAGTGGTGAAGGGGCTCAGTCGATCCAGGATAAGAAGCAAATATCCTGACAGTGCAGAGGTATTGGCTTTGATTAAAGTCTCGGAATTGCTCTTCGACGGTGTATTCGGGATACCAGCGGTAACCCGTCTCAATCATAACCCGGACTAACATAGCCGTATGATCGGGCACATCGATACACCTGGTCAGGCGGACCACTTGGTTTTGAGCACGAGTGGCCATCTGAAAGAACAGCCACAATGCAAAGACATTAGAATTTCTAGGGAAAACCGGACAGCATAACGTCTGTAAATGCTCAAGAACAGGTTTGAGACATTCAAAATCAGATTGCAAAACCACTCAACAACATCATATCAAGGTTCCGGTTCAGCTAATAACATGCTAAAGGTAGTAGAAACTAAACTGAGGCTGGTAACCGACAATCCTATAAGTTACTATGGATTAGTAACACGTGAACCTGATAGAGAGAAGAGAGCCTAGTCCTATACCCACATAGAATGAGAAGAGGATGACTCAGATCAGAGGGCATATGTCGGCGTTCTGGGAACGGGGGTCCCCAGACTTGCCTGCCTGCGGCCTGCGGCGTGGCTCAAAGGAGGCCCAGGACGGCCCATCTTCATCAACGCAAGCTCAAGACCCTCGCGGGGCGGACGACAAGGAGCTTCCTCAGACACGGCCTCGTCAGGTTGGCTCATGAGGAGGCGGAGAGTTCAAGGCAGGGTAACTCGCGAGGTGCCCATGACGCAAGCCATGACGACCAAGGCGCCAGCCCGGCGCATTGTCCTCCTTTCCTCTTTGGTGCAAAGGGAGCAAGCGCAGCGAGAGCATCAAGCTAAGGCATCCGTTTGGTGCAACAAGACCAAAGACCAGCCCAACGGCCGAAGGGAGTCATCGTGGAGTCCAAGCAAAGGCGTCATCACCAGAGCCTTTGGCGCGAGGACCAACTTTAGTCAGGATAAGTGTACCTGTTGTTCCCCTTCAAAATGGCCAATTGTTGGCGCCCTTCCCGCTCAATATTTGGGAAGAGGCCCAGGGCCTTCGCCTATAAATAGGACTAGCCACCCGCAGGGTAGAGGGATCTGGAATCTAGACGAACATACAGAAAGATAGCAAGAGAACAAGCGAGAGATAGAGAGAGGCGACTGAACACCACCTAGCAGTTCATCGCACCCGCCAAGAACAGACCCTCGCGAGGCTGTTCTTCCTTGTACTGTTCCTCATCAGCCCAAGAGGCAATCCACCACACCACAAACTAGAGTAGGGTATCACACCACAACGGTGGCCCGAACTAGTATAAATCTTGTGTCTCTTGTGCTGCTCCGTTAGTAGTTTAGGTCCCTGCGATTCGGCGAGGTACGAGACGGTGGAGGGTCGGATCTCCGCGCGCACCCATGTTCGAACCTCAAGGGTCTTAGGAACCCGAAATCCAACATTTGGCGCGCCAGGTAGCGCTGAATCTGCCTTCGTCGCCTCGTTCTTCCTCGACCACCGCAACCATGTTCGACGCCCGTCGGGCGCCCGAGCACCGAGCCGCCCTTCGCCTCCCATATGTCGCCCAGACAGCTCCCGTCGGCGGGCGCCGTCGTAGTTCCCGTCACCTGCCGTCAACGCCGCCACCGCCCGGTGGGAAACGAGCAGCAAGCATCATCTCAGCACCCGTCCATGAGGCGGACGGCCGCACCGCCACGCCGCTCACCCCGCTGGTTCGCCACGCGCGCCTGCGCTGCCATGGAGTTCGAGCTGCACTCATCGCGGCAAACGAGCTCCTGCGCTACCGCCCCGTCGATGACGTCTACGAAAAATGGCTCGACCGAGTCGCCGAGCTCGTCCGTGCTGCAGGAGGCGCCCCCGCACCATCCGTCTCGCTGCACCGCACCGCCCCAGCTGGCGGCGATGAAGCTCGGGCGCCTCAGCCGCCTCCTCCTCAAGAAGGCGCGCTGGCCCCAAGGCGCGCGGACCCTGGGCGGAACCCATTCCTCCAGGCGCCGGCGCGGCAGGAGCAGAGCTGTCAAGAAGTTACTCGCCCACAAGAAGCTGCCCGAGCGCTCCCGCTCCAAAGACGTCAGACCTGCGCTGCCCCCAGCCGCGGCGCAGGGAGGCCCACAAGACCAAGCTCTCTGTCGTCCGAGGCCCCCTGCGGCCACGGTGGGCTGCCGCGCCTTCACCTCCGAGCTGCGCAGCGTCGCGTGGCCCGCCAAGTTCAAGCCAGACATGCCTCCTCGCTACGACGGCATAGCTGACCCTACGGAGTTCCTCCAGCTCTACGAGCTGGGCATCGAGGCTGCCAACGGGGATGAAAAGGTCATGGCGAACTGGTTTCCCATGGCGCTCAAGGACGGAGCCCGCACCTGGCTCCTGAATCTGGCCCCAGGCATGATCTCTTCCAGGGCCGAGATGCGCACCCGCTTCATCGCCAACTTCCAAGGTACTCGCGACCGGCCACCTGGCCAGGAGCGACATGCGCCGAATCAAGCGGCAGCCTGTGGAAACCCCGCAAAAGTACATCCAGCGCTTCAACAACGTGGTGCCTCAAGATCCCTGTGGTAACGGAGGAGGCCATCATCTCCGCCTTCTCCGACGGCATGCGCGACGTCAAGATGAAGGAGGAGGCTGGCGATGCATGAAGATCTGTGCACCTCCTTGAGCTGTTCAACTTGGCGACCAAGGCGCGCCAGGCTGAGGAGGGCGCCTCTCCTCCTCGAGCTGCTGCCGCGGATCCCGAAGAAAAGAAGTCCAAGGCCAAGGACGTGAAGCGCAAGGGGTTACCGTACTCACGGCCGAACCAGGACACCAAGCGAGGCAGAGATCAGCTGAGTCCTCCAAGGGCGGTCGATGCTGCGAGTACCACGACCTCCACACCCACAACACCAATGAATGCCAAGAGCTCCGGGCCGTACGTGAAGGCAGGGTCGGCAGACGCCCCGACCGCAGCGACCGGGGCTACGACCGAGGAGGAGGAAGGAATGCAGGAAGCTGGGAAGACCGCGGCCCGCGCCAAGGGTGGCGCGACCAACCTCGCGAGGACCGCTGGCAAAACCCACCTCGCGAGGGAGGCTGGAGGGATCAGCCTCGCGAGGATCGCCTGAGGGAATGCAGAGCCTCCCTCCGCTGCCGCCGCCGCCAAGGAGAGTTGAAGACCGTCATCGGGGCGAGGGTGGGGCTTCGAGGAAGCGCGTGCGATCGCCGCATCTGGGCGGAGCTCAAGCCCCACCTCTCGGCGCATCTTCAAGCAGTTCGCCCACAGTGAATGCAGTCCTCCCAAGCTCGAGGCCACGCGCCCTCTCAGTGGTCGGCGTGCGCCATCACGTTCAGCTCGGCGGATCAGCTCAAGTCTTGCCACAGCCGGAGTTCTCCCGATGCTTTGTTCCCCAATCATCAAGCAATGTGCTAGTCACCAAGACCCTCATCGACGGCGGAGCAGGGCTCAACGTCCCGTCCGTGGAGACGTTCAACAATCTTCAAGTGCCTTACGATCGGCTTCACCAACCAAGCCTTTCTCCGGAGTCACCGACGGCTCCACGGTCCCGATCGGGCAGGTCCACCTTCCTGTCACCTTCGGGGCTCGCGACAACTACCACACCGAGCTCATCGACTTGACGTCGCCCACATTACTTTGCCGTACAACGCCATCCTTGGGTACCCAGCGTTGGCAAAATTCATGGCCGTAACTCCACCACGGCTACAACGTCCTCAAGATGCCAGGAAGCGGCGGGTCATCACGGTGCCCTGTGAAGAGAGAGACGTAGTGTGCTCCCTGGAGCGAGCCTTTCAGGCCGCATCGCTAGAAGACCCAGACCACAACAGCAGGAGGCCTCCCGAGGCCAAACCCAAGAAGAAGAAGACATCGACCAGTCCGGCTCCTCAAGAGGCAGGCCCCTCAGGGCCCGCGCCGGGCCAGGGGTAGCCTCCTTCCATCGCATAGGAAAGCGCGCCCGGCGCCCTCCTCAGGCAGGGCTTGGGGGCTCTCCCCTGGAGGGCCGCCGACCCCGCCAAGGTCACGAGGGAGGCGCTTGGGCACCACGTGGAGGCGTGCTTCGATGCACGTTTCCCGCAAGCAGGAGCAAGGCAAGGAGGGCCGAACCCTCAGGAGTTCGTCAGCAAGGCCATTCAGGAGTTACAAGAGTCAAGGGTCATGAGGGGCAGCCGCCGCCTGCCCGCTGTGGCCCCCCATCCAGGCGAGGATGGTGGGCTGCGCGTCTGCATCGACATACCAGGGCTCAACCGAGCCGCGTCTCAAGAGCGCCTCTGGCCCTCGCGAGTGGGACGTTGCGAGGGTCCGCCCCACAGCTACGTGCGCATGCCGTGTGGCCTGCCAAACGCGGCAGCCGCGCACCAGCGTCTCATGAGGGACATCCTGGAGGCTCAAGAGGCCAGGCGTTCCGCAGCCCTGGCGGAGATGGAGATGGTCTATGAGGAGCCACCAGCGCCTCCGGAGCCTCCCGAGGCCCCTAGGCCTGGGGGCTCGTGAGGATCGGCTCCCGCAACCCACCGAGTCTGCTACACCAACACCCCTTCGACCCCAACATCACCAGGTGACATCTTTAAGTTTTATTTCGTGGGAGCGCCTTGAGGTCGCATTATTCCCAGGCCGCGTGGGTCCGTCCCTGCGGCATGTATCCCTTTTGTTTCATGTCATTAGCCTATCCTGTTGGGGGCGCCCCTCGGGCTGCATCATCCCCAAGCTGCTCGGGCCAGTCCCAGCGGCATGTATCCTTCCTACTTTTTCCTTAGGATTATGCTCTCGTTCCACCATGCTTGTTATTTGGTACCTTTTCCTGGGTGACGGAATCTTGCACGTTAAAGGGGGTGCACGAGCATCGCGACTCAGGGGCTCCTACCGCCCTCGGCCCTCACCCTCTGGTCTTGTCCATGGAATCGCGACACGGCTTGCCAGCTGACGGTGAGACCAGCCCAAGAGCCGGGACCCGAGGACGTAGAGTTTCGTCATCTAACCTGACTTACTTGGCGTTAAAGGGGGTGCACGAGCATCGCGACTAAGGCTCCTACCGGCCCTCCGCCCTCACCCTCTGGTCTTGTCCATGGCATCGCGACACAGCTTGCCGGCCGACGGCCGAGACCAGCCCGAGAGCCGGACCAAGACGAGAGCACCGGCATCTGGCCAAATTTGCAGGAACACACTCGAAGATAAGGCCCAGAGCCAGGCGCAACCCGCCTTGAGGTAGGGCCCCGTGAGTCCCGCGCTGGCTCAAGGGTGCCCCAACACGCCTCGCGAGGCCTCTCGTGCCTCTCCAAAGCAACTAATGGCAGAACTAACGATCGCCACAGTGAGCTCTTGTTCCTTTTGTGGTGAACCTGCAGGGTCCCTCCAAGGAGCACGAAACGACCTCACCACACGATCTCTCGCCGGCCAAGGCACGGACCTAGCGCCGCATCAGGAGGCATTGTCCTGACCCTCGAGATAATTCACCTTCCGGACACACTAGTTATCGTGACACCATCCCCACACTCAATGCAACCCCGTGTTAGCAACGTCGCTCTCCTTTCTCACCGAATGATGGCTGCTTGAGCGCCGAGGGGGACCCCCTGAGCATCGCTACTCAGAGGCTCTTACCGGACCTCGGGCCGCTCACCTCCTGGCCTTGACCACGGCATCGCGACCTGGCATACCAGCGACGGCTGAAGCCGCCTTAGGACTGGGACCTGTCGGCGCAGAGCATCAAGCCCTCACGAGGTTCAAAAGGAAGAAACTGAGCTAGAACGGAATGAGCATCTCGCACTGCCTCACAATAAGGATCATATTGACAAACGAAGCTACAAACGTCTTACAAGCCCCTTGGGTACATTCTTGGCTCCTCGCAGAACAAGAGACGCGAATCCTAAGGAGTCCTACCTATAGGGACCACCACGGCAGACGCCATCGTCAGCGATGGGCCACCGGTCCGCGCCAACCCCATCCAGATCAGGGCGGCGACGCGGCTCGACGAGCTCGCCTGCCCGGAGCGGCGCAGCTCGGGGCTCATAGCTGCTGCCGTCGCCTCTCGGCGCCAAGAGCTCGACAGAAGTCGCTGGATCCTCCGGCGCCTTCGTTGCCTGGGGAGCTGTCAAGGGAGTGGGCGGTCGGCCTCTGTCTCACCACAGCAGGACCCCGACCACCTCTCCCGGGGCAGCACTCCAGCCGGCGACCCTCCGCGTCGAAGACCTTGAAGGACACCACCAAAGCACCATCGTACTCCAGGTGGATCGTGAGGGCGCCCCTCGTCCTGCAGACCCGGGCGACCTCGCCCCAGCCTCGAGTCATGAAGACCTCGCCCGGGGCAACTACCGCGACCTCTGCCCCGGTCGCGAGGGTGCCGCAGCCGGCGTGCTGCAGCCAGAGTCCCAGGGGGCTCCCCCTGCCGGACGACGGAGGCGAAGAAAGAAGGAAGACGAATCCAAGACTTAGGAGGCGTGGCGACGTGAAGCACGAACTCCCGGCAGGAGCCCTCGGCATGGACTCCAGGGGGGAAGACACACACCTTCGTGACCCGCCGGCGTCGGCGGCGCCGCCGCCCGTGGCGCCCGGCGTCGCCTCCTTCAGAGCCGCCAACATGCGCGTACAAGGGAAGAGGAAACCCAGGTGGCGGCCGCACGCACCAGGGCGTGGGCGCCTCCTGGCGAGCGCTCTTGCCCTGACACCAGAGAGCAAGCCGCTTCTTTGGGGGGAGCAGGTCAGGATCCTCTTGAGGAGCCTTTCCCTTCTCTTCCGAGGAGAACCGGCGGATCGGAGCCATGGCAACCAGACAAAACGAGGAGGAGGAGAAGCAGAAGGATAGCCTGGAAGGGCGCGCGCCGCTCCGTACTTATAGCCGGCGAAGGCCAACCGTCGGCCTCCACGATCAACGATAATCATGACCAACTCTGCATGCAGGGACTCGTCGAATCCGGGTGGTTACCGAGGCATCGTGGGGAAGCAGTGTGCACGCGTCCAATCAACCGCCACGCGGCGCCCAAGGCCGCAGGCTGTTAGAGCCCGCGGCGGTTCGCACTTGCCCTTTCGCCTCTCTGCTCGGCCATGTTCGGGCGCGCCGTGGGCCCGGGGGCTACTGTCGGCGTTCTGGGAACGGGGGTCCCCAGACTTGCCTGCCTGCGGCCTGCGGCGTGGGTCAAAGGAGGCCCAGGACGGCCCATCTTCATCAATGCAAGCTCAAGACCCTCCCGAGGGGCCAAGCCTCGTGGGGCGGATGACGAGGAGCTTCCTCAGGCACGGCCTCGTCAGGCTGGCTCATGAGGAGGCGGAGAGTTCAAGGCAGGGTACCTCGCGAGGTGCCCATGACGCAAGCCATGACGACCAAGGGCGACAGCCGGGCGCCAGCCTGCGCACTGTCCTCCTTTCCTCTTTGGTGCAAAGGGAGCAAGCACAGGCGAGAGCATCAAGCAAAGGCATCCGTTTCGGTGCAACAAGACCAAGACCAGCCCAACGGCTGGAAGGGAGTCATCATGGAGCCCAAGCAGGCGTCATCACCAGAGCCTTTGGCAGGCGAGGACCAACTTTAGTCAGGATAAGTGTACCCGCTGTTCCCCTTCAAAATGGCCAATTGTTGGCGCCCTTCCCGCTCAATATTTGGGAAGAGGCCCAGGGCCTTCGGCTATAAATAGGACTAGCCACCCGCAGGGTAGAGGGATCTGGAATCTAGACGAACATACTGAAAGATAGCAAGAGAACAAGCGAGAGATAGAGAGAGGCGACTGAACACCACCTAGCAGTTCATCGCACCCGCCAAGAAACAGACCCTCGCGAGGCTGTTCTTCCTTATCTTATTCCTCATCAGCCCAAGAGGCAATCCACCACACCACAAACTAGAGTAGGGTATTACACCACAACGGTGGCCCGAACTAGTATAAATCTTGTGTCTCTTGTGCTGCTCCGTTAGTAGTTTAGGTCCCTGTGATTCGGCGAGGTACGAGACGGTGGAGGGTCGGATCTCCGCGCGCACCCCAGTGTTCGAACCTCAAGGGTCTGCCGGAACCCGAAATCCGACAGCATAAGGTAAAGGAGTAAAAGAGCCTTACGTCCCTCCCACAATCAATTCCCCTACATATAGCTAAAGCATTTCTAGACTCGACATCGACCAGTTTGTCTTAGAAAACCTACAGGCAGTCCGGCTCTGATACCAACGCTGTCAGGACCCCGATTCCAAGTCACACTGACCTAGCCGGTAACACTTCATATCACTTTGCGGCCTCACGCACGGAATTCCCACGGGTGTCGCCTTACCATGGCCCGGGACCGTTTGCGCCTTTTGGCTCACGTATATGATAATGTCGCTAGCATCCATATGACAGAGAACCCGGGCCGACATGGCTAGTCGTGAACCCAAAGCGGCGCTAACCCATGGGGACATGCATACATGAACCACATCGAGCATGTCGGTCATCAACGTATGAATCCGGGCTGTAACCTTTGGGCTAACAGGACTCCGTAACCCGGCCATGTAGCAGGCTAGGCAGGACTCGGATGTCACCGCTTGACATTTCCCGAAGGAACAGAACGAGGCGAAGTGCATCACATGCCGGCCAGTCAAGTGTCCAAAGCAGTAGTGCTGGGCTAGCAGGACTCCAGTGAGCCGGGCTGTAGCGGACTACTATCGCTCAGGAGGCACTAGACTACATTTCCCCATATGAGAGGTTGCCAAGGATAAACAACTAGATTGTCGGATCCCACTCATACCAAGCATTTCAATCATACACACAACATGCCCGATATGAGTACATACAACATGGCATCACAACAAAACTCTACAACTCAAAGTACTTTATTTAAGAGGCTCCGAGGAGCCATACATAACATATTCATACAGATAGGGGTCACATGACCCAACACTCAAGTCATACAAACATACAAGCACATGCGGAAGCAAACTAGTCCGAGTACAGACACTAAAAAGAAAGAAGGCTTGACGAAGCCCTTCTATCTACAAATGGCCCTTCACAAGCCTTGGATCACCACCGGGTGGCTAGTCACTCGTCGACGCCAAGGTCTACATAGAACCCATCGGAGGGGCGGTGTTGTCACCGAAAGCATTAATTAAGCAAACATGAGTACGGAGGTACTCAACAAGTCTTACAATGAAACCTATTGTACATGCACATTCTCAAGAAGGTAGTGGAGTTATTGCAACAAGCCGACTTTGACTCTTGGCTAAGCTATCCTACGTGACACCACTTGAAAAGCATTTGTCGCACATGAGTCCACTAATCACCATCACAATACTCCACCATGGATCCTCTCTCGCCAACCCACGAGAGGGCCATCCACGGTACTCACACTTATCTTGAGGCTTTTAGTAGTATCCATTAACTTGTCTATGAACTGTATAGGTGACCAAGTAGTCCTTTACATGACGCGGCCATTCGAATAGTTTCATACCCTGCAGGGGTGTACTTCTTCACACACGCTCTCACCACTTATCGCTGTTACACGACGTGTACTCGGCAACCTTCAAGCGGAAGCCCAGCGAGGGTGTCGGCCACGACATGACTAAACACACGAGTCCCTAGTCCAGGTTTATCGCCTATTCGGGTTCCATCCGCAGGGAGTCCGGCCGAGGTTTCCACTAACGGCCCCGAACGATGTGTGCAGTGTTCCCGAGACACCAAACGGGCGAATCGGTACACCGTGCCACGTGCCTACTGCAACACAGCCCACCCCTATGGTCAGCGTTGCGTGCGGCCCCCAGCATGCTACAAACACCAGAAACTACTTTGCAACTCCCGGACAGAGGACAAGAGTGGTTAATAAGTCGAGAGGGTCCATTGGTGTCGGGCCCAATGCGTGGTAGTAGCTAAGTCTTAAATCACACACACAGATCTCAGTTCTTAGGGACGGCTTCAATGAAACAACCCACCATGTACTCCTACATGGCCTCTCATCGATACCTTTACAGAATCGTGTTCAACACTTCACTCTCGTTACCAACACAACCTTTCACTCTAGTTCATCATCCCGATGAGCCAGACCTGACACAACTCTAAGCATAGCAAGCATAGCATGGTAGGAACCACAAACATGGCTCAAACAACTCCTACACATGCTAGTGGGTTTCATCTAGTTACTGTGGCAAAGACAGGTCATGCAAAGGAAGTGGGTTCAACTACTGCAACACACAACAGTTTGAATCGCGTTGTCTTAATGCAGTAAACAAGAGCAGAAGCGAGAACATGGGTTTGTATCGGTATGATCAATGGGTTGCTTGCCTGATGTAGTAGTAGTAGGATACTGCCCTTCAGACGGATATTCGGGGTTATCCTCGGAGGCAGAACCTATCACGAAAGACACACCGAACATAAACAACACATGACGATATGCAACAATATGATGCATGGTATGACATGGCAAAATGAATGTTTGTTGGCCTAATGCAAACTAGAACAGAAAGGAATGAACTCATTTGAATCAAAGATTAGGATGCTAGCTCATTTAACATAGCCTTAATTGTGCATTATCTTATTCTGCTTTAACAGCAAGGTTAACGTGTTCTGTCATGCATGAAACCATTACCAATGGATAGATTGAATTTTTTGATCAAAATTCATATATAGAACTTTGCATTTGGAGTTACAGATTAATTTCTATGATTTTTTGAAGTTTGCAACAATTTCTGGAATTTCCTGAATACAAATAAAACCAGAAATTAGTTATTGCGTCAGCAGTGCGTCAGGGTGACGTCAGAGGTCAACGGGGGCGTCCAGGTCAACCTGACCAATGGGTCCCGCATGTCAGTAGCTAATTTAACTAACTAATTTTAGTTAAAACTAAACTAGGTTAATTAGCAGAGGGCCCCACTTAGTCAACTCCGTCAACGGGGTCAAACCCACGACGTTTAGTCACGGCTGAAGCCGAACACGGCGGCGAGAGTGTGTTTGTGCATTCCGGCGAACAAATGGGCGGTGGAGGCCATCTACGTGTAGCCGGAGACAAGCCGCGGCGTTTGGTGGCGGTGGTTGAACTTGGGGTGGCCGGAAACGTCCCCGGCGACGAGCTTGGCGATCGCCGGAGTTGGGTGAGGATGAACCCGTGGCTACAGGGCACGGCAAGGCACGGGGTGAGATGCGTTGGGCTCCTGGGAGTGCGATGAGTGCGGTGGTGTGCTCGGAGTCGAGCCAACGTGGCTGTGGCCACGACGGCAACGTGCGGTGGCGGCGGCGGGTGCGGACGAGCTCAGGGCAGTCGGTGTGGGGCTCGAGAGCGTGAACGAGAGGGATGGGAAGGTAGCTGGGCTCACAGCGAGTACGGCAAAGCAGTCGGCGAGGTCGGGGACGAGGTGATGCGGTGGCGACGGCGATGGGGATCTCCGGCGGTGATCGACGGAGACGGGGTCGGTGAAGGTGTTGCAGGGGCGTCTGGCGCCGGGCTCGGCCTGCTCGAAGTAGTCGACGGTGGCGGAGCGAACGGACACGGTGGCGCAGCACGGAGACGACGGAGGGCGCGAGCTTCACGGTGGTGCGGGCGCGATGGCGTCGGCCATGGTGCGGGCGAGTGAGGGAGAGGAGTTGGGGAGGAGAAGAGGTGTCTGCGAGCTCGGGGGAGGAATGGCCGGCCGAACCGAGGCGGCAGGACGGTGCGGGGAGGAGGCTGGGCAGCGAGCAGCTGCGTGGTGTGCTCGGGTGCTGCCGTCGAGCACCAGGCTGCCTGCCTGGCCAAGCCAAGCAGCTCGCTAGAGCGGTGGCTGGGCTGGGCCGGCAGGTGGGCTCGCCAGGTGAGCGCCAGGTAAGATCATCTCTCTCTCTCTCTTTTAATTTCTGTTTTCTATTTTTCTGTAAGTGTTGGGCTTTTCTAAGAATACCTAGACACCTTCAAAAATCCTGCAAATAATCATGGGCTCTGTTAAGATTATTTCCAACAGCCCACACTTATTTCCAGAATTATTTGAGCATCCAAAATATTTACTAGCATTAAAATGCCCAAATGCAAATTACATATGATTTAATTCAATGACCTTCTGTTGACCTAGAAAATTGTGCACCTATTTTGCCAGAGGTTCTAACCCAAGACAAAGAGGGTGAACTTTTTAGAAGGGCATTTCAGGTTCATTGAAAATATTTTTAGTAAACCCTAGTTGGATTCAGAGGGGTTCTGGGGGTTCTGTCTTCCCCATTTCAGGTTTCTGATGAAAAGTAAACATGATGCAACACTCTAATGCATGGTCTAGCTAGGATGTGACAGCTTCCTCGTATACCTGCAGAATGTTCCTGAGAGACTCAAGATTACTTTGGGACTCCTCTAAAAAAATACTGTCCTCTGCAAACAGAAGATGGGTCACATGGGGGACCAGTGCTCCCAAAAGAAACCCGACAAACTTCCTTTTCTTGCTGAGCTTTTTTCAATAGAGCAGAAGAACCTTCAACACAAAACAGAAATAGATAAGGTGACAATGGATCACCCTGTCTTAGACCTCTAGATGGGATAAAATACTAGGAATAACCACCATTAAGCTTGACAGAGAATCTGGCAGTTTTAACACATTTCATGATCATATCTATCCAACCAGGGCAAACCCAGTCCTTTGCATCATTTGTTCAAAAAAAATACCATTCCACATTATCATAGGCTTTCATCATATCTAGCTTAACCGCACACAGGGCTTTCTTTCTCTTCCTCTTTATAATGGCATGAACACATTCATACGCCACCAATACATTATCTGTGATTAAACGCTCGGTTACAAATGCGCTTTGCTCCTCTGAAATAATATCTGGAAGAATGGTCTTAAGTTTATTTGCCAACACTTTGGCCGCCACTTTGTACAAAACATTACATAAACTAATAGGCGGGAACTGAGAAAGCTACTCTGGAGAATTTACTTTTGGGATCAGCACAAGTACTGTATCATTAAAACATTCCGAAGTTGCATTCCCTCCCATCAGAAATACTCTAACTGTAGCACACACATCTTCCTTAACGAGAGACCAGTGTCTCTGATAGAAAAGAGCAGACAGTCCATCTGGCCCGGGGGCTTTAGTAGCACCCATTTGAAATAAAGCTATTTCAACTTCATCATCGGATATATAGGCTGCGAGCATCTCATTCATGTCAGGAGAAACCATAACTTCCATCAAATTTAACAAATGATCAGCCCCAACCGAGCCCTGGGAAGTAAACAAATTTTCATAAAAGATGCCGCCAGTGCTCGCATCTCTTCATCAGAAGTGCACCTACTACCATCCTCCCTATGTAGCACCCGTACCGTGTTTTTTCTCTTCCGATGACTAGCTCGGTTTTGGAAATACTTAGTTTTTTGGTCTCCTTGTTTAAGCCATCCCACTCGTGACCTCTGTTTCTCCATGATCTCCTCTCTTGCATAAATCTCTCTAAGTTGATCTTCCAGATCACGGACCTCCAGTGAGATACCCGTGACCAGAGCTCTCTCTTTAGCATGTAAAAGTTGTGCTTTTAGTCTACCAATATGACGTCTAACAGAACCAAAAATAGTACGACCACATTGTTGCAGTTCAGCTGAGACTGACTTCAGTTTCTCACAAGTCTTGACTGCTCCTGTTCCACTAAAAAAGCCCCATGCCAAGCAGCATTCACAAACTCCTCATACATTTTATGTCTCGTCCGCATTTCTTCATAGCTAAATCTTCTAGGGCCATTACTTTGAGCATTAGGAGCTGTCTCCCTTGCTCTAACCAAAATAGCTAAATGATCAGATTCTTCCGTTATAATATGATCGACTAAAGTCTTAGGAAATAGTCCCAGGAAACCATTATTGAATGTAGCCCTATCAAGCTGAACTTGGATATTTTCTTCCCCATCCCTCTTATTATCCCATGTAAATTGATATCCATGAAAACGTAAGTCCGCTAGGCCGCAGTCGGCCAAGCACTCCCGAAACGCATCCATTTGTGTAAAACTCCTTGGATTACCGCTCTGCTGTTTTGATTGAAAAAGTGCTTCGTAATAGTCACCAACACATAACCATGGCAGATCATCTTGTCTCCTAAGATACCGTAGAGCATCCCAAGATTTATCCTGTAATTCCGTTCGAGGTTCTCCGTAGAATCCAGTGATCCTACATGCTTTACCTTCAAACACAATCTTAGCATCAATAAAATACTGGCACCATGGCCTCACTTATACCTGCACATTATCACGCCACCACATTGCAAGCCCTCCACTTTTTCCCACACAATCCACAGCCACCCCTCCTCTTAAACCAAGTCTCGATTTAATCCTGTCCATCGCTCTAGCTTTCATTTTAGTCTCACTTAAGAAAACCACCGCTGGGTTGTATGACCTAACCAGGTCTCTTAATTCACCAACTGTCGAGTCCAACCTAAATCCTCGACAGTTCCAGGCAAGTACATTCATTGTTCCTGACGGCCCTGCTGAACAGGGTCCGCCGATCTATCATCTTGCACGAAAATGCGATCAAATACAGTAGACGTATTACGCCTTGTATCGCGAACGAACGCATCATGAGTTGCTTGCCTATCAAGGTCACCTTTGGCTATCCATATCTGCTTGGTTCTCCTTTCCCTATTCTCCTGTTCTATTGTTGTCTGCGAAGGGTCACCCTGTTGATAATCAACCTCTCTTCTCGGTCTCCTAATATAGTGGCCCTTACACCGGTTACGTTCCACATACTACCCGGTTCTCCCATAAATACCATCATCACCAAAGAGTTCTCCTCTGTTTGATTAGAGAATGTAGCGCACCTGATCATACCTTCCAGAGTCATAATCATTACAGCTTGCCTTTCCCTTTCTATCACCAAATTCATCACGACCTGTAGCTCTCTCTCCTTGCTTTTCTTATTCTACAAGCTTTTCAAGCAAATCTTTTTCTTTTCTTTGCTCAAGCCCAAACCTGAGATCGCCACCCCTAGTGGCATAGAAACAGATTCCGTCATGTCTAGTGCAATCATCCCTGCCCTTGTCCATTACCAAACGTCCGCCAGTGCGGTTCTCGGATGAACAGGCGAAATCTGATTTAAAGTTCCTCTTAGTCGGTAAATCTCTCATCCTTATTTGCTCCTATTTTGGCTGCGATCCCTCCCCGCTCTGAGAACTACCAAAACTATGGTTGCTGCTAATTGGGGCATTGGCAGAACCTTCTATACCTGAATTATTTCTCCCAGGGCAAGCTCTCAACCAGCCTCCCCATTGATCTGAATCAATAGACGGGACACAAACACCTCCCTGGTGAACTAGTCTGCCACAGTCAAAACAAAAATGCGGTATCTTCTCATACTGAAAATCAAACCAGGTCCCAACTGTATCATCCTTGGAATTATTTAGGTTAAAAAATCGAGCCAAAGGCTCATAGACAGAGATAGTAGTTCTAATTCTTAGCTGTTGTCCTCTAGCAGTACCATATCTATCAGTATCCACCTTAACCATTGCTCCAAGCTAGTTTCCCAAAGCTTTACCAAAGGCCTCCGTTCTCTTGTCCGGTGGTAGATCACACACTCGAACCTAGACATCTATTTATCTAATACCATCTCAGACGGCCTGACATCTCCCTCGGTGTCCTTCATAATCAACACACAGAAATCAAACTGCCAAGGGCCATTATTCAGCACATGCTTCCAATCACCCTCGCTACCAAAATGCTCCACGAAAATATTTGAACCCATATCCCTGAAACATGCTTCTTTGTGTAGTCCCCAAGCCCTTGGCATAGTTCTCTCCAAAACAGACTTTTTTAGAGGCTTGGCAGAACATACCTTTCCAACAGCCGCCCATCTTGAAGCTTTTGGCAAGCCTGATCAGCAGCTTCAAAGATAAGTCCATTAGCTTCTTTATCCATCAGTACCGTTCGTCCCAGCTAACGGTGTCAAAACCGGCGGATCTCTGGTAGGAGGGCCCAAGCTATGAATCTTGGATCGATGGGTAACAAGAGACAGGTTCAGGCCCTCTTAATGGAGGTAATACCCTACTTCCTGCTTGATTGATCTTGATGAATATGAGGATTACAAGAGTTGATCTACCTCAAGATCATATGTTGTGGTCTAAATCATAGAGGTATGATGAGTAATATCATAATCAATCAACTAGCCTGGCCTCGGCTTATATAACATATCAGAGGCCTAGGATAACAAGAGTCCAAGTCGAATATGTCGGTGGAGAGGAGTCCTTGTCTTGATCACAAAGTCCTGTGGAATCTTCCTTGTATATGTCATCGGCTGTCCGAACTGGCTCATGTGTAAACGGCCACGGGGGTCTTCGGCCCAATCCAACTGATCGGGAGACGACGTGGTGAGTACCCCCTAGTCCAGGACATCGTCAGTAGCCCCCTGAACCGGTCTTCAAGTAGGGGACGTTCCTCGATTCTACCGAACAGTTCTTCATGTTCGGTCATCGGTCTTAAAAACTGGTTCAACAAATCTTCTCATCTTTGATCTTGAGGATCGCCGAAGTAAATCCGGAGAGTTCACACAACGGGTATCCGAGGAGCCCCTTTGAGTTATCGGCCTTCATCAATGCCTAGTTATTTTTGTGCCATACCTCGGGTTTGGAGTTGTTCCCGGGCGGGAGTTGAAGGAAATATGCCCTAGAGGCAATAATAAGTTATTATTTATTTCCTTATATCATGATAAATGTTTATTATTCATGCTAGAATTGTATTAACCGGAAACATAATACATGTGTGAATACATAGACAAACAGATTGTCACTAGTATGCCTCTACTTGACTAGCTCGTTGATCAAAGATGGTTATGTTTCCTAGCCATAGACATGAGTTATCATTTGATTAACGGGATCAAATCATTAGGAGAATGATGTGATTGACATGACCCATTCCGTTAGCTTAGCTCACGACCGTTTAGTATGTTGCTATTGCTTTCTTCATGACTTATACATGTTACTATGACTATGAGATTATGCAACTCCCGTTTATCGGAGGAACACTTTGTGTGCTACCAAATGTCACAACGAATCGGGTGATTATAAAGGAGCTCTACGGTGTCTCCGAAGGTACTTGTTGGGTTGGCGTATTTCGAGATTAGGATTTGTCACTCCGATTGTCGGAGAGGTATCTCTGGGCCCTCTCGATAATGCACATCACTTAAGCCTTGCAAGCATTGCAACTAATGAGTTAGTTACGGGATGATGTATTACAGTACGAGTAAAGAGACTTACCGGTAACGAGATTGAACTAGGTATTGAGATACCGACGATCGAATCTCGGGCAAGTAACATACCGATGACAAAGGGAACAATGTATGTTGTCATGCGGTCTGACCGATAAAGATCTTCATAGAATATGTGGGAGCCAATATGAGCATCCAGGTTCCGTTATTGGTTATTGACCGGAGAACTGTCTCGTTCATGTCTACATAGTTCTCGAACCCGTAGGGTCCGCACGCTTAACGTTACGATGACAGTTATATTATGAGTTTATATGTTTTGATGTACCGAAGGTTGTTCGGAGTCTCGGATGTGATCACGGACATGACGAGGAGTCTCGAAATGGTCGATACATGAAGATTGATATATTGGAAGCCTATGTTTGGATATCGGAAGTGTTCCGGGTGAAATCGGGATTTTTCTGGAGTACCGGGAGGTTACCGGAACCCCCCAGGAACTTAATGGGCCTTAGTGGGCCTAGGTGGAAGAGAGGAGAGGCGGCTAGAGCTGGGCCGCGCGCCCCTCCCCCCAATCCGAATAGGACAAGGAGAGGGGGGCGGCACCCCCCTTCCTTCTTCTCCTCCACTCCTTCCCCCTCCCAAGTCCTAATCCAACTAGGAAGGGGGGGGGGGGTCCTACTCCCGGTGGGAGTAGGACTCCTCCCGGCGCGCCCTCTCCCTTGGCCGTCCGCACCCCCTTGCTCCTTTATATACGGGGGCAGGGGGCACCCCATAGACACAACATTGATTAGTTGATCTCCCAACCGTGTGCGGTGCCCCCTCCACCATAGTCCACCTCGATAATACTGTAGTGGTGCTTAGGCGAAGCCCTGCGTCGGTAGAACATCAACATCATCACCACGCAGTCGTGCTGATGAAACTCTCCCTCAACACTCGGCTGGATCAGAGTTCGAGGGACGTCATCGGGTTGAACGTGTGCTGAACTCGGAGGTGCCATGCGTTCGGTACTTGATAGGTCGGATCGTGAAGACGCATTTACTACATCAACCGCTAAGCAGTTAACGCTTCCGCTTTCGGTCTCACGTACGTAGACAACACTCTCCCCTCGCGTTGCTATGCATCACCATGATCTTGCGTGTGCGTAGGAATTTTCTTGAAATTACTACGTTCCCCAACAGTGGCATCCGAGCTTGGTTTTATGCGTAGATGTCATATGCACGAGTAGAACACAAGTGAGTTGTGGCGATATAAGTCATACTGCTTACCATCATGTCATACTTTGGTTCGGCGGTATTGTTGGATGAAGCGGCCCGGACCGACATTACCCGTACGCTTACACGAGACCGGTTCTCCCGACGTGCTTTGCACAGAGGTGGCCAGCGGGTGTCAGTTTCTCCATCTTTGGTTGAACCGAGTGTGGCTATGCTCGGTCCTTGTGAAGGTTAAAACAGCACCAACTTGACAAACTATCGTTGTGGTTTTGATGCGTAGGTAAGAACGGTTCTCGCTAAGCCTGTAGCAGCCACGTAAAACTTCCAACAACAAAGTAGAGGACGTCTAACTTGTTTTTGCAGGGCATGTTGTGATGTCATATGGTCAAGACGTGATGCTATATTTTATTGTATGAGATGATCATGTTTTGTAACCGAGTTATCGGCAACTAGCAGGAGCCATATGGTTGTTGCTTTATTGTATGCAATGCAATCGCCCTGTAATGCTTTACTTTATCACTAAGCGGTAGCGATAGTCGTAGAAGCATAAGATTGGCGAGACGCCAACGATGCTACGATGGAGATTAAGGTGTCGCGCCGGTGACGGTGGTGATCATGACTAAATCTGGACGTCGAACTCGAGCTTTCAGGCTCGGCTCGGGCTCGCCCAGGCTCGGCCCGAGTTTGATTCGGCCCGAGAAACAAAAAGGTCGAGCCGAGCTGCGTTATTGGGCTTGTTTCGCCTCGGGCGAGCCCAGCTCGGCTCGAGCCAGCCCGTGAGCTCATCCAACTCTGCAACCCAAAGTGGCCCAAAGACCAACACTTGACCTAGCGCTCTACCTCACCCCGAGCAGCACTCATCCTCTTTCCCCCAGCTAGGTTAGCTTGACCTCCGCCGCCGCCATTGCAGTTCCTTGTGTCGCCGATTACACACACGCCGCTTGTCCAGATCGCCAAGGAGCCATGGAGAAGAAGAAAGAGAGGTCATTGACCTCCATTCACGGAAGGAGCCAGCGATTGGAAAAAGAAGAAGGGCGAAGCAAGACCTCCAGCTCCATGGACGCCGCATCGAGCCGTCTGCTCGCTCCAAGGACAATCCAAGCATCGTCCCTGTTGACCCGCTTGTGAGGGCAAAGCAGCAGGCGCGAGCAGTGCCACCCCCGCCTCCGCCTCGGCGTCTACCTGACAACAAAGGTATCGGCGCGCGGGCGGCAGCTGCTGTTGCATCCGGCTGGACCGGCTCCGGGAACACCTCCGTCACGCCTACTTCTCCGGCTGAAGCCGAGTCCTGGGTAAGCACAAAGTAGTGGCCTGCTCTCTTTCCTCTGGATATAAATAAAGCTTGTGAGCTTGTTGTGTGATGCATTGGGATAAGCCAGAGAACAACAAAAGAAGTAGTAAATTTCCTATTGTTTCCACTTGATTTATGCCCATCTGCTATTGTCCATTATAATCAGTTGTGCTTAAGTAATTGATTGTTTCCTGAAGATTTGCATATGACTAAGTCTAACGCAACCGTGAGTCCTCCGGTTTTGCGCTCGCAGATATTTTGTAGCAATTGCATAATATTTTACAAATTGTAACATGATTGTCTATTTCGATGTAGCAAGTTATTATTCAATCTGCTAGCCTAGCTAGCTTTGTGTAGGAGGAATCAAGTTATTATTTGGCTGTTCATTGGGCGTTTGAATGTATATGTTGTACAACATTGGGTGCATTTGAGTGTATATACTGTCTAAAAAGTGAGTATTTATGCCCATGTAATGCCCCTGTTTATTGAGGGCTCAATTGTTTTGTTGTAGAAATTGTAGATGGATGCATATGTTTAACTTCATTCTTGCTGTCCTAATCTCAGTATACTTGCCATACAAATATTTAGTGGATTTTCCTTCAAAATATCATTGTTTGAACAGGAACATGAGCCGGAAGAGGATCATGTCCAGGAGCAAAATGAGGAAGAGAAGGATGAGAATGTGTATGTGCGTGCTGATGAGTCCGAGTCTGAGGAATAAGAGAACTCGTATGATCTTAGAGATGACATGTCAGAGGATGAAATGGATATTGTTCAGTCCCCTGGAGGTGAGACTGATGTGTTTGTTTTTAGTTCAGAAGAAGACAATGCAAGAACAGGAGAGAAACGCAAGAAAGGGGTGAAAGTCAAGCGCAAAGTCACTACCAAGGGCAGTAGCAAGTCCAAGATTACTAGCGAGGAGAGTTCAGATTGTTGGACTTTTTGAGAAGGTGAAGGTGAAATCAGAAAAGGATCCTAAGGTTGAAGAGTTGAAGGCAAAGTGCATGCATTGCCACAATTTATACATATATGTTCAAGGTTCAAGCACCACAACACTTAATAGGCATATGAAGAAGTGTAAGATCTTCAAGAACAAGGTTGCGTGAAACTTATACAATCACGGCTTGGGTACAAGCCGTCCAATTTTAGAGGTGAATCCGGTCTTCCTCTAGGTGTGCCATCCAATGGGTATGAGCACACAACTATGAAGGAGTTGATTGCAAAAATGGTGGCTGTCCATAACTACTCATTCAGGATGGTGGAGCATGAGTGGTTCAATATTGTGATGAAGTACTCGAACCCGCTATATCAAGAAATTGGTAGGAAGGCAATAAGAGCTGAGTGTTTGAGGGTTTTCAATAAATGAAGGAAATCCTTAAGGCAGCCCTGAAGAATGTGGACCACATTAGTCTCACTACAGATATGTGGACAAGTAACCAAACCATTTCTTATATGTGTGTAGTGGCACACTATATAGATAAACATTGGAGGATGCAGACTCGTGTGCTTGCGTTCATGGAGTTGGACCCCCCTCACAGTGGAAACGTCATGGCTGTTGCGTTGTTTGAATGTGTGACTGAATGGAAGATAGAAAACAAGATAGTGTCCATCACACTAGACAATGCATCAAACAATGATTCAGCTGTTAGAGATTTGAAGGCAATGTTTTCTGTTCGAAGAGGGGCAGACTTTGAAGCCAAATATTTCCATGTCCGGTGTTGTGTTCACATTGTCAACTTGGTAGCGCAGGATGGGACAGCCTGCATGAGCACTTTGGTAACGAACCTAAGGGAGACAGTGAAGTACTTCAAGAAGTCCCCTTCCCGGCTGCACAAATTTGTTGAGATTTGCAGGAGTTTAGGCCTTAAAATTGGAGCGCATTTGACCCTAGATGTTTGCACGAGGTGGAGTTCTACATACAAGATGTTGGAAACTGGCCGACCATATAGGCAAGCCTTGGTGTCTTATGCTGATTCGGATGCCAACTACAAGTGGAAGCCTACAAACAAAGAATGGGATATGTTTCACTTATTGAACCATTGTTGTTTGCTTTTGCTAGAGTGACTACAGCCTTTTCAGGTCAATCCTATCCCACCGCCAACATATTTTACCCCCGCATTGTGAGTATCAAAATTGCTTTGAGAAAAGCCATGGTTCATAAGGACAAAACCTACAATGCAATGGGACATGCTATGATGGACAAGTTCAACAAATATTGGGAAGAACCAAACAATGTCATGGTTCTTGCCACTTTCCTGGATCCAAGGTACAAAATGAAGTACGTGGATTGGTGCTTTGGGCAGATCTATGATGAGGATAACGCTAAAACTGAGTTGTCTGCATTCAAGAAAGATTTGGACAAGTTGTATGAGAAATTTGATTCTCAAAAGAGGCAAGCTGAACCTCAATGCAAGAATACTTGCAATACAAGTACCTCAATGCCACCTGCAGATTCTGAGTTTCTCTCATTCTTATCATCCACTTCTACAAAACGATCTAAGAGTGAATTGAGAAACTATATGGATGATGCAAATGAGGGTATGGTTGCCACTTTCAATCTGCTAGAGTGGTGGAAGGTGAATGCACTTAGGTATCCTGTTTTGGCAAACATGGCAAGAAGATTCTTAACTATCCCCTGCTAGCTCGGTGTCTTACGAATCCACTTTTAGCACCGGTGGAAGAATTCTGGATGATTATCGAAGCTCTCTAAAACCATACATGGTGGAGGCATTGGTGTGTGGCGGAAGCTATATCAAGGGTGCTCACAAAGACTTAAATGTGTTGGTATGATTTCGATCTATGTTTTATGTCGTATGATTTCAATATGCATCATGGTATTGCCATAAACTAAAAATCTAATGGCTAACTTGCACAAAACTAGGATGTGGAAGAAGATGATGAGGAGGAGGATGTGGAGAAGGTCAAATTGCCTAAAAGTGTGGCAGATTGCAACTACTAGTAAGTATGTTACTTGTAAGATTTTTTTAGTTTACTTTTGTTACTTTTAGGCTTTTCTTATTTACAATAACCATTGTTACATGTAGGATACATTGTAGGGAGAAGACCATCAAGATGCATTTGTTAAATTTGCACATGGAAGTAAATCAAGCAATGGATCTATATTGGTCGTCACCCTTGAATGATGGAGTTCTTGCATGGATTATGTTGCTCGAACTTTAGATGTGACATATGTCAACTTCTCAACCTTGGACTATTAAGTTTATGTTGTCATTGAACTTTGAACTATGGATGTGACATATGTCATCTTATTTTGCTAAACTCATGAATGGTTTATGTTCATCTCAATTTCTTCAGCGTTGTCCAAACTTGGGTGCATTTGATGTCCAAATTTTAGTGTACTTGCTGTCCAAACCTGTGTGTATTTTTCTGTCAATAGTTTCAGACATTCAGTGTTAATGATGTCCAAACTTGGGTGTACATCTTTGTCAAAGTTTCAGGCTTTCGGTGTTGATGCTGTCCAAAGTTAGCACTTGGGTGTATTTGCTGTCAAAGTTAGCACTTAGCACATATAAATACTACTATATAAGGAAGAGAGGGAGTAGTCTGCGACGATGATGTGCAGTGCACACGAAGCTGCCGAGTTGGACCGAGCCAAAGACACCTGGGTCGAGCCTGCTACTTAGGCTCGCCTGAGCAATTAGCTCGGGCTGGCTCGGCTCATGCTGGGCGAGCTAATGGCTGGCTCGGCCCGAGCTCGGCTCGGCTCGGCTCGCGTCCAGGTATAATCATGACGGTGCTTCAGAGATGGAGATCACAAGCACAAGATGATGATGGCCATATCATATCACTTATATTGATTGCATGTGATGTTTATCTTTTATGCATCTTATCTTGCTTTGATTGACGGTAGCATTATAAGATGATCCCTCACTAAATTATCAAAGTATAAGTGTTCTCCCCGAGTATGCACCGCTATGCGAAAGTTCTTCGTCTTTGAGACACCACGTGATGATCGGGTGTGATAGGCTCTACGTTCAAATACAAAGGGTGCAAAACAGTTGCACACGCGGAATACTCAGGTTAAACTTGACGAGCCTAGCATATAACAGATATGGCCTCGGAACACAGAGACCGAAAGGTCGAGCGTGAATCATATAGTAGATATGATCAACATAGTGATGTTCACCATTGAAACTGCTCCATCAAACGTGATGATCGGACATGGTTTAGTTGATTTGGATCACGTGATCACTTAGAGGATTAGAGGGATGTCTATCTAAGTGGGAGTTCTTAAGTAATATGATTAATTGAACTTAAATTTATCATGAACTTAGTACCTGATAGTATCTTGCTTGTCTATGTTTGACTGTAGATAGATGGCCCGTGTTGTTGTTCCGTTGAATTTTAATGCGTTCCTTGAGAAAGCAAAGTTGAAAGATGATGGTAGCAATTACACGGACTGGGTCCATAACTTGAGGATTATCCTCATTGCTGCACAGAAGAATTACGTCCTAGAAGCACCGCTGGGTGCCAGGCCTGCTGCAGGCGCAACACCAGATGTTATGAACGTCTGGCAAAGCAAAGCTGACGACTACTCGATAGTTCAGTGTGCCATGCTTTACGGCTTAGAACAGGGACTTCAATGACGTTTTGAATGTCAGGGAGCATATGAGATGTTCCAGGAGTTGAAGTTAATATTTCAAGAAAATGCCCGGATTGAGAGATATGAAGTCTCCAATAAGTTCTATAGCTGCAAGATGGAGGAGAATAGTTCTGTCAGTGAGCATATACTCAAGATGTCTGGGTATAATAATCACTTGATTCAACTGGGAGTTAATTTTCTGGATGATAGCGTCATTGACATAATTCTCCAATCACTGCCACCAAGCTACAAAAGCTTCGTGATGAACTATAACATGCAAGGGATGGAAAAGACGATTCCCGAGCTCTTCGCAATGCTAAAGGCTGCGGAGGTAGAAATCAAGAAGGAGCATCAAGTGTTGATGGTCAACAAGACCACTAGTTTCAAGAAACAGGGTAAGGGAAGAAGAAGGGAACTTCAAGAACAACAACAAGCAAGTTGCTGCTCAGAGAAGAAACCCAAGTCTGGACCTAAGCACAAATCGAGTGCTTCTACTGCAAGGAGACTGGTCACTGGAAGCTGAACTGCCCCAAGTATTTGGCGGATAAGAAGGATGGCAAGGTGAACAAAGGTATATGTGATATACATGTTATTGATGTGTACCTTACTAATGCTCACAGTAGCACCTGTGTATTTGATACTGCTTCTATTGCTAATATTTGCAACTCGAAACAGGGGCTACGGATTAACCGGAGATTGGCTAAGGACAAGGTGATGATGCGCGTGGGAAATGGTTCCAAAGTCGATGTGATCACGGTCGGCACGCTACCTCTACATCTACCTTCGGGATTAGTATTAGACCTAAATAATTGTTATTTGGTGCGGCGTTGAGCATGAACATTATATCTGGATCTTGTTTGATGCGAGACGGTTATTCATTTAAATCAGAGAATAATGGTTGTTCTATTTATATGAGTAATATCTTTTATGGTCATGCACCCATGAAGAGTGGTCTATTTTTATTGAATCTCGATAGTAGTGATACACATATTCGTAATGTTGAAGCCAAAAGATGCAGAGTTGATAATGATAGTGCAACTTATTTGTGGCACTGCCGTTTAGGTCATATCGGTGTAAAGCGCATGAAGAAACTCCATACTGATGGAATTTTGTAACCACTTGATTATGAATCACTTGGTACTTGCGAACAGTGCCTCATGGGCAAGATGACTAAAACACCATTCTCTGGAACTATGGAGAGAGCAACAGATTTGTTGGAAATCATACTTATAGATGTATGTGGTCCGATGAATGTTGAGGCTCGTGGTGGATATCGTTATTTTCTCACCTTCACAGATGATTTAAGCAGATATGGGTATATCTACTTAATGAAACATAAGTCTGAAACTTTTGAAAAGTTCAAAGAATTTCAGAGTGAAGTTGAAAATCATCGTAACAAGAAAATAAAATTTCTATGATCTGATCGTGGAGAAGAATATTTGAGTTACGAGTTTGGTCTACATTTGAAACAATGCGGAATAGTTTCGCAACTCACGGCACCCGGAACACCACAGCGTAATGGTGTGTCCGAACGTCGTAATCGTACTTTACTTGATATGGTGCGATCTATGATGTCTCTTACTGATTTACCGCTATCGTTTTGGGGTTATGCTTTTGAGACGGCTGCATTCACGTTAAATAGGACACCGTGAAAATCCGTTGATACGACGCCTTATGAACTATGGTTTGGCAAGAAACCAAAGTTGTCGTTTCTTAAAGTTTGGGGCTGCGATGCTTATGTGAAAAAGCTTCAACCTGATAAACTCGAACCCAAATCGGAGAAATGTTTCTTCATAGGATACCCAAAGGAGACTGTTGGGTACACCTTCTATCAAAAATCCGAAGGCAAGACTTTTGTTGCTAAATTCGGAGTTTTTCTAGAGAAGGAGTTTCTCTCGAAAGAAGTGAGTGGGAGGGAAGTAGAACTTGATGAGGTAACTGTACCTACTCCCTTATTGGAAAGTAGTTCATCGCAAAAACCGGTTTCTGCGACACCTACACCAATTAGTGAGGAAGTTAATGATGATGATCATGAAACTTCAGATCAAGTTGTTACTGTCGGGGCAGGCTGATCTGACCCACGAACACCTATGGGACTGGCGGACCGAGCCCCTTTCGGTTCGGCGGGGAGCGGAGATCGCACGAAGAGCGGATCGAGGCGAAGCACGCGAGAGGTTTACCCAGCTTCGGAGCTCTTCGGAGAGATAATACTCCTACTGCTGCATGTCTAGGTGTATTACGTTCTTGCTCAGGAGCGCTCGAATGCTATAGTACAGACGAGCTGCTAACGAGACATCGTGGAGGGAACTGATCGACCAACCCCCTCTACGTTGCGCATGGGCCTCCTTTTATATGCTCAAAGGGGCTCCGACAGGTGGCAACGTAGATGGGGGTACAAATGGAAAAATAGTGGTTGGTACACCTACTTGTACGATTATGCGATGTAATATACCTAACCACGGCGGCGGGGACAAAGGCATTAAATGCCCGTCTAGTCGCCCCTAACAAAGGCAAACGAGGACCGTCGGGGCGCCACCGTTCGCCACGATGGCAAACTTGTCGGCGCTTGCTTGCCACCTCGCACCGGGCTGCCTGACCTCTCGCCACGCGCTACCGAAAGGCCCTGTGGCGACACGTTAGTGGATGTGCTTTGGAGCGTAAATGCAGAGATGGTGCGCACAAGCGCCTTGCCGGTTGTTATCTTGTCGCGCCCGGAAGCTTGTCGCTCACGGGCCTTCCCGCAAGCTCCTCTTGCGGGGCCTTATCTTGTAAGTGCACAGGGTGGCCTTCGGCAAGCTCCTCTTGCGGGGCCTTGTCTCCTATGTACCTTGGGTGGCCTTCGGCAAGCTCCTCTTGCCGGGCCTTGTCTCCCCGGCTTGAATACTTTGTTCTTGAATGGCTCCAAAGGGACCACGAAGGACCTTGGCGGTCACCGGTAAGCCCCGCGAAGGGCTGCAACTGCCCGTGCACAAGTTCGGGATACTAGGGTACCCCTACTCTAGTACACCGACGATTCCATCGAACCTCGTGGGTCAAGCGAGTAAGATCCGCACCAGAGTGGTACGGTAATCCTGTTACGGAAGTTATGTTACTAGACCATGACGAACCTACGAACTATGAAGAAGCGATGGTGAGCCCAGATTCTGTAAAATGGCTTGAGGCCATGAAATCTGAGATGGGATCCATGTATGAGAACAAAGTGTGGACTTTGGTTGACTTGCCCGATGATCGGCAAGCAATTGGGAATAAATGGATCTTCAAGAAGAAGACTGACGCTGACGGTAATGTTACTGTCTCCAAAGTTTGACTTGTCGCGAAAGGTTTTCGACAAGTTCAAGGGATTGACTACGATGAGACCTTCTCACCCGTAGCGATGCTTAAGTCTGTCCGAATCATGTTAGCAATTGTCGCATTTTATGATTATGAAATTTGGCAAATGGATGTCAAAACTGCATTACTGAATGGATTTCTGGAAGAAGAGTTGTATATGATGCAACCGGAAGGTTTTATTGATCCAAAGGGAACTAACAAAGTGTGCAAGCTCCAGCGATCCATTTATGGACTGGTGCAAGCCTCTCGGAGTTGGAATAAACGCTTTGATAGTGTGATCAAAGCATTTGGTTTTGTACAGACTTTTGGAGAAGCTTGTATTTACAAGAAAGTGAGTGGGAGCTATGTAGAATTTCTGATATTATATGTGGATGACATATTGCTGATTGGAAATGATATAGAATTTCTGGATAGCATAAAGGGATACTTGAACAAGAGTTTTCAATGAAAGACCTCGGTGAAGCTGCTTACATATTGGGCATCAAGATCTATAGAGATAGATCAAGACGCTTAATTGGACTTTCACAAAGCACATACCTTGACAAAGTTTTGAAGAAGTTCTAAATGGATCAAGCAAAGAAAGGGTTCTTGCCTGTGTTACAAGGTGTGAAGTTGAGTAAGACTCAATGCCCGACCACTGCAGAAGAGAGAGATAAGATGAAAGATGTTCCCTATGCTTCAGCCATAGGCTCTATCATGTATGCAATGTTGTGTACCAGACGTGATGTGTGCCTTGCTATAAGTCTAGCAGGGAGGTACCAAATTAATCCAGGAGTGGATCACTGGACAGCGGTCAAGAACATCCTGAAATACCTGAAAAGGAATAAGGATATGTTTCTTGTTTATGGAGGTGACAAAGAGCTCATCGTAAATGTTACGTTGATGCAAGCTTTAACACTGATCCGGACAATTCTAAATCGCAAACCAGATACGTGTTTACATTGAACGGTGGAGCTGTCAGTTGGTGCAGTTCTAAACAAAGCGTCGTGGCGGGATCTATGTGTGAAGCGGAGTACATAGCTGCTTCGGAAGCAGCAAATGAAGGAGTCTGGATAAAGGAGTTCATATCCGATCTAGGTGTCATACCTAGTGTGTCGGGTCCAATGAAAATCTTTTGTGACAATACTGGTGCAATTGCCTTGGCGAAGGAATCCAGATTTCACAAGAGAACCAAGCACATCAAGAGACGCTTCAATTCCATCCGGGATCTAGTCCAGGTGGGAGACATAGAAATTTGCAAGATACATACGGATCTGAATGTTGTAGACCCGTTAACTAAGCCTCTTCCACGAGCAAAACATGATCAGCACCAAGGCTCCATGGGTGTTAGAATCATTACTGTGTAATCTAGGTTATTGACTCTAGTGCAAGTGGGAGACTGAAGGAAATATGCCCAAGAGGCAATAATAAAGTTATTATTTATTTCCTTATATCATGATAAATGTTTATTATTCATTCTAGAATTGTATTAACCGGAAACATAATGCATGTGTGAATACATAGACAAACAGATTGTCACTAGTATGCCTCTACTTGACTAGCTCGTTGATCAAAGATGGTTATGTTTCCTAGCCTTAGACATGAGTTGTCATTTGATTAACGGGATCACATCATTAGGAGAATGATGTGATTGACATGACCCATTCCGTTAGCTTAGCTCACGACCGTTTAGTATGTTGCTATTGCTTTCTTCATGACTTATACATGTTCCTATGACTATGAGATTATGCAACTCCCATTTACCGGAGGAACACTTTGTGTGCTAACAAACGTCACAACAATCGGGTGATTATAAAGGAGCACTACAGGTGTCTTTGAAGGTACTTGTTGGGTTGGCGATTTCGAGATTAGGATTTGTCACTCCGATTGTCGGAGAGGTATCTCTGGCCCTCTCGGTAATGCACATCACTTAAGCCTTGCAAGCATTGCAACTAATGAGTTAGTTATGGATGATGTATTATAGTACGAGTAAAGAGACTTGCCGTAACGAGATTGAACTAGGTATTGAGATACCGACGATCGAATCTCGGGCAAGTAACATACCGATGACAAAGGGAACAATGTATGTTGTTATGTGGTCCGACCGATAAAGATCTTACGTAGAATATGTGGGAGCCAATATGAGCATCCGTGTTCCGCTATTGGTTATTGACCGAGAGGCGTGTCTCGATCATGTCTACATAGTTCTCAAACCCGTGAGGGTCCGTGACGCTTAACGCTACGATGATGCTTATATTCTGAGTTTATATGTTTTGATGTACCGAAGGTTGTTCGGAGTCCCGAATGTGATCACGGACATGACGAGGAGTCTCGAAATGGTTGAGACATGAAGATTGATATATTGGAAGCCTATGTTTGGATATCGGAAGTGTTCCGGGTGAAATTGGGATTTTTTCGGAGTACCGGGAGGTTACCGGAACCCCCGGGAACTTAATGGGCCTTACTGGGCCGAGACGAGATGCGGCTAGGGCTGGGCCGCGCGCCCCTCCCCCCAATCCGAATAGGACAAGGAGAGGGGAGCGGCACCCCCCTTCCTTCTTCTCCTCCACTCCTTCCCCCTCCCAAGTCCTAATCCAACTAGGAAAGGGGGGGAGTCCTACTCCCAGTGGGAGTAGGACTCGTCCCGGCGCTCCCTCTCCCTTGGCCGGCCGCACCCCCTTGCTCCTTTATATACGGGGGCAGGGGGCACCCCATAGACACAACATTGATCAGTTGATCTCCCAACCGTGTGCGGTGCCCCCCTCCACCATAGTCCACCTCGATAATACTGTAGCGGTGCTTAGGCGAAGCCCTGCGTCGGTAGAACATCAACATCGTCACCACGCGGTCGTGCTGATGAAACTCTCCCTCAACACTCGGCTGGATCAGAGTTCGAGGGACGTCATCGGGCTGAATGTGTGCTGAACTCGGAGGTGCCGTGCGTTCGGTACTTGATAGATCGGATCGTGAAGACGTACGACTACATCAACCGCGTTGTGCTAACGCTTTCGCTTTCGGTCTACGAGGGTACGTAGACAACACTCTCCCCTCTCGTTGCTATGCATCACCATGATCTTGCGTGTGCGTAGGAAATTGTTTGAAATTACTACGTTCCCCAACAGTGGCATCCGAGCCTGGTTGTATGCGTAGATGTCATATGCACGAGTAGAACACAAGTGACTTGTGGGCGATATAAGTCATACTGCTTACCAGCATATCATACTTTGGTTCGGCGGTATTGTTGGATGAAGCGGCCCGGACCGACATTACCCGTACGCTTACGCGAGACCGGTTCTACCGACGTGCTTTGCACAGAGGTGGCTAGCGGGTGTCAGTTTCTCCATCTTTAGTTGAACCGAGTGTGGCTATGCTCGGTCCTTGTGAAGGTTAAAACAGCACCAACTTGACAAACTATCGTTGTGGTTTTGATGCGTAGGTAAGAACGGTTCTTGCTAAGCCCATAGCAGCCACGTAAAACTTGCAACAACAAAGTAGAGGACGTCTAACTTGTTTTTGCAGGGCATGTTGTGATGTGATATGGTCAAGACGTGATGCTATATTTTATTGTATGAGATGATCATGTTTTGTAACCGAGTTATCGGCAACTAGAAGGAGCCATATGGTTGTCGCTTTATTGTATGCAATGCAATCGCCCTGTAATGCTTTACTTTATCACTAAGCGGTAGCGATAATCGTAGAAGCATAAGATTGGCGAGACGCCAACGATGCTACGATGGAGATCAAGGTGTCGCGCCGGTGACGATGGTGATCATGACGGTGCTTCGGAGATGGAGATCACAAGCACAAGATGATGATGGCCATATCATATCACTTATATTGATTGCATGTGATGTTTATCTTTTATACATCTTATCTTGCTTTGATTGACGGTAGCATTATAAGATGATCCCTCACTAAATTATCAATGTATAATAGTTATCACTGAGAATGCACCGTAGCGTAAGATATTCGTGTTGAGACACCACGTGATGAGCGGGTTTGATAGGCTCTACGTACAAATACAACGGGTGCAAAACAGTTGCACACACGGAATACTCAAGTTAAACTTGACGAGCCTAGCATATAACAGATATGGCCTCGGAACACGGAGACCGAAAGGTCGAGCGTGAATCATATAGTAGATATGATCAACATAGTGATGTTCACCATTGAAACTGCTCCATCTCACGTGATGATCGGACATGGTTTAGTTGATTTGGATCACGTGATCACTTAGCGTATTAGAGGGATGTCTATCTAAGTGGGAGTTCTTAAGTAATATGGTTAATTGAACTTAAATTTATCATGAACTTAGTACCTGATAGTATCTTTCTTGTCTATGTGTGATTGTAGATAGATGGCCCGTGCTGTTGTTCCGTTGAATTGTAATGCGTTCCTTGAGAAAGCAAAGTTGAAAGATGATGGTAGCAATTACACGGACTGGGTCCATAACTTGAGGATTATCCTCATTGCTGCACAGAAGAATTACGTCCTGGAAGCACCGCTGGGTGCCAGGCCTACTGCAGGAGCAACACCAGATGTTATGAACGTCTGGCAGAGCAAAGCTGATGACTACTCGATAGTTTAGTGTGCCATGCTTTACGGCCTAGAACCGGGACTTCAACGACGTTTTCAATGTCATGGAGCATATGAGATGTACCAGGAGTTGAAGTTAATATTTCAAGCAAATGCCCGGATTGAGAGATATGAAGTCTCCAATAAGTTCTATAGCTGCAAGATGGAGGAGAATAGTTCTGTCAGTGAGCATATACTCAAGATGTCTGGGTATAATAATCACTTGTTTCAATTGGGAGTTAATCTTATGGATGATAGCGTCATTGACAAAAATCTCCAAGCACTGCCACCAAGCTACAAAAGCTTCATGATGAACTATAACATGCAAGGGATGGAAAAGACGATTCCCGAGCTCTTCGCACTGCTAAAGGCTGCGGAGGTAGAAATCAAGAAGGAGCATCAAGTGTTGATGGTCAACAAGACCACTAGTTTCAAGAAAAAGGGTAAAGGGAATAAGAAGGGGAACTTCAAGAAGAACAGCAAGCAAGTTGCTGCTCAGGAGAAGAAACTCAAGTCCGGACCTAAGCCTGAAACTGAGTGCTTCTACCGCAAAGCGCATCGGTCACCGGAAGCGGAACTGCCCCAAGTATTTGGCGGATAAGAAGGATGGCAAGGTGAACAAAGGTATATGTGATATACATGTTATTGTTGTGTACCTTACTAATGCTCACAGAGCACTGGGTTTTTGATACTGGTTATGTTGCTAATATTTGCAACTCGAAACAGGGGCTACGGATTAAGCGGAGATTGGCTAAGGACGAGGTGACGATGCGCGTGGGAAATGGTTCCAAAGTCGATGTGATCACGGTCGGCACGCTACCTCTACATCTACCTTCGGGGTTAGTATTAGACCTAAATAATTGTTATTTGGTGCCAGCGTTGAGCATGAACATTATATCTGGATCTTGTTTAATGCGAGACGGTTATTAATTTAAATCAGAGAATAATGGTTGTTCTATTTATATGAGTAATATCTTTTATGGTCATGCACCCTTGAAGAGTGGTCTATTTTTATTGAATCTCGATAGTAGTGATACACATATTCGTAATGTTGAAGACAAAAGATGCAGAGTTGATAATGATAGTGCAACTTATTTGTGGCACTGCCGTTTAGGTCATATCAGTGTAAAGCGCATGAATAAACTCCATACTGATGGACTTTTGGAACCACTTGATTATAAATCACTTGGTACTTGCGAACCGTGCCTCATGGGCAAGATGACTAAAACACCGTTCTCTGGAACTATGGAGAGAGCAACAGATTTGTTGGAAATCATACTTACAGATGTATGTGGTCCGATGAATGTTGAGGCTCGTGGTGGATATCGTTATTTTCTCACCTTCACATATGATTTAAGCAGATATGGGTATATCTACTTAATGAAACATAAGTCTGAAACTTTTGAAAAGTTCAAAGAATTTCAGAGTGAAGTTGAAAATCATCGTAACAAGAAAATAAAATTTCTATGATATGATCGTGGAGGAGAATATTTGAGTTACGAGTTTGGTCTACATTTGAAACAATGCGGAATAGTTTCGCAACTCACGCCACCCGGAACACCACAGCGTAATGGTGTGTCCGAACGTCGTAATCGTACTTTACTTGATATGGTGCGATATATGATGTCTTTTACTGATTTACCGTTATCATTTTGGGGTTATGCTTTTGAGACGGCTGCATTCACGTTAAATAGGACACCGTCAGAATCCGTTGATACGACGCCTTATGAACTATGGTTTGGCAAGAAACCAAAGTTGTCGTTTCTTAAAGTTTGGGGCTGCGATGCTTATGTAAAAAAGCTTCAGCCTGATAAGCTCGAACCCAAATCAGAGAAATGTGTCTTCATAGGATACCCAAAGGAGACTGTTGGGTACACCTTCTATCACAAATCCGAAGGCAAGACTTTCGTTGCTAAATTCAGAGTTTTTCTAGAGAAGGAGTTTCTCTCGGAAGAAGTGAGTGGGAGGAAAGTAGAACTTGATGAGGTACCTGTACCTACTCCCTTAGTGGAAAGTAGTTCATCGCAAAAACCGGTTTCTGTGGCACCTACACCAATTAGTGAGGAAGTTAATGATGATGATCATGAAACTCCAGATCAAGTTGTTACTGAACCTCGTAGGTCAAGCAGAGTAAGATCCGCACTAGAGTGGTACGGTTATCCTGTTCTGGAAGTTATGTTACTAGACCATGACGAACCTACGAACTATGAAGAAGTGATGGTGAGCCCAGATTCCGCAAAATGGCTTGAGGCCATGAAATCTGAGATGGGATCCATGTATGAGAACAAAGTGTGGACTTTGGTTGACTTGCCCGATGATCGGCAAGCAATTGAGAATAAATGGATCTTCAAGAAGAAGACTGACGCTGACGGTAATGTTACTGTCTACAAAGTTCGACTTGTCGCGAAAGGTTTTCGACAAGTTCAAGGGATTGACTACGATGAGACCTTCTCACCCGTAGTGATGCTTAAGTCTGTCCGAATCATGTTAGCAATTGTTGCATTTTATGACTATGAAATTTGGCAAATGGATGTCAAAACTGCATTCCTGAATGGATTTCTGGAAGAAGAGTTGTATATGATGCAACCGGAAGGTTTTATCGATCCAAAGGGAACTAACAAAGTGTGCAAGCTCCAGCGATCCATTTATGGACTAGTGCAAGCCTCTCGGAGTTGGAATAAACGCTTTGATAGTGTGATCAAAGCATTTGGTTTTGTACAGACTTTTGGAGAAGCTTGTATTTACAAGAAAGTGAGTGGGAGCTCTGTAGCATTTCTGATATTATATGTGGATGACATATTGCTGATTGGAAATGATATAGAATTTCTGGATAGCATAAATGGATACTTGAACAAGAGTTTTTCAATGAAAGACCTCGGTGAAGCTGCTTACATATTGGGCATCAAGATCTATAGAGATAGACCAAGACGCTTAATTGGACTTTCACAAAGCTCATACCTTGACAAAGTTTTGAAGAAGTTCAAAATGGATCAAGCAAAGAAAGGGTTCTTGCCTGTGTTACAAGGTGTGAAGTTGAGTAAGACTCAATGCCCGACCACTGCAGAAGATAGAGAGAAGATGAAAGATGTTCCCTATGCTTCAAGACCTGATGTGTGCCTTGCTATAATTCTAGCAGGGAGGTACCAAAGTAATCCAGGAGTGGATCACTGGACAGTGGTCAAGAACATCCTGAAATACCTGAAAAGGAATAAGGATATGTTTCTTGTTTATGGAGGTGACAAAGAGCTCATCATAAATGGTTACGTTGATGCAAGCTTTAACACTGATCCGGACAATTCTAAATCGCAAACCGGATACGTGTTTACATTGAACGGTGGAGCTGTCAGTTGGTGCAGTTCTAAACAAAGCGTCGTGGCGGGATCTATGTGAAGCGGAGTACATAGCTGCTTCGAAAGCAGCAAATGAAGGAGTCTGGATGAAGGAGTTCATATCCGATCTAGGTCTCATACCTAGTGCATCGGGTCCAATGAAAATATTTTGTGACAATACTGGTGCAATTGCCTAGGCGAAGGAATCCAGATTTCACAAGAGAACCAAGCACATCAAGAGACGCTTCAATTCCATCCGGGATCTAGTCCAGGTGGGAGACATGGAAATTTGCAAGATACATATGGATCTGAATGTTGCAGACCCGTTAACTAAGCCTCTTCCACGAGCAAAACATGATCAGCACCAAGGCTCCATGGGTGTTAGAATCATTACTGTGTAATCTAGATTATTGACTCTAGTGCAAGTGGGAGACTGAAGGAAATATGCCCTAGAGGCAATAATAATGTTATTTTTTATTTCCTTATATCATGATAAATGTTTATTATTCATTCTAGAATTGTATTAACCGGAAACATAATACATGTGTGAATACATAGACAAACAGATTGTCACTAGTATGCCTCTACTTGACTAGCTCATTGATCAAAGATGGTTATGTTTCCTAGCCATAGACATGAGTTGTCATTTGATTAACGGGATCACATCATTAGGAGAATGATGTGATTGACATGACCCATTCCGTTAGCTTAGCTCACGACCATTTAGTATGTTGCTATTGCTTTCTTCATGACTTATACATGTTCCTATGACTATGAGATTATGCAACTCCCGTTTACCGAAGGAACACTTTGTGTGCTACCAAACGTCACAACGTAAGTGGGTGATTATAAAGGAGCTCTACAGGTGTCTCCGAAGGTACTTGTTGGGTTGGCGTATTTCGAGACTAGGATTTGTCACTCCGATTGTCGGAGAGGTATCTCTGGGCCCTCTCGGTAATGCACATCACTTAAGCCTTGCAAGCATTGCAACTAATGAGTTAGTTGCGGGATGATGTATTACAAAGACGAGTAAAGAGACTTGCCGTAACGAGATTGAACTAGGTATTGAGATACCGATGATTGAATCTCGGGCAAGTAACATACCGATGACAAAGGGAACAACGTATGTTGTTATGTGGTCTGACCGATAAAGATCTTCGTAGAATATGTGGGAGCCAATATGAGCATCCAGGTTCCGCTATTGGTTATTGACCGGAGACGTGTCTCGGTCATGTCTACATAGTTCTCGAACCCGTAAGGTCCGCACGCTTAACGTTACGATGATGATGCTTATATTATGAGTTTATATGTTTTGATGTACCGAAGGTTGTTCGGAGTCCCGGATGTGATCGCGGACATGACGAGGAGTCTTGAAATGGTCGAGACATGAAGATTGATATATTGGAAGCCTATGTTTGGATATCGGAAGTGTTCCGGGTGAAATCGGGATTTTTCCGAAGTATCGGGAGGTTACCGGAACCCCCCGGGAACTTAATGGGCCTTAGTGGGCCTAGGTGGAAGAGAGGAGAGGCGGCTAGGGCTGGGCCGCGCGCCCCTCCCCCCCCCCCCCAGTCTGAATAGGACAAGGAGAGGGGGCGGCGCCCCCCTTCCTTCTTCTCCTCCACTCCTTCCCCTTCCCAAGTCCTAATCCAACTAGGATAGGGGGGGAGTCCTACTCCCGGTGGGAGTAGGACTCCTCCCGGCGCGCCCTCTCCCTTGGCCGGCCGCACCCCCCTTGCTCCTTTATATACGAGGCAGAGGGGCACCCCATAGACACAACATTGATCAGTTGATCTCCCAACCATGTGTGGTGCCCCCCTGCACCATAGTCCACCTCGATAATACTGTAGTGGTGCTTAGGCGAAGCCCTGCGTCGATAGAACATCAACATTGTCACCACGCCGTTGTGCTGACGAAACTCTTCCTCAACACTCGGCTGGATCGGAGTTCGAGGGACGTCATCGGGCTGAACGTGTGCTGAACTCGGAGGTGCCGTACGTTCGGTACTTGATCGGTCGGATCGTGAAGACGTACGACTACATCAACGCGTTGTGCTAACGCTTCCGCTTTCGGTCTACGAGGGTACGTAGACAACACTCTCCCCTCTCGTTGCTATGCATCACCATGATCTTGCGTGTGCGTAGGAATTTTTTTGAAATCACTACGTTGCCCAACAGCAGTGTCCTCTTGCGTCCGAGCTCCAACGCCGGACTGTATTCGAGGTATCTTTTGCAGCCGAGCACCAATGCCGGACCGCTTCCGAGCTCCAACGCCGGAATGTATCTGAGCTCCAACGCCGGACTGTGTGCAAGCTCCATCGCCGGACTATATCCGAGGTGTCATAGATCACCCTGGCTCAAAAAAGTTTCAGCTGAGCTTAATGCCGAAAATGCCCTCTAAGGAGCCGGCCACTCGCATCCGAGCTATATGCCGAACTGCTTCCGAGGTGGCTCAACACCTCGGTCATGGGCTGATTGTTTGTGGATTTTATTTCCGATGCGTATAAATTTATTTGCTGACAAGATGTATTGCCAGTAGCCCTCAAGGTGTCTGTCGGCCTGAAACCCGAGACGCACCTGAAGGAAAATATGAAACCGTTGATCCTAGTAGCTTCTGAGACTCAGGTCGTGAAATCGGCCTGAGGATCAACTCCTAGCTCGGCAGCATACATAGGAATAGAAACACAGTGTAATATATAGAGGTAATAGTGATCGGCGGACGGGCCCCTGAGAAAGGGTCGTGAGAAGTCGCCGTGATATATCAGCTTGATGCCGGATAAGTCCCATATGGTACTTATTGTCGTCCGAAGACGCACTTGTCCATAGTTCGGTTTATGCCGAACACTGAGCACTTTGATTTTTCTGCATTGAATAGGCAATGCAGTAGCCCCCGAGCCACTGGCCGGGTGGCAACACAAGATCAGGGGATCGATATGCCCCTTTAATATTTGTAAATAATGAGTGCAAAGCCCAGTAGCCCCCGAGCCTTAATGTGGGCACGGGTGGCCGAATTAAGGATCGATATCCATTTGACAGAAAATTTTGTCATGTTTAACACAAATTTCTCAGAAAGAGAATAAAGATCTCTTAAAAGAGCTTAGAGCTTGTCGAAATCCGAGCTCCCCAAGGTAGGCCCCAAGGGGTTTAAAAGACGGATTGTAGTAAATGGATTTTACTCGCAATTTTTATGTGTAATGATTCTATGTATCCAAGTACTTTACATCATTAATGCTCAGATCCATATTGTACAAAACTTTGTTGACCAACCATCGGCTTAACCTCCTCGGCCAGTAGCTGGGGAGTGTTTGTCCTACTTTATAAAGCCTTTACAAGGGCAAAGTTTTACTGCAAACAAGGCAATCCGGTCATACGGTTTTATAAACAAAGGTACACGGAGAGATATGTTATATTATGTTTTAACATAAGAAACATCTTCCAAAGAAAATAGTCCCACTATCGGTTCCTTTATTTGGGTCGTCATGCTTATCATGATCATGAAAACTCACCTACGATCAATGTGGGAGGAAAATATTGAGGATTTAGTTCGGGGAAAGTTCCCGAACTCTATGTTATTAAAGAACCAAAAAAAATTATTTCCGTCGTTGCCGACCAATGTGATCCTTTAGATTGCTAGCTTTCGGCTTCACCCAGTCTGAGGTACTAACTCGGATGACCCGGTAGTAACAATCACAGAGGTGCTCCCTTTACCGCCTAGCCGAACAATCGGGAACGTAGGGGTAAGCGCAGGAGCCAGGCAAACCAGCTTGGACAAAATCTTAAGTCAAATTGATGCATATTTATTGCTTTATAACGATGATTACGGAAGGCAACAGTTTGTATATTGAATACAAAGGCTGATGATATATGTTTATTTTGACTCTGTTGCGACCGTTTATCATTTGAAAGTGGCCCATCGTCGGCTTCCACCCCTTTGTAGATGCTATGCAGGGTGTTTCCGCAATAACAAAACAACCCTTAGTCGTCGCCTCGGTGCCCGGGGGCGGTTGTGTTAGCGGAAACAAGGCAATCGGATATGCGGGCTTTATAACTTTCACTTAGTCATATGAGCTTAAAGTTGGGAGGCCAGTTACTAGCCCCTGGTTAGTGTTCGACGACAGCCGAGGTCAAGCTGTAAACACTTCGGCCAATGTTATGAACGGCCCGTCATTTAGCACAGTCATCAGATTGCTGACCAGTTTACGCTTACTGTGATAGTCAGTTTTCGGCTTTCTCCACTGAGGTGCTTAACCATGCGAGCTGGAAGCACACTCGCTGTGGTTCTCCCTTTGCACACCTAGCCGAACAAAGCGGAACGTAGGAGGAAAGCACAGGAGCTGGGCAACCCAACTATTGACCGAAGACACAATTCGAAACCAATGCATATATCGCAATATCCGAGAATGTTTTTGCTGAATCTCTAAAGGTGTCGGGCGTTGCACTCCTAGACTTATGCTGGAAACACACAAATAGTATAAAAGTGCCACAGGCTTGGAAAACCAAAAAAAACTTCATTAAAAACTTGACGTCTGAACTAGATCAAGTGTTCGGTGCCAACCCAAAAATTGGTCTTAAAATTTTTGTGTTTCTGCCGTGCATTAATATGACACATCCGATCTCAAGACTTCAAGCGGGTCAGCCGACGGCTTCAATCTCCTTATCCCGAAGGTGGAGTGCTTCTCCGAGGCTAGTTTAGCAAACTAAACTTGAGCGGCTTTTAGAGAGAAGACAGGCTATCCGGCTATTGACCATACACTCGAGTCGAAAAAGGAGCGGTAGAAAAAGACTTTGCAACGACCAAGAAGAAAACACATTTACTATAAAAACAACTCATATTAATTTTAGGAGCCCCCAAGTGACTTGGGTAAAAGAATTTTATGTATAATGATTGTATGTACTGAAGTACTTATATCATATCTGTGTTCACCCGCACTTTAAACGCGTCTTAACCGACCGTCGGCTTCTCCCTCTTCCGCCAAGGGCCGAAAAGTGTTATGTACTCCACCTATCGAGAATATCAACGATGTTTCTGATAACTAGGCAATCAGGCCATAAGGCTGTAACAGAGAAAGCATGCTCAGGGAACTTATGCTATATTACTGACGAAGTGTAAGAAGCATCTTCGAAGAAAATAGTACCTCCACCGATACCTTTCTTCGGTTGCTCATTGTTACTATGAGACTTGTGCAATAGATTTTTTGTATTCATGAGTTCTGTTGGGTGCCGACATAATTGAAAACAATAAGAGCGCTAGCTTTCGGCTTCACGCAGAGTCCGAGCTCGGATGACCCGATCGTGACAATCGTAGAGGTGCTCCCTTTACTCCCTAGCCGAACAATCGAGAACGTAGGAGTAAGCACAGGAGCCAGGCAACCTAGCTTGCGAAACACTTAAGTCAACATGGTGCATATTGTGGCGTAATACACGAACAAGGAACGAAGCCATACAAGTATAATCATATGCAAGAGGAAAGGCTTCATAAAGGAAGCCCCTAAATAAACGGGGTGTTTGAATTTGTGTGTCAAAAACAAAGTTTTGACAAGGAAGTTTTTCATAAACGAGGTTTTGCCAAAAAAGTATAATGCTTGGTCGAACCGAACAAAATATAAAACTGAAAGTTTTTTAGCATGGAAGCGACTTAGCTGGTTAATGTGTTCGGCATTGATGACGCGGTCTGAGCTTGATGTGGGACAAGGTTCCATTCCCCAAGCCGGTCCTGAGGTGGCGGAGCGAAGAGCTCGGCACTCCGAAGTGGTGACATAGCATGGCCAATGCAGGCCGACAGAGTGACGCTGAAGTCCCCGACGTGGGTTAATGAAGTGTTGACGAAGCCCCCCGTCCAGCCGAGGTGACAACATTGCCCGACCCGGATCATTTGTCTGTGCACAAAAAATAGTGCAAACCGGGGATAATAGTAATGACAATAAATTTAAAAAAATTGTTGCATAATAAATAATTTATGCAAAGTGAGTAATAAAGGAAATATGTCATGTGCGCCGAACACTCGATGAGGTAGAGCTCTCTCGGCTATGCCGAAGTCCCCGAGGCAACCGAACACGTCGGTATGGCAACACGACCAACAAGGTGATCACGCGAGCCGATTTACGCCGATTGGGACGACGGCGTCGGCTTGCCGAAGAGACCACGTGACGCAGTCGAAGTCCATTACTACACATGTAAAATAGTGCAGGCCAACAATAATAATAATATAAATATATAAAAATCCTCGCTGCCGGATCCGGGATCGTCACCAGCCGCTCTGAGAGACTCGCTGCCGGATCCGGGATCGTGCTCTCCGTCAGGGATTTGAGAACCCCCAGGCCAGCAGAATCCCCCGACGTCCGCATCGACGGAATAGCCTTCGTCGTCGCCGACTTCGAGGTCTTAATCTTGTCCGGTGTAGCAATCGCCTTCCCACTGACCCTCTCCGCCATTGGCACCGCCCCTGGCAAAGAGAAGCCACTCCGACCAATGACAAGGGTGCGCCGTCGCAGCCCAAGCCGTCGCTGGAAGTAACCACCCCCAGCAAGAAGCCCTAACCCAAGCGCTGAAGCATGATCACCACGCGATCGCCTCCAACTGCCGTAGCGCTCTCCCCTGTGGTGAAACCGTTACATGGTTGTTTTTTGAACCGTTATACTTAGATTTTTTTATACGTAGTGGTAATCATCTTCACTCTAATGGGCCTGCACAAAATTACACTGGGCTTGATACATGATACATCGGCTGTGCAAGATTGGGTATGGTTTTTCTTTTTGCTTCTCTATATCAAATACTACAAAGATCCTAGCAAACATCAAAAACCATTAAAAAATGGTCTCCTTTTTGCCGGTGAAAAAATACTCTTAAAAAGATGGATCTTATACTTCCCATAAAAAATAAAAAATAGATGAAAGTTATGCATCATTCGTCAAAGGATCATATCATCTACACATTTAGAATTGTTACCTGTACATAATCAGCAAGTTTAGTAAGAACTAAAAAACATTTTTGAATCATAGGAAAAAATTAAATGCCCAAAACCATGTTGCAAAGTAAAAAACTTTTAGTATTTCTCAAAATATTACGAGTGGTACAATGTAAATAAAATTTTCAAAAAAAAAGTATAGGCAAGTACCTGAATTTACTTTTAAGTAAAAATAAATCTAAATGAAATTATGAAGCAAATTATGTAAAGCAAGAGGGGAATGGAAGAGTACAAAGGGATCATAGCTGCCAGCACATCCGCAGCCTAAGATAACAGGAGCGACACACAAAAGATGACCCGAACCCAAAGACAAGGCTATATGTCACAGAACCAATGGGCTTGAACATAAGCGACAGTGAGACATCACTGCTGGGCGACACCTGATCCGCAGCGCGTGTCCTGCCCTCGGCAAAAAATGGCCAGCAACATGATCTCCTACAAGCTTTGGCCATGGGCATGGACCGACAAGGCACTAAGATTTGGTATAGCAGCCTAAATTATGAAGAAAATTATGGAAAGCAAGAGGCGAATTGGAGAGCACAAAGGGATTCATACCTATCAGCATGTCCGCAGCCTAAGACGACAAGAACGACACACAGAAGATGGCCCCTGAATCCAACGACACAGCTATATGTCCCAGGGCCAATGGACTACATTGGCAAACGTGAGATGCCGCATCGCTGGTGGGCGATGCCAGATCGGCAACGCATGTCCTGGCCTCGGCAAAAAAATGTCCACAAAGATTACCTTCTCCAAGATTTGGCCATCAATGGGCAAGCAAATCAATCTGCTACAGCAACTACACTTCCGATTTGGTAGAGCATCTCCCCATGGACGGGCAGGGAACACAGATTTGAGGCAGCGGCCTTAAAAGCATATGCAGCCCTTCGGCCCCCCAGTGCGCCTAAAAAGAGCGGCCTGGGGGCGAACTGACGCTAGATTGGCTTCTAGGGAGCGACCTAGCTTCCAGTCACGCCCCCAGGCGCCGGCCTCAGGATGCGGCAATTTCGAACTTGGCCGTTCCCGCTCAAAAGACGCCGCAAGTCCGGCGATCACATGTCACAGTTCGGCGATCGGATAAATAGTCCGCGTACAAAAAAAGAGCGCCACAAGTCTGGACGCATGCGCAACGCATCACTCGGCAGGGTCGGCTTCCGGCATCGGCGGAGTCGGTGTGCGCGAGCTAGGCGGTGTCGGAGCTGCTTCTGTGCTGGGGGGCATCGGCGCGGCTTCGGTGCTGCTGGGCGTCATGGAGGCATGATCACTCGGGCATGGCGGCCGTGGGCGCGGGTGTTGGCGGCACCGTCGTCGGCAGCTGTTTCAGGTTGAGGCCGCGCTCCGCCATGTACCACGCCTTGAGCTTCTCGTCGTTGCTCTGTAGCATGTCCGCCCCGCCTATCAGAAAAGCCAGGTCGGTGTTCCTCTTCTTCGCGGCGACGTTGGTACGGAGCAGGTCGAGCTTGACGACATTGTTCGTCATCAACGCCGACCACCGCGCCTCAGTCTTCTCTTCACGCAGGGTGTCCCGGGCCTGTGCGTCGGCGAGGCAGTGCTCGATGGACCCCTGCACTCGCGCGGTTGCCGCGTTAGCGTGTTTCCCCTTCTTGGCCCCTTTGTTGCCGTCCGGCCGCCCTTCTGACGCGCCCGGCGTCGGCGCGTCCGGCTTGTAGGTCTCCTTGGCCTTGTCGAGGGTGCGCCGGACTTCCGCCCACTTCTCGCACTTGTCGATCCGCTTGTAGACGTGGAGGTACTTGAATTCTTGGTTGTTGTTGCCCTGGCGATACATGGCGAACATGCACAGCAGCTACGCCGAGGAACAAACAGTTGGCGAGCGCACACAGCGAAGAGAAGCGGGAGACCGTCGTGCCATACCTGATCCTCAAAATTGGCGCCCGGGCGAGCCGCGATCTCCTTGACGATCCCATGCCATTGTTGCACGCCGCGTGGATGAGCCCCCAATGGTTCGCCATTGCCTTCGACCCGCACTGCATGTATATGCCTTTGAAGTAGGGGTCGACGAGCTTACGCTTGTCGAACTCGGCCTTGGTGCGCTCCCAGTACGTCTCGATGCTCTGGTTCGTGCCGGTGGTCGGGTCGAGGCAGACGACTTTCCACGCTTCGGCGAGACATTCCTGCTCCTTGGACGCCCACTTGATGCGCGGCTCGCCGGTCCTGGCCGCCCCCTTCTTCTTCTTGCGCATCCTCGCCAGAATAGTCGCCGGCTCCTCCTCCTCCTCCTTGTCATCCTCCTCCCGCTCCTCCGGCTCCTCCTCGCCGTACTTGAGCTCGCCATCCATGCCGCTGCTGAGGTCCACCGTGTCGTCCTAGGTAGAGAACCCGGGGGACGCGGCGGCCGCGGCCGAGCCTGCTGCGATGATGTCGTCCATGTTGGCATCGGTCTCGTCGGTGTCGCCGAGGTGCGACGTGGAAGCTTGTGAGAAGGGCAGCGCGCCACAGCGGAGAGGGGGCGTCGGGAGGACGTGTAAGCCGGTGGCGAGTAGTTGTACAGAGGGTACTGCACGCCGGTGAAGGCGGGCGAGGGCGTGAGCTGCGCCGGGTGTCAATGGGGAAGGTGACGTTGGGTTTGAGCCCACCGTGCGCGTCCCCGACGGAGTAGCCCGGCGACGGCGTGCATCCCCATGGTTGCTGCGACGATGAGAAGCCGGCCGGAGAGCCGACGCTTTGCTGGCTCCAGGGCGCGTACTGGGCGTGGCCGCCGGGGGGATTCATCATCCCCACGCGAGCCGCCTCGGCCTTGGCTTGATCCGCCGCGGCCGCAACCGCACCGCTGCGCTGTCCCGGGCCTTCTTGGTGATAGCCCTGTTCTGCCGGTCGGCGGTGACAGCCTCCGGCGCTGAACTTCCGCCCTCCAGTCGGCGTTTGACATGCCCGGTGGCTTGGACGGCGGCGCCCTTGGATTCCTCTGCCTCGGCTAGGCGACAGTGGCGGTCGCAGTTGTCGCGGCGCGGGGGATCATGTCCTTCTTCGGCGGCACGGCGGCAGGCTGGGAGGCGAGCGGGGGGGGGGGGGGGAGGGGAGATTGGCGGAAGGAATGGAGAGAATGAGAGGGAAGTGGGGGGAAAGCGGGAAGAAACGGCGGGAAGAGGCTCTCAACTCGCCGATAGAGCGGCCCCACGCCCGTTTTCACTTGTACCGGCGCCCCCAGCGCGCCAAGTTCGGCTCAGGTCCGTCGGCGCTAGTTTCGGCCCAAGCCGGCGAAAAACGGGTTACTGGGAGCGCGATGGGCCGAATTTTTGGCGCCGATGCGGCAAAAATGCCTGAGAAGGACTGTTGGGGACGCGGCTGGAGATGCTCTAATTTATCTTTCCCCATGCGATTTGGTACGGCATACACCCATGGACGGGTAGGCCACTCAGATTTGGGGCAGAATCACACATGGACGGGCCGCCTCAGTTACTTTCAACTACACTTCAAAGACAAAGAAGAAAGGAAATGTATTTTTACGCTAGCACAACTAAGAAGAAGCAGCGTACATCCTTTCTTTTTTTTTGCGGGGGAGTGTACATCCCTTCAAAAGAAAGGAAGAAAGACGTGCACATTTCTTCTAAAAAACAGGGTGGGATGGGAAGCACATTACACTATTTGTTTTTTCAAATGAGGAAACACGTTTTACATAGTTTTGATTAAACTGAGACAAGTAAAAAAAATTATATGCAACTTCATTTATGCAACTGACAAAAAATAAATATGCAACTGACAAATTTTTTTACATTGTCTATATGAAGTATAAATATTATGTGAATGTCACAAGAAAAAAATTAACATGTTTGACAAAAAAATAAATGAAGATCATTTATCAAAAATATGAAAATATATCAAATCTACATTACATTGCCAACACCATTCACAACTTTCTATTTCTTCGTCAATCTAATTATTATTAGTTACCATGTGTATCATAAACTTAAAAAATAAGGTGCCTGTCAATAACTACAGGACTCTCATCACATAAGAACTTATGCCAATGAAATAAAACCGAACCGGACAAATTAGTTATTTTCCGTGATAAAGCTCAAATCACCCTGATTAAGTGTACCTGTCGTATCTCAGGGAAGCAACATGAATTTCATAATAAACATATCATTCTTCGGGGATGATAATAGTTGTTTAAAATGCACCAAACGGTACAGTTTCCTAACAAAATCACAAGACAACCATATATCATCCTGTTATACCAAATACCTCTAAATAAACAAACTAAAAATGGGAAATCAACAAATATTAATAAAAACATGGAAAATTATAAAAACATTAAACAAGTGTTAAATAAAAAAATACAAAAAGTTTATTAATCTAGCCACGCAAATGCGCGGGTACACCCGCTAGTTTTTTATATAATATAAACCGAACGTTGAGGCCCATTGCACTCCGTCAAAACTTATGGCCTTTTTCAGGGAGCAACGACAACATATACAGAAAGTAAATTACAACATCATGATGAAGAATATATCTAGACTATACAACAAATAAATTACTGCATGTTACATGCACTTGGCATAAAAGTTCGCCGCCAACGATAATAAAGCGCAACCAAACAGCAGATTACATACACTGGGCATCAAAGGTCGCCAACAGTGCAAAATAAACACGCCGCCTAAAATAATATACAAAACCAACAACACTTCAACACAATTCAAGAAAAGGTTAGCCCTGCCAGGGAGCTGCAGCGCAAGCAGTTGAGCAAGCTGATGACTGCACTTGTTTGACGCTTATATCCAATTCTAGTTGCAAAGCATCAATGGAAGTTCTTGGCATCAGTAGTATCACCCTGAAAGAGAAAAAAGCAGACAGATAACATGCTTTGCACATATAAGCAAAAATGTTGTCGCTTCATCCCATTTCTTAGTGGCAAATAAAGAGACTTGGATTAATATAGAATAAAAATTGTTCACAATTAAGACATGGCAGGAAATGGCATTGTGCACGAGTGACTAGCTTGACCACACCACTGGATTACAGATGAAGAACACAAGCATACATGCAGGGCTACAGAATGTATAAGCATCGATGGTGAATGTACTGTCAATTTATCCCATTTCAGATTGGTAAATAAAAAGACATGATTTAAATAACATGAACATAATATGCATTGTTCATAGTTAAGACATAGCAGAATATGACATTGTCATGGAGTTGGTAGTTTGACCACACCACTGGATTACAGATCGACAACACAAGCATACATGCAGTGCTAAGTGGATCACTTGCTACATTTAGTGTAATTTACATGGTATGAATAAGGAAGTAGGTTGTACAACTAAAAACTGAAATTGAGAAGGAGAAAGTTATGTTTATGAACTTCTTCATAATAAACTTTAAACATGCAATTTGATGCAACCGACAAAAATAGACAGAAGTTGCAGTGATAACTATCCAAATACACACAACAAAGTTTGAAGGCTCGAGAAGGACAAACTTACGTTAGTAATGAAGACCGGCTCTATAAAGCCCTTTTCCATGTTGATGGGGGGGGGGGGGGCAATTCAAGAAGTTTACCACAGAGTCTTCTTCACAAGAATTGTCTTTATTCTACATTTTGTTAAGAGTAAATATAAAAGTGATAATATAGGAACAAATGGACATTATTTAAGCTAAGATGAAGAGTGATTCTACATAATCAACTCTATAAATGTAGGTACAACATACAACCAAAAGGTACTGACAAGAGTAATGCAGAGCTAAACATCTTCAGTAGCATTGGCTTTATTCAACATTTTGTTAAGAGTAAACATATATCTGATGTGTATAAAATGTGTGCGAAGGGAAAATAAGCTGCAAAGTGATGATACATGAACAACTAGCTGACAGTATAAGTACAGTGATAAAGGGCAACGGATACTTACAAGAACAATGTAGAGCTAAACTTCTTCATAAGCATTGGGTTTTTCTACAATAATGTAAGCATTAATATAGATCTGATAATTAGGAGAGAACAGTGGATATGCCGGTTATCATGCACACTGATCCATATGATCAACCAGGTATGAATGTAAGTACAACGATACAAGACAACAGGTACTAACAAGAGCAAAGCAGCGAGCATTATAGTTGTGATATCCTAGGTTTTGTGGCACTGGTTCTAACACCAATATAAGTGGGGTGTTGTCTGATTTTTGCGGTACCACCACCATTTTCAAGGACTTTGCTACTACTCCTTCAGGTTCTGCAATCACTCTCTTCCTTTTGGATGTCTGATAATCAAGAACAACATTTGAATGAAAAAACATGGTATGATGACAAATGGAATGCGTATTGATAATGGGTGGGCATGGCAACTTCACATTTATGATGAGTAAACTAAGCAGATGGTGGTGCAAAGAAGTAGAAGAAATGCAAGACAGATTATGCAAGTTATGTGCAAGCAATAAAACCTTGCCAAATTAGAAAAGGCACCTTCTAGGGTGAACAGGATAGGCCATCTGCCTTTGACTCCTCGAGCTCAGAACAATCATTAGGATCATATACCGAACATGAATCTGTAGTTGTGGAGCGTGTGGGCTTCATTCCATCCAGAATGGAACTCAATGCCTTGATGCCATGTTTGTTAGTCATTGACTATTCCACGATACTCTTCTGATGTGTGCACTTTCATATTCATTGTGATTTTGTTCAATATTTGAGAAGGGTGACAACATAAATAGTCGTGAGATTATCTTTGTAATGAAGAGGATATTCTAATATAATAGGGGCTCCTTGTAAACCCTTGTGTGCTATCACTCAATTTGGATGAGAGAGCCCTAGTGTGCTGTAATTTGGTGTATACAATAATATAATCGGGCACAACTACACAAAAATATAGGCTCTCTATTGGGAGCTCCAGAAGAAAGGATAGTTGGCAGATGATAGGTTCATAATATATTATATTGAAAGTTTATTGCGAAACCATGACAACCAAAGTGCACAGAGAAATAGTATTCCAACATGTCTATATGTGGCGCACATGCATTTGGAAACTCATTTAGTAACATTAGGCATTAACCGATGAATTAAATGTAAGCTTTGGAAATATGAGTGGCGCATGTAATTTCGCTTGAAGGATGGACTGCTGCTATTACGACACAAAGCCACTACGCAGATTGTAGTGTTGATAAAACGGGGACACCATAAGCATCATAAAGAAATCGGGGAAGTGGAACTGGCTGGAAAATATGGGGTTGTATTGCGGCTACTAACCGAAAGCTTATCGATCACCTACAGGCCAGCTCTATTCACCTGAAGGAGCACTACTGTTACTATCAGTCTAGTCACTCAAAGGCCGCGCAGCTCCTAGCATTTCCTGGATATTATGGCAGACCAACTCGAATTGCTGAAAGCAACTTGTAGAAGCGGCCAAATAAACCTGTCGACGACGGACGTCCCTGCTTGCCTTCTTGACGAGCAACATTACTCAATTAATGCAAAAATTCTTGAGAAAAGTCAGAATGTGATAAAATGTTGAAACTTTTTGCACAATAAGCTATGATAGATTTTTTGCAGTGTGGAAATTTTTAGAATTTCTGGAGTTACAGAAGTATGAATGTTCTTTCATTCTTTACAGACTGTACTATTTTTGCAAATTGCTATTATGGTTGCATTGTTTGCATATGTTTGCTTATTTAATGATTCTATTTCAGGATATGACTATTAAATATGCAGAGGCATTTAGTGTGCAATGTTAAATAATAATCTTAGTGATTTTCTACAGTAGATAATGATAAGGTTTTTGCATTGATTTATACTAACTTATCTCACGAGTTCTTGTTGATTTTTGTGTGCATGAAGTTTTTAAGATTTAGGGACACCATGATATAAAAGGAATTAAGGAGAAACAAAGGCTTAAGATTGGGGATGCCCAAGGCTTCCCAACATAATATTTCAAGAAGCACCAAGCATCTAAGCTTGGGGATGCCCCGATAGGCATCCCACCTTTCTTCATCAAGAATTATCGGGTAGTATCGGTTGAGCCTAACTTTTTGCTTCTTCACATGATGTGTGCTATTCTTGGAATGTCATTTTATTTTCTTTTGCTTGCTATTTAATAAAATACTTAGATCTGAAAGTTTTTAAATAAGAGAGAGTCCTCACATAGCTACCTATTTATTAACGACTCACTTGATCTTCACTTATATCTTTTTGGAGTATTTTATCTTTTGCTCTAGTGCTTACCTTATATATTTTTGAGCATGGTGTGCTGTAGTATATTTTGAAGAAATTATCTAATGCTTCACTTATATTATTTTGAGAGAAGAAAAATCTTATGCTGATGTTCTTCACTTAAATTTGTTTGAGCTTGTCAAAAGCAACATATCAAACTAGTCCCAAGGTGATAGATATTCAAGAGGGATATAATAAAAACTTTCATGAAGATCATTGAACAAAATAAACTTGATTCTTTGTAATAGTTTTGCGATATGATGATAGTGATATGTGAGTCATATTGGTGAGTAATTATGCTTTAGTAAGAATATTGGCGTTAAGGTTTGTGATTCCCTATGCAAGCACGAAAGTCAATAGTTATGCAATGAAATAACATCCTACTTATGGTGCATTATTCAGTGTTAGTTATGCTTAATGCTCGCTTATGTGATTTTTTGTTTCTTGGTTGGTTGCTTCTCAATCTATTTGCTAGCCTCCACTTGTACTATGTAGAAATACTACTTGGGCATCCAAAATCTTTAAACCCAGTTTTGCCATATGAAACGGTAGGGGGTGGCTGATATTTTCCATGCTAGATGTGTTATTCTCATGATGATTGTTTATTCACTTGTCATTGCATGAGAGTATGGCAAAGGTATTAGGGATGCCCAGTCCCGAAATGAAAAGAAATTTACTTTATGTTGTCAGATAATAAATTCCTTGGAAAGTGTTGGTATGGATGGTACCCGTGGATACGGCTAGCCGTGGAATGTGAAAGAATGGTGGAAAAGGAATAAACTTTATTTCCTGTTTGGGAACCGCCTATGATATATCTAGCATGGAATGTATTGGGAACTACTCGATCATTTTCGTTGACAAGAAAAGCATGCCACCCAAAATGTATTTATCTCTCTCTTTCGCTTTGAGCTCTGGCACCTCTACAAATCCCTACTTCCCTCTGCGAAGGGCCTATCTATTTACTTTATGAAATTTTTATTTTATTTGAGTCCCAATCTTCTCTTATAAAGCACCAACTAAGGGGCACTATGATCATACTTGAGCATTGGATGTAGCTAATATGCGAGTGTGTTTCGTGAATGGATCAATGATTGAGCATGATGGGATAGGGATAACTTGCCTTAGTGTTGATATTTTGAAAGACATGGTTGCTTGTTGATATGCTTGAGTATTGAAATATTCATGTCAAACCTAGACTTTTGCTTTCAACCATATAAAACTCCATATGTCCATGCTACAAAAGAAAAGAATGTGATGAACATGATAGGCAGCATTCCACATCAAAAATTCTATTTTTATCATTTACCTACTCGAGGACGAGCAGGAATTAAGCTTGGGGATGCTGATGGTATCTCTTGTCATGGACGCTTTCAACTCTTTGTATTCGGTCGTATGTCTCGCCTTTGAGAGTTAGATTTATAGTAATTGTATTGCGCCTTTATTTGTAGAGAGCTGGTATCTGAAGCCTTTCTAGCCATACCGGCAATACTAGCACATATTTTCCAGCAAGTACCACTTTCTTGATTTTACTCGTGATGCTTAGGGTTTTCCCATTATATCTACACTATGATCTGTGTAGGTGCTTTGTGTCCTACTAGCAGCACTCCACCCTTTAAAGTTAAATAACACACCAATCATAATTCCAGAGCTTAGTTGTTCCAGTACGAATATGACATGATATTCGTATTAGTCAACAGACATACATTTAATTGGTGAGCTAATGCTCACACTTGAGAAGTTTGGTCATGATTTTTGTGATGATACTTATGTATAAAAAGTAGTGATAATTATTGTCATAATTTTGAATATCCTTTTATTGAACATTACTCTTTTAACATGGAAACAATTTATAGTATTCAAATTTCCTATGATACTCCCACTATTATGAATGAGAAAAAACTGCTTATGTGGAGAGTAATAAAAATACTATTCTTGTGGATCATGAAAGGAATGCTTTGTGTGATAGTTATATTGATGAATCCATTCATGATGCTATGGAAAATTATTATGAGAGAGGAACTTGTGATTCATGATGCTCTCTTTGTGTTTCAACTCTTTACTTTTATGCAAGCATCATTGAAATCATCATGCCTAGCTAAAAAGGCATTAAATAAAAGCGCTTGTTGGCAGACAACCCAACATTAACCCCTACTGTTTTTGTGTGTTCACATGATTATGCTACTGTAGTAATCATATTTTATAGCTTTTGTTTCAATAAAGTACCAAGTAAAGCCTTTGGGATAGTGTGGATGATAGTTGATTTGATCCTGTTGGAAAACATAAAATTTTGCGTCCAGTAGCAGAATTTCTAAAATTCACTGGAGCACGATAAAATCCTGAATTTTTGACACATGATTGATATACAAATTTTCTATGTTTCCCTAATATTTTAAAAAAAATTGAGCAGTAGAAGTATGATAGTTGTCCAGATCATTACAAATTGTTCTGTTTTTTTGTCAGATTCTGTTTTCAATGCATAGTTTGCTTGTTTTCTAGTTTCTATGGCTTATATTGCTCAATATAAATTGTGTAAATGATGAGTTATAGTAGGCATTGTGTGAGAAAAAAATATGAATCTTGTTTTTGACAGTACCAAAGTGAATGATTTGTCTTTATCATACTAACCTATCTCACAAAATTCTGTCAAGTTTTGTGTGAATGAAGTTTTCATGTTTTGGGTGAGATATCGATATGAGGAGAATAAGGAGTGACAAGACTGTCGGGGAGGCTGATCTGGCCCACGAACACCTATGGGACCGGCGGACCGAGCCCCTTTCAGTTCGGCGGGAGGCGGAGGTCGCACGAAGAGCAGATCGAGGCGAAACACACGAGCAGTTTGCCCAGCTTCGGAGCACTCCGGAGAGATAACACTCCTACTGCTGCATGTCTGAGTGTATTGAGTTCTTGCTTAGGAGCGTTGAGTGCTACAGTACACACAAGCTGCTAACGAGACCGAGCTTGAGTGTTCTCTGGCTTCAGACCTCTTCCTCTCCTATGTTGCGCATGGGCCTCCTTTTATATGCTAAAGGGGTCTCCGACGGTGTGGCAACGTAGACAAGGGTAAAAATGGAAAAGGAGTGGTTGGTACAGCTACTTATGCTGTATCATACCTAACCCCGACGGCAGGGGACAAAGGCATTAAATGCCTGTCTCGCCGCCCTAACAAAGGCGAAAAGGGACCGTCAGGGCGCCACTTGCTTGCCACGATGGCAATCTTGTCGGCGTCGCTGCCACCAGCGCTCCGCTGGCCAAGACGGCCTCTTGCCACGCTGGCGCTGGAAAGGTCCTGAGGCGACACGTTAGTGGATGTGCTGGAGCGCAGTCTGAGTGGTGGTCTGCCGTGGCAAGCGCCTTTGCCGCGGTTGTTGTCTTGTCGGCGTCCGGAAGCTTGTCGCTCATCGGGCCTTCCCAAGCTCCTCTTGCGGGGCCTTGTCTCCTAGGTGCCTTGGGTGGCCTTCCCAGCAAGCTCCTCTTGCCGGGCCTTGTCTCCTTGGCTTGAATACTTTGTTCTTGAATGGCTCCAAAGGGACAACGAAGGACCTTGGCGGTCACCCGGTAAGACCTGCAGCAGAGGGCTGCAACTGCCCGTGCACAAGTTCGGGATACTAGGGTACCCCTACTCTAGTACACCGACAGGAGCCCCCGGGCCAGGGCCACACACGGTGCCGAGCGCTGTTGGGCCAGGCCCAAAACAGGGCACGGGCACGCGCGGCTGGATCTCGAGGATGTTGCTGCAGCCATCGACAGGGAGCTGGCGCAGCTGGGGATGGAGGATCTTGGATATTCCTCCGATGAGCACCTCCGACCCAGCGCCAAGCTCAGCTTGTTCTTCAATGGAATGGTGATGGCCCTCCAGCGACTCCGGGAAGAAATCCCAAAGCAGCTGGCCGAGGAGTCGCGCCAGATCTGCGCGGGAGCTCTTCAAAGGTCTTGATGAAGGTGGCCTTCCGCAACCCAGGCCTCAACCTCACCAAGGTCCTCAAGTCCTTGCCGCCGGATGCTGATGTGGAAGCGCTCAAGACCCTTGTCGCACCCATCGTGGACAGGGTGAGCGGGATCAAGAGGGTTGAGGGCGATCGCGTAGATTAGGCCGCCTGCTTTCTCTTTTTCTTGCCGCTGCTGGTCATGTTATGAGAACAATCTATTAGAGCTGCGATAAGCTATCTTGTAATATAACTCTATTTCGGGTAGCAATTGCTATGTTATTTCCTTTACTTGGTTCCTTCCTTTGTATGTTTTTGCCCTCACGCTTTTAGGGAACTTGTCGTTGTGAGCACACAGGCATGAGTCTTGAGACGTCGACGACTTCTTTGGCGGTCTTTGCTACCGACAAGAAACCTTGTCGCAACTAGTCGCAGCTCACTTAAGTTGTTGAGCGGACTCCAAACAAAGTAAGGGCGCAACTAGCTCAGCACACAGGCCATGAGCGCCGAGTCTTGAGACGCCAAGACTGGCGGTCTTGCTACCGACAAGAAACCTTGTCGCAACTAGTCATGACTCACTTAAGTTGTTGAGCGGACTCGAAACAAAGTAAGGCGCAACTAGCTACGAGTTGGTTCCTCCGCACAGGTTTTCCATACAAAGTACGGTCGTTCGAGGAAGATAACTTAAAAATTTTAAAACCGATTGCTCAAACTTTAGCAACTTAGCTTTTATGTCGTTTGCTTACAGGTAAGGCTAGACTTCTTTGAGCGACGCTTGGTCCACACCATTATCTTATCCTTTCCCCCCGGCAAACTTGTGGGCGAGGGAACCTTCCTTTCTTTGAGAAAGAGAAAGAAGAGAAAATAAAGATATGGAGCCTTATGGCTCGTTATTGCTTACCGGGGGTAGGTGCTGCACAAAGTGTCAGATAACGCATGCAAATAGAAGTAGAAAGCATGAAATCGACAAGATGTGCGAAGCACATGAGCTTTACCTATGCATCGGGTTCTGCGCCCGCTTTGTACAAAGGATTACATGCAACATCGGCAAGACTTTGTACAAAAGGTGGTTGCTTAACAGGTTAACCGCGCTTCACGGGTAAAACTTACGAAGATGCTCAATGTTCCAGGAGTTGCTCACCGGAATGCCGTCTTCGGTCTCAAGGCGGATAACGCCAGGCCTAGTGACTCGTTTCACCCGGTAAGGGCCTTCCCACTTCGGTGTCAACTTGTTGGAATTCTTGGCGGACTGAACGCGCCGAAGAACAAGGTCGCCTTCCTCGAGACTTCTGGCATTAACTTTGCGGCTATGGTAGCGGCGCAAAGCTTGTCGGTATCGAGCAGCTCGTCTGACAAAGAGCTGAAGACGATCCTCCTCAAGGAGCAGCGCATCATCTTGTCGCATAGCTGCTCTTGCTCAAGCTCATCATAAGCGAGCACTCGAGGTGATCCGTATACGAGTTCCGTGGGGAGAACTGCCTCGCTCCATAGACTAGAGCGAAGGTGTCCGGCGGTGGCTCGATTTGGCATCGCCCCGATCGACCAAAGAACCACCGGCAGCTCCTCAATCCAGTTCTTTCCGCACTTGTGCAGCCTGTCGAAAGTTACGGTCTTGAGCCCGCGGCACTTCAAGATTCGCCCTCTCCGCTTGACCGTTACTTCTCGGATGAGCAGCGAAGCGAAGCGGAACCTTGGCGCCAAGATCTTGGCGTCTTGCATGAAGGTGCGGCTCGTGAATTGCGTGCCATTGTCGGTGATGATCCTGTTAGGGATTCAAAGCGGCAAACAATCGACCTAAAGAACTTGACTGGCACGATCGTGCTGTCACCTTCCTCACTGCTTCCACTTCCGGCCACTTTGTGAACTTGTCGATTGCAACGTACAAGTACCCAAAGCCCCCGACAGCTCGGGGAAAGGGGCCGAGGATGTCGAGCCCCCAGACCGAAAATGGCCAGGATAAAGGGATCGTCTGGAGAGCTTGAGCTAGCTGGTGTATCTGCTTGGAATGGAACTGGCACGCTTCACACTTGGTTACTTGTGCAGCTTGCATCCTCGGAGGGCTGTCGGCCAAAAGAAACCTTCTTGCCGAACGCTTTCTTGGCAAGTGCTCTGGCGCCAATGTGGTGACCACATATGCCTCCATGTATCTCTCGCCAACAGCTTTTGTCCGTCCTCCCGGTGAATACACTTCAATTTCACACCGTTGAGTCTTCTTACATGCGGTGTGTTGTCGACAAACTAGTACATACTTGACTGCCGGGCTACTCTTTCCGCTTCTTCTTGCTCTTCGGGAAGTTCTCCTGTCTGAAGGAAATGGACAATCTGCTGTGCCCATGCTGGAGCTTGCGGCTCGACAACAAGGACTAAAGGCACATCTGCTGCTGCGGGAACATTTGCTTCCACGGCGAGAACCTGCGGCTCAGCCGGAGCTTGACGTTCCCCGGCAAGCTTGCCGGAGCAAAACTTGTCGGGAGCGCTTCAACGGAACAAACCCTAGGGCTTGCCGGAGCAGACTGCTCCTCAAAGACTTGCCGGTGGAGCTCGATGGTGCATCCTCGACGGTAGCGCAGCACTCAAGAGGTGCGCTTGCCGAGTGGGCATCGAGCTCTTGCCGGACTTGGTCTTCTTCTTCGCCCGGGAGCTTCATCGGCAAGTGGCTTGCAATCCGCTGCAGCTGCCGCTTCGGTAGATCTTGTCGGCTGTTGGAGGGTAATCCAGAGCGGTTGAGCTCTCGCCAAAGCTTCGCTGGAGTGGTGGGTGGCGATGGCGAACGGCGCGAAGAGCGGGATATGCTCGGACTTCTAACTATGTTAGAAGGAGCGATATCCCGTCCAGCGACCGTGCCTGCTTCGCGCCCGGCATGTTGGTGTGCATGCCGGTCTTGAGCATCCCGAGATCCACCAGTCGATCTTGGTCCACCGAGCGTATGGCATTGTGACTACCATGACGCTGTCGGTCCCGCGCCTCCTGAGACGGGCGCGGTGCATGTACGGACGCCAAGGTCTGCGCAACCTTGTCCTTGGACTTGGCAGCACCGTGGGCTCCCCGTCGACGTCCATTCTTCGCCGGCGTCTACCCCACCACCCGCTTGCTCCGGTGGTGGTGGGTTAACGCGACGGAGCATCTGCCGCCGAAGCCTTCTTCTTGGTGGCATGTCGATGAAGATGATGAAGATCTAGCTCATGTGGACGCCGGATCAGGTTCACACAATCTCGACGCCTACAGCGCGCCAAAGATGTCGGGAGGCTGATCGGCCCACGAACACCTATGGGACCGGCGGACCGAGCCCCTTTCGGTTCAAGGGGGCGGAGGTCGACGAAGAGCAGATCGAGGTGAAGCACACGGCAGCTTTACCTAGCTTCGGAGCTCTCCGGAGAGATAACACTCCTACTGCTGCATGTCTGGGTGTATTGAGTTCTTGCTCAGGAGCGTTGAGTGCTACAGTACACACAAGCTGCTAACGAGACCGAGCTTGAGTGTTCTCTGGCTTCGGACCTCTTCCTCTCCTATGTTGCGCATGGGCCTCCTTTTATATGCTAAAGGGGTCTCCGACAGGTGGCAACGTAGACAAGGGTAAAAATGGAAAAGGAGTGGTTGGTACAGCTACTTGTACAGTGTATCATACCTAACCACGACGGCAGGGGACAAAGGCATTAAATGCCCGTCTCGTCGCCCTAACAATGCGAAAGGGACCGTCGGGGCGCCACCGCTTGCCACGATGGCAATCTTGTCAGCCGCTTGCCACAGCGCTCCGCTTAGCGCGACGGCCTCTTGCCACGCAGCGCTGGAAAGGTCCTGTGATCGACACGTTAGTGGATGTCTGGAGCGCAGGTCTGAGTGGTGGTCTGCATGGAAGCGCCTTGTCATGCGGTTGTTGTCTTGTCGCGTCCGGAAGCTTGTCGCTCACGGGCCTTCCCGCAAGCTCCTCTTGCCGGGGCCTTGTCTCCTAGGTGCCTTGGGTGGCCTTCCCGGCAAGCTCCTCTTGCCGGGCCTTGTCTCCTTGGCTTGAATACTTTGTTCTTGAATGGCTCCAAAGGAACCACGGAGGACCTTGGCGGTCACCCGGTAAGCCTTGCCGCGGAGGGCTGCAACTGCCCGTGCACAAGTTCGGGATACTAGGGTACCCCTACTCTAGTACACCGACACACCCACAAACACCTATGGCGCGCCAGGTAGGGGGAGAAGAGGGGCTGGAGAGGTTCGAAGCCAGAGAACACTCACGCTCGGTCTCGTTAGCAGCTTATGCGTACTGTAGCACTCAGCGCTCCTGAGCAAGAACTCAATACACTCAGACATGCAGCAGTAGGAGTGTTATCTCTCCGGAGAGCTCCGAAGCTGGGTAAACTGCTCGTGTGCTTCGCCTCGATCTGCTTTTCGTGCGACCTCCGCCCCCCGCCGAACCGAAAGGGGCTCGGTCCGCCGGTCCCATAGGTGTTCGTGGGCCAGATCAGCCTCCCTGACATCTTTTGGCGCCGTCTTCTTAAGCTTGGGGATGCCCAAGGCACCATTAAGGTAATATTAAAGGAAGATCCAAGCAACTAAGCTTGGGGATGCCCCAGAAGGCATCCCCTCTTTCGTCTCCAACATTATCGGTAACCTCACTTGGAGCTATATTTTCATTCGTCACATGATATGTATTTTGCTTGCAGCGTCATTTTATTTTGATAGTATTTTCTTGTTGTTATTTAAAAAAATTGTACCTTTTATTTCAAAAAAAGTGGCAAGGATAGCCTTTACCATGCTTATTTTCCTTGCATTTTCTCAGCAAAAAATCAGTTAAACCACGTATACATTAATTGAGTTTCCGAGGCATTTCATGTCAATAATTCAAATCTGAACTAGAAATACAGGCTGCAGTTAACCAAAATGGCTAGAAAAATCGTACTTGTGCCCTTGGGTGCATGTTTATGTCCCATGCAAGGAATGGGAATGAATTATAACCGTACCGGCATCCTGGCTTGTCCTCAAACATTTGGAATCTCGGTTTTTAAATCCCCGTAAATCCAAAACTCACCAGAAAGTCATGAAAGTTGGCATGGTGTCACGTCATGGCACATATATGTCGTGATAAAAGCATTGTCCAATTTGGGCCAATCTTTATTACAAACCTCTTACAATCGGAGCCTGTCGCAAGAACCATCGTGATTTCGATGGGGAAACGTGTCCCCTTGTGGGCGAAACAATAATCACTCCCTCTTCTAGCCTTGTATTTTCTTGTACACACAACATGGAACAACAGGAGATTTGCGCCAAACTTTGAAATTATTCAGGGTTCATTTGACCTTTTTTATTCATTAATTGTGTTTTCTAGGCATTTAATGTCCATGATTCAAATCTGAACTACAAAAACATGCTCCAGTGCACCAAAATGGCTAGAAAAAACATAAATGTGTCCTTGAGGTGCATGTTTAGGCCCCATGGAAGGAATGGGAATGAATTCAACCGTCTAGGCGTCCTGTCTAGGCCACAAACATTGCGAATCTCGGTTTTTAAATCTCCATAAATCCAAAACTCACCAAAAAATCAAGAAACTTGGCATGGTGTCACTACATGGCACATATATGTCGTGGTAAAAAAATGTCCAATTTGGGACAAGCTATATTGCAAGCCTCTCACAAACTGAAGCTTCTCGCAGCCCTCGTGGTTGCGGTAGGGAAACATGCCCCTCTTGTGGGCGAAACGATAATCGCTGCCTCTTCTCGCCCTGAATTTAGTTTTCCACAAGCAACATAGAATAACAGGAGTGTCATGCTAAAATTTGAAGTTGTTCAGGGTTCCTTTGGCCATTTTATATATTAATTGAGTTTTCTAGGCATTTAATGTAGTCCATAATTCAAATTTTAATTATAAGCACATTCTCAAGTGAAGCAAAAAGGGTGGAAAATCATACATTTGTCATTGGGTGCATGTTTAGGTCTCATTGAAGGAATGGGAATGAGTAACAAATGTCTCGTCGTCCTGAAACATTCAGAACCTTGGTTTTTAAATACCAGTAAATTAAAACTCACCAAAAAACTAGAAACTTGGCATGGTTTCATGACATGGCACATATATGCCATGGTAAAAAAAATCTTCAAGTTTGAGACAAGGAGAACACATTAAAAGCCAATAAAGTCCTTTTGAAACAAATAGCTAACACGCTAATATCCCAAACGAGTCGTCCAGTGCGACCATGCGTCCCTCTTGTCTTATGGGATAGTACTACCTTTGTCCTCATTCATTGGTCATCTTTGTATTTTGCGCCAAAATTTAACCATACTCGATGGCGTGTGTGCAGCTGTTTGATTAGACGAGACGAGCGCGAGAAGTCCATCGTGCAGGCTTGACAGGACGCGTGCGAGCAGTCTGTAGCGCAGGCTCGACGGGACACTTGCATCCTATCCACCTCACAGGATCGACGAGACACGTGCGAGCAGCAAGGCCACCCATGCTCACCTGGAAGCGAGCTCTTTGACCTCCATCCACCAGCCGCCTGCCTCTCTCACAACTTATCCATTAATGGCGGCCAAGCCGTTATTTAACACATGGTTAATTAAAGCACATGGACGGAGGGTGTTTGCTTGTGATCCCATGGCCCCGCTCAATGTTATCATTTGCTTTGTTCGTGTTTTCAACTCGTATTCCGGTTAATTTAAAATTCCACATAAGGCAACAGATAATACGACGACAAATAAAATGCCAACGGATAATACAACGACAAATAAAATGGCAACGGATAATACGATGACAATTTTACAATGGCGCGGATAATAATTGTCTTACATATACCGGATAATTTAAAATGTCACATGCGGCAAAACCTGGAAGACACAGGGCAAGAGAAGAAGGAAATCACAGACAGCGATCTGGGTCGCTACTGTATCTACTCCTCGATGGATCGTTGAGATGACATCCTCCATCTCCTTCTGCAATTCCTCACGACTTTGCTTTACAGCAGCCACGGATTCCTCCACCTCCTGCTCGCGCTTGATCTGGAGCTTCCTCAAGTCACCCTTCAGTTCCTCGACGGCCGCTTTTAGCATCATCCACGAGGCACTTCTCTGCTAATACAACATCTTCTAACAGGCGACCCCCTCCTCCTTCTCGGCAAGCGCCTTGAGGAGCTTCGGATTGTCACCCATGAGTTGCTCGACAAGACTGGTCACATTCTCAACCGAGGCATCACTCATCTCGAGCAACTTCGTCAAGTGATACGTCTCCAACGTATCTATAATTTTTGATTGCTCCATGCTATATTATCTATTGTTTTGGACAATATTGGGCTTTATTTTCCACTTTTATATTACTTTTGGGACTAACCTATTAACCGGAGGGCCAGCCCAGAATTGCTGTTTTTTGCCTATTTCAGTGTTTCGAAGAAACGGAATATCAAACGGAGTCCAAACGGAATGAAATCTTTGGGAACGTGATTTTCTCATAAGATAAGATCAAGGAGACTTGGACCCTCCGTCAGGAAAGCCACGAGGCGGCCACGAGGGTGGAGGGCACCCCCCCAGGGCGCGCCCCCTGCCTCATGGGCCCCTCGAAGCTCCACCGACGTACTCCTTCCTCCTATATATACCTACGTACCCCTAACATATCAAATACGGAGCCAAAAACCTAATTCCACCGCCGCAACTTTCTGTATCCACGAGATCCCATCTTGGGCGTGTTAGGAGTTCACGGGAAGAGATTCCACCATGGAGGGCTTCTACATCATCATCATAGCCTCTCCGATGAAGTGTGAGTAGTTTACTTCAGACCTTCGGGTCCATAGATAGTAGCTATATGGATTCTTATCTCTTTTTGGATCTCAATACAATGTTCTCCCCCTCTATCATGGAGATCTATTCGATGTAATCTTCTTTTTGTGGTGTGTTTGTTGAGACCGATGAATTTTGGGTTTATGATCAAGATTATCTATGAGAAATATTTGAATCTTCTCTGAATTCTTTTATGTATGATTGGTTACCTTTGCAAGTCTCTTCAAATTATCAGTTTGGTTTGACCAACTAGATTGGTAGTTCTTGCAATGGGAGAAGTGCTTAGCTTTGGGTTCAATCTTGCGGTGTCCTTTCCCAATGTGATAAAGAAAGGCAGCAAGGCACGTATTGTATTGTTGCCATCGAGGATAACAAGATGGGGTATTTATCATATTGCATGAATTTATTCCTCTACATCATGTCATCTTACTTAAAGCGTTACTCTGTTTTCATTAACTTAATACTCTAGATGCATGCTGGATAGCGGTCGATGAGTGGAGTAATAGTAGTAGATGCAGGTGAGTCGGTCTACTTGTCTCGGACGTGATGCCTATATACATGATCATACCTATATATTCTCATAACTATGCTCAATTCTGTCAATTGCTCAACAGCAATTTGTTCACCCACCATAAAATACCTATGCTCTTGAGAGAAGCCACTAGTGAAATCTATGGCCCCCGGGTCTATTTTCATCATATTAATCTTCCTACGCTTTATTATTGCTTTGCTCCTTACTTTGCCTTTTATTTTACTTTGCATATTTATACCAAAAATACCCCAAGATATTATCTATCATCTCTATTAGATCTCACTCTCGTAAGTGACCGTGAAGGGATTGACAACCCCTATTCGCGTTGGTTGCGAGGAGCTATTTGTTTTCTGTAGATACGAGGGACTTGCGCGTGGCCTCCTACTAGATTGATACCTTGGTTCTCAAAAATCGAGGGAAATACTTACGCTACTCTGCTGCACCATCCTCTCCTCTTCGGGGAAAATCAACGCAAGCTCAAGACGTAGCAAGAAGGATTTGGCGCCGCTGTCGGGAGTCTACGCAAAAGTCAACATACCAAGTACCCATGACAATCCCTTATCTCTCGCATTACATTATTTGCCATATGCCTCTCGTTTTCCTCTCCCCCACTTCACCCTTGCCGTTTTATTCGCCCTCTCTTTTTCGTTCGCCTTCTTCCCGTATGTATCTTTGTTTGTGTTTCCTTGTGCCTCTATATGCTTGCATCTTTGCTTGCTGAAAATATATATATATGGATCCACTTAAAGTGTTCTACTTGGAACATCTTCGATCCTCATGCGCTCGTGCTGAAACCCCAACTAGCCTAGTTGATGGGAAATCTTTAGATGAGCATGCTCATTTTGTGCGTCATCGTTTATGCGAAAAGGGAAGCTCTTATGGTATCATATAAATAGTTTGCTATGCTATGCTTGAATCTTTGTGAAATGTGTGATTTTACTTGTTGCTCTAAGAACCCTAAAAAAACACCTTCCCTACCTATGTGAGTTCAATGATAATGAAATCTTATCTTCTTATGCAAAGGGTGTTTATAGTTACTATGATATCGAACAAATTGAATAATTTGTCGTTTTTAAGGGTGCTCATGAGGTTGCTTCTTTGATTGAAAAGTATGAATTTACTCTCAACAAATCTAAAAATTCCGTCATACTTAAATATTGCAATGAAAACCTTGCTCACAATGCCTATGTCCAAGAATTTATTGAAAGAATGACCGTTTCTTTGGAAGAAAATAATGATATGCATGAACCTATAGATAATGATGATTCTGATGATTTGGTTGAAATATCCCTTGATGAACATGATGCTTGCTATTCTTGTGGCCATGATGCCAATATTTTTTAAGACGAATTTGCTATAGTTCCTTATGTTAAAAATGAGATTGTTGCTATTGCACCCATGCTTGATAGTTCCCTCGATGAAAAGCATGATTTCAATGATTTTACTATAAATTCTCTTGATGTCAATTGTGCTAATAATATGCAAGACCCTAAGCTTGGGGATGCTAGTTTTGCTATGTCTACTACTTGTTGCAATGATCATGATTGGGTGATTCTTCTTATGATCTTGAAAATTTATTTAATCCCCATGATGAATATGAGATTGATAATATTGTTTGCAATAATATTGAAAGTGGGTTTAGAAGAGTGTCAACTTTAGATCCCACATATTTGGAGAATATTCAATCTTATGAAATTTTCGATAAAAGTGGGGTTGGAGAGGTCATGACTTTAGTTAATGTTAATCCCACTATTTCGGAAGAGTGTCAACTTTGCATGCATGTGGATCATGTTGAGAATATGTTTTGTGGTAGCTATATTTTTTAATTTTTTTATGATCCTACATGTAATTATTATGAGAGAGGAAAATATGGTTGTAGAAATTTTCATGTTACTAAATTACCTCTCCTTTTGATGAGATCGCTATTGTTTCTTCCCGCTTCCTTGCATATGCTAGTTTTTGCTTGCCTTGATATTTTGTTTGCCTACAGGATGCCTATGCATAGGAAGTATGTTAGACTTAGATTTGTTTGTCATGTGTTTTATGATGCTCTCTTTGCGCTTCAATTCTTGTCTTTCTTGTGAGCATCATCAGAATTATCAATGCCTAGCTAGGGGTGTTAAACGATAGCGCTTATTGGTTGGCAACTCAATATTTATCCTTGCTGTTTAATAAATAATCCATCTACCTTCTGTTTAGATGTGGTTTAATGTTTTAATTAGTGTTTGTGCCAAGTTAAACCTATAGGATCTTCTTGGATAATAGTTATTTGATCTTGCTGTAATTTCCAGAAACTTTTGGTTCACGAAAACAATTGTTAAAATTCACCAGAACATGATAAAATAGTGATTCCAATTTCTTCTGATCAATAAACAAATTCCCTATGTCTTCCTATTTTGGCTGAAGTTTTGTAGTTTCAGAAGTTTGCGTTAGTTGCAGATTACTACAGACTGTTCTGTTTTTGACAGATTCTGTTTTTCGTGTGTTGTTTGCTTATTTTGATGAATCTATGGCTAGTAAAATAGTTTATGATCCATAGATAAGCTGGAATACATTAGGTTTAATACCAATATAAATAAATAATGAGTTCATTACAGTACCTTGTAGTGGTCTTTTGTTTTCTTTCGCTAACGGAGCTTACGAGATTTTTGTTTAGTTTTGTGTTGTGAAGTTTTCAAGTTTTGGGTGAATTTTTTTTGATGGATTATGGAACAAGGAGTGGCAAGAGACTAAGCTTGGGGGTGCCCATGGCACCCCCAAGATAATCCAAGGACACCAAAAAGTTAAAGCTTGGGGATGCCCCTGAAGGCATCCCTCTTTAAATCCACTTCCATCGGTAACTTTACTTGGAGCTATATTTTTATTCACCACATGATATGTGTTTTGCTTGGAGCGTCTTGTATTATTTGCGTCATTGCTTGTTAGTTTACCACAATCATCCTTGCTGTACACACCCTTTGAGAGAGCCATACATGAATTGGAATTTGTTAGAATACTCTATGTGCTTCACTTATATCTTTTGAGCTTGATAGTTTTTCTCTATGTGCTACACTTATATCTTTTGAGCTTTCTAGTTTTGCTCAAGTACTTCACTTATATCTTTTAGAGCACAGTGGTGGATTTGTTTTAAAGAAACTATTGATCTCTCATGCTTCACTTAGATTATTTTGAGAGTCTTAAATAGCATGGTAATTTGCTTAATAATATTATGCTTGGTATTCAAGATTTGTAAAACTTTGTTTTGAGTGCGTTGAATACTAAGAAAAGTTTGATGCTTGATAATTGTTTTGAGATATGGAGGTGATAATATCAAAGTCGTGCTAGTTGAGTAGTTGTGAATCTGAGAAATGCTTGTGTTGAAGTTTGCAAGTCCCGTTATAATCTTCTTTCCTTTCTCACTTGAATGCGATTACCTCCACTGCCATTTATTGCAGATTGGTTTCCAAAAAACTAGAAGCTATTGATTCTCTGGAATAATTTGTTTCCTTAAATAAATTTGACTAGTCACATTAAAATAGTTTGAACGCTCGTACTTGGTTCTGTATATACCCTATGATTTATTCTAATTTGTATTAGATACGTGCAAAATAGTCCAATATATTTGTAAGTGCATACTCAGGCCCGCGAAAAAGTGCATACTCAAGATATTGTTAATGAAAATATACACATACCCGGGGCAATTATATCTAATGAAAATGCATACAGAAAGTATTATACCTAATGAAAATATACATATACCCGAGGTATTGTTTCTGGACTATTCTGTTACCGAGAGTATTATACCTAATGAAAATATACATATACCTAATTAAAATATACATATATATAGGGCTGGACTATTCTGTTACCGGTAACAGAACATTATTCTGTTACCGTCGGTTCCTATAAAGGAGCGATGCGCAGACTGCAGTAGAAACTCCCTGACCCGTTCCGGCCGAGCGAGCGACGACGGTGATTCCTTAACTGGAAAAAAACTCCCCCCCACCACCACCTACCTCCGGCGTCGGCCACGCCGCTGCCTCCCACCTGCGGAGGCGCGCCTCGCCCCCCGACTTCCACCTCCGGCGTCGGCCATGCCCCTCGCCTCCCACCCGCAGCGGCGCACCTCCCTCCCGAATCCCACCTTCGGGGTCGGCCACGCCCCCCACCTTCCACCTGTGGCGACGCGTCACGCCACCCGCCTCCACCTCGGGCCGCGCCATGCCCTCGCCTCCACCTCCGGCGACGCACCATTGCTCCTCCTCCCACCTCCTACGACGCGCTGGAAGAGCGGTCGCCGGCGGAGGGCGGAGCGTCGGCAACAACCACCTCTGCCGCATCCCGCTCCTCCTCATACATCTGTCACCCCACCCCACCTCCTCCCCGCCCCGGGCGCTGCCCTCGCCTAACGCCCCCGCCCCACCTCCTCATGTTCGCGGCGCGCCTCCACCTCTCGGCCGCGGTGCATCTCCACCTCTCGGCCGCCGACGCGCCTCTACCTTGTCCCGGCCGTCCAGGTAATGCGCGCGCATCAGTTTGCACAAGACCAGGTCGCCGAGCACCATTCGGCATCCGGCGCGACGCCATGGGTAAAGCCAAGATGGAGCTACCAGTTCCAGCACCGGCACCTGCGACGTTAGTCCACCGACGTGCTCGTCGCCGTCCACAACTCCATCGCGCCATTCCTGGGCCTGGCTCAGCTTTCTCCCTCCTGTCCTATCTCTCATCTGCCTACTTGTCCTGCTCTGTTTTCATCTCCTAAACTGTTGATCATGCATCAACTCTCTTGCTATGTGATGTTCTTGCTCCCTCTCACGTAGCTACAACATTGTCACAGGCTAGCTGATGGATCCAAAAAATGATTATGGAAAATTGTTGTTCTGATCTCTAGTTTCGATGAGCTGATGGGTAAGATTCTCTCTCTCATGCTCTCTCTCTCCTCATCATTTGTATTTTGTGTGAACTGATAGCTTAGACTTGATGAAATCCGTTGTTTGTAATTTGTGTGTACTGATAGTTGAGACTATGAATTCCATGCTTTGTAGTTTGTATGAACTGATAGTTAAGACTTGATGAACTCCATGCTTTGTAGTTTGTGTGAATGATAGTTGAGACCTCGAAGAGTTGTCGATCTCGACTCAGTGAACTCATAGCTGATAGTTTTGTGAAGTGAAAATTCTTTTTCAAGTTCCTGTGGTATTTTATACTTTGTGAGTAGATAGCTGATACTTTGAGATGGATGTATTATCAGGCGTGTAAATGATGTCAAAGATGTGCAGTTTAATGGATGAGTGTTATCTAGATCCTTTTAATCTGAAGGTAGTTGCACCACTAAGGAAAGTGAAAAAACCTAGTATTTTCTGTAGACAAGAAATGGGCATTTGGCTCAGTAATCGTCCATTGCTAGAGGTATTGTCACTTGACCATTTTCCAGAACTAGTTTCAATTCATGGACTACCGGCACTTGCAAATCAAAGAGGCTGACCATATCAAAGTGCCCAAAGTTGAAGCAAAGGAGATGAGATGCTACAAAAAAGGTACACATGCTAACAGTAGTTTTACCTTCCAGCCTTTACTCCGCGCTTGTAAAGTTTAAAAGCAATCCATTAACTTGAAACACCCCACCTCTCCAACGGGTCTAGCCATAGCTAGCAGCAGAGGATAAAAAATGCATGGATTAATTGGAACAAATCACACATAGGCTATGGGCTACGGATCACACACGCATATTAGCAAAATGTGCTATAGATTAGATTGATTGATACCTCCTAGTGTAGTATTTCAGAATCGTATTTGGTCTGCACTTATAGGATTTAGGGAAGTACTGCAAAAATGTCTTGCATTTAGTTATATAGGTAGTATCTGATAAACAACATCAGTTCTCATATAGAAATAAAAGTGTCTTAAGTCCAATGAATATAGGTAGTGCAAGATGTCACATATCGAGTTAGTGTGATGAACCGTCGCCACCAAATAATTAGTGGACTGACCAACCTCCGTGAGGCGAACGTCCTCGCCTCCCACCTCCGGCAATGTGCCACGCCCTTGCCTCCCACCTCCGGTGGCGGACCATGGATCTGCCTCCGCAGGGGCGGCCACCGGCGGGAAAGCGGGGCATAGGCAACAACCACCTCCGCCCTCCTGCTCCTCCCAGCCGCACGGCGACCACCTCTGTCGCCCTGAGTTCCTAGCTGCATGCATTTAGGAGCAAGAAAAATGAGATGTTAATTGTCCGTCCACACTGCCTCTCCTCCCAACTCCACACTAGTTTTATCACAAAAAATAGAGGATGTCTATTTTATTTCCTGAAACACAAAGTAGGTTATCTCAGTTCAGTATGTGAGCTATCTCAAGTTCTTGGGAAACATATAAAACAGTACAGTGTTTGTGCAAAAAATTCAGACTGTTTTCTAATTATACAGCAGTTTACTATATGGTAGAATTGTAGTTATTCAGGCAAAAGGTTCACTACCCCACCCGCCACCGTTGCTCCTCAGGTCCGGTGAGACCAGCACTACCCTCGACTCTGCAACACATCTCCGATCCCATCGCATCTCAGGTCAACGCCACAGGCCTCCCTCCTTCTGTCGTTCCTCCCAGCCACCTCATCTCTTCGAGGTGCTCCACTCGCTGCCTTGTACTTGACCTTCCCCCTCCTCCACCCCTGCACTGCCGCTCCCTCCTGCTATCCTCACCCACAAGCTAGTCAACTGGAAGATCTACATGTCATCAGTCCAACTTCTTGCCTCGCCGCCGGTCACTGCAGTACAACTTGAGCTTGATGAGAGGGTTATAAATTTAAGAAGAATCAGGGTCGTATGTGTGATGTGTCATTGATCTTTCTCTGAACAATGCTTTCTCTGCCATGGACGGATGGCTTCTCTGTAGATAAGGGCATATGACACTGCTGTTCTCAAGGTGCTTGTTGATATGCAAATGAGAACATGTACATTTTTCTGCAGGTTGTCTTGTTGATTTATGAGGGATACCACAAGTTCTGTTTTTCCAGAAGTTGAACTACAGGATATGAAGTTTGATGGATGTGGAGGTTCTTTTGACCTTGAAATTTGTATGAGTTCAACTTTTACTTGATTTTCAGTTCAAAAATTGCATTCTTTTCAGTAAATCAACTTTAATATGCAGAACATCAAGGAAATCTTGACAATTATATGTGCACTCTATGTCTTTTTCTTATGCTTACATGTATTTTGCACTCATACTGTTATGCATAAGTTCAGGTCGCATGTGGAGTTTCAGATATATGCAATTGAATTAGAGCACCATGCTCTCACCCATGTAATTTGCAGGGAAAACATAATAAGTTCTAAGTTCATATTTTGAAACAAATGAAGTACTTGGGAACTAAAACGAAGTATTTCAAAGTACAGAACTTCTATTCTAGGTTTCTTTTGTGTACTTCTCATGTTACTGTGCATGAACTTGTCGTTATTTTTACATGTTTTACATGATTATTATGGTCATTTCGACCTTCACAAATTTCATTTTCTTTTTCCGCTCATCTTACAGGTCGAAGGAGCTCCCTTCAGTTCAATGGATGCAACAAAATAATCCATGTTGCCTACTAGAACTTGCGTGTGTCTTTGTGGCGTGTGTCGGTGCATGCACAGTGCCCGATGCGGCTCATGAGCATGTACACAAATTGAACTGAATGATCTCCAAAGAAGTGAACTCAATGATCTCTTATATCCGAACGATGTGGGAGATGCATCATGTACAAAAATGGTAGGATCTTGAGGTGTTGCTGCTACTTCTTTCTTCTCATGCCCTACTGTTGCTCCATTCGATTCCATGCTACTTATATGAAAATAATTGATGGTCTAGGTGCTTGTTGAAATGCTTATGAGAACCAATTTTTGTTGGTTGGTATTTGGTACAATAGGGCAAAGAAAGGATACCCTATGATGCCTCTTGCCGAATAGATTTATTAGAAGTTCCATTTTTCCAGCAAGTGTATGGTCAGATTCTCTTGAAAAAATTTTATAAAAGACATAGGTGCTGCAGCGGTGACGCCACACCTCTGGTTTCTCTTTTGTATATTTTCCATATTATCTGCAGCAGTTCTTCAAAGGCGCGATTCGATAAAAGACCATCGGTTCAATTACTAAATTACTAAATATTTTTTTTGGTTCAGTTCAATTACTAAATTTAGTTCAAGATACAATTCTTGTTATAGTTACATATCAGTTCAATAGTTATAGTTTCGGTTTAATTTAGGTTAGTTCAATTATAAGCTGGTGTTTAGTTCTGATGGCACTAAGAATCTTCGTGGTTCTGAGGACCGACTGACGGCACTCCTTCTCTTTTGTGTTTTGAAACATTTCTAGCACTAAAGTTGTACGCTAATTAACTTTGTCAACAATTAAGAATTCAAACTATTGAAGACATATTTGTCCGAAGATATATATTGGCACTATGAGTTCTAAAATACTAATGTTGGAGCTCTTGTCGTATTTCATTTCTTAGGTTGCTTCGTTCAGAAAAATGCCGCTTGTGTCTTCATTGCACCGACTTTTTTTAGAAATGCTGGAGACTTTGTTTTTAGTGTCAAAATTTTAGATCATATTCAGTCCGGTGAAGTACTAGTTGTTTCATCTCTCATCGGAGTTGTTTAATCATGTTTGAGCCTTCCATACTGTGAGTAGCATGCATATTTGTTTAAACAATACCGGCTTTATTTGGTGCCAAAAAAATAGTAAAAGCTCTGCTGTCTTTTTTCTCTCAAGTATCACTAGCATAAGTCTAGCATAAGTCTCTGTGCCTCATTCTTTTTCTTTGAAGCTTTTTTTCTTTTAAGCTTTATTTCAGCTGGCAGCTTCATCCTCTTTTAAACTGAAGTTTTCATTCAAGTAGTACATCCACATCAGCTAGTACAGAATGCAGAGTAGTGGATACAACTACCTAGTAGAATACTACAGGCAAGCGGGACGTTCGATGCTACCGGATTGTGGATGAGGAGTTAAATTAAGTCCCTCACCTCGCTTTCTACAAATCAGGGAGCTAGATCCCTTGCTTCAAAGATATGACTTGTACAAGAAAACATACACTAAGTGTAGCAGTTCACTATGTATTTATATCATCAGTTCGTTAACAAATCAAAGAAAAAGTTTTGTGCGTGTGATTATTCCGTGAGCGCCAATGTACTTAAATGTTTACTTTGTGCTTCCGTGTATGTTTTTGGGCAAGATAAATACATCGTCATACTAAGTACTTACACGATCGGGTCGAGGACCTCCTGCTCAACGGTACAACTTAACTTCTTGTTTTGTGGCGGTCGCTCAAGGAGTTGTGCTCAACAAAGTACAACTTCTTGTTTTGTGGCTGGTCGCTCAAGGAGCTGAGTTCAAAATGAGAGAAGTCTAGAATATCGTCACAAAACACGCCAAGATGTGAAAACACGCCAAGACAAAACCATATATACATCCGTTAAAGTACTCTTTTTCTCGAAAATATATTCATCCGTTCTAGAAAGAAAAATGGTTGAATTAAAAATATTGATCAGTACAAGTTAAAAATGGAGGTCCGTTCGGCATAAAAGAAATGACAGAAATTCAACTTGTAAAAGTTCAAGCAAAAAGATACCCCATGCAATTCAAATGAGAAAAGTACAAGTCGTAAAATAAGAGAAGTCCGGAACATCATTATAAAAAAGTTTAGTTTAAACAAGAATAAAAAACATTTTCTTTTTGAAAAAAAATATGATTCAGTTCCATGATTTAAACCATGCAAGTACAGGGGCGACGATACAATAAACCATTGAAAACTTACAAGCAAAACAGAGCAAAGTATAGTTAGTGAAAACACGCTTAGTACAAACTGATGCAAACATCAGTACAAGTACCCTTTTTCGGAACCATTTAAAATTACTCTAAAAAAATAGCTCAGTACAAACATACACATATATCAGTACGACTACTCTGTTTTTTAGATGAGAAAACAGCAGAATCTGTCATGCCATATTCCAAATTACTCTTAAACGATTGCGAAGTAGAGAAAATGTTCAACATTACTAAGTTTCACATTTTCTATAGCTATCCAATGGTATATTATTTGCCCCATTTCGATAAACTTTTTTAAAAAACCGCATTAAAAACCAATTTTAACTGTATTTGAATTCGTCTTTAACTCGTAAGGAATTAGAAAAAACTTTCTATATGCAAAAGTTGTACATTTTCCATAGCTTTCCAACGCCGTATCATTTGCGTCAATCCGACAAACCGTTTGCAAAAAAATAGTGAAAAAACATTTCGCCCAGAATTTCACCATTTTTCAAATTACTTTTAAATCATATAGAATTTGAAAAAATAGTAGATATATGGAAGATGCGGATTTTCACAAGCTTTCCAACGCCATCTCATTTGCTCAATTCCGACAAACTATTTGAAAATTAAGTCCAAAATACGATTCACGTTTTCGGTTTTGAAAAAAACGATTTTTCTAAAACTGCTCTTAAATCATAATATTTTTGCAAAAACAAATTATAAGATTGTAATGTAGATGTCAAGAGCTTTCCAACAATATATTACACGCCCCGTTTCGACAAAAAAATTTGCGAAAAAATTTGAACTAAAGAAGACGATTTTTAACAACAGGAAGTATCAGTTCAACCGCTCGATTTTCATCAGTTCAACCGCTTGAATTCACCAGTTCAAGTAGGGTAACAGAATAATATTCTGTTACGCGTAACAGAATAGCCCAGATATATACATATATATATATATATATATATATATATATATATATTCTATCCATTTTTTATCGACAACAATGTTTGCCATTTGACCAAGCGATAGATTCACTGGTCCGTCTTATGGTAGGTCATGGCGACATGCATGTTTGACCAAAGTATCATTACATGCATCCGCCCCGCTGACACGAAGTGGGAGGTGGGCCAAGCACCCTAGCTCGGTAGCTACGACATTATGTCATTATAGATATATCCAAGGGTGCTTTCGGGTTTGCGAGGCAGGTGCCACCAAAGTTGTGCATTGTGCATTCAAAGTTTTAAACATCACACCCTATATTCCTACATATATTTGGCCACATCCAGGTGGTTTTTTAATTACTACGTTCCCCAACAAACGAAATCTGAGATGTGCAGCATCAAACCTGAGGTGAGGTTGTGCAGCTGGATGCCATAAAATTCCAATAAACCCCTGAGAAAGGGATGGATTGGAAATCCTAAGCCCCGCAGAAGGAATGGAACGAATCACACCCTCTCCTCTTTATTAGGATTGCGGAAATTTCCGGCCATCACATCATTGCCAATGGAAGCCAATCTCGCTCGAACAGAGACTAGATCTGCGAGGGGAAGATATCCATTTGTCTGGAGTCGATTTAGCTGAAGATGGGGCACCGAGCAGCTCTTCCAATCACCCTCTTTAGGGCCATGGGGGCGCGAAGAGGAACTTGGGGCGTTGGCCATCTTTGAAAGCTTTTTTGTGGCTAAACTTGGCATTTCGATGTGGATGACACTTGGAAGATTTGACCTCTTTATATATAGGCATTGTCTCCGTGTGGCAGGGTGTTTTCTTTTTAATAAAAAATTGTGGACCGTTCACATTCGCCCAACGCATGGAAATCGAGGCGACAGGGAAGGAGTCATTAAGGTGGAACAAGTAAGCTAGGGCTGAACTATTATCCGCCCAGTGTGCGGTGAAGAACCAACCATGCAAAAGCCAAAGATGTAAGCCGGATACTGCATTGCCATTTGAAGGTTAGTTCGGGGGCCACTGAGGGAGTCCTGGACTAGGGGGTCCTCGGGTGTACGGGCTATTCTATATGGGCCGGACTGATGAGCCGTGAAGATTCAAGGCGGAAGGCCTTCCCCCGTATCCGGATAGGACTCTCCTGTGTGTGGACGACAAGTTTGGTGTTCGATATGTAATTTTCTTCCTTCACAAACTGACTTTGTGTAACCCTAGACCCTCCGTGTGTATATAAACTGGAGGGTTTAGTCCATAGAGCCTATCAGAATTCACATTGACTAGATAGCTAGGGTTTAGCCTTACGATCTCGAGGTAGAAGGAAGGAGGGTTTTACCTCCATTAAGAGGGAAGGAGGGTTTTACCTCCATTAAGAAGGCCCGAACCTGGGTAAACATCATGTCCCATTTGTCTCCTGTTACCTTTGATCCTCAGACGCACAGTTCGGGACCCCCTACCCGAGATCGACCGGTTTTGACGCCGACAGCGCCCTAGTGGCTTGTGGCCCCCCTAGACCTCCTCCAACCCTAACTCCAATTCTATATATTAACATCCAGAGAGAAAAAATCAGAGAGAAGGATTCATTATGTTTTACGATACGGAGCCACCGCCGCCTCCCATTCTTCATCGTGAGGGCTGACCTGGAGTCCGTTCGGGGCTCCGGAGAGGGGGATTCGTCACCATCATCATCACCAACCGTCCTCCATCACCAATTTCATGATGCTCACCGCCATGCGTGAGTAATTCCATCGCAGGCTTGCTGGACGGTGATGGGTTGGATGAGATTTATCATGTAATTGAGTTAGTTTTGTTAGGGTTTGATCCCTAGTATCCACTATGTTGTGAGATTTATGTTGCTATGACTTTGATATGCTTAATGCTTGTCACTAGGCCCCGAGTGCCACAATTTCAGATCTGAACCTATTATGTTTTCATGAATATATTTGTGTTATTGATCCTATCTTGCAAGTTGTAGACACCTATTACGAATTATGATCCGCATACCCCAAGGTGATAATAATTGGGATTTTTTCCGGTGTTTTTACCGTAGTTTGAGGAGTTCATGTATTCACTAAGTGCTAATGCTTTGGTCTGGTTCTCTATTAAAAGGAGGCCTTAATATCCATTACTTTCCTTTAGGACCTCGCTGCCATGGGAGGGTAGGACAAAAGATGTCATGCAAGTTCTTTTCCATAAGCACGTATGACTATATATGGAATACAAGCCTACATTATATTGATGAATTTGAGCTCTATGTCACCCTAGGTTATGACTGCTACATGATGAATATCACCCGACACAATTATCATTGCCGATCCATTGCCTATGAGCTTTTCACATATTGATCTCTGTTAAGTTACTTCCATTGCTACTGCTGTTACAATCACTACAAAACTGCTACTGGTACTTCTGCCACCGTTACCTTTATCCCCATATTACTTTGCTACTAAATACTTTGTTGCAGATATTAAGTCTTTCAAGTGTGGTTGAATTTACAACTCAGTTGCTAATACTTGCAAAAATTCTTTGGCTCCCCTTGTGTCGAATCAATAAATTTGGGTTGAATACTCTACCCTAAAAACTGTTGCGATCCCCTATACTTGTGGGTTATCTGACGACGTGACGAGTGACACCGAGTGCCAGAGAGACGGACACGCCAGCTTGGTGTCTCGAACCCTCATACCTGCCATCTCTTCTTCGTGGCCTCGCCGGGGGTGCGACGAGCGTGCCGAGGGCTCCTCCTCTGGTCGTGGACGGTGGCTGGATGGCTTCTGTCTTGGCTTCCTCTTCGAGCAGCGAGCCTCAATTAGACCGGGCTCCCGCTGAAGTCCCGTCGGCGACCGGGGGGTGCCAGCCCCCAGCTCCCTGCTGGAAGGGGGTGAGCCGCTTCAGATCCCGTCGACAGCCCCCGCTGTGGAGGACGGGATCGACCGCGCACTCAAGTTTGCGCACGAACAGGGTGTCGTCCGCCACGAGCTCTTTCAGGAGGCAATGAGCGCGATGAGCCAGCTTGGTGGAGAACTCGTGGAGGTAGACACGCGCCTCGAGGCCGAGGGCCTTTGGCTGATGGAGGAGTGGCATAAACTGAAGGTGGCCATCAACCTCGGGCGCCACCAGCGCGAGCTTGACAACGCGAAGGACGAGGCGTCTCTAGCGACCTCGCGTGAGGCCTGCGCTCGAGCCTTGGAAGAAGCCAGGGTAAGTGGATCATCGCCGCGAGATTGCAAAGAAACGCGTGTGGGAGCTCCAAGCCTGGAGCGCCTCATTGGAGCGGCAAGTGGAGGCTCGCAAAGCCGCCCTTGCGTCGATGAAGGGGAGGCTTGCTGAGGAGGAAGAGATCCTGAAGCGCGAGGAAGCGCTGGCGCTGGAAGCCACGGAGCGCAGCCTTGAGCTTGAGAGGTTAGAGACGAGGGAGTGCCAGGTTGCCCAAGCGGAGGACGCCGCTAACACGCGCGAGGCGAGGATCCAGGAGGAGATCGACAGCAGGGAGGCCGAGGCGCGCACGAATCTTGTCGGCAGGTACAACCTGAAGCTGGAGCCTGTGGAAGTCGAGGCCGTAGGCCGGACTACTGCCCTCAGGACAGAGTTGGCTGAGGTGGAGCAGCGTGAGAAAGCCGCCGCAGCCGCCCTGGTCTCGGCGCAGGCTGAGATGGCCTCCGCCCGCGCCGAGCTCCTTTCTCTTCAGCAGCGAGTCACCAACGCCGAGTCCTTCACGTAGCAGAGCAGGGAGGAAGTACTTCAGCGGCGGACGCTGGTGCGCATGCACTCTCCCATGCTCCAAGGCCTCAGGAACATGGCCAACACGGCGTTGGGCAACATCTACGACGAAAATGCCCCTCATCCCCACGCGAACGATTATGCCTGTCACCTCCGCTTCTTCACTGACATGGTGACACGTCTGGAGAACCGATCCGAGAGGGCTCGCCAACTTGTTGAAGAGAGGAGTCGTGGCCTGCTCGGGCGCGCGTTCTCCCATACCCGAGGCCATCCGGGGCGACCTAGCGTGATGGGTGGAAGACAATGTGGATGCGCTGGTCAGGGCCTTCGCTTCTGATGATGACGCGGTGCTGCCCTAAGAGTTATAAGAGAATTTTGGTAGGGGAAGCCCCTCATGTAAGAGGATTACTACCTTTATTCCTTAGGCCAAGCTAGATATGTGTCCTCATAATCCCGCGAGTCCCGCTGTGAGCTTGTTGCCATAATTTACCTTAGCTAGGACTGGTCCCGAACTGGCTCGTGAGGTTGCGAGTTTCTGAGGTGCCTGCCGATCCGCCAGAGAGGGCCTCGCGAGAAGTAAGCGCCGACCATGGCACATCATGCGTGCAGCGCGCGCGCTATGCCCAGCCCTCGCTAGCGAGGGGCTCGCGAGGGGGAGGCAGCAGGTGTGAACTCCAAATCAAGGCAAGGAACCAGATTGCAAGAAATCGTACGAACGAGAAAAGGCACCCCACGCGCGCACCAATGAAAATTCAACTTCAAACTTAAATCCAAAGCCAGAAAGCAGGGCTACAGAAAAAAGGTTAAAAGCAAATGGCCGCGTCCGGCACCTAGCCTAGTCTTCTTCTCTTCTCACCAGCGCAGAACTAAGTGCTGCCACTAAGACATGGGAGGGAGCCCCCCCCCCCCCCCCCCGAGGGCGGCACTCCTGAGACTCCGGGGCGTGTACAACCCCACTTATTATTACGTGAGAGTGTCACGAGCGGAGACATTCATAGGCGCGAGCCTTACTTCATATCGCCAGACAAGGGCCCTGCCTTGCGCCACCCTTGACCACCATTGGGGGCGTCCGGAAACCAGGACGACACCAAGGGGCAAAGGGGACGCCAGCGGCGCCCTCAGCGACCACGGGTCCTCTGCAGGGGGAAGGCTCTCCAGCACCTCCCCGGCAGAGGGCCTACCTCCGGGGGACGCCCTGCTCCGTGCTGCGCGGGGAAGGGCCTTGCTCCCGGCCCCTCTCCTACGGCCCCCAGTGCGCTCCTCCTGGCAGAAGGGAGGCTGTTGAGCTGGGGCCGCCATCCGCTGTTGTGACCTGATCCTCCTGCGACCCATGGTTAGCGTAAGCTTGCTCCTGAGAGATTAGTGGTACCCTATAGCTGTTGTCGCCGGCACGGTCAGTGAGGCTCCCCGGAGGCTCCTGGAAGGCCTCAGCTTCTAGCGTCTCCTCCCCCCAGCCTGGCTCGAGGAACGAGCCAGGGTAGTCTTCCAGCATGTACTCCTGGTCCACCATGCGGGGCATGTAGGCTTCCGAGGCTGTCGCCCCCAAGACCTCATCGAAGTGCCCCACGCTCCATGTTTCCCGGTCCAGCACGCTGCCCTCGAGATGGTAGGGCGAGATCCAGCTGGGGCCGCGGGTGGCAACACTCGTGCCTGCGCTCGTCGGAGGTGGCGCGGGTATGATTGGGCGTCCGGTGTTGTTGGTCGCACCGACGTTGATGAAGCCTCCTAGCGCGCCCAGGGGCACGCGGGCGTGGCTAGGCCCGCCATGCGATCCGACCGCGGCCTGAGGCGTAAGCACAGAGCAGAAGGGCGGTGCTCCCGAGGCCGCGGCATCCAGTAGCTCGGCGACGCGCTCCAGCAACGCATCCCGGCCGCTCTCCATCAACCGGCCTCGCAGCAGCTCCTGGGCCATCTTGAGCGTGGCCCTCATGTTTGCATGTCCCCGTCGAGTGTGTGGTGCCGTGGCCGCAGCGCGGCTTGATGCCCTTGTGGCTTCCCGCGCTTGTTGCACAGTAGGGGCGGACGGCGTGTGACCGTGCCGCCCGCGCCCCGCGGCGTTTGGCGGTGCGTGTGCCGCCTGGGGCACAGGGTTGAGGTCTTCATGGGCGGATAGCGCCACATGGGCCAGCCAAGCTGCCCAGTGGTCGGCGTTGGTCCTCGGGTCGCCGGACATCGGAACAGGGGTGTGTCGGCAGATCAACTGGTAGAAGAGAGGCTCCGACAGACCCCTACCTGGCGCGCCAAATGTCGGATTTCGGGTTTCAGCAAATCCTTGAGGTTCGAACACTGGGGTGCGCACGAAGATCTCTCCCCTACCTAATCACACCCTCAGCCTCACCGCGAACTCAGAGCCTAGCTCGACGAACATGCAACACAAGAGACATGAGATTTATACTGGTTTGGGCCACCGTTGTGGTGTAATACCCTACTCCAGTGTAGTGTGGCGGATTGCATCTTGGGCTGATGATGAACAGTACAAGGGAAGAACAACCTCCTGAGGAGAGGTGCTCTTGTGCTTGGTGGGTGTGACGATGGAATGTATCTCGTCCAAGATGAGTTCCGGATCCGTCCCATCCTACTGTGGCGGCTAGTCCTATTTATAGAGTCCCTCGTCCTCTCCCCAAATATTGAGCGGGAAGGGAGCCAACAACGGCCAAATTCGATGGGAGACAACTAGTACGAGTTATGCTGACTAAAGGTGGTCTTCGCCTACCAAAGGCTCTGGTGGTGACGCCATCTTGGGCTCCATGGTGACCTCCGTCTTGCCATCCTGCTGGTCTTGGTCTCGTTGCACCGATATGGAAACCTTTGCCTGATGCCTCGGGACCCCTCGCCTGTGCTTGCCCCTTTAGCACCAAAGAGGAAACGAGCGCTGGCGCCCGCCTGGCTCCAGTCGTCATGGTTTGTGTCACAAGAACCTCGCGAGGTGTCCCTTGCCTTGATCTCTCTGCCCCTCACGAGCCAGCCTGGTGAGGTTGCTCCCGAGGAGGTCTTGTGTCGTCCGCCTCACGAGGCTTGGCCCCTCGCGAGGGTCTTGAGTGTTTGCTTGTGAAGATGGGTCGTACAGGGCCACTGGTGGAGCCACGCAGTGGGCCGTAGGCTGCCAAGGCTAGGGACCCCCATTCCCAGGGCGCCGACAGGTGTGTTACTTGCCCGAAATTCGATTGTCGGCATCATCATACCTAGTTCAATCTCGTTATCGGCAAGTCTCATTACTCGTTCTGTGATGCATCATCCTGTAACTAACTCATTAGTCACATTGCTTGCAAGGCTTATAGTGATGTGCATTACCGAGAGGGCCCAGAGATACCTCTCCGATACACGGAGTGACAAATCCTAATCTTGATCTATGCCAACTCAACAAACACCTTCGGAGACACCTGTAGAGCATCTTTATAATCACCCAGTTACATTGTGATGTTTAATAGCACACAAAGTGTTCCTCCGGTATTCGGGAGTTGCATAATCTCATAGTTAGGGGAATATGTATAAGTCATGAAGAAAGCAATAGCAATAAAACTAAACAATCATTATTCTAAGCTAATGGATGGGTATTGTCCATCACATCATTCTCTAAAGATGTGATCTTGTTCATCAAATGATAACACTTGTCTATGGTTAGGAAACTTAACCATCTTTGATTAACAAGCTAGTCAAGTAGAGGCATACTAGGGACACTCTATGTATTCACGCATGTACTAGGTTTTCGGTTAATACAATTCTATCATGAATAATAAATATTTATCATGATATAAGGAAATGTAAATAACAACGTTATTATTGCCTCTAGGGCATATTTCCTTCAGTCTCCCACTTGCTCTAGAGTCAATAATCTATACATAGTAATGATTCTAACACCCATGGAGTCTTGATGCTGATCATGTTTTTCTCGTGGAAGAGGCTTAGTCAACGGGTTTGCAACATTCAGATCTGTATGTATTTTGCAAATCTCTATGTCTCCCTCCTTGACATGATCGCGGATGGAATTGAATCGTCTCTTGATGTGTTTGGTTCTCTTGTGAAATCTGGATTCCTTCACCAAGGCAATTGCTCCAGTATAGTCACAAAAGATTTTCATTGGACCCGATGCACTAGGTATTACCCCTAGATAGGATATGAACTCCTTCATCCAAACTCCTTCATTTGCTGCTTCCGAAGCAGCTATGTACTCTGCTTCACACGTAGATCCCGCCACGACGCTCTGTTTGGAACTGTACCAACTGACAGCTCCACCATTCAATATAAATACGTATCCGGTTTGTGACTTAGAGTCATCTGGATCGGTGTCAAAGCTTGCATCGACGTAACCATTTACGACAAGCTCTTTGTCACCTCCATAAATGAGAAACATATCATTAGTCCTTTTCAGGTATTTCAGGATGTTCTTGACCGCTTTCAAGTGATCCACTCCTGGATTACTTTGGTACCTCCCTGCTAAACTTATAGCAAGGCACACATCAGGTCTCGTACACAGCATTGCATACATGATAGAACCTATGGCTGTGGCATAGGGAATGACTTCCATTTTCTCTCTATCTTCCGTAGTGGTCGGGCATTGAGTCCGACTCAACTTCACACCTTGTAATACACGCAAGAACCCTTTCTTTGACTGATCCATTTTGAACTTCTTCAAAACTTTATCAAGGTATGTGCTTTGTGAAAGTTCAACTAGGCGTCTTGATCTATCTCTATAGATCTTGATGCCCAATATATAAGCAGCTTCACCGAGGTCTTCCATTGAAAATTCTTATTCAAATGTCCTTTTATGCTATCTAAAAATTCTGTATTATTTCCAATCAACAATATGTCATCCACATATAATATTAGAAATGCTATAGAGCTCCCACTCACTTTCTTGTAAATAGAGGCTTCTCCAAAAGTCTGTATAAAACCATATGCTTTGATCACACTATCAAAGCGTATATTCTAACTCCGAGAGGCTTGCACCAGTCCATAAATGGATCGTTGGAGCTTGCACACTTTGTTGGCACCTTTAGGATCGACAAAACCTTCTGGTTGCATCATATACAACTCTGGAATGCAGTTTTGACATCCATTTGCCAAATTTCATAATCATAAAATGCGGCAATTGCTAACATGATTCGGACAGACTTAAGCATCGCTACGGGTGAGAAGGCCTCATCGTAGTCAACTCCTTGAACTTGTCGAAAACCATTTGCAACAAGTCGAGCTTTGTAGATAGTAACATTACCGTCAACGTCAGTCTTCTTCTTGAAGATACATTTATTCTCTATGGCTTGTCGGTTATCGGGCAAGTCAACCAAAGTCCACACTTTGTTCTCATACATGGATCCCATCTCAGATTTCATGGCCTCAAGCCATTTCGCGGAATATGGGCTCATCATCGCATCCTCATAGTTCGTAGGTTCATCATGGTCAAGTAACATGACCTCTAGAACAGGATTATCGTACCACTCTAGCGCGGATTGTACTCTAGTTGACCTAAGAGGTTCGGCAGTAACTTGATCTGAAGTTTCATGATCATCATCATTAGCTTCCTCACTGATTGGTGCAGGAATCACTGGAACTGATTTCCGTGATGAACTACTTTCCAACTCGGGAGAAGGTACAATTACCTCATAAAGTTCTACTTTCCTCCCACTCACTTCTTTCGAGAGAAACTCCTTCTCTAGAAAGGATCCATTCTTAGCAACAAATATCTTCTCTACGGATCTGTGATAGAAGGTGTACCCAATAGTCTCTTTTGGGTATCCTATGAAAACACATTTCTCCGATTTGGGTTCGAGCTTATCAGGTTGAAGCTTTTTCACATAAGCATCATAGCCCCAAACTTTAAGAAAAGACAACTTAGGTTTCTTGCCAAACCACAGTTCATATGGTGTAGTCTCAACGGATTTAGATGGTACCCTATTTAACATGAATGCATCCGTCTCTAAAGCATAACCCCAAAACGATAGTGGTAAATCAGTAAGAGACATCATAGATCGTACCATATCTAATAAAGTACGGTTACGACGTTCGGACACACCGTTATGCTGTGGTGTTCCAGGTAGCGTGAGTTGTGAAACTATTCCACATTGTTTCAAATGAAGACCAAACTCATAACTCAAATATTCACCTCCACAATCAGATCATGGAAACATTATTTTCTTGTTACGATGATTTTCCACTTCACTCAAAATTTCTTTGAACTTCTCAAATGTTTCAGACTTATGTTTCATTAAGTAGATATACCCATATCTGCTCAAATCATGTGTGAAGGTCAGAAAATAACGATACCCGCCGCGAGCCTCAACACTCATCGGACTGCATACATCAGTATGTATAATTTCCAATAAGTCAGTTGCTCGCTCCATTGTTCCGGAGAACTGAGTTTTAGTCATCTTGCCCATGAAGCATCAAGTGATTCATAATCAAGTGATTCCAAAAGCCCATGAACATGGATTTTCTTCATGCGCTTTACACCAATATGACCTAAAGGGCAGTGCCACAAATAAGTTGCACTATGATTATTAACCTTGCATCTTTTGGTTAAGCTAACGAATGGGTCTTGTCCATCACATCATTCTCTAATGATGTGATCTCGTTCATCAAAAGATAACACTTGTCTATGGTTAGGAAACTTAACCATATTTGATTAACGAGCTAGTCAAGTAGAGGCATACTACGAACACTCTGTTTGTCTCACTACAAAAAAAAGACACATCCGTGACATTTTGGGCCGAACGAAAAAAAATTCTGTCATACATATGACACTTCTGTGACGATAATTGTGACAAAACCGGGTATCATCATAGATGTGGTGGGCTCCTACTTCTATGACAAAAAATCATGACAGAAAATGGGCTTTTCGTCCTGGGCGGGCCGGAGAAGCAACTGCATGACATTCTTTGGGCCGTCCATGACGGAAAAACCCGTGGTAGAAGCGAGGGGGAGGAAAATTTTGGGGAGTTCCCGGTTACGGTGGGAGGTCGGGGGTCGAGCGATGCACGTTTCTCTCGGACCGGTACGCGCGTGTGTGCGAGGCGTTGGCTCTAACTAAACCCGAGTGAGGCGTTGGGCTCTAACTGAACCCGGCGATTGACCGCAGTTACAGCGTTCTTGAACCCGGCGATCGATCGACGGCTGTTAATCGAACCCGATCAAGCGATTCGCCGCTCTGCGCTAATCGAAGCCGATCGATGCTGCCTGCAGGATGAGCGAGTGGCGTTGCGGGGGTTGTATGAGCGATGGCGGTGGCGTTTGCCTCTGGATGAACAGGACCCGTGGTGTGGAGGGATGGATGAGCGATGACGGTGGAGGGGTGCCCGTGGAGGGGTGGTTGAACAGGACCCGTGGTGTGGAGGGCTGGATGAGCGATGAAGCGGTGGGGGGTGCCCGTGGAGGGGTGGTTGAACAGTAGCCGGTGGAGTAGCGCGCGGTGGAGGCTGGATGAACAGGAGCCCGTGGAGGCTGGAGGAGGTCAACGGTGGAGATGAACAGTATCCCGTGGACTCCCGTTTTGTGGTACGCCACACCCCTCCCGATGAATAGGATCCACATTTCGACCGTAGGAGGCCCGTTTCGTCCGTTTTGCGGTATGCCACACCCCTCCCGATCAACAGGACCCCCGTTTCGACCGTAGGAGGTCCGTTTCCTCCGTTTTGCGGTACGCCACACCCCTCCCGATCAACAGGACCCCCGTTTCGACCGTAGGAGGTCCTTTTCCTCCGTTTTGCGGTACGCCACACCCCTCCCGATCAACAGGACCCCGTTTCGAACGTGGCCGGTCGAACACAAGGCCGTTTCCTCCGTTCTGCGGTACGCCATGCCTCGTTTCCATCGCCTGTTCCGTCCAAGCCGGTTGGCTCCCACGCGTTCTGTTGCCTCCCGATGAACACGACGCATTCCGTTGCCTCCCGATGAACACGACGCATTCTGTTGCCTCCCGATGAACATGACACATTCCGTTGCCTCCCCATGAACACGACGCATTCCATTGCCTCCCCATGAACACGACGACGATGCTGTTTCTCCATTCCGACCCAGCCATGTACACGAGCCCTCGCCGTACGTATGCGCGAGTAGGCATTCGAGACCCCGCCCGTATGTACACATACGTGGCCGTATTTTCTTTCTTGCACCCTGGCCGCTGTACGTATGTGTACATGCTATGTGTGCGCCTGTACTATGACACGTACGCGCCTCTACTACGACACGTGCGCGCCTCTACATTGACCAGTATATTTGTACGTACACGTTCGCGACCAGAATGACAACGCTACGTACGCTTCGACCAGGTGGGTCCTGACTGTCAGGCACTTCCTTGCGTGCGAAGATGTAGCTGGTGGGTCCCAGCATCGGGGCGAATCATTTTTGGCCCGGATGCACTTCCTTGCATGCGAAGATGTAGCCGGTGGGTCCCAAAGCAGTGAGGGGCGAATCGCTTTTTTGCGGATGCACTTCCTTGCGTGCGAAGATGTAGCTGGTGGGTCCCATGTGGGGGGCGAATCGCTTTGGTTTTTTGCCAGACGCACTTCCTTGCGTGCGAAGGTGTAGCTGCTGGGTCCCAGTGATCGGCGAATCATGTTTTTTTGCCCGATCGCACTTCCTTGCGTGCGATGGTGTAGCAGGTGGGTCCCAGCAGTCGGGGGGCGAATCGTTTTTTTTCAGACGCACTTCCTTGCATGCGAAGATGTAGCTGGTGGGTCCCAACAGTCAGGGGGGCGAATTGTTTTTTTCCCGGACACACTTACTTGTGTGCGAAGATGTTGCTCGTGGGTCCCAGCAGTCAGGGGGCGAATCATTTTTTTCGCGAAATACGGTGGCCCGTCTGGTGGGTCCCCGCTGTCAGGTGGAGGAATATTTATTTTACGCGTAATAAGGAGGCACTTCCTTGCGGCTGTCGTGGACCCAGCTGTCAGCCTCTCCACGTACAGTCCATGTCCGATGGAAGTCGTTCCTTGACCACGTTGACCACCCGCGCCGAGAGCACCACAGCGGTGGACGACAGCGAGGCCTAGGAAGGGGACGACGCGGAGCCGGGGAAGACGCGGCAGTGGATGCACACGCAGAGAGGAGTACGAGGGTTCACTGGTTCGGCTGCGCTGCCGTCACCGCAGAATAACAGGGGGTGTGGGTGAGTGGAGGGATGGCCTCGCCAGCGGTGGGAGTAGTAGGGGGCAGTGAGGCCTCACATGGCCTGATCGCCAGGGGAGGCAGGAGTAGGTGGCACGACCGGCGCTGCTTTGGGTGGCTGGAGCAAGAAGACCAGAGGTTGAAGAAGCACGACGGCCGTTGGATGGACATCGTACGGTCACTGCAGCTAGAATCGTTTATATTGACTAAGTGGACAAATCCCTTGGTACGTCAACTTAGTAGGCCCACAGGCCAGCTTTCGAAATGGTGCACCCCAGATGTCAGGGGGAGGAATCATTTTTTGGGCGGGTGAAGCTAGAATATCCGAGATTGAAGAAGCACGGCATCCGTTGGATGGACATCCAACGGCCACTGCTGCTAGAACCGTGTGCTGACTATAAGTTGACAAAGCCTTGCATATGCGTCAACTCTGTTTTTTAGGGGACGCGACGACTTAGTAAGGCCAGAAGTGTGTGGCAGAGAACTTATAGCCCATTTGAGATTTGTAAGAATGTGTAGCCCATTTTTGAATTCTAATGGAATCTACTACAGCCCATTTACAGTTTGTTAAAAGTACAACCCATTTCAACCAACCGTTCAAAAGAGAATTCAATAAAATTTCCGAAATTTTGATGGGATCTGAAATCAAATATTTTTATCCCGAAATTTATAGTCAGATTAAATACAATTTAATTATAAATTTATAGTACGTAAAAATCCAACGAAACATTGCGCTCGCAACAATTAATGAAATTAAAATTTTCAATATCCAAAAATAATAATTTATAAAGTAATCACGTGTTTGGTGCATTTTTTATAGTTCTTGCCAGTTTTACAATTACATCCCATTTATTATTTCTTAAAGCCCATTTTCTTGTTAAGACTAATGCATCCCTCCTAGGAAAGATTTGCAGCCCAGCGGGGTAGAGAATAACAACTTGACCTTGCCTGGGTATTCCTAAAAAAAGTATTGCTGGGATAGCCATTTTCAGCTTGAAAAAAATTAATATCTGGGCTGGATATCTGTCCTGTGCTAGACGGGCCACAGCTCGCCAAGTTAATACCTGCAGCGATGTTTTCGTTGTTGTTCAGAGGAGAAAAATTAATATGTGGGCTAAACATCAAAAACTACTGCACAAATCTTGCCGAGCTGCTTGGTCCCGGTATCGGCCGCTTCTTGTGCAATTCTCTCGTTTATTGACTACTCTAGGAGGTTGACAATGGTGTGGGACCGTGATGTCAGGAACTAGGAGGAAGCAAAATAAATTATAGTTATATATATATATATATATATATATATATATAAAATAAGGAGGCACTTGCGTACGTGAGGCTATGGACCTGGTGGGTCCCCATTGTCATCCTCTCCAAGTAAAGTCATCTCCTGCCCGCGCGCGCTTTTCGCCCGAAAAAGTCAGCGCCGCCCGCCCCACTTCCCGGTGCAGGCGATTGTTCCGCCTTCAAATAACACAAGTGCTGTCCGTCCGTCCATCTGCCGCCCACATAAATGATACGCAGTTGCCGAGGCGGCTACTCTGGCGCCACACGTCCGTCCCTCCGCACGCCCACCATTGCTATATAAACTGCTATGCCGGCCATAGCCACAGTCATCCGCATCCGTTCCCTTTCTCCTGTCCACACCACTACTGCCCACCATGGCTTCCTCGCGCTCCGGCGCTCTTCGGGACGGGCGGACGGCGGACCACAAGGAGATGGCAGCCATTGCTACCGACCGGCTGGCCGGCAGGTAGCCGGAGGACGATGACGTCCAAATGGAGAACATGGTAGTCGACGATCTAGCGCCAACCACCTCCTCCACGCCATCCTCACCGGTGCATTGCACCATGACCATCGGTGAGGTCCGTGCCCAATATATGGACAGGGTGAGGCAGATGCGTGAGGAGCAGTTCCACGAGGCGCAGGCCGACGCCGCCTACAACCACCATGTCCTCCAGGAGCACTTGCAGGCGGAGGAGCAGATCACCGCGGAGCGGGCGGAGCAGGAGGTGTTGCTCAACTCGTACCGCTCCGCCCGCAAGGGCCGCCTCGAGCGCTGGCGGTACCGCATGCGGGTGGCGGAGGCTGCGGCCGCCTACAAAGAGGCTAGCAAAGAGGGCGATGAAGTGGGCGAGGCGCTGTTTGGCGAGACCGAGGACGAGGCAGAGGACGATGCCGGCTCCGATGAGTCCCCGCTCCGCTGGCGTCGACGAGGCCCTGCTCCGCCGCGGCCTCGCGGCGCCAACAACGAGGCAGAGGACACCGCCGGCTCTGTCGAGGCCCCATCCCACCAACAACGAGGCAGAGGACATCGCCGGCTCAGCCGAGGCCCCACCCTGCCGGCAATGTGGGGGAGGATTTCCACCGCTCATTGAGGCGCGCCGCCGCAACGAGATAGAGGACATCGCCCGGCTCGCCGAGGCCCTCCTCGCTGCCAACGAGGCCGCGCCACATAGAAAACAAGGAAGAGTAGAACACGGTAGGTCGCCGGCGCTCGGGTCCAAGTAAGGCCACCGCTGCTACCCTCCGGTTGAAGCCAAGCTAGGCGGGTTGACCATTGATGGCCAATTAGCTTTTTGGCGGCGACGCGGAGTCGGAGAGCTGCGCTGGAGATGAACGCTGCTTCTACTTAACCACAGTGCGGTTGGCTGGTGACACGTGAGCCCAACAGGCCACATGTCTGTTATGCAAGTGCACCTGCAGTTAAGTCACTGAAGCTTCTGTTCGGCTCAGCGGGACACAGGTGGGTAGCTTCGGTTAATTAATTATACCTGCAGTGCACCCCTTTTTATTTGAAGAATGTATGAAATGTAATGAATTCCGGCATGTTTATATGAAATCCGACCGTGTATTAATGAATTTATTTTGATTAGTTCGAAATGTATCACTGGCATTGGATGAACATGCAAAACAATACATACTAGCATTATTCCTAGGGTGATCACCTCGTTTGCAGCAGTTTCACATGTACTCCCTCCGGTCCTTTCTAGTGTGCATACAAGTTTTGTCTGCAGTCAAAGTATCTCTACTTTGACCAATCTTATACAAAAAAGTATGCACTTTCACAATGTGCGAAGTGAAAAGGAATGTATGAGTACAAAGAGTTTGAGCAGCTTTTTAGCGTTTCTGTACATTGCAATCAAACACACAGGCCTAGCAATTCATAGAGAACATTCAAAACAATCGATGATTATGCATCTCAGCGACTCACATGTCAGAGGCAATATTTACTTCACAACTAAAGAATAAATAAAAAATTGATCGACGCACGACAAAGAAAGGGCGTCCCATTCGAAAATATCAAACGCATGTCTTGCTAAAATCAATGAGCAAAATTTTACAAGGTTGTCCCATTCCAAAATATCAAATGCCTATGATTGTGGAATGCCCAGGGTTTGCCATCAGTTCGGACATTGACATGGCACCTTGTGCTAAATAAACCAGCTGTTATTTTTGTGCAGTTCCACCAAAATCAACCAAATTCGCGCGTAGCTTGTATGATTTCGCCCTTATATGTTGCAACGCCTTGAACTTATTGGCACCTCCTTTCTTGTGGTGGAAATGAATGATTTGATGTATTCATGAACATTTTGTGCAGTTCCCATTGATATCAAGCTGAGCACCCCTGTTTGCACAAATACAAAAAAGTGATTAGTATAAAGCAAACTGTACTATGATTTGACAGTTTCAACAGGCACATACATGGTCCATGTAGAGCACACTTTTAGAAAAATGGAACTCACCAGAAAGAATCCTAGAATAACATTTTACTCGCGCATCACAGCAAAAAAATGGAGATTTGTCAGTCCTTCTGAGCCGAAGTTAGTTTGGTCTTGTGGGTAGTAATGTAACCATCCTTCAACTGCTCATTCTGATGAGAAGATAGACAGGGCTTCTTCATCCTGGCATAATCGGAACTAGTCACTTCACGTACTCCATATTCTTCTTCAGAGGAAGATGATCCTGTTGTGCAAAGACAAGAGGACTACTAAATGCTAGCATCCGTGTTTGCTCGAAAAAAAGGAAAGGAAATATTTAAAAAAGCACAGATGAAGCACTTCTCAAGCACAATACCACTTTTTCATGACATTAGCTAAACAGTAGCACAACACCAATAGAGATGACAAAGCTCAATCATATGGATGAATTCAGTGGGCGAGTACCAACCTTTGTCAGGAGGCTGATTGTGTAGAGCATACAGATGAAGCACTTCCCCGGAACCATCTGTTGCTATCTACGGGGGTGGCCATGCTTACTATATACTCCTCGATTAGTTTAATGTTTCCAACATCTTCTTGTGCAGTTCCACTAAAATATATGGTATCTTTAAAGAAGATCCCTGTTTGCACAAGTAGAGATAATTACGTATGGCATCAAATTAGTGGCAAAACAATTGCTCGTTCCAGCCATAGCAATAAATTAAGATGCAAAACTATATCATTACTTGTGTTATCACAGTTCCAGTGCTTCATTACAGCACCGGGAGTTGATTTTTGTTTTTCTTCCGCTTGTTCTTCCCCTTCATCACTTGGTTCAATAACAGACAAGTTTCGCCTTCAATGTAAGATTTGGCATGTCAATTAGGGAGCACAAGTATAGTACTAAACTTAATTTTCTGATGAAAGTGGCAAAATACAAGCCAGTAGTTGCGAAATATCCTTATCTTACCTCAATGGGATATTACAGTGCACATACAGATTGGAAGTCTTGTCTCCATTTGTGCAGTTCACTAAAATCAAGCAACATTATCGTACAAGTAGCACAACATATGAAAGCACACTTCAGAATCATGTGAAAGAAGGCTAGTAATCTTGACCTCTCATGATGTGGAATTCAAACAACTCACAAGAAGAAGATCTGGACCAAATTCGCTTTAACAGATAGGGAAGTAAGATCTCCTCTTGTGCAGTTCCACTAAGATCAAGCAATCAAGCAACATTGTCAGTGTGACATTTTGGTTGAACTGCACAAAACACTCTTAAAACAAAAGTGTTTTGTGCAGCGCAACAAAAGGTCACAATGGCAACGAGGTGAAGTAGATAACCCTGTTTACACAGAGGTGCAAAGGAAACAAATAGTGGTCAATAACGGTGGATGACACAGAAGCCACCAAAAAGAAGCATCTACCTTATCTAAATTGGAAAGAAAGCAAGACATTAGCATTTATCAAATGGGGGCATTGATTAATATTAACATAGAGATTATACTAAAAATAAAATTCGTTAAACATGTAATTTGCTTTTAACTATGGCATTGCATCAATTTTCCAGCGGCATTATTAGAGGGTGTTTGTTTACAGGGACATTTTGGTGTAGGGACTAAAAAAACTCCGTGTCGGTCCCATCTAAACCAAACAGGAGGGACTTTTAGGGACTAAAAGTGGGCATTTGGGACTAAAGAAAGAAGACCCCGAGGGAGTCTTTTTGGGACTTTTTCCAACAGTTGCACCTGCCAGGCATCGCACCTTGTTTCTATTAGTTCATTACTAGGGGTAACATGGTCTTTTAGCATGTCATTTAATAACCTCTAGTCCATGTTTAGTCCCTGGAACCAAGCTGGTAGGGACTAGGGAGTTTTTAACCAAACAGGGCCTTAGATTAACAACAACTAATGAGTTGCACAGGACAGTGGACGCACCAGCACCATGTGCATCTACCGATGTACTATGGTCATGCACAGTTTGTTGCAACAAAGAACAAACAACCAAGGAGCATATTTGTGTTGGTCCCAGTTTTGTTATCTTTAGACACCTTTCCCTATGTGAGCGCAGCAAATCTAGTCCTGCTCAAACTCTATAGCCTTGTCCCTTCCTTTCCTTTTTGAACTAGTACCTTCGCCCCTTCCTTTCCTCTTTGAACCACATCCTATAATTATGCGATACAACTTTCCCCACTACTTCCCCACATTCCTTTCCTCTTTGAACCACATCCTAGATTCATGCTATACAACTTTCCCCCTTCATTTCCTCTTTGAACCACGTCCTAGATTCAAGCTATATACTTCCTCCGTTCCTAAATATAAATCTTTGTAAGATTCCACTATGAACCACATACGGATGTATATAGTGCATTTTAGAGTCTAGATTCATTCATTTTGCTCCGTATGTAGTCCTAGTAAAATCTCTACAAAGACTTATATTTAGGAACGGAGGGAGTACAACTTTTCCCACTACTTTCCCCCACTCCTTTCCTCTTTGAACCACGTCCTAGATTCATGGTATACATGCAGCTAGAGCAATGCATGTGGAGTAAGTAAATTATACCTTAAGGTTCTTGGGGCGTGGTTCGGTGAGCGACGGGACGGTTGCCCTGGCCGGGTATTGCGAAGGAAGGAAACACCTTATCCGAGTCAGGCGATGCTAAAGGGGCGAAGAAGAAGGGGTCGGAGGCCCTCCCTCGCCGATGGCGACAGTGTTAAGCCTCCTTCCCTTCCCGGCGGACGGATCCTGCCAGCTCTTTGAGCAGCAGTGAGCGGAGAGAGAGAGGCCAACGAAGTCTTGTTTAGATCTGGAGAGGGCGAGAGAGTGTGAAGAGAGCAACTACAATACCGAGGCTCCGTAGGAGAGGGCGAGAGTGTGAAGAGAGCAACTTCTGGCCGAGGCTCCAAAGCATGTATATATATCTTTGGAGAGAGAGTGTGAAGCGTGCAAACCCTAGAAAACATTTTGACCAGTCAAAGAATCCTCCTGGCAAAAATTATGCTCAAGTGTAGTTATCGAACCCGAGACCTCAAGTTTGATGAGCGAACAGGCTAACCAGCTACACAACCCTCCCGTTATGTTTAACAAGAGGATAATAACCTTTTATACATTCCTGCATTCGTGTGACAAGCATGCCATATTTTTTGTGTGTGTGTGGGAGTCATTGGGATTTCAATCATAATCGTGTCATGTGGCTTTGGTGGTAAGACTATCCACAGTGGTGCAGAAATAATGCAGCCTTATTCACCTTACCTCTCTCCACGTAGTACGTTGGGTCCCACCAGTCAGAGGGTGAAACAAACAAATTAATAAGAAAATTAAAACGCCCGGTAGCGTATCTTACCTCACACATCTCGCTCTTTCAAGAACCTTGTCCAATTGATCCCTCTGTTCGCTCACGTACTATTTTAAGTGAATCCTTATTATAACATGCACACAAATTTTGCGCACTTGTATTTGACTTAATTCAGTGTGCCACCGTATCTCGTATACTTACTACTCCCTCCGTCTAGGTGTAATAAGTCACGTTACAAGGTGCAAAGGGACCAAGGTGCGTGCATGTGCGTGTGTGTGTTTAACATCATGTGTGTGTTAGATAGTGCGACAGATCGACCTGCTCCTACAGAGAGATGGTGTGTAGTGTATGATTTTAGCCACGAGAGTCGGTGCATCCTCTCGTTTCCGGGCATGTCCGGTAGGGACATGCAGACAGCTGCCACGCCCGCTCCTGACCAGCCTGGCCCACCCAAAGCCCCTCCATCGCCCGCGCGTGCTTCCCGCCCGAAACGGTCAGTACCGCTCCAAAGAATCAGTGTTGCACTCATGCCCGGGCAGCGCGGACGCGACCTCTCACTGGCGCAAGAGTGATGGTTGCTTCGTCCGTCCAACTTACTGCTGGGTCAATGTGATTTGACGTCTCATTGGTCTTTATTACTGAGGTGGTAGGACTGCTGGATGTCCCACGCTATCGGTGAAAGGAGGTACTACTACTACTAGATTACAATTTTCTCCATTCTTACAGCGGAGGAGTGCAAGAACAGTGAAAACACGCAGGCTTAGTGCTTACATGGCCCACCTCACACTATCACCGTGCGACGCCTAACTCTTTATGTAGTACTCCCTCTATTCCTAAATATTACTAGATGAGTCCCCGCGCATTGCCGCGGAACAGCGGTATATCTCTCTGCGCAAAATTATCGATTTCATAGAACTAAAAAAACTCTATAACCGCATGACAAATGTGGTAGCCAAACTAAATAAACTCCCATCATCATTTAGATCATCCCACGTAAGGAAAAAAGATCAGCCAACTCCTCTTTGCATAATGGGATTATATTTTTCGTTTTGACATGTTAATGGGACTTAAAAGCTCACTTACATGCATGCTACCGGTGCATGCTTTCATGCAGACATGTTGATGTGATTTAAAACCCACTCACATGCATGTGCCACGGTATTTCTGCATCCTTGCATGTGGCTTAGTGCGGAGCCTCTCAACGTCTAGATCAAATGGCTATTATGGACTGATTTGCTTCATCTAATCATTCTAATGGCTACATCAATTTTGATGATGTGGCTCAAGGAGAGGAGAGAGAATTCCTAGTAGTGGGGGCTAGCTATTACTAGTAGATAAGTCTTTGTAGAGATTCCACTAGGTGAACTACATACAGAACATAATGAATGAATCTACACTTAAAATGCATCTATATACATCCGCATGTGATTCATGGTGAAATCTCTACAAAGACTTATATTTAGGAACGGAAGAAGTACTAGTATACTACGTACTGTAATTTATCAGCGAGATAAATTTGTATAGTGCTATGAAGCTTCCAGCTTCTGTTACATGTATCTTGCGTCCAAGGTTGCCCGTTGCAACATTTCATCAAATACAAAGGAGACTAACATGCATGCTATTGCATCTCAATGATTGAAAGATCATAGCAAATATGTACTCCCTCCGTTCCAAAATAAGTGTCTCAACTTTGTGCAAACTTTAGTACAAAGTTGTACTACTACTAAAGTTGACACTTATTTTGGAATAGAGGCAGCTAAAGAAAAAAACGATCCATGCAGTCCCTAGCCCTTGAACCTTGAACCCTGACCAGGCTTCAATTTGCTGGTAACATTTGAGCTTCCTAATAAATGAAGTTTGCAACCTTTTGACCATCGGATCATTTTGTGCAGTTTCACCAAAATTGACATGAGCATCCCTGTGGCATAGAAATTGAAGAAGCGTGATTAGAATAAGATTACTGGGAATAGTTGATGAGACATAAACTCATCACAAATACAGTACGTAGAAGCAAGTAGAGGTATGCACGGGGCAAAGAAGTGGAGAAATATCCACAGGGAGTGATGTGGGCAGCTGGAGCAGTGGTGCAAGCCGGCTGTAAAGGAAGTTGTCCCTGAGGGATGTAGCTCAACCTTGAGGAGGGCGGCGGGAGGCGGCAACTGCCCACGTCGCGGCAGTGAGCAAGGGACGAAGGCAACCTCACCGGCTTTGTGAGAGAGAACGGCGGGGACCCCTGATCGGGACATGCCGACAGTGGGTTTTCACCGTCGGCGACGGCCACCGCATCTACACTAAGCATCCACCCCTTCCCCAAGCGGACGTGATCCACCGGGATGTTAGAGATGTGGTCGTAGTCGTTTTTTGCGAGAGAGTGTGAAGAGAGCAACCCCAGCAAGAAACCGTGTAGGCTGGCCCGTCCTGACTATGTATATAGTGGAGCGGTTTCCTTTTCTCTCCATATGAACCTATCATATTGCGACGTGCATCAAGAAAAAACTTTATTTATAAATGACGCGGCACTTACTACTCGTTCTCCTATAACCTTGCGCTTGGCATCTCCAAAATATTAACCTTGCGATTGGCTCTTCGCCTCTTCGGGAAGTCGAGCAATAATGGTAGTGCAGTATATCATTCTGGCTATATAAGAACGAATGAATTGCTGCACGTCCACCACGCATGTAGGGTCGAGGGGCGAGGGAGAGTGCTACAGAGCAAAATGAGTGAATCTACACTCTAAAATACGTCTATATACATCAGTGTTTGGAGTATGTACTAGTAGTTCATATTGAAATCTACTAAAGGACATATATATTCCAAACAATATGATATAATCTCTATAACCAAGGTAATAGGGACGAGGAGTAAACGGAGGGACTAGTAAATTTTTCTCCTCGTCCTGCGAGCCACAGCACGCATGGGTGAGGGAGCGGGCGTAAGGCGGAGCAGGCTTCACCACATCCTGCGAGCTACCGCGCCCGTGGGCGGGGGAGACGGCGTACTAAGCAAGCTTCTCCTCGTTCTGCGAGTTGACGAGACACATCAAAAGTCTTTCCTCTAAGTTAGGCCCCACATGGTTTGCCTCTTTTTTTAACATAACACGTCAAGTCGCAATTTGTTTGTTCACCCGTGGTAGACGATCCTCCCTCCACCAAGTGGACAACCAGTACACGCGCCAAATTACCACGTGGGATGCCTTTTTCGTGCAGAATTGAGCTCCAACGTGTACCCGTGCGGGTGTGGTTGGGAAAGAGACGGGAGTACGTGCACCGTGCATGCACCTCTTCTCTTCCTGCACATCCCCCACCTACATGGGTGTGTGTGAGAGATACAAACCACATTCATGATTGTTTTTTGCTTTGGGGTGGGGGTGGGGGGTGGGGTGGGGGTTAATTTCGTGAATTATTTGTGGGAATATGTGTCGATGACATCTCAAACAAAATTTTGCATTCAATGTGTGTGAAATGGAGGCCTATCCGTATCATACATAGAGGGTCGGGCAATCCACGAGAAGAGAGGGAGGGGTCATAGCTATCGATAGAGTCGAAGAGAGGATCAAGTGGGCGGGTGCGAGATCGATGAAGAGAGCCATCAAAATTGTGTGTGTGTGCAAGTCAAAGATATAGGGCGACTTGCGTACCGGAACGTTAGATGGCACATGTCAAGTTTGTATGTGGCAGGGAGACATGACTAGAGCGCTCGATGTATCGGTGTGTGTGTGTGGGGGGGGGGGGAGGGGGGAGGGGGGGGGTAGGGAGAGGCCTAACTATAGAGGTAGAACGACTCGTATATGTGTTGAGAAGGAGAGACCCAGCTATGTCTTGAGGGAGATCGGTTGACATCCATACATAACTGAAGGACGAGTAATATGATGGGACAGAGAGAGAGAGAGGAGACAGAGAGGGAGGGAGAGGGAGGGAGAGGGGTAGAGTGCTGTATGGGTGATGGAGTTGCTTCTCGGAGATGGTGGGAGAGGCCTACTAGACAAACTGAGGGTGGAACTGCAATGTTATCAATAAGAGTGAGGATGTGTTTACGTGTGTGCTATGCGTGATAGATCTGCCGGGACGCATCCATGGATGATGAATGGGAACCATGTGTTTGATAAGCAAACCTAACTAGATCGGTAGATCAATTGTTGTTTGTCGGAGGAAGGGAGAGACACAACTAATGAGGTAGATCAATCGACGTGTGGGTAAAAACGAGTTATAAGGACCTAGCTAGCTATATGTATAGCGAGAGACCGGTCGGTGTACGTCCATTTGTTAGAGGCAAATAAGGCCCAGCGAGACGGATAGACTGAGAGAATGGAGCTAGGAGGTGGTGCGAGAGGCCCAACTACTAGCTAGAAAGGGGGAGGAGTGTGCGGTTGTGAGATCGATGAAAAGAGGGGCGAGAGTTTACATGTGTGTCTGACTGTATGAGAGACACGAGGCAAGGACACACAAAGGAGGAGATTGAAGGTGTGTGTGTATGTTGTAGGCAGGCATCGCTGGAGAGGTTTATCGATCGGTGTGTGTCGGAAAGGAGTTGTGGAGACTGGGAGAATGACCTAAAGAAAAAAATGAACGTGCCGGTGGATAGAATGCCGAGGGAGGGGAGGCGAGGAGGGCGTGTGCATGCACGAGAGAAAGTTAGTGGTAGCTACAAAGGTTAGAGGATTGTGTGGGTGTAAGAGACTAACAAAGATCATAATTTGATATGAAAGCGGATTCATATATTTGAACAGGAGATCATAGTGTTTTAAACATTGCATGCATGAATATAGCGGTGATACACGTGTTGTGCACATGTTATACCATAATGTGATATTGCATGGCGTTTGCATCTCACAACTAAATGCCGAACAATCTAAACCATACTATATGTCAAACAATCTCACATTTTGTTTGAATTTGTGATAATGTGTGGCGTTTGCAGCTTACAACTAAATATCGAACAATCTAAACAATACTATATATCGAACATTCTCACATTTTATTTGAATTTGTGGTAATGTGTGGTGTTTGCAACTCACATCTAAATACTTGTAGGCGTAGGGGGCGGGGCACCATACATAATGTGATAAACACATTATACATATGAGACATGGTTTAAGATTATGAAGATCTAGCTAGAGCTAGAAATGTAATGTGATTTGAAATCAAAATAAAGTGGATTCAAAAAATCTAGTTCGAGTTCATATAGTCCACATAGTTCATATGTAACTCGAGACTAATCATGTGGTGTGCTGTGAAGATAATACACAAATGATGGTTTAACTTGACAATAATGATGATTATAGACCTTATTAAAACAGAGAAACGAATTCAAATGTTTTGACTTCACAACAATCATTACTGTAGATCTTATTCAAATAGAGAAACGAATTCAAATTTAGTTCATATTGAAGCGGTACTATATACGTATGGAATGCACTAAAACGTTCATTTCAGTAGTAGGTTGCATGCATTATACACGTAGCGGAATATTTTAATTGAACATAACATGACTTCAAAGTTTTGAATGACATTTGTAGTGCGCTTTGATTTGGTACAGTACACGTTAGGCTTGTCCGGAAATTTGAAACCGCGCCTTGTTAGCCCGAAATATTTAAGATATATCTTTGTCTCGTTGTGCTCCGACAACTCCCTCCATCTCAACCTACGCCTTGCTATTCCAAAATTACAACGCGCGCGAAAACTCCCACCTCCTATGAAATCCCGACACGCGAAATGCCCGTGGTACCCCTAAACCATAACAACCGCCTCAAATCGGTGGGGGTACTTTCGTAACTTACCCCATATTTCGGACAAGCGCATCTCTAAGCCATGGTTCCCCACTGCCATCTCATCCGCCCACCCATTCATACACCGAGCCCGCGAAAACCCGCGAGGAAACCCCACACCCTGCTCCGTCCGCCACCCAGCCGGAGCCTCTTCCCCGACGACGTCGTCCACAGCAACACCTCGACGTCCCTCATCCACCGTACTGGATGAGGATCCGTCATCGATCTCATCATCCCGCCAGTTCAGCCACCCCGTCCTCCACCTCCAAGGAGCTGCCCCGACGTTCCCCTCGTCTTTTGCGCCACCTCCATTCCCACACCGCCGTCTTCATCTGCACCACCGGAAGAGCATCATCATCACCGTTTCCTCGGATGAAGCTGCGGCCTAATCAGCGCCACCAAAGATGTTGTACACTAATCGCCGCATTTTCTTCTTGATTCGATCTCACGGTGCTGCCGGCCCTCGGTCCCGAGCCGACACGACGCGACTCCATCCACGACGGCGTCGCGGCCACTTCCTCCACGGCGTTGCTCCCTCGGCGGCGACGTCCACATCAGTAGGAGCTGCTGCTGCTTTAGCTCTCGGTCGCACTGCTGCTCTGCTCTTGCTCTTGATCCCCTGCCTGGTCTGCTCTTGCTATTGCTCTTGCTCGCGCTTCTGCTCTTGCTCTTGCTTGCGATGCTGCTCCGATTTAGCTACACTTCAGTCCACTGAATCGACTTTTGGGTCGATCGATTTTCGGTGGGGGCTCGCCGGGTGAAGGAAGAACCAGCCGCGGGGAGGGGGGATCACGGAGAGGTACCCTACTATCTATATTAGGGTTCAGGATGGGGGCGGTGGTCGCCGACGGTGGCGGGGCGTTGGCGTAGCTATGGCGTGGGGATCGCCGGAGAAAAATCTCAGCACGGGGGGGCCTACAGGATGGCTGGGCGGCGCGAACCGGCAGTGGGGAGTGTTTGGGCGGGCGGGCGGCATCGCCGCCGTGAGCGGGGGGCTACTTGTTTGACCGGTGGTGGTGGCGGCCTGTGGGGGTGGAGGTTGAAGATGAACCGCAGCCCTTGATTTCGTATCCAACGGCTGCAAAATTGACTGACCAGAGATGAAAAAGTCAGTCGACCGACGTGTAGCCTCACCTTGCTAGTGCGTTCAGTTTCGACAACAAAATACAGTTTCGACAACAAAATTCAGTTTCGACAGTTAAGTTTAGTTTCGACAATTAAGTTCAGTTTCGACAGTTAAATTCAGTCAGTTAAGTTCAGAGATGAGCGGCTGATGTATTTTACATCTAGCACTTTGTGGTTATATATTTTATGTCATGTATTGGAGATGCTATTAGAATTCCACTCAGGTTAACGTTGTTTGTTGTCTCTGTTGTCCTGCTTCTGCCTCGGCGTCGTACAACTCACCGGAGCTGCTCCAACGACGAAACCCTCCATCACAATGAGCAGTACCTCGGGCTCCATCTCGGGACGCCTAAAATCTTCTTCCCTCCTCCGACAAAGAAAGTCGGCGGAGCATCCTCACCGGCTAACCCAATCACGCTGAGATCAACATGGCTTTGCCAAAGAGGTTGTACACTTGTTGCATCTCTTTTTTACTCTACATGTTATATATATTGTCCACTGAGCACACAAATTTGTTCCTTTAGTGTCTCCTTGAAAGAAAAAACGTAGGAATTTTAATTTTCACGTGTCCTCCTTTTCAAATTCCTATTCATGAAGCATAAGACTAAGAGATAGTAGCATAATAGCATTATAACCGTACATTTTCTTGTGGTTTGACTTAATCTCACCATGCTTCTTTGCATCATGTGATCTTCCAATTGTTGTGAATCAAACACCTAGATTGGCAGAAATCCTGTGTTTTTAAATTCTCTCTATTTTGCACGTGCATTCCTATCCTATTCCTGTCTATTTCCTATCCCTGCATTGTTGGAATCCTCCAATTCAAACGAGCACTTACAGAATTACTTCTCTTACAGATAGTTGTCAAAGAAAACCTTGCATGGTTTGTCCCGCTCCTGCTGCGCCGTCGTCCACCCCAGCTCAGCTGCTCCAACGACAGAAGGGTCCAAAGACAGCAGGATCCGACCTCGGACTGTCTTCGCCGCCTCAGATCTTCTTCCCTTGTTGGTAGCCATGAAAAGTGCATTACCATCATCAATCGAGAAGATGACCTCGAGGACTACACGGGTCCGCAAGAGAGGTCGCACTCTTTCGTGTCTGCTTATGTTATGCATCGCTTAATATTACATGCTACTTTATCGTCCTCTTCACCGATTAGACTCTAAGTCAGCTCCAAACTAATGGTCAAACTTGAGTTTTTAAATGGTTGTGCGGTACATATCGGGGACGCTATCAATAGTATCTATCTACTATCTGGTTAATCTCTGGTGTCTACTATGAGTTTCATGTTGGGTGGGAAACAAACAAGAAAGAAGCCATTATCTGTATTTTTAACTGAAGCCATTATCTACACCGCTATTATTGGTTTTGGGTCTATCCACAGGTTGCTACCATCACTCTGGATTTCTGCATGCACTCCTTACATTATCTCACTATGTTTTATTCCTATGCATGACAGTTATTGTAAACAATGGAACTGAACATGTAGAGCAAAAGAGACGAGCCTTGCGTGGCAATAAAATTTCATGCAGACGTCGCTCCATGGTAGGCGCAAAGGCAGCCCCCTCCACGCATTTCAGATTGTAATCGAGAGGAAGATATCTGTTCTGAGGGGATTGGAAGGAGAAGACAACTCCTATTTACCCCTGAGGTCTTCTCTCTAACTTGGCATGCTGATGTTGGTTATATCATGCATATGGTGTCTTGCATTGCTTACTTTATACATCAAATATGTCATCTGCTTAGTTTAGACATCCTTGGTGTGAATGCCATCTGTTTAGTTTATTCATCGTTATGTGAATTATGCAACGCCATCTTGTTTCGCCAGACATCATAGATGTGAATTTTGCAATGCCATCCTACTTAGCCAGTCATCTTATATGTAAATTATATTAGGCCATCCTTTTTTTTGTGTTACATATTATATTTGTCAACAATGTTAGTACATTCAACTGCTCTTTGTGTGCATCAGCCATTTGACACGGTGATGGAAAATTATAGAGTGAAAACAAGGTCTTCAGAGCAGACTATGCTATCTGACGAAGCGCATATCTCATTGGTTCACGGATAAGCGCCTCGAGAGGAGGATTCGAGAGATAGATGACCAGTCCTATCCCCGAGGTGTATGCTCTAACTTGGCAGGGTTATGTTGCTCATATCGTGCGTATGCTGTCTCGCATTGCTATGTCACTTGATTAGTTTAGACATGCTTTGTGTGAATTCCACCTGTTTAGTGTCTAATTACCATATATGTGAATTATGCATTTCCATCTTGTTGCAAGACATTATATATGTGAATTATACAATGCTATCTTGTTGCAAAGGCATTATATATGTGAATTATGCAATGCCATGCTGTTTAGCCAATCATCATGTATGTGAATTATATCATGCTATCCTTTTTTGTATTACGTGTTCCATTTGTCAACAACGTTTGTATATTCAACTATTCTTCCTGTGCATCAGCCATTTAAAGCGGTGATGGAAGTATCTGGAGTGAAAACAAGGTATTCAGAGCAGACAATGCTACCTGCTGAAGCAGACATCTTGCTGGTTACAGAGAGCTCCTCAAAGGAGGATTCAGAGACTGATGACCAGTCATACTTCCCCCCTGAGGTCTATTCTCAAACTTGGCGGGGTTATATTACCCATGTCATGCATGTTGTCTTGCATTGCTTAGTTTTTACATCATATATGTATTGCCATCTGCTTACTTGCTTACTATATAAATCATATATTTGAATTACATCATACCATCATGTTTACATAGTACATACACATCATCTATCTGAATTATGGCATGGCAACCCATTTAATAAAGACATCATATAGTTATATCATCTCATCCTGTTTAGTGTTTACAGTCATCATATTTTGAATTATGGCATTCTATCCGTGAATGTATGTGAATTATGGCATGCCAACCTATTTAATAAACACATTATATAGTTATGTCATGTCATCCTGTTTACATAGTCTCATATTTTGAACTATGTCTTTCCATATTTTTTAGTTAGCCATCATAATGTGCAATTGTGTCATGCTATCCTGTTTAGTTAGCCATCATATATGTGAAATTGTGTCATGCTATCCTGTTTGGTTAGACAACATAAATATGAATTATTTCATGCCCTCTTTTATTCCCCACTATCCATTGCACCTGTCTATCATACAATGTCTATGATTTCAATTACTTTTCTTGTTTACCAGCCATTTGAATTGGAGAGCGTGATGGCAATATCTAAGGGAGTAAAAACACGGTCTTCAGAAATGATAGTGCTACCAGTTGATGCAGATAGAACCATGGTTGTACTTGCCCAAGGACCAGATCCACCACACATAACCCAGACTCTCGCAGATTGTACCCCTACCTAGTTGGACAGAGAACCAGCTACACCCCTTCTAACCCCAACCCCGGCAGATGGTAACCCAGTTCCCAGTTGACACAGCACCATCTCCACCACAGAGCACCCAAACACGAAAGCGATTAGTAAGGGAACTGCGGTGCCCAAAGCATGAGGACCACCACTCGAATCCCAACTCAACGCTTAAAGGAGAAGAAGATTTGTTCTCGAGTCAGTTCTGTAGCTATGGTTCATACTCCTTTCTTTGTTGCATTACTGTATTTACTCATACCAACTATTTTCAAATTTGAAGGATGGAATTGAAACTCCAATGGCGCATAGCAGGTATGTTTTAAACCTGTTTCTTTAAGCAGTTTCTTGTTGTAACCTGCTCTATGTTGATTTCAGTTTCAATTGAATAAACAGTTATGTTCTCATGTCATGCACATTACAAGTGTTGTTATTGCTCTATAGTTACCCACACTTATATTCTGTCTATTCTGCTTTGTCTTGAACAAATATTATTTGAACTGTGTCTCTATCTTGATTTGGCAACAAAAACTAGAATGATACAGACCATAAAGTGACCATGGTACATAGATATATGTTTGTTTCATGCTGTTATCCTGTCCACTTCACTACTGAACTCATTTAACAAAATGAGTTTCAAATACAACATGGTAAACAAGTGATGTGTCTGCTTGTTTCTCTTTTAGAATGCGGACAAAATAATGGAGAACAGTACCGCGTTATCCAACGGTAAAGGAAGTAATGCAGATAAGGTTCAAGATAGTGAGACATCCATGTTGGTCTCCAAGAAAGCTGATAAAAACTATCTTGACAATAGTGAGGGAACCCAAAAGTCATGTCTTGATGTAGTGTTCGAGTTACTGGCCACTACTGCTGGCACAAGCTCTTCAAACTTCATTGCTGAATCAGTTCGTCTTCTTGAGTCTCAACTTCAAGTTGAAAGACATCGATCAGATGTCTTTGTGATGTGAAGTCAAGGACTGAGGAAGTCCTCGCAGAATTCAGATGCATATTTTTTGGTGCAACAAGAAGTTACTGGAGGATTTAAGCGCCAAACAAGAGAAAGTTAATAAGCTTGCTAAGCATCTTGCCAGCATTATGGGTACCCAGGATATTGTTTCTTGAGATCTTCTGAAGTGGTTTCAATTCTGGATTTGTTTTGCTGCAGCATTTATTTGCGCTGGTCGCCAACTTTAACAACCAGTGTATATGATATGCTGCCTTGTTCCCTATATTTGCACTGGTGGCGAACTTTGGTGCCCAGTGGATGTAATATGTGTAATAGCCGTGATAGCCTAGTGTTAGTTGCTTGCTTATTTATTTCCTTGTTGTCTTGTTTATTCGTTTGCTTGTAGTCATTGCAGTTCTTTTTCTACGGTTTTCTAGTGGCTGCAATAACCTATTTCTTAAAACTAGGCCACAATAACCATGGGCTAATATTTACTGTAGTGACACTAGGCCTCCTACTGGCCGTAGAAATAGTGGGCCTTCCATGGGCCGTAGAAACAGTGGGCCTTCTAGGGGCCGTAGAAACAATGGGCTTTCTGCGGGCCGTATCATCAATGGGCCTTATACGGGCCGTATGATCGATTGGCCAAACATGGGCCAAACAGATCGCATTACGGTCGTAAACGGGCTAGAGTTGGAATCGTCCGTTCATGGGCCGACCATAACGGGCCATCGTTAATAGGCCGTATTTGATGTTGCTATGAAAACGGCCCAACGTATTAACGGACCACAAACGGGCCGACTGTAACCACGGGCTGAATTTGGCCTACAAGCGAAAAATAGCGATGAACGGGCCGTAAGTAAACGGATGCTGGAAATGAGCCCAAGAATAAATGGGCACTGAGAAGGCCGAAAGATAATATGGGCTGGAAACGGTCCAACGGAATAACAGGCCATTAATGGGTATAAAGTGATACACTGTTTATTACGGGCCGATTTCACCACGGGCCGTTAATGGGTGTAAAGTGATACACTGTTCATTACAGGCCAGTTTCACCAGGGGCCGTTAATAGGCCAAGATTTACATAGGGCCTCATATGGGCTGAAAGACGTCATGGGCCATATGTGGGCCAGACGTGAAAATGGGCTGGAATCACATTGGATGGCCCAGATGACGCTACTGGGCCTAATTCGAATAGGGCGTAACAGACCTTGGGTTAGCGTGCTGTAAATGGGCTATATGCGAATAGGCCGTTAACAGGCTTTCCATGGGCCGGCCCACCAACATTTGACCAAGTCAAACGGGCCGGCCTTTTCACAGGAATGGGCCTCTATTGGCCGTGCCACGTGTCGACATATCATAGGCGCCTTCTGTCCAATGAGTGGATGACATCTGTCCCAACAATGAGCCGACACGTGTTTCCTCCAGCCAATGATGATTTTACACGTGGAAAATGCCCATTGGTCAGGGCTATTAACGGGTTATCGGATCCAAAACCCGACCCGATAGCTTAACGGCGTTCCGTTACGGTGGATGCCACGTGTCGGTCACCCTTGATGAAAGCACTTCTGTGACGCGCGATTTATCGTCATGGAAGTGGACACTTCCGTGATGATAATTTTGGTAATGTCATGGAACACTTCTACGACAGCACAGGTATGATTATCTTGATTCAATCATAAAATAGTCATGGATGTACATGCATGACAAAAAACGCGACCTACTGTGACAAACACGTATCATCACGAAAGTGTATTTTTTTTAGTGTCTATGTATTCACACATGTACTAAGTTTCCGGTTAATACAATTCTAGCATGAATAATAAACATTTATCATGATATAATGAAATATAAATAACAACTTTATTATTGCCTCTAGGGCATATTTCCTTCATCATTGCCCTCTGTGAACTGTTCTTGGGCATCGAGGCCCATTTCGAGCTGTGGAAAAAGTTCTTATGCCTCGTCCACCGCCATCGAGGAGGCTCTATATTTGAAGTGGGCGGCGCCGAAGTATGGCGAATAGCCAGATCCGGATATCAAGTTGGCACTCCCAAAGAAATATATCCACAGTGGTCTTCGGAGTGGCTTTATATGGATGACGTCCCACTTCCGGACCCGGTTCGGCATGGCCTTCCTGAATTCTCTAGCGCTCCCCGAAGTCCTCAACTGGTGTCCCCGAAGTCCCAAGGAGGAGGATAGTGCGGAAATAAAAAGGTTGGTCAGCATACTTAGATTATTAGCCCACACCAAGCTCTCGATAATCGAGGTTATGGCCATTGCAATAATAAGATGTGTCCAGCCTCTCCGGTCCAGAGTAACTCCTTTATGGTGCTACAACGGAGAAGACGACTCATCACGCTACATACGCAAGGGTCCGGATACCCCCGCCGAACTAGCCACGATCTTGGCCAGTCTGTACAAGGTAGAAAAAGAAGACTTTCTTCGCTTAAAATGCCGGGAAGGCTATTCCATGTACAACCCCATTGAATGGGTAAGACTATGATTACGTGTGTTGCTTTATTATTGTCACAGTATGCTAATCAAGTTGTTCTTTTGTTGATATAAAACAATCATGGAGGAAGATGATCGAGGACGTTCACTGTCCCGCCCCACAGCAAGAGGATCACAACCGCCTCAAAAACAATGGCTTCTGTGAGGATCCGAATATATACATAGAGTATGATTACGGGGTATTTTATCAGGTGTGCTTTGACGGCTCGGAAGTGGCTATCACAGCTGACTACCCTCGTCCCTATCCCTTCTCTATCGTAAGTATTCATTGATCCTTAAAGAAGTCTCTACTTGCACCTTTATCCACTGTACTAAACCATACTTTATAGGACCAGCGCTCGGCGGGCCGCACCCCTTCGAGGGCGGCCCCTATGCAGGGCAATCATTCAAAACGAAGGAGACCAGAAGTGCCGCAGAAAATTCACATCCTTCAAAAAGGTATGTCCATATAATGTGTGCCTGCGTACGAGTTCAGATTATTAACATTCCCCTCTGCCTTTCACTCAGGAGGAGTACGTGGCAGACAGTGGGAAAATGCCCTGCTAGCCGAATGACGGCCAATCTAGCGTCGGACTCATCAAACAGGACGAGGGCCGAAGCAATGCCAGTTCCGCCACCTCATGAGGATTCGGATAACGTATCTGTCATGAATTCCGAGGTGGAGAGCGTAATGAATCACTACAAACTGAGAGAGGCCATGCGTGCTCCAACCTTTTCTGAGCAGGAATTTACCGCACTCAGCTCAGTGGATGCATATATCCGCGCCGCTCGAGACGGACTTGCTGGAGTTACTTAACTATTCTCAAAGGATATACATGTAAGTACTTGTGCAATTTTGATAGTCATATGCCAGTAGCCTCCGAGACTTGAAGCGGTGAAGCTAACCGATTTAAGGATCGATCTAACATGTTGGTTCTCAAGGAGAAGAACGCTGCGCTATTCCAGGAGCTCAAACCAAACCAGACGCAGCTGAATGCCGTCACCGCCGAACTCGCAGAAATGAAATAGGTCATAGTGATTTCTTTCGAGAAGAAGGGAGAAGAGGAGAAAAAAGACAAACAATAGCTTAAAGGCCCAGCTATCGACCGCTCAAAAAGAGAATGAAAAGTTGAAGGGCAGCATGTTCGGTATGTCTTTTAAAACCATCGGAGAGGCTCATGTTTGATCCATAATTCGGAATGTCATAATTCTGTTGCTGCAGGTGTACTAACTGGTCGGCTGGAAAAAGAAATATCCGGATTTCAAGGTGACGTGTTGAACGAGTTGTCCATGGTGCATGAGCCGGAAGGCCATGAAGAGTATGGCCAAGGCGTTATGGCCATCCGATACCCCTCCAGAAAGTATGGAGGGTTTGGCAAACCTATTCAAAGGTGCCCGGCGCCGCTTTGAGCTATGGAAGACATCCACCTGCCGTGAAGGCGCACGAGAAGCCTAGGCAATGGTGAAAACATGCTTTACCAAGCTAGACGCGAACCATATGGCCCGAGTGGGGCCACAGGGACCGGACGGGAAAGAAATTCCGTTTAACTTGGTGTATGACCAAGTGATGATAGCGGCGAAATATTCACAAGAAGACTGTAGGCTAGACAGTCTTATAGATGGGATTGAAAAGGAATAGGTATTTGATTGTATTAATGTACTATATGATCATCCTGTATCTTCAACCGAATATTTGAAAAAATTATCATCGCGGGCTTTCGGCTTTGACCTCCAAACCAAATTGGTGGAGTGTTTCCGGATAGTGTTGTGAAATAAAAGAAACATTCACTATGTCCGAAAACCAGGCGACCCGGCCATTGTGATCTAACAGAGAAAGTTTAGTTTGGGAGGCATGTTATATTACATATGTAAGAAACATCTTCCAAAGAGAATAGTTCCGTTAAGGGTTCCATTCCTTGGGCTGACATGCTTGACTGATGTGTGCCTAGGCTTTGATCCGTATGATGGAAAAACTATCCCGCAATGTTAGAAGGGTGACAAGAATGTAACAATATGTCGTTTGATTGCCGGCCAATTAGTCTCTTAATAACGCTAGCTTTCGGCTTCACCAGTCTGAGTTACATGTCTGGATGACCCGGTTGTAACAATCGCAGAGGTGCTCCCTTTATGCCCTAGCCGAACAATCGGGAACGTAGGGCATAAGCACAGGAGCGAGGTAACCTAGCTTGGCAAAAACTTAAGTCATAGAGGTGCATATAATGGCAAAATAGTGTATATAAACAAACAACATATGAAATTTGAGCTCTAGGCTCTGAATAATAATAAGCTTCGGTTTAAGGAAGCCCCCAGTCATGGTGGGGTGTATACATTTTAAGATGTGTACCCCTTAAGAGTTCGGCTTATCTGAACATATCCTGGGAAACGTATGAGAACGAAAAGAAAACAAATGAAGAGGAAAAAAGGGCGAAAAAGAAACAGGCCGAACTTATGCATAGAATCTTCGGAGCCGAGCAGCGTTCCATGGATTCGGCTCTAGGCGATTATCCGATGCCTTACGAAGGCGATAGGCTCCTCCTGTGAGAACTTCATCTATAATGAAGGGACCCTCCCATTTTGGTTTGAGCTTGTCCTTTTTCTTCTCTGGGAGGCGTAAAATGAGTTCGCCGACATTATAAGTCTTGGCCCGCACTTCTCTGCTTTGGTATCTCTGAGCGTGTTGTTTATGGAATGCGGAATGGGTTCTTGCAATATCTCGCTCCTCTTCCAGGCCGTCTATGTCATCCTGCCTATCGAGCTTGGCTTCTCTCTCTTCATACATGCCCACTCGAGGTGAGTCATGAATAATGTCGCAGGGCAAGACAGCCTCTGTGCCATACACCATGAAAAAGGGTGTGTATCCGGTCTTGCGATTGGGCGTGGTCCGCAGTCCCCAAAGTACGGTATCGTGTTCCTCGACCCATTGTTTATCTGATTCCCATAGGGATCGCACTAATCTGCGTTTGATGCCGCTCATTATCAGGCCATTAGCCCGTTCGACCTAACCTTTTGTTTTAGGGTAGTATACGGAGGCATAGTCGAGCTTGATGCCCAAGTTAGCACACCAATTTTTCACCTCATCGGCTATGAAATTGGAGCCGTTGTCAGTGATGATGCTGTGTGAGACACCGTAATGGTGTACTACGCCGGCTATGAAGTCAATCACTAGACCAGCTTCAGCCGTTTTAACTGGTTTGGCCTCTATCCACTTAATGAATTTGTCCACCATAACTAGCAAATATTTCTTCTTGTGGCTTCCCCCTTTAAGGGGTCCCACCATGTCGAGCCCCCAGACCGCAAAAGGCCAAGTGATGGGTATTGTTCTTAAGGCAGTGGGCGGCATGTGACTTTGACTAGCAAAAAGCTGACATCCCACGCAGTGTTGCACAAGGGCCTGTGCGTCTTCTCGGGCCGTTGGCCAAAAGAAACTTGTACGGAAGGCCTCTTGCGAGGGCCCGAGCTACGACGTGATGGCCACCAAGACCAGCATGTATTTCAGCCAAGAGTTGCCGTCCCTCCTCTTCAGAGATGCATGTTTGAAGGACTCTAGTAGGACTTTTATTGTATAGTTCACCTTCGTGAACTTTGTAGGCTTTAGAGCGTCAAACTATGTGATGGGCTTCATTCTGGTAATCAGGGAGTTCCTGCCTATTAAGGTAGGCCAGGAAGAGGTCGGTCCATGGAGCAATGACGACCATGATTACATGGGCGAAAGGTGTCATTTCGGTGCCCGAGCCCCCTATGCTATCAAAATTGTCTTCGGCGGCTGGGCGTATGATCGGCTCCGGACTAGAATTTCCGCTCTTGTCTTGCCATACCATGAATGGCTTGAAGAGCCTTTCCACAAAGGTGTTAGGCGGGACGGGATCGCGTTTAGCGCTAATTCGAGCAAGGATGTCTGCTGCCTGATTACAATCTCGAGCAACGTGATGGAACTCGTGCTCCTCAAACCGAGGTGATATTTTGAGTACGACATTTTGGTATGCCGCCATCTTTCGGTCTTTTGCATCGAATTCTCCATTTACTTGGGATACAGCGAGGCTCGAGTCCCCATGCACCTCTAGGCCTTGTATGCCCATAGAGACAGCCATTCAGAGACCATGTAGGAGTGCGCCATATTCGGCCGCATTGTTGGAGTCCGTATACATGATTTGTAACACGTAACGGACTATGTACCCCGTAGGGGATGTTAAGATGACGCCAGCCCCCAGTCCGGCTAACATTTTAAAGCCGTCAAAGTACATGATCCTGTTGGAGTATTTGTTGTACTATTTAGGGAGTTCGGCTTCTGTCCACTCGGCGACAAAGTCGGCCAACACTTGAGATTTAATAGCTCAACATGGCTTGTATGTTATTTCAAATGGAAAGAACTTGATGGCCCATTTGGCTATGCGGTCGGTGGCATCCCGATTATTTATGATGTCATTGAGTGGTACTTCGGATGCCACCATGATCGAACACTCTTGAAAGTAGTGCAGCAGTTTCTGGGATTCCATGAAGACCGCATACGCTATCTTTTGATAGTGCTGGTATCGACATTTGCGTGGTGTAAGGACCGCCGATACATAGTACACTGGTTTCTGGATTGGGAATTTGTGTCCCTCTTCCTCTCATTCGACGACGAGTACGGCGCTCACCACCTGGTGAGTCGCAGATATGTAAAGCAACATAGGTTCGCCGACACTTGGTGCGGCTAGGATTGGGTTGCATGGTAACAAAGTCTTTATTTCTTCCAATCCAGTTGTAGCCGAATCCGTCCATTCGAAGTGGTTGGTGCGTCAGAGCAGTCGATAAAGTGGCAGCGCTTTTTCTCCCAATCTGGAGATAAGCCGGCTCAAGGCGTCCATGCACCCAGCTAGTTTTTGGACCTGCTTTAAGTCTGTTGGCGTTGCCAATTGTGACATAGCTCGGATTTTGGCTGGGTTCGCTTCGTTTCCTCTATTGGAAATAATGAACCCGAGTAGCTTCCCGGCTAGAACGCCGAACACACATTTTTCTGGATTGAGCCGTATGTCATATGTTCGGAGGTAGTCGAATGTGAAGCGTATCGTCCACCAATGATTCGACGTGTTTCGTCTTGATGACTACGTCGTCCATGTATGGCTCCACTATCTTGCCAATTTTTTTCCAGACATGTTTGAATCATGCGGTAGGTGGCGCCAGCGTTTTTGAGCCCGAAAGGCATAGTGTTAAAGCAGAAAGGCCCGTACGGGGTAATAAATGCCGTTGCGGCCTGGTCAGACTCCTTCATCTTAATCTGATAGTATCCGGAGTAGGCGTCAAGGAAACACAATGAGTCGTGTCCTGTAGTCGCATCAATGATTTGGTCAATGCGGGGCAACGGGAAGGGGTCCTTAGGGCAGGCCTTATTAAGGTCTTTAAAATCGACACAAAGGCACCAGGATTTATCCTTCTTCGGCACCATGACTAGGTTGGCTATCCAGTCCGGGTGCTTTATTTCTCTAGTGAATCCAGCCTCAAGTAGTTTGGCTAGCGCTTCTCTCATAGCTTGTCATTTGGGCTCAGAAAATCGCCACAGCATTTTCTTGACTGGTTTGAACCCCTTTATAATGTTGAGCCTATGTTCGGCCAGTCTGCGTGGGATACCGGGCATGTCCGAAGGGTGCCAGGTAAAGATGTCCCAATTTTTTTGCAGGAACGCTCGTAGGGCGGCATCGACTGTCGGATCTAGCTGGGATCCAATGGATACTATTTTGTTAGGATCCATCGGGTGTACTTGAAATTTGACTATTTCATCTGCTGGTTTGAAAGATGTGGATTTAGGCCTCTTGTCGAGGATTACATCGTCTTCGTCCACTGTGGAACGCAGAGTGGTTAACTCTTCGACCGCGAGGGCCTCGAATAGTGCCTCGAGGGCCAAGGATGCGGTTTTGTTTTCGGCACGGAGTGCTGTATCCGGGTCACTGGTGATAGTGATTACTCCGTGAGCCCTGGCATTTTAAGATTCATGTACCCGTAATGGGGTATGGCTTGGAAGCGTGCCAAGGCGTCCCGCCCTAGAAGGGAGTGATATCCACTATTGACAAGGGCCACATGGAAGAGGAACTCTTCAGACCTGTAGTTATCAGGCGTGCCGAATACTACATCGAGTTTGATTTTCCCCGAGCATCGTGCTTCGTGGCTGGGGATAATACCTCGAAAGGTGGTACTACTTTGCTCGATGCGACTCTTGTCCATTTTCATTTTGTCGAGCGTATCTTCGTAAATGAGGTTAAGTCCGCTACCGCCGTCCATGAGCACCTTGGTGAGTCGTAATCCATCCACAATTCGGTTTAAGACCAAGGGGTCTAGTGCTCAGACTGATTGGGCCCTTGGTTCGTCATCGACAGCGAAATTTATGGCCGTATGGCTCCAAGGGTTCATTGTGGTTACTTGGTTGACTTTGGCGAGGTCGCGGACCGCCCGTTTGCGCCGATTATTTGAAGAAAAGGTCTCAAAGACCATAAAGACGTTAAACATCATCCTTCGAAGAATGCTTCTCTGGAAGAGTACTGGTGAGGATAGCCTCGCCACTCTTAGGCACCTGCCGGAGTACCCAACATGCCTGAAGGCTATGCGTTAGTTCGGTGCTCGGCGTCGTATGTATCTGACAGGGCTTGTCGAGCAGTTCATCAAGGACGGTTCTATATCCGTGAAGGGTTTGTTTTTCTTGTCAGAGATCTTGTTGTCGGATGCTTCGTAAGGATGCATCTGTTTTTCCTGCACGGTGGGTTGCTTAAAGGCAGGGGGTTCCCACCGGGCTGTCTGGGCTTTCCAAGCGCTTTCCATCATGCAGTACTTCTATACTATATGTGCCAAATCTGCGAAGTGCTGTAGGCGGTGGTGGTTGAGGGCATTAAGAATTCCCTCGTCTGTACAGTTAACGCAGAAAACTGAAACCGCGTCGTCATCGCAGCAATCTTTGATCTTGTTTTTAACAAGGAGGAATCTTGTCCAAAAGTGATGGACCGTTTCCTGAGGTTGCTGCAGTACATAAATTAGGTCACATATGTCTGGAGGGCCAGAATTATTTGGAGAAAATTGATTGTGGTGGGTGGGCAGGCAAAGATTCGAACCCTGACCCATGATTGTATCTGGAGTTTGAAGAATCTCTGAGGTCACCCGTTCAGAATTAGGACGGTCCTGGTGACTTCTCGGCTCAATGTCTTATCTTATGTTCGAAGAACATGAAATTTCTTCCCGAAGATGGGTATCCGGCTTGCTGGGCTCGGAAATCCGAACATAACTGGTGCATAACTTAGGGGAAGAAACGTTCTCGGATCGTTCCTCAACGACCGCTACCAGATGGCTGATCGGTGGGTACTTGATCTCCCTCTGATCGGGTTTAAGCCCAATCCAATCATAGTCTGTTGCGACCCCCAGGGCGTCAATGCGATCTAGCAGCTTGTTCGAGGATGAGACATCTGCCTGATCCATCTTTTCGGAGTGTTCGAGGCTGATGTGGAGATGATGTTTGGCGATTATGGGGCCGCCGTTGGCTTAACGGCCGAACGAGCACCCGTAGTAAAAATGCCGAGCAGGAGGACCTGTCCCGGAGTTAGGGTCCTTCCAGAAGTGATATCGTCATTGATGACAAGGCGGTCCATTGATCCTTCTATCGACAACATAAAGGAACTCTCAATGAAAGCACCAATGTCGGTGTCAAAACCGGTCGATCTCGGGTAGGGGGTCCCGAACTGTGCGTCTGAGGATACAAGGTAACAGGAGACAAAGGGGACATGATGTTTACCCAGGTTTGGGCCCTCTTAATGGAGGTAAAACCCTACTTGATTCTTGATTGACTTTATTGAGTATAGGGGTTACAAGAGTTGATCTACCTCGAGATTGCAATGGCTAAACCCTAGCTGCCTAGCCTATGTGAATTCTACTAAACCCCCCTATTTTATATACACACCAGAGGGGTCTAGGGTTACACAAAGTCGGTTTGTGAAGGAAGAAAATTACATATTGAACACCAAACTTGCCATCCACGCACAGGAGAGTCCTATCCGGACACGGGGGAAGGCCTTCCGCCTTGAATCTTCATGGCCCATCAGTCCGGCCCATATAGAATAGCCCGGACACCCGAGGACCCCCTAGTCCAGGACTTCCTCAGGCGCGCCCCAGGGGGGCGCCCCCCAGGCTTGTGGCAATGGGTGGACCACCTCTGGTTGATTCTTTCTTTAGTACTTTTTATATATTCCTAAAATATTCTTCGTAAATTTTTAGGTCATTCCGAGAACTTTTATTTCTGCACAAAAATAATACCAGAGCAATTTTTCTGAAAACAGCGCAAGTCCAGGTTAGTTGCATTCAAATCATGCAAATTAGAGTCCAAAACAAGGGCAAAAGAGTTTGGAAAAGTAGATATGATGGAGACGTATCAACACCGCCAAGCTTAACCCATTGCTTGTCCTCGAGCAATCCAGTTGATAAACTGAAAGTGACAAAGAAAAACTTCTACAAAATCTGTTTGATCTTGTTGTTGCGAATATGTATAGCCAGCATTTATGTTTTCAGCAAAGATTATGAACTAACCATATTCACAATAAAATTTAGGTCTCACATTTACTCATATCAATGACATAATCAACTAGCGAGCAATAATAATAAATCTTGGATGACAACACTTTTCCAAAGCAATCATGATATGATATAACAAAATGGTATCTCGCTAGCCCTTTTGGAGACCGCAAAACATAAATGCAGAGCACCCCTGAAGAGCAAGGACTAACAAGACATTATAATTCATGGTAACAAAGATCCATTCACACTCATACTCAATATCAAATAATAGCAAAGCATACAAATGACAATGGTGCTCTCTAACTGGTGCCTTTTATGAGAGGATGATGACTCGGCAATAAAAGTAAATAGATAGGCCCACTACTAGGGAAAACCTTATACACATACATTTAGCAACAACGCGGGTCAAAAAAGGGCGCTAGTGCTAGATAGCAGTAGTGGTTCAGAAAAAACCGCGCTGCAGATACAATTGTAGAAGTAGCGCGTGTGGCCGTAAGAGCGCTACTACTAATATTCCCATTGGTGGAACGATAGTCTACGCATAGCAGTAGCAGGCTTGGAGGAAGCGCGCTACCGCTAGGGCATGAGTAGCAGCGCATTTCCTAAGAAGAGTGCTACTGCTAATGGAAATAAAATAAAATGAAAAACAAATAGAAAAGTAAATGAAAATGAAAGAAACAGAAAACGGAGAAAGAAAAAAAATAAAATGTAAAGCAAAATAAATGAAAAAGCGAAAAAACAAAGAAAGGCATAGCTGTAGCGTGTGTTCGTAAGAGGCGTTATAGCTAACGTAGCTGCAACGCGTTTCCTGGACCCCCGCTATAGAAACAGAAAAGGAAATAAAAAAGGGAGAAATTTACATAGCTATAGTACTAGCACGTTTTGTAAAAAGCGCTATAGCTACCTTAGCTATAGCGCGTTTTGCGAAATGCGCTACCGATAATTTTGACTTAACCAAAAAACTGTTTCCCCCCGGCCACCACTTGCCCCCCAAATCTCTCGACCCACCCCGCCGCCGTCTTCCCGATTCGCCGTCGCCCCACTTCGTCGCCGTCTCCTGCCGACGTCGACGCCCCCGGTGCCACTAGAGCCGTGCGCCGTCGACGCCACCGGAGCCGTCCCCATCGCCATGGAGCCGCGCGGCCTCATCAACGCCACCGGAGCCGCCGTCGACGGCACCAGATCCTCCCTATACACAACTGCCTCCCTCGCCGTCACCGGAGACGCCCCTGCCTCCTCGCCACCACTGCCTCCCTCGCCACCACCGGAGCCATCCTCTGTAAGCCCCCACCCCTCCTCTCTCTCTCATGCATAGGTTAGCTAGTTTAATTATGTTAATTATCTAGGTTAGGGCAAAAATTTTGTTAGGGCTTTGACAGAGAAGTAGTTAGGTTAACTAGTTTAATTAGGTTAATTATCTAGGTTAGTGCAAAAATATAGTTAGGGCTTTGAGAGAGAACTAGTCAGGTTAACTAGTTTAATTAGGTTAATTATCTAGGTTACTTAGGCAAGTTTCATTTTAAAGATGATCCCTTCCTAGACTTTTATTGTTGATTATATCTTTTCATTGAAGTGGTCATGTTATATCTTTTCATTGAAGTGGTTCGATTGTGCCCAAGTGGCTTTGTTGTTTCAATGAAGCTGAGTGGCCTATATATGTTTTGCCGGAATGTTGATTCATTTCCGTTCCAGCAAATTTCAGGTTCTCGATTTGTCCACTTTTTTAGTAAAGGTCATGCCGAAATTTTCCGTGAATTTCGGCATGACTTGTGCTACAAACTAGGACATATCGAGTGCCCGGATTTACCGCACTGTGAAGGAGTCAATGTTCTGTAAAACAATAGGCCTTTTTATGTCATTATTCATTTTATTAGGTCTAGAATTAATTGACTAGATTTAATCATAGGAAACATGGCTATAGCGATGAAGGACAGGGTTCTGGTGATTGCGACGACGTCTACCGGGCGGCAGACGAATTTTTTAGCCTTGCCGATGATCAACCAATGTTGTTGCTGGGCCCACCGGTGGCATCAGGGACTGAGATCGACACGCATACCGGTGCTGAGACTAAGACCGGCATCGAGACCGGCGCTGAGACTGAGACCAGCGTTGCCTCGGGGAGCGGAGCCGGTGTAGAAACGAAAGCAAAGAGGCAACGACTTCCTAACAAACTCAGGACTACTAGGCTGGTGGTCACGGAGGTGGATGATGGAAATTTTGAGCCAAAGGCGCCCGAGGAAACGCGCTCGTGCTACGGCAATCAAATAGGCTGCATCGTACGGACAACCGCTACCATCAACGATGAGAAACTACAGAAGATAGAAAATATGAGGAGCTCCCTCATAAAGAAGTTTCACCAGATATTCTTGTTCCCTGGCCGGAATGAGAAGGATTATGAAGATCCAGATGAGGACCCAACAATGAAGAAGATAAACAAACACGCCATGACCAAGTTTAGCGACGCGTTGGCCGCCTGGAAAAATCGAGTGAAAGCAAAGATCATCGACAAGAAGGAACCCTACTCCGAGATTGTAAAGGATAATCCGACAATCACGGAAGAGCAGTTTCAAATATTCAAGGAGGCTTGCGAGGCCGAAGCTGCCAAAAAAGGTCTAAGTACATGAAGGGGCTTCAAGAGAGGAACATTGGGAGCCACCACCTCGGTAGCCGTGGTTACGGCGGAAAGAGGTCCAAATAGGCCAAGGAGGACCCAAAGTCATGAAGTCCGGGCATCCTGCACCCCTTGGCGGAGTTCACCGTCCCGCAGGAGCGTGACGTCCTCAAGGCCCGGCACCGTTGGGACCCAGTGAAGAAGGTTTACGAGACAAAACCGGTCATTACGGAGTTCATGAGACTGCTGGTAATTTTACTTTCTGATCAATTCGACTGCACACGCTAGTCATATTTGTAAATGATCCTTGTGCCTTTTGCAGAGAGAGCAAAGACAGATCAAGGGTTTAAAGCGACTCGCCGTCTGAGGCATTGGCGAGGCCCGAGTGGGACACTCCATTCAACCGGGCGTTCAACATATTGAAACGACAACCGGTGGATACTCGACCGTCGTATGGACGTGTGCACAGTGTCGGAGATGGCGCCACGTGGAAGAAGTACTACCGTGAGACCACGGAGGAGAGAAAGGAAAGACGGAGGTTAACTGAAGAAAACATCGACAAGAAGGTTGAGATTGCGGTTGAGAAGAAATCATCTCCATACCGCATAGAAGCAGTAGCTGCCGCAAAATAGGTGGTTGTAGATTTGTCTACTTCCTTGGTTCCGGCCATTTTCACTTGGACAAGGCAAAATCCAGAAAAAAATGCAGAGGACTTTCCTCTTGCTGACTTCTTGGGAGCACTCGCCTTGCACTGCTCCCACTGCTCCCTCAAGACGCTCCCAGACCGGACGTGCTCGGCGGTGCTTCGTCTTTGGCTGAGCTCAACGCCCTCACGGTATCAGTCACACCGGCCCCCTTCAATATAAATGTATAATTTCCCATTTTCGTTGCCTTTCGGATGTCTCACGTCGCAGACTTTTCTTTCCAGGCCGACGAAACCCCGTGCACCATACTGTACACCATCGGCGACCATAAGGTGGACGTGGGGAGGGCGACGATAATGGAGCCGAAGGAACCATTGTTCCACAGCCGGCCGATCCCCCCGAACGTCTTCAAGGTTTCCTTGGCCAGTGTCAAACCGGGCCATGAGAATTTGCCTCCTCTAATAGTGGGGGAGGACGACGAGACCCCGCGGCGGCTTGGTGATTCTTGCAATGGGTGGGTCCTGTTGTGCCAAAAGAGTCTTCTTCGTCTGGAGGCGGCCGGGAGCACACCCACGAGCACGCAGCCTCAGCAATGTATGAACATCAACACCCCACCTACCCAATTAGCGTCGGGTGTCGGGTTGGGTGATAGCGGACGGGGTAAGGAGGAGGCTCCATTAGTCGCTGATGACGTTGCCATGGATGAGGATGAGGATGACAATGGCGCTGAACAGTATGTCTATACTTGCGCCTCCTCAGGGTTTGAGCGTCATGAGTCGGTGCCTGAATTGCCGTCTGAACGTATTATGGGCAACCTTCCGGTAGTAAAGAAGTCTAGGAAGAGAGCGAGGAAAGGAAAAAAGTTGATTCTACGATCCAGACGCCTCAGCAGCCTCGGCTTCAGGACCGTATAGATATCCCCGATGCGGATAAATGGCATATCCCCGGTCAACCAATCCTACCTGCAACAGCGCTACGGGCCAGATTCGGCGATCTAAGGAGACTTCATGACGATGTGCTGCGGGTAGAGAAAGGCCTCATCGCCTCGAAAGATCCAGGATACCCACTCTATGTGGTTAACGTTTGGCGGCAAATGTCGTACGTCGACTGCTTCCCCGCGGATAAGTTCTTCCTCCGATTCGATTACATATTCGACATGTTTCACGTGAAGAAGCTGGATTTTACGTTTGTCCGCCTTTATGCCTTGCACATAAACTACATCATCGGGGTTGAGCAGATACCTCATATCTGTGTCGCTGACCCGTACTACATGCACGAGAGCTTCTTGGGACTCTGCGCAAAGCACGATGAATAAGCGAGGGATTACATCATCAGTTTCATGCTCGCCAATAAGGACACGGAGGCGATTCTTGTGCCTTATCATCCAGTGTAAGTCATCCACGCTGCTATCCTTCCTTCAATTTCAATCATTCATTTGCATGGTGGAGGCTAATTAATTTGAGGTATACTTATTTTGCGCAGCGGCGGGCGCGCTGTCCTCATCATCCTCTACCCCCGATTCTCCCACGCTCTTTACTTGGACTCATCGAAGAACATTCACAAAAAGGATTACACCCACATCAAGGATGTTCTCGACAGTGGTATGTTTTACTACCAAGCAAGGGGTGGAGAGGTCGGGGACAAGAAGATAAGGGGCGGCGGGGTCACCTTCAGTCATAAGACCGACTTCTGCTACATCCAGCAACCGAACGATTCTCTTAATGATGGATTCTATGTCCTACACCACATGCTGGAGTGCAGACGGGATCACCAGAACCTTCGCATGTCACCTAGATCCGGCGATGCCCATATTCTGCAACTGGCAAAGGACATAGGAGATATCGAGGATCATCGACTTCGAGCTGAGTTCTATAACATCCAGCGCGAACTTGCCCAAATCATCATGAAGGAGGTCGTCGAGAAAACAGGGATATTCTACGAAGAAGGACAAATGTCGCGGGAAGATGTCCGAACATGGATAGCCTCTCAGCGTCTCGACATGAAGCCTTTCACTAAGCTCGAGGACTATCTACCTGACATGGATGGATGGCACGACATGGTGGAGTGATGATTGTCGATATATGACAATGTGTCCGTTTAGTCCATACTTTACGTATGACAAAACTTTGAGTTATGCACGGTGAAACTTTATTTGTGATGTAATTAAACCGTCCTCCTCCTCGACTAGCGAAAATCACTCTAGTTAGGGAATTTTGGGTACGATGAACTTTGTTATTCATGCTTATGATATGTTGTTTCTATTTTCCCCAAGTCTGTCTCTTTCTATTGCTCAACTATATATGTTGCATATCATCGACTCATGTGACAATGCAGGTGCATAGATCATAGATGGCGAAGAAGTGCTACGCCAGGAGTATATATACAACGAGTGGCCGGAGTGTCGTGCCTGTGTGTACCGGTTTCCGGTTTAGAGCGACAGGCAGTAGTTAGTTTAGGTTCACGCTAATGCGAGAGAGGGATACAAACTCATGTACTAAAAGTGATAGCTCTTCTCGCGTATATCATTGTTTAGATGGATGACGATGTATTTGCAAGTAATCGAGACTTGCATCGCTATTTTCGAGATGATGACGAGAGACCACTTTTGTGTTGGATGATGATTATGATGATGACATGATTTGATGAGACTAGTTGTATGTATATGCTATGATTACATTTGTATGTGTATGATATGCTAAAGATTATTGTATAAAGCCTATTCAAATACAAAACAAATATGCAAAAAAAACTAATAAAACTAGTAGTAGCAAGGGGAAAAAAGTTAGCAGCAGCACCGCCTTACCAGTAGCGCTTCCCTGCAAAAAGCGCTGCTGTCGGATTTCGGGTTCCGGCAGACCCTTGAGGTTCGAACACTGGGGTGCACGCGGAGATCTTTCCCCTACCAGCTCACGCGTGAATGGTTTGCAAGGGATCTAAACTAGGAACGAGGAACAACACAAGAGACATGAGGTTTATACTGGTTCGGGCCACCGTCGTGGTGTAATACCCTACTCCAGTGTGTGGTGTGGTGGATTGCCTCTAGGGCTGAAGATGAACAGTACAAAGGAAGAACAGCCTTGTGAGGGGCTGTTCTTGAGCTGGTGCGATGGACTGCTTGGGTGAGTCCAGTCGCTTCTCTCTCTCTCTCTCTGTTCGACCTGTTCTCCTCTCGTTTGGTGGCTAGTCCTATTTATAGAGGGAGGCCCTAGGCCTCTTCCCAAATAATGAGCGGGAAGGGCGCCAACAATTGGCCATTTTGAAGGGGAACATCTAGTACACTTATCCTGACTAAAGTTGGTCTTCGGCTGCCAAAGGCTCTGACGGTGACGCCGTCATGGGCTCCACGATGAACTCCTTCCTGCCGCTCTGCTGGTCTTGGTCTTGTTGCACCAAAGCGGTAACCTTTGCCTGATGCCTTGGCCTGTGCTTGCCTCCTTTGCACCAAAGGGGAAACGAGGACACTGCACAGGCTGGCGCCCGCCTGGCGCCTGCCTGGTCTCGATCATCATGGCTTGCATCATGGGGCACCCTCATGAGGTACCCTACCTTGATCTCTCCGCCTCCTCGTGAGCCTGCCTGACGAGGCTGCTCCTAAGGAAGGTTCCTGTCATCCGCCCCGCGAGGCTTGGCCCCTCGCGAGGATCTCGAGCTTGAGCTAATGAAGCTGGGCCACGCTGGGCCCCCACTTGAGCCACGCCAAGAGGCAGCAGGCAAGTCTGGGGACCCCCGTTTCCAGAACGCCGACAGTAGCCCCCGGGCCCAAGGCGTGCCCGGACTTGGCTTAGCAGAGAAGCAAAGGGGCAAGTGCGAAGCGCCACGGGCCCCAACAGCCTGCGGCCTTGGGCGCCGCGTGGCGATTGATTGGTCGTGGGCGTCTCTGCTTCCCCATGATCCCTCGGCGACTGTATGACTTGACAAGTCCCTGCACGCAGAAATGGGTCATGATTACATGTGATCGTGGAGGCTGACGGTTGGCCTCCTCCAGCTATAAGTACGGAACGGTGCGAGCCCTTCCAGTCCATCCCCTCTTGCTACTCCTTTCTCTCCATGGCTCCGTCGAAGAGGTTCTCGGCCGCGGAGAAGGGGAAGGCCCGCCAGGTTGGGCCTGACACTCCCCGGCCAAGCGCGGTCGAGGCCGTCCTCACAAGCATCCTGTGGCTCTCGTAGCGGCTTCCCGTGGTCGTGGAGGCGATCCCCTACATGGTGATGGGCGCCAGGTTGTCGATGAGGGGCATGCTTCCACTCGTCGGAGGTGCTGCCCGTCGGCGTTCTGGGAACGGGGGTACCCAGAATTGCCTGCCTGCGGCCTGCGGCGTGGCTCAGGGGGTGGCCCAGTACGGCCCATCTTCATCAGCACAAACTCAAGATCCTCGCAAGGGGCCAAGCCTCACGGGGCGGACGACAGGAAGCTTCCTCAAGCACGGCCTCGTCAGGCTAGCTCGGGAGGAGGCGGAGAGATCAAGGCGGGGTACCTCACGAGGTGCCCATGACGCAAGCCATGACGACCAAGGGCGCCAGGTGGGCGCCAGCCCGCGCAGTGTCCTCATTTCCTCTTTGGTGCAAAAGAGGCAAGCGTAGGCGAGAGCATCAAGCAAAGGCAACCATTTCGGTGCAACAAGACCAAGACCAACGCAACAGCAGGAAGGAGGTCATCGTGGAGCCCAAGCCGGCGTCACCGTCAGAGTCTTTGGCAGGCAAGGACCGACTTTAGTCAGGATAAGTGTATTAGATGTTCCCCTTCAGAATGGCCAATTGTTGGCGCCCTTCCCGCTCAATATTTGGGAAGAGGCCCATGGCCTTTGCCTATAAATAGGACTAGCCACCCACAGGGTAGAGGCATCTGGAATAGAGCTAGACAGCAAGCAATCTAGAGAGAGAGAGAGAGAGAGAGAGAGCGACCGAACTCCCCCTAGCAGTTTGCCACACCGGCCAAGAACAGACCCTCGCGAGGTTGTTCTTCCTTGTACTGTTCATCATCTGCCCCTGAGGCAATCCACCACACCACACACTTGAGTAGGGTATTACACCACCATGGTGGCCCGAACCAGTATAAACCTTGTGTCCCTTGTGTTGCTCTTTGTGTAGTTTAGATCCTTGCGAGGCGACGAGGTGTAGTTAGGTAGGAGGTGAGATCTCCGCGTGCACCCCAGAGTTTGAACCTAGAGGGTCTGCCGGAACCCGAAAACTGATATTTGGCGCGCCAGGTAGGGGTGCACCGGAATCCGCCTTCCACCGCCCTGTTATTCGCCGCCCCTCGCATCTATGTCAGACGCTCGTCGGGCCCGCTGAAGGCCGGGTCAGGCGCTTCTCTCTACTGTCGCCCAGACGGCCCGTCGGCCGCCTACCGTTCCTCGTCGCTTTGTCAACGCCGCCACCGGCCCGACGGGGAACGAGCAGCAGGCGTCGTCCCAACATTCATCCGTGAGGCGAGACGGCTGCATCGGTACTCCTTCGCTCGCCCAGCTGGTTCTTCGTCCCGCACGCTCCGCGCGCCCATGGAGGCTCGAGCCACGCTCATCGCGGCAAACGAGCTTCTGCGCTACCACCCCGTCGACGACGTCTACGAGGAGTGGCTCGACCGTGTCGCCGAGCTCATCCGTGCCGCGGGGGGCTCCCGCACGTCGTCCTTCTCACTGCACCGCGTCCCGCCTTGCGCAGGCGATGAAGCTCCGGGGGTGCCTCAGCCGCCTCCCCCTCAAGAAGGCGACTTGGCCGCAAGGCGTGTGGCCTCTGGGCGGAACCCACTCTGTCCGGCAGAGCTACCAAGAAGTCCCTTGCCCCAAAGAAGCTGCCCGAGTGCTCCCGACCGCCTGGCCACGATCAAGCGCCTCGCTTCCAGACGCCAAGACCTCAGCTGTTCCCAAAGAGCAAATAAGACGGGGACCCACAAGATCACGCCCTTCGTCACCAAAGGCCTCCCATGGCCACTGCAGGCTACCGCGCCTTCACCACCGAGCTACGCAGCATCTCATGGCCCGACAAGTTCAAGCCAGACCCGCCTCCTCGCTACGACGGCATGGCCGACCCTGCGGAGTTCCTCCAGCTCTACGAGCTGGGCATCGAAGCCGCCAACGGGGACGAGAAGGTCATGGCAAACTGGTTTCCCATGGCGCTCAACGACGGTGCCCGCACCTGGCTCCTGAACCTGGCTCCTGGCACGATCTTCTCCTGGGACGAGATGCGCACCCGCTTCATCGCCAACTTCCAAGGCACTCGCGACCGGCCTCCTGCCGTGAGCGACATGCGCCACATCAAACAAAGCAGCCGTGAGAGACCTGCAGAAGTACATCCAGCGCTTCAACAACGCATGCCTCAAGATTCCCAAGGTGACCGAGGAGGCCATCATCTCAGCCTTCTCCGACGGTGTGCGTGGACGTCAAGATGAAGGAGGAGCTGGCGATGCATGAAGACTCGTGCACATCCTCGGAGCTGTTTAACCTAGCAACCAAGTGCGCGCCAGGCTGAGGAAGGACGCCTTTCCCTCCTCGAGCTGCCGGCTGCCGACCTGAAGAGAAGAAGCCCAAGGTCAAGGACGTGAAGCGCAAGGGGCTGCCGTGCTCATGCAGTAACTGCACACCAAGCGAGGCAGGGATCAGCCCGAGTCTTCCAAGGGCAGCCGATACTGCGTGTACCACAGCCTCCACGCCCACAACACCAACGAATGCCAAGAGCTCAGGGCCGTGCGAGAAGTGCGAATCGGTCGACGCCCCGACCGCAATGGTCGAGGCTACGACCGAGGAGGAGGAAGAAGCACAGGATGTTGGGAAGACCGTGGCCCTCGCCAAGGGTGGCGTGACCAACCTCGCGAGGACCGCTGGCAGGATCAGCCTTGCGAGGGAGGTTGGATGGACCCGCCTCGTGAGGGAGGCTTGAGGGATCAGCCTCGCGAGGACCGCCCACAAGGCAACGCAGGCCTCCCTCCTCTGCCACCGCCGCCAAGGAGAAATGAAGACCATCATCAGGACGAGGGGGCTGGGGGCTTCCAGGAGCCGCGCGCAATCGCTTGCATCCTGGGCGGAGCTCGAGCCCCAGCCTCTCAGCGCATCTTCAAGCATTTCGCCCACGAAGTGAATGCATTCCTCCCCAAGCTCGAAGCCACGCGCCCTCTCATGTGGTCGGCATGCGCCATCACGTTCAGCTCAGCGGATCAGCTCAAGTGCACAGCCACAGCTGGAGTCCTCTCGATGCTTTGTTCCCCAATCATCAGCAACATGCAAGTCACCAGGACCCTCATCGATGGTGGAGCAGGGCTCAATGTCCTGTCCGTCGAGACATTCAACAATCTCCAAGTGTCGTACAATCAGCTTCAGCCAACCAAGCCTTTCTCCGGAGTCACTGATGGCTCCACGGTTCCGATTGGGCAGGTCTGCCTTCCTGTCACCTTCGGGGCGCGCGACAACTACCACACCGAGCTCATTGACTTCGACGTCGCCCACATTCGCCTGCCATACAATGCCATCCTCGGGTGCCCAGCTCTGGCCAAATTCATGGCCGTGACTCATCACGGCTACAATGTCCTCAAGATGCCGTGAAGCAAAGGAGTCATCACGGTGCCTTGTGAAGAGAGAGACGCAGTGTGTTCCCTGGAGCGTGCTTTTCAAGCCGCGTCAATTGAAGACCCAGATCACAGGAGCGGGAGGCTCCCCGAGGCTGCTCCTAAGAATAAGAAGACATTGCCTGGCCCGACCCCTCGGGAGGCAGGCCCCTCAGGGTCTGCGCCTGTCCATGGGGCACCTCCTTCTGTCGCATAGGAAGGCGCGCCCAGCGCCCTCCTCGAGCAAGGCTCGGGGGCTCTCTCCTGGAGGACCACCGACTTTGCTAAGATCACGAGGGAGGCGCTCGAGCACCACTTGGAGGCGTGTTTCAAAGCACGTTTCCCTCAGAAAGGAGCGAGGCAAGGAGGGCCAAACCCTCAGGAGTTCGTCAGCAAGATCATTCAGAGCTGCAGGAGTCAAGAGTCATGAGTGGCAGCCGCCACACCGGCCGTAGCTCCCCATCCAGGCGAGGATGGTGAGCTGCGCGTCTGCATCGACATACCAGGGCTCAACCGAGCCGCCTCTCAGGAGCGCCTCTAGCCGTCACGCGTGGGGCGCTGTGAAGGTCCATGTCGGTGTCAAAATCGACGGATCTCGGGTAGGGGGTCCCGAACTGTGCGTCTAGGCGGATGGTAACAGGAGACAAGGGACACGATGTTTTTACCCAGGTTCGGGCCCTCTCGATGGAGGTAATACCCTACTCCTTCTGTATTAATATTAATGATATGGGTAGTACAAGAGTAGATCTACCACGAGATCAAGGAGGCTAAACCCTAGAAGCTAGCCTATGGTATGATTGTTGTATATGTCTATCGACTAGCCTGGCCTCGGTTTATATAATGCACCAGAGGCCTAGGATAACAAGAGTCCTAGCCGAATACGCCGGTGGGGAGGAGTCCTTGTCTTGATCGCCAAGTCTTGTGGAATCTTCCTTGTATGCGGCAACTGTCCGGACTGGCCCATGAGTATACGGCCATGGGGATCCTCGGCCCAATCCAACTGATCGGGAGACGACATGGTGAGTACCCCCTAGTCCAGGACACCGTCAGAAGCCCCCTGAACCGGTCTTCAAGTTAGGGAAGCTCCTCGATACTTCTGAACTATTCTTCATCTTCGGTCGTCGGTCTTGAAAACTGGTTCAACAAATCTTCTCATCTTCGATCTTGAGGATCGCCGAAATGCATTCGACGAGTTTACACGTCGGGTATCCGAGGAGCCCCTTTAAGTTTCCGCCCTTTATCAATGCCTTGTTATTTTTATGCCACACCTCGGGTTCGGGTTATTCGGAGGCAAGGTCCTCTCTTGCGTCTGAGCTCTAATGCCGAACTGCATTCGAGGTATCTTTTGCAGCCGAGCACCAACGCCGGACTGCTTCCCAGCTCTATCGCCGGACTATGTATCTGAGCTCCAACGCCGGACGGTATCCGAGCTCCAACGCCGGACTATGTATCCAAGCTCCAACGCCGGACTGTATCCGAGGTGTCGTAATTCACCTTGGTTCAAAGAAGTTTGAAGGAGTTTAGCCGAGCATAATGCCGGAAGTGCCCTCTATGGAGCCAGCCACTAGCGTCCGAGCTTTATGCCGGACTGCTTCCGAGGTGGTGGACCATCCCGAATGTGGGCTGATTTTTGTCAATATTTTTGATTGGTGCAATTTATTCGCTGCCGAGATACATAGCCAGTAGCCCTCAAGGTGGGTATCAGTCTAAAACCCGAGATGCACATGAAGGATAGCATAAGACTGCTAATCCCCGTAGCCGCTGAGACTCAGGTTGATTTGCAAAACCGGTCTGAGGATCAAGTCCTAGCTTGGCAGAATACTTCGGGACACAAAAAGCGGCGTGCTCAGTCCTCAAGACTCAGGTTGGGTGCGGCCGACCAACCTGAGGATCAAAATCTCCTCGGAGACTCAGACACACTTAAAATTTTCTGCATTGGACAGGCAAGCCAAGAGCCCCGAGACACCGGGTCGGGTGAGAATACCAGATCGAGGAATCGATGTGCCCCTTTAATATTTGTAAATAATAAGCCCAAGCCCAAGAGGCCCGAGCCTTAATGCGGGCACGAGAGGTCAATTAAGGATCGATATCCATAGTAGAATCACAAATTATGTGTAAGGACTCTATGTATCCAAGTACTTTTATGTCATTAATGCTCGGATCCGCATTGTACAAAACTTTGTTGACCGACCATCGGCTTCAACCTCCTCGGCCAGTAGTCGAGGAGTGTTTGTCCTACTTTATAAAGCCTTTATGAGGGCAAAGATTTACGACAAACAAGGCAATCTGGCCATACGGTTTTATAAACAAAGGTACGTAGAGAGATATGTTATATTGCTGTTTAATGTAAGAAATGTCTTCCAAAGAAAATAGTCCCGCTTATCGGTTCCTTTCTTTGGGTTGTCATGCTAAGCATGATCATGAAACCTCAGCTCCAATGTAAGAGCAAAATATTGAGGATTTAGTTTGGGAGGCGATTATTAGCCCCGGTAGTGTTCGGCATGACGAGGTCAAGCCGGAAACACTTCGGCCAATTTTATGAATGGCCCGTCAATTAATATAGTCATCGGATCGCTGACCTGTTTACACCTATTGTGACAGTCACTTTTCGGCTTTCTCCACTGAGGTGCTTGACCATGCGAGCTGGAAGCACAATCGCAGTGGTTCTCCCTTTGCACACCTAACCGAACAAAGCGGAACATAGGAGGCAAGTGCGGGAGCTGGGCAACCCAACTATTGACCGAAGACACAATTCGAAACTGATGCGTATATAGCAATATCCGAGAATGTTTTTGCCGAATCTCTAAAGGTGTCCGGCGTTGCACTACGAGACTTGTGCTGAAAACACACAAATATTTAGAAGTGCCAAAAGCTTGGAAAACCAAAAACGCCAAGAAAACATGACGTCCGAACAAGATCAAGTGTTCGGTGCCAATCCGAAAATTGGACTTTAGAAAAAAGTGCTTCTGCTGCTTTAACTTTGCAACGACTAAGAAGAAAAACACTTAGTATGAAACGGCTCAAATAAACATAAGAGCCCCCAAGTGACTTGGGTAAAGTTGACTATAAAATGTAAGGTGACATGTAGAATGCCTTCTAGCCGGATTGTAGATCGTTTGTCGTAGCGGACCTTTTCGCTTCAACCTCTGGACCCAATAGTCCGGAGTGTGTCCGAATACCCTCGCGGTTATAAAAACTGGGGCATGCGTGGAGACCAGGCGTAGGGGTCATTAGTGCTTTATCAGACAAGTGCCCAACTAGTTATGTTATATTACATGGTTAGTAAGAAACATCTTCCAGGGAGAATAGTTCCGTTAGGGGTTCCTTTCCCTGGGAGGCATGCCCTAAAGTGCATGTCCGGACCGCGAAAAGAGCAGAAAAACATCTGGGGGCAGGTAAATAAATAGGTAAGAAATCATCTTTTAGTTCACCGACCGAGTATTCCCTTAAGAACGCTAGCTTTCGGCTTCACCTGGTCCGATGTACACATCCGGCTGATCCGGCAGTAATAATCACAGAGGTGCTCCTTTACCACCTAGCCGAACAATCGGGAACGAGGGGTAAGCACAGAGCCAGGCAACCCAGCTTGGCCAAAATTTAAGTCATATCGATGCATATAATGGCGAATAAAAGGTACATGCGGAAGTGTGACACATGTGTTGGGCATAAAGCCCGTATTAATAAGCTTCTGTTAAAGAAGCCCCCAGGTATAATGAGCGCGGGTGGAAAATTTTGACAAGCAACTTTTTTCCAAAAAAGTATAATGCTTGGTCGAGCCGAACACAAGTTAAAAATTTAAAATTTTGAGCATGAAGGCAACTTAGGTGGTTAATGTGTTCGGTATTGACGATGCGGTCCGAGCTTGATGCGGGACAAGGTTCCATCCCCCAAGCCGATCCCGAGGTGGCGGAGCAAAAGAGCTCGGCACTCCGAAGTGGTGACATAGCACGGTCAATGCAGGACGGCAGAGTGATGCCGAAGTCCTCTGCACGGGGTAATGAAGTGTTGACGAAGCCCCCCGTCCAGCCGAGGTGACGCCAAAGGATATAGTTCGGCTGGGTCATTTTCCTGTGCACAAAAAATAGTGCAGACCGGGGATAATAGTAATAATAAGAATTAAAAAAATTGTTGCATAATAAATAATTTATGCAAAGTGAGTAATAAAAGAAATATGTCCTGGCGCCAAAGACAATGTCTTACGGCTTGCCGAACGCGGCTGCCACGCGCGAGCGCCTCATAAGGAGCATCTTGGAGGCTCAAGTGGCCAGGCGTTCCGCAGTCCTGGCGGAGATGGAGATGGTCCGCGAGGAGCCACCATCGCCTCCGGAGCCCCCCAAGGCTCCTGGGCCTGGGGGCTCATCAAGATCGGCTTCCGCAGCGCACGACGTCCGCTACTTCAGCATCCCTTCATCTTCAACATTATCAGGTGACATCCTTCGAGTTTCATTTTCAGCTTTGGAGCGCCTCTATTGTGGCTGCATCATTCCCAGCCGCGTGGGTCCGTCCCTCATGCATGTATCCCTTTTTTGATTCATGTTTCTAGTTTACTTTATTGGGGGCGCCCCTCGGGCTGCATCATCCCCAAGTCGCTCGGGCCAGACCCAGCGATGTCTGCCTTCCCTGCACCTATCTAAATGAACTTGCTCCTTCGTGATTAACGTGTTTGACCTAGTCGCCTGCTCGATTGACACCAACTGATGGAGCTGCTCCCTAACGGCACGACGCTTGCGCATGGGTCCGTCCCTGCAACGCCGACAAACCTGAATTGCTGAGCTCTGGCCGCGGCAGCCCCGCATGGCGCCACCTCATCAATCCTTCAGTGCCTCATCATCCCTCCGGAGCAACCAACGGCTGACTGTCGATTGTCATGGCGAGCTCTTGTTCTTCTTGTGATGAGCCTGCATGATCTCTTCAAGGAGCAGCATCAGGCGAGGCCCTCACGGCGTCTCCTTCACTCTCGCCCATGCGAACCGCTTGCACGTTAAAGGGGGGGGGGTACCTGAGCATCGCGACTCATGGGCTCCTACTGGCTCTCCAGCCCTCACCCTCTGGCCTTGTCCACGGCATCGCGACCTGGCATACCAGCGATGGCTGAGCTCGCTCGAGGGCCGGGACCCGAGGACGTAGAGCAGAAAGGGGAGTAAAGGCGAGAGGGAAGAGGCACGCAGGGACCTCCCCAGGCAACTCCTCCTCTGCCGATGCGCGGACGTAACGCCGCACCAAGAAGCGGTTCCTAACTCCCGAGATAAGTCATCCTCCGGAAACACTAGCTATCGCAGCACCGACCTCGCACCTAAGGCAATCCCGTGTTAGCAAGGTCGTGCTCCTTTCTTACCGAACAATGGCTGCTTGAGCGCTAAAGGGGACCTCCTGAGAATCACGACTCAGGGGCTCTTACTGGACCCCGGGCCGCTCACCTCCTGGCCTTGACCACAACATCGCGACTTGGCATACCAGCGACGGCTGAAGCCTGCCTTAGGACCGGGACCTGTCGGCGCAGAGCATCAAGCCCTCGTGAGGTTCGAAAGGAGGAACTAAGCTAAGATGGGATGAGCATCTCGCACCACTTCACGACAAGGATCATATTAACAAACAGAACCGCAGGAACCTTACAAGCCCCCACGGGGCGCGTTTTTCGATTCCTTGCAGGGAACAAAGGGAGTAGATCCTAAAGGATGCTAACTACACGTGCCTCTGCAAAAGACGCCATCATCAACAGTGGGCCGTCAGGCACCGGCGCCAACCCCATCCAGATCAGTGGCGGCGGCGGCCTGACAAGCCTGCCCTGCTTCGAGAGCGACGCAAGGTCGGGGGCTCGTAGCTGTCGTCGCTCATCTCCGGGGTCACGAAGAGCTCGGCGTAGTCGCTGGATCCTCCGACGCCTCCACCGCCTGAGGAGCTGTTGGGGGAGCGATCGGCGGGCCTAGTCCTTGCCGCGGCAGGGCCCCGACCACCTCTCTCAGGGCAGCACTCCAGCTGGCGTCCCTCCGTGTCGAAAACCTTGAAGAACATCACGGAAGCGCCGTCGTACTCCAGGTGGATCACGAGGGCGCCCCTCGTCCTGCAGACCCGGGCGATCTCGCCCCAGCCACGAGTCATGAAGACCTTGCCCGGAGCGACGACCGCAACCTCCGCTCCGGTCGCAAGGGTGCTGCAGCCGGCGTGCTGCAACCAGAGCTCCATAAACCTTGTGTCCCTTGTGTTTCTCTTTGTGTAGTTTAGATCCTTGCGAGGCGACGAGGTGTAGGTAGGTAGGAGGTGAGATCTCCGCGTGCACCCCAGAGTTCGAACCTAGAGGGTCTGCCGGAACCCGAAATCCGACACTGCCGGAGTTCGTCGTGTGGTCGGTGGAGCCGACCAGCACCTGGCTCCAGCTTCCCCGCTTCTTTCTGGATGAACTTCTGGCCGGCGCTCTGGGCAGCCTCTGGCTTCAGGCGGACGGTTATTGCAGCAGGGCCTCTGGGCGTCGCTGGAGGTCTCCGTCACCGGGAATGTGGCCCTGACCCGCGGCTGGCAAACATTTGCCCGCGCGCGTGGCCTGAGCCGGCGGTGCACCCTGCATTTCAAGTTCGACGGCGACGCCACCCTCTACGTGAGGGTGTTCGGAGAAGACGGTCGCCGTGCCGGGTGCTGCCCCGAAGACGATGACCGCGGCCATGTACCCAGCCCCGGCGATGATCGGGATGAAGATGACAGCAGGCGCGTGGTCGGCGGCGCTCGGGCTCGCCGAAGCCGGTGATTCTCCTTCGGGCAGCAGCTCCTCCAACGGTGGCCGCGACCAGCCCCCGTGTCGTCGCGCCCGCCTGGAGGGAGGTAGCGGGTCAGCCCGTCGTCGCACCTCGGTAAAGCGCGAGGAGGAGTCCAACTGAGCTCCGGAGGCAGTACGAGCCTTCGCCACGAGTTGGTGCCGAACAAGCCGTGCCTACTTTATTTTTCTCCCTTCCCTGCGCAAAGAGAAAGTAGTGTAGGGCCCCGTGGGGGCGTGCTGGACTGTTGTTGTTAGTTATCATGCTGTTTCCGCTATTTCTGTGCTGTGCTTTTGTGTCGCGTGCCCGCGTATAGGAATTACTTAGCTTGGGGGGGGAGGCTGTCGCGGTCTTCGCTTCCCGAGGCCGAGGCCTCGTCGCGCGCTTCATGTCCTGCAAGGATTAGTCAGGAGGAGTAGCTTCCGGCCTCGGTTGTGGAGGCGACCGACCTAGGTCCTGTGCTCGCGTCGCGATGCCCGTGGGGCACGGACTGGGAGGGGTGCTCCCGTAGTGGACCCGGATAGGAAAGCTTCAAACGACAAGGGCAGAAAACACTCGCGAGGGTGCCCGCGCTGCTCCCTCGTGAGACTTGCGCGAGAGAAGAAGAGGCAAGTGAGCGAAAAATACGAAGAGTCACAAACCAAGGATGGCAACAACTTCAATAAAATAGGAACGAACAAGCCAACTGCAGAAAGCAAATAAAAAAGCCGCGTCTGGCACCTAATCTAGCCTTCGACGTCTTCTCACCAGCGCGGAGCTAAGTGCTGCCATCGTGGGCATGGAGCCCCAAGGCCCGAGGGTGGCTCTCCGGAGACTCCGGGCGTGTACAGCCCCAACTCATTATTACATGAGAGTGTCACGGGCGGCGAGCTTCACGGTGCATTGGCCTTCTTCATGTGCTCGGGGCTTTCTCGGGAAGCGAGGCTTCACAGTGCGTTGGCCTTCTTCATGTGCTCCGGCCTTTCTCAGAAAATGAGCTTCACAGGCTTGCCTTCTTCACAAGCTCCGGCCTTTCGGGGAGAGAGCTCCACAAGTGTTGGCCTTCTTCATGTGCCTGGGCCTTTCTCGGAAAATGAGCTTCACAGCGTTGGCCTTCTTCATGTGCTCCGGGCCTTTCTCGGAAAATGAGCTTCACAGCGCTGGCCTTCTTCATGTGCTCCGGGCCTTTCTCGGAAAATGAGCTTCACAGCGTTTGCCTTCTTCATGTGCCGGGCCTTTCTTCAAGGGTAGAATTTCCGGAGATGCTGGATGTTCCACGGTTCGGGATGGGCATCCCCTCCTGAGTCTCCAAGCGTGCGGAGCCGGGCCTGGAAACATGAACAACCTTGAACGAGCCCTCCCACATGGGAGAAAGCTTATGCAACCCTTCCCTGGAGAGGACCCGTCTGAACGGTCCCCTACCTCAAGAGTCCTGGGGCGGATGTTGCAGCAATAGTATCACTGCAACGCCTGTTGATACCTTGCCGCTCGCAGCGCGGCCTCTCGATGATGTTCCTCCCCCAGCACGAGATCCGTCCCCCGCATGGCATCCTGCTGCGCCTCGTCGAATGCCAGGACCCTTGCAGAGTGACGCCTGACCTCGTGAGGGAGGACGGCTTCTGCTCCGTAGACGAGGAAGAAGGGGGTCTCGCCAGTTGGCTTGGCCGCGGTCGTGCAGATGGACCACATCACAGACTGGAGCTCGTCGTGCCAGCCACTGCCGCAGGCCTCCAGCTTCTTCTTGAAGGTCCTGGTTTTGAGGCCCTTCAGGACCTCCGCGTTGGCTCGCTCGGCCTGGCCGTTACTCCGGGGGTGCGCCACCGAAGCGTAGCATATCTGCATTCCAAGGTTAGCACAGTACGTTTTGAAGAGATTGCTGGTGAACTGCGAACCGTTGTCGGTGATGATGCGGTTAGGCACCCCAAACCGGCTCACGAGGCCCCTGATGAACTTGACCACAGAGCCCGCTGGGATGGTGCGGACAGCTTCCACCTCAGTCCACTTGGTGAACTTGTCCACGGCGACGTAGAGGTAGCGATAGCCCCCTGGCACCCAAGGGAACAGGCCTAGAATGTCCAGCCCCCAAACAGCGAATGGCCATGAGAGGGGTATAGTTTGTAGACCTCCCGCTGGCTGATGGATCTGCTTGGCGTGAAATTGGCAGGCCTCGCAAGCCTTCACCGGCTCAACAGCGTCGCTGAGTGCTGTGGGCCAGTAGAACCTGCTGCGGAACGCCTTGCCAACGAGGGTCCATGACGACGAGTGAAGCCCACAGTCTCCGCCGTGTATGTCTTCCAGCAATTCCTTCCGTTGCTCTCTGGGAATCCAGCGTAGAGACACGTCATTCGGCCGCCTCCTGTAAAGCTCTCCATCCCTGATGTAGTAGGTCGTGGCTTGCCGCGCCACACGCTCCGCCTCCTCCTCCTTCTCCGGCAGGGTCCCCTGTGTCAAGTAGCTCTTGATCTCTGTTATCCAGCACCCCTCCTGAGGTTCCAACGCCAGGAGCAGGTGTGCCCCTGAGGCCGGGCCGCAGGCCGGGGCTCCCGAGGCAGGCGGCTGGGGGAGCTCCTCCCGAGGTTGCTCTGCGCTTGATAGTGATGGTGCCGCTGAGGGCCTGAAGAGTCGCTCTTCGAAGATGCGAGGCTCCTGAGGCGGCCGCCTGGGCGCCCTCTTGACGATGTCATCCACGTCTTGATTGGTGCCACGAGGCACATGCTGCAGCTCCAGCCCCCAGAACTGTTTCTGCATCCTGCGAACCTCCGCGAGGTAGGCCTCCATGTGCTCGTCCTCCGACTCGTATATCTTGTTGGAGAAGTTGAGGAGGAGTTGCGAATCGCCCTTGATGATGTGGCGCTTTACCCACAAAGCGACTGTGGCTCTCAGGCCGGCTATCAGGCCTTCATATTCTGCTATGTTGTTGGAGACCTTTTCCCCATGCTGGAAACAGAGTTGCACGGCGTAATAGAGCTTGTCCTGAGTAGGGTATACGAGCACTGCGCCGGCCCCCACGCCATGTCAGGAGAATGCCCCGTCGAAGTACATGACCCAGCCGTCCGGTGCCTCGCTCCCCAGGGAAAGTGATCGGTCTTCGCCTGCTTCGAGGCGGGTGCCTCCGTCCATTCTGCCACAAAATCTGCCAATGCGGCCCCCTTGATGACTCTGGTTGTGCTGAATCGAGCTGAAACGCTTGCAGTTCGATGTTCCACTCAGCGACTCTTCCAGCTGAGTGGGGCTCCTGAGCACCCTCTCCAGAGGGTATGCTGAGACAACCTTGATGGGATGACCTTGGAAGTAGTGCCACAGCTTGCGTGAGGCTACCAATAGCGCGAGGAGGAGTTTTTGGGGCATGGGGTACCGTGCCCTTGCGCCCCGTGAGCACTGCGGTCGACGAAGCACACGGGTGCTCGACAAGGCTGTGAGTGCTGGCGCTGCTCGCGTCCTTCGTAGGTCGGGGCGCCGCCCGAGGCGACGGAGCCCCCAGCGCTTGGTCGCTCAGTGTGGCCTCTCCTGCTCCGGGCGCGATTTCCTGGTGCGGCTGATCCTCCTCGGCCGCGGCCGCGGTCTTCGTGAGGCTCTCTTGGCTTCGCTTCGCTTTTGCCCGGAGGGCAGTTGCGGCCTTGGCCTAATGCTCTTTCCTGACCACCACCAGGGTTGCGCTGGCGGAGTAGGGAGTGGCCGCGAGGTAGAGCACCAGAGGCTCCCGAGGATGCGGAGCTACCATCACCGGAGGGCTGGTAAGGTACCTCTTGAGTTCTTGGAATGCCTTGTCAGCCTCTTCAGTCCATTCAAAGGGGCCCTTCTTCTTCATCAGCTTGAAGAATGGCAGTGCTCGTTCCCCCGGCGTGGAGATGAACGCCCTAGCTGTCACGCCGCCCGGTGATTTTCTGCATTTCTCACGAGGGTCTTTGGCGGGCTCATGTCTTCGACTGCTTTGACCTTGTCCGGGTTGGCCTCGATGCCCCTATGGGACACAAGGAAACCCAGGAGCTTGCCCGGGGGGACTCCAAATACGCACTTCTCTGGGTTGAGCCGCAGATCCACTTTATCATGGCTCGTTAAGGTTTCTTCCAAGTCCTGTATCAGGGTTTTCGCCTCCCGAGACTTCACTACAATGTCATCGACGTACATCTCAGCATTCCTCCCGAGATGTCGGCCCAGGGCGATGTGCATCAGCCGCTGAAAGGTCGCACCTGCGTTGCACAACCCAAACGGCATGCAGGTATAGCAGTACACTACGCACGGGGTCAGGAAAGCCGTTTTTTCCATGTCTTCCACCGCCATCTTGATCTGGTGATAGCCTGAGAAGGCATCCAGAAGCACAAAGAGTCACACTCAGCGGTGGAGTCGACGATCTGGTCAATGCGAGGAAGCGGAAATGGATCCTGTCGGCAGGCCTTTTTGAGGTTGGTGAAGTCGACACACATACATTCCTTTCCACCCTTCTTTGGCACGACGACTGGGTTGGCCAGCCAATCCGGGTAGCGGACCTCGCGGATAACCCCCGCTGCCTCTAGCTTGTGGGTCTCTGGACGATAAAAGCTTGTTTCTCTATGGACTGTCGCCTCGCCCTCTGCTTCACGGGGCGCACGTTGGGGCACACGTTGAGGTGATGTTCAATCACGTCCCTCGGGACCCCGCCAACAGATCAGGTCCCCATGCGAACACCTTCTTGTTCGCGCGCAGGAACTTTACCAAGGACTCCTCCTGCTTGGGTTCGAGGTTTGCACCTATGGTGAAGGAGGCGTCAGTGGACCCGTCCTCGTCGAATGGTACCTGCTTGGTTTCCGCCTTGTTTTGAGTGAATAGCTGCTTCTTCTTGGACGGCGCAGCCCCCTTGGGCTGGAGGGCGCCACGGGCGGGCCGTGGCCGCAGCAGCTGCCTTGAAAACAAGCTTGAGCGCTGCAGTGCATCTCCGTGTTTCCTGACACGGTAAGGACGCCGCTGCTCCCGGGCATCTTCATAAGGTTGTACGTCGGGTGAGTTGCTGCCATGAACCGGGCCAAGGCCGGGTAGCCGAGGATGGCGTTGTAGGGGAGGCCGATGGGGGAGATGTCGAAGTCGATCAGCTCCGTGCGGAAGTTGTCGCGGGTGCCGAAGGTCACCGGGAGGCGAACTTGCCCCAGGGAGGCGATGGAACCGACTCCGACTCCCGAAAAAAGCCTGCTGGGCTGGATCCGCTCTGGTAGCACATGGAGGAGGCTGAAGGCCTCCACAGAGAGCACGTTGAGGCCGGCTCCACCATCGATGAGGGTCCTGGTGACTGCCACTTCGCAGATGGTGGGGGTGCACAACATCGGAAGTGCTCCCGAACCGGCGGGGTTGGAGGGGTGATCGTCCGAGTTGAAGAGCATGTCGGCCTCGGGCGCCACCCAGCACGGCGGGGCTCCCTGATGCTTGGATGCGGTGGCGATCTGGCGGGTGAACGACTTGACGTGGCGGCTCGAAGGTGGCGCCAGTGAGCCGCCCAGGAGAGCTACGATGACCGGAGGCGCCGGCTCGGCGCGATGGGCGAGGTAGAGGTCGCGCAGCTCCCCCCTAATAGGCCTGCTGCTCGTCCCCCGCCGGGCCGGTGGCGGTGTTGGCGGGAGGCGACGGGAACGACGAGGGCGTCCGCCGACGGGAGCCGTCCGAGCGACTCGAGCGGCACGATCAGCCCGACGCTCGGCGCGGGCTCGGCGAGTGTCAGCCATGGACACGACGGAAGATCACACGCGACCAACGGAGGAAAGATTCAGGCGCACCCCTACCTGGCGCGCCAAATGTCGGATATCGGGTTCCGGCAGACCCTTGAGGTTCGAAAACTGGGGTGCACGCGGAGATCTTTCCCCTACCAGCTCACGCGTGAATGGTTTGCAAGGGATCTAAACTAGGAACGAAGAACAACACAAGAGACACGAGGTTTATACTGGTTCGGGCCACCGCCGTGGTGTAATACCCTACTCCAGTGTATGGTGTGGTGGATTGCCTCTGGGGCTGAAGATGAATAGTACAAAGGAAGAACAGCCTCGCGAGGGGCTGTTCTTGAGCTGGTGCGATGGACTGCTTGGGTGAGTCCAGTCGCTTCTCTCTCTCTCTCTCTCTCTCTCTCTCTCTCTCTGTTCGACCTGTTCTCCTCTCGTTTGGTGGCTAGTCCTATTTATAGAGGGAGGCCCTGGGCCTATTCCCAAATAATGAGCGGGAAGGGCGCCAACAATTGGCCAATTCTAAGGGGAACATCTAGTACACTTATCCTGACTAAAGTTGGTCTTCGGCTGCCAAAGGCTGTGACGGTAACGCCGTCCTGGGATCCATGATGACCTCCTTCCTGCCGCTCTGCTGGTCTTGGTCTTCTTGCACCGAAGCGGTAACCTTTGCCTGATGCCTTGGCCTGTGCTTGCCTCCTTTGCACCAAAGGGGAAACGAGGACACTGCGCAGGTTGGCGCCCACCTAGCGCTCGCCTGGTCTCGATCGTCATGGCTTGCGTCACGGGGCACCCTCATGAGGTACCCTGCCTTGATCTCTCCGCCTCCTCGTGAGCCTGCCGGACGAGGCTGCTCCTGAGGAAGGTTCCTGTCGTCCGCCCCGTGAGGCTTGGCCCCTCGCGAGGGTCTTGAGCTTGAGCTGATGAAGCTGGGCCACGCTGGGCTCCCACTTGAGCCACGCCGCAGGCCGCAGGCAGGCAAGTCTGGGGACCCCCTTTCCCAGAACGCCGACAGCTGCAGATAATATCAGCAGCGCTTTTCACTGAAGCGCGCTGCAACTATCCATGTATAGAAGTAGCGTGGGACGATAGGCGCTACTGCTACACGTTAGCTGTAGTTCCTTTTCAGTAGCGCATCGTCCCGCGCTACTGATAGGCCTAAAACCCGTGCTGTTGCTAAGCTTTTCCCTAGTAGTGGCCCTTCGCAGAGTGTCCCAGGAAACCACGGCCACCTATGGTACCAGGAGGACCCTTGCTGGTTCGGCAGGGGGCGACGTGTTGCGCAAAGAGCAGCGAGTGTGGGGCAGCATGGCAGGGTTAACACAAGAAATTTACGCAGGTTCGAGCCGCCGCGAGGCGTAAAACTCTACTCCTACTTTGGTGGATTGATGATGGAAAAGGTGGTGGTGGAGCGTAGTGCACTTTCCCGGCAGGGGTTGCCTTGGGGCAACGGCGACTACGCGCTTATGGGGGTGTGAGTTATCCAACTTTCTAACCCTTTCTACGGTTGCCACGAGCCTCTTTTTATAGATCAAGGGGTCACCACAATGGCAAAGTAGTCATTATGCACTGATATGATAGCCAACAAAGCTATCATACCTAACTCTGCGGGCTGACTGGGCGCATTAAATGCACCGCTTAGTGTAACATCGCCGGTTTCCCAGCAAGGCTTGCCAGGTTATCTTGCCAGATCCGCACCTGTTTGCTTGACACGTGGCAAGACGTGTGTCGTCTGTGGATTTTCCCTGTAAGGAGAGGCCGCCATGTGGCGAATTACTGCCATTTAGCAACTTTGCAGCTTGATACGCACTGATCGACGATGTCGGTCGTGATGTAGTGGTTGGTAAGGTGGTTTTGCCTTCATGAGCCCCGGCAGGCCCTGCCGGGGTGCTTTGGTCGCCTATTTCTAGGGGTGGCCTTGCCCTTTGCCGGGCTCGCCTGTCCGGCAAGTGAGGCCTTGATCTTGATCTTGGTCATATCCTGCTTCTCTGGCTTGGTCTTGATCCTTCTAATCTGCATTTTGGTCCTTTGAACTCTGACTTGGCTGGTGCTTCGATCTTGTTCTAGTGCATGTGCACAGTCTGGGCAACAGGCCCAGGGTTTGTTGCACTGATAGAAGCCCCCGGGCCTACCCCGAACGCGATGCCGAGCGTCGTCGGGGTAGGGCCGAATAAGTGCACAGGCAGGGTTGCTGAAGAGGTTGGTCTCTTAATGTATCCTCTTTGTTTAGTATAAGGATTATTAGGAAGTATAAGATAGACTAGGATTTGGTCCTGCCTTGACTTGTACTCCAAGTTGGTCTTTGTACTCCTATTTATATGCCCACGAGGCTCAAGCAATACAACGAACTATTCCACCAATCCCTCTCTCTCTTCTAACATGGTATCAGCCTAATCACGATCCAAATCCTAGCCGCCGCCGCTTTCGCACCCGCGCGCTGCCCCCGGGGCGGTCGGCCTCCATGACCGCCACCGGGGGCTGCGCCGCCCATACCTAGGGTTCATTCGCCGGTCATGTTGACCAGCTGCCCTAGAGAGTCTTTTCCCGAGCCATTTCTCCAGGTTTTTCTCTCTTCCTCCGGTCATCTTGATCGGTATTTTCTTTTTGGTTTTCCAATCTATGCTTGATTGGTTTGCGTCACCCGTCGCCGCCATCGACCCCCATGCACCTCTACTCCAACCACGGTGCGACCAGCGACCAGTCGGCCTCTTCTCCGTCCCGGCGGCCACGCGCGTTGAGGCAGCCCGTCAGGGACAGCCGCAGTCTGCTCGTCGCCCTGCACCGGCCGTCACCGCCTTGCTCCGACCGGGAAACCTGCATCGCCCTGACCCGATGGGCACACGCCATGCGACGGCCAATCATAGCCGCCACTCGCGCATCGGCCCGCCCATCGAACCACGTCACCCGCCTCCGCCGGGTCTGCACGGCGGCCCGGCGGTCTACCTCGCCGCCCTCGTGCTCGGCTGCGTCATGCTCGTCGGCTGCCTCAACTCGGGCGTTGCTGCTCCATTGGTCGCTCGGGCCTCGTTGCCCGGGCGCAGGCACCGCTTTGGCAGCCCGGGTGCCGGTGCTGATGCCCTCGTCCGCACGTTGTCCCATGCTGTTCATCGTTGCCGGCTTCATCTCGGACTCCACCGCCACTACGCCTTCACTGGGCGGCGTCCCCGACCTTGCGCGTGATCGGCTAGATCACCCGCTCACCGCCGCGATCCGCCTCATCTACGCCGTGTGAATGACCTGGCCTGCCGGTTACGCGCGCCTCCGCAGGTCCCGTGAAGATGGTCCCGAGTACCGCGCGCCTCTCCGCCGATCGAGCATCGGGCTGTCGCTGCATTGCCCCGTCGGGCCGCAGCGCGGCCGCCCCGTGGTTCTCCTCGTGGCTGCATCGACTCGTGTGTGTCACCGCTGCGTCGCCCCTTGGGTCGTAGTGCTGCGATGCGCAGTTCCCGCCGCCCCGAGGTCGTCCCCGCGGCTGCACCGACTCCTGAACCGCCGTTGTGTCGCCCTTTCGAGCTGCAGTGTCACGGCTCGCAAGCCCCGCCGTCGCCCCGACCCGCCCGCCGCCGCTGTGTCGCCCCTTCGGGCCGTAGCGCCGTGGTCCGCGGTCCACTCCGCCGTCACCGCGCGTCAACCTCCTATGGTATGCGCCGCGCCGTATTCCTTGGCGCGGGAACGCCACCGTCCGCGTCGGTCTTAAATCATTTTGTCGGGGGTTCTTCGCCTACTTTAAGAACCGTCGCCGCACTCCTAACCTAGCCGCTGCCATCAGGCCGCCGCCGTCGCTCTTCTTTGGCCACCGCCGCTGCTACCTTCGTAGCCGCCGCCGCCGGCCGTCGGCCCCCTTCGTCTTTGTCCAAGCACCAGCCCGTCGCCAGCGTCGCCGTCATCTACCCCGACCACTTCGTCTACTCCGACCACCGTTGGTGACATCGGCCCCGCGCCGATGGACCCCGTAATCGTTGTCGAGTTCTTCTCTGATGGCCCCTCCGACTTCTCCGACATGGCGTACAGCTCGTGCAGGTCCCTCATCTACACATGCCCGGTGATGGCAACACTGATGCATGCCTTCATCCACAACGTGTCCCCGGGCCTGGCAAGCCTGGTCGGCGCTTCGTCAACTTCGTCTTCGTCCATCTATGCATGCCCGGTGCTGGCAACGCCGGTGCGTGGCTACATCCATGATGTGTCCCCAGGCTTGGCAAACCTGCCGTGACGCGTCATCAACAACATTTTCTTCTCGGCGCACCCCTACATCGACACCACTGCGGCCATGCTAACTTGGCGCCCCCTTGCGCTCGCGGCTCCATGGCGACTTCCTCGACACCGGCCACCCCAACTCGACATCGACCATGACATTCTTCACATGGCTACCTCGACCACGGCTCCACCACCCATGCTCTCGGCTACATTGACAAGCGGCAGAAAGGGTTACCGCCTGCTTGAGCAACCTCATTGGTTTCCACTCCAGCTATGACTCCGTGATGCGTTGACCGTGACGACTGTGGGGGGGGGGGGTGTCCATCGGCTTGCCTTCGGATTCTTCTCCAGTCTCACTGTCTGCCTCCCTACGATTGTGACTGCGGGGGGATGTTGAGTATAATGATTATTAGGAAGTATATGATAGACTAGGATTTGGTCCTGCCTTGTCTTGTACTCCAAGTTGGTCTTTGTACTCCTATTTATATGCCCACGAGGCTCAAGCAATACAACGATCTATTCCACCAATCCCTCTCTCCCTTCTAACACTCTTCTTCTTCATTAGCCTTGATTCCGGGCCAGTTTCCGGTTTCCCCGTGTGCTGTGTAAAGCCAATGGTGGTGGGGCCACTCCAGTAATGGCCCGTGAATGACTAACACATGGGGTAGAAACTGCCAATTCACTCTTCCCACCACGGCCTTATCTTTAGCCACGTATGATGCATGCATCACGTAGGGTAGGTAACGGAGGCGTGTGGCGCGGGAGAGCATCAAGGTGAGGGCCCAATCGTCTTGAATTGGTGGAGGAGGACGGTGGCCGCCCATTGATGGAGCAGCCCCCTAATATGTCTCCAACGTATATATAAATTTTTATTGTTCCATGCTATTATATTATTTGTTTTGGATGTTTTATACGCATTAATATGCTATTTCATATGATTTTTGGGACTAACCTATTAACCTAAAGCCTAGTGCCAATTTCTATTTTTTCCTTGTTTTAGAGTTTCACAGAAAAGGAATACCAAACAGAGTCCAAACGGAATAAGATTTTTGCCATGATTTTTCTTGGACCAGAAAACAACCAGGATACTTGGAGTACAAGTTAGAGGAGCCGCGAGGCGGTCACAAGGGTGGAGGACGCGCCCAGGGGGGTTGGGCGCCCCCCCCCCCAACATTGTGGGCCCCTCGTAGCTCTCCTGACCTAATTTTTTCGCCTATATATACTCTTACACCCCAAAAACATCTAGGGGAGTCACGAAACCACTTTTCCACCGCCGCAACCTTCTGTACCCGTGAGATCCAATCTTGGGCCCTTTTCCGGCGTCTTGTCGGAGGGGGATTCGATCACGGAGGACTTCTACATAAAGACCATTGCGTCTCTGATGATGCGTGGGTAGTTTACTTCAAACCTACGGGTCCATAGCTAGTAGCTAGATGGCTTCTTCTCTCTCTTTGATTCTCAATGCAAAGTTCTCCTCGATGTTCTTGGAGATATATTCAATGTAATACTCTTTTGTGGTATGGTTGCCGAGATCCGATGAATTGTGGATTTTATGATAAGTTTATCTATGAATATTATTTGTATCTCCTCTGAATTCTTATATGCATGATTTTAAATCTTTGCAAGTCTCTTCGAACTATCGATTTGGTATGACCAACTAGATTGGTTTTTCTTGCAATGGGAGAAGTGCTTAGCTTTGGATTCAATCTTGCGATGTCCTTTCCTAGTGACAATAGGGGAAGTAAGGCACGTATTGTATTATTGCCATCGAGGATAAAAAGATGGGGTTTTCATCATATTGCTTGTGTTAATTCCTCTACATCATGTCATCTTGCCTAATGCGTTACTTCGTTCTTTATGAACTTAATACTCTAGATGCATGCTGTATAGCGGTCAATGTGTGGAGTAATAGTAGTAGATGCAGAATTGTTTGGGTCTACTTGACACGGATGTGATGCCTATATTCATGATCATTGCCTTAGATATCGTCATAACTTTGCGCTTTTCTATCAATTGCTCGGCAGTAATTTGTTCACCCACCGTAATAATTCCTATCTTGAGAGAAGCCTCTAGTTTAACCTAAGGCCCCCGGGTCTATTTTACATCATATTAGTTTCCCGTCAACTTGCCAATTTCAGTTTCCTCTTTCCTTTATTTTGCAATCTTTACTTTCTGTTCCATAAACCAAAAATAGCAAAAATATTACTTTACCATTTATCCATCTCTAACAGATCTCACTTTGCGAAAACCATGAAGGTATTGACAACCCCATTGTTGCGTTGGTTGCAAGTTGGTGTTTGTTTGTGCAGGTATTCGGTGGCTTGTTGCGTAGTCTCCTACTGGATTGATACCTTGGTTCCCAAAACTGAGGGAAATACTTCGGCCCCTTTGCTGCATCACCCTTTCCTCTTCAAGGGAAAAACCAACGCAAGCTCAAGAGGTAGCAAGAAGGATTTCTGACGCCATTGTCGGGGAGATCCACATCAAATCAAGACATACCAAGTACCCATCATAAACTCTCATCCCTCCATAACATTATTTGCCATTCGCCTCTTGTTTTCATCTCCCCCACTTCTAGAACGATTTTCGAAGAGTTTCGCCTTTTCTTCGCCCTCCTTCCGTTCGATCTTGTGTTACCATGTGCCTTCTTTTTGCTTGCATCTTCTCTTGCTAAGAGTTTATGGATTCTCATCCGCTTGCTAATCTTTTTAAGAGATCCAATTATGATGAACCAGTTGCTAGTGAGTTTTGTGCACTAGATTATCTTTATGAAGTTTTGCTTAAAATTCGTGAATTTGAAAATTGTCATGAAGTACTTTATGAAGTGATTCACGATAGATCATTGAATAAAAAGCATGATTGCAATGATGTTATTATAAATTCTATTAATTGTGCTAATAATATGCAACACCCTAAGCTTGGGGATGCTAGTTTTGCTATGTCCACTACTTGTTGCAATGATCATGATTGGGGTGATTCTTCTTATGATCTTGAAAATTTATTTCAACCCCATGATGAATATGAGATTGATAATAGTGTTTGCAATAATATTGAAAGTGGGTTTGGAAGAGTGCCAAATTTAGATCCCACATATTTCGATAATGTTCAATCTTATGAACTTTTTGATAAAAGTGGGTTCAGAGAGGTCATGATTTTACTTTATGATAATCCCACTATTTCGGCAGAGTGTCAACTTTGCATGCATGTGGATCATGAAGATAAAATTTTATGTGATAGTTATATTGTTGAATTTGATTATGATCCTACATGTAATTATTATGAGAGAGGAAAATATGGTTGTATAAATTTTCATGTTACAAAATTACCTCTCGTTATGTTGAGATTGCTATTGTTTCTTTCTTCTTCCTTGCATATGGTGGTTTTTTCTTGTCTTGATAATTTGTTTGCTTATAATATCCCTATGCATGGGAAGAATGTTAGACTTAAACTTGTTTGTCACATGTTTTCTTCGTGTATCAATTGCTATCATTCATGTGAGCATCATTAAAATTATCAATGCCTAGCTAAGGGCATTAAACAATAGCGCTTGTTGGGAGGCAACCCAATTTTATTTTTGTTATTGCTTTTTAGGTCCTTTTTTCTTTGAATAAATCATCTAGCCTCTGGTTAGATGTGGTTTTGTGCTGTAATTGGTTTTTGGGCCAAGTAAGACCTATGGGATAGCCTACGATGATAGTGAATTTGATCTTGCTGAAAAACAAAAACTTTGCACTCACAAAAACAATTATTACTTTTGGCTGGAGAGTGCTTTTTTACTTGATTGTTTTTGCAGAAGATTATTAGACAAATTATCTGGGACGTCCTATTTTCTCAGAATTGTTTGAGTTACAGAAGTATTCAAACTTTACAGATTGCTATAGACTGTTCTGTTTTTGACGGATTCTATTTTTTGCGTGTTGTTTGCTTATTTTGATGCATCTATGGCTAGTATCGGGGGGTATGAACCATGGAAAAGTTGGAATACAGTAGATATTACACCAATATAAATAAATAATGAGTTTACAACAGTACCTAAAGTGGTGATTTATTTTCTTATACTAACAGAGCTTACAAGATTTTCTGTTAAGTTTTGTGTTGTGAAGTTTTCAAGTTTCGCGTGAGGATCTGATGAACTATGGAATAAAGAGTGGCAAGAGCCTAAGCTTGGGGATTCCCAAGGCACCCCAAGGTAATATTCAAGGATGTAAACAAGCCTAAGCTTGGGGATGCCCTAGTAAGGCATCCCCTCTTTCGTCTTCGTCTATCGGTAACTTCACTTGAGGCTAGATTTTTATTCACCACATGATATGTGTTTTGCTTGGAGCGTCTCTTATGATTTGAGTCTTTGATTTTTAGTTTGCCACAATCATACTTGTTGTACGAACCTTTTGAGAGATACACACATGAATCGTGATTAATTAGAATGCTCTATGTGCTTCACTTATATCTTTTGAGCTAGGCAAATTTTCTCTAGTGCTTCACTTATATCTTTTTAGAGAACGGCGGTGGCATCATTTTATAGAAATTGATGAACTCTCGTACTTCACTTATATTATTTTGAGAGTCTATAAACAACATGGTAATTAGCTTTGGTTATAAAATTAGTCCTAATATGATAGGCATCCAAGAGGGATATAAGAAAAACGTTCATATATAGTGGATTGTATACTATGAGAAGTTTGATTATTTATGATTGTTTTGAGACATGAGGATGGTGATATTAGAGTCATGCTAGTAGGTTGTTGTGAATTTTAGAAATACTTGTGTTAAAGTTTGTGTGTCCCGTACCATGCACGTATGGTGAACCGTTATGTGATGAAGTCATAGCATGATTTATTTTTTGATTGTCTTCCTTATGAGTGGCGGTCAGGGACGAGCGATTGTTTTTCCTACCAATCTATCCCCCTAGGAGGATGCGCGCAGTACTTTGTTTCGATGACTACTACTCCCTCCGTTCGGAATTACTTGTCACGGAAATGGATGTATCTAGACGTATTTTAGTTCTAGATACATCCATTTCCGAGACAAGTAATTCCGAACGGAGGGAGAAGATTTTTGCAATAAGTATGTGTGTTCTTTATGACTAATGTTGCGTCCATGGATTATACGCACTCTTGATGCATACTGGATAGCGGTCACCTCTCCGCCATTGCTAGCCTCTCTTGTACCACGCAACTTTTGCCGGTACCATAAACCCACCACATATCCTTCCTCAAAACAGCCACCATAACTACCTATTATGGCATTTACATAGCCGTTCCGAGATATATTGCCATGCAACTTTCCACCATTCTGTTTATTATGACAAGTTTCATCATTGTCATATTGCTTTGCATGATCATGTAGTTGATATCGTATTTGTGGAAAAGCCACCGTTCATCATATTTTTTATACATGTCACCCTTGATTCATTGCTGTCGAATTTCGGGTTCCGGCAGACCCTTATGGTTCAAACTCTGGGGTGCGCGTGGAGATCCAACCTCTCACCGTCTCGCACCTCGCCGAATTGGAGGGACCTAAACTACTAGAAAGAACAGTACAAGAGACACGAGATTTATACTAGTTCGGGCCACCGTTGTGGTGTAATACCCTACTCTAGTTTGTGGCGTGGTGGATTGCCTCTTGGGCTGATGAGGAACAGTACAGGGAAGAACAACCTCGCGAGGGTCTGTTCTTGGTGGGTGTGATGAACTTCTAGCTGGTGTCCCGTCGCTCTAGCTTGAGGATCGGGTCTCTATCTCTCTCTCTGGACTCCAAAATGCCAGATCTCTTCCTATCCGATCGTCCCTCTGATCCTCCTAGTCTGAGTGTGGCTACTCCTATTTATAGGCGAAGGCCCTGGGCCTCTTCCCAAATATTGAGCGGGAAGGGCGCCAACAATTGGCCATTTTGAAGGGGAACAGCGGTACACTTATCCTGACTAAAGTTGGTCCTCGCCTGCCAAAGGCTCTGGTGATGACGCCTTCTTGGGCTCCACGATGACTCCCTTCCAGCCGTTGGGGCTGGTCTTGGTCTTGTTGCACCGAAACGGATGCCTTTGCTTGATGCTCTCGCCCGCGCTTGCTCCCTTTACACTAAAGAGGAAAGGAGGGCGCCATGGGCTAGCGCCTGGCGCCCTTGGTAAATCATGGCTTGCGTCATGGGCACCTCGCGAGGTACCCTGCCTTGAACTCTCCGCCTCCTCATGAGCCAACCTGACGAGGCCGTGCCTGAGGAAGCTCCTGGTCGTCCGCCCCGAGAGGCTTGGCCCCTCGCGAGGGTCTTGAGCTTGTGTAGATGAAGATGGGCTATCCTGGGCCTCCTTTGAGCCACGCCGCAGGCCGCAGTCAGGCAAGTCTGGGGACCCCCGTTCCCAGAACGCCGGCAGTAGCCCCCGGGCCCATGGCGCGCCCGAACTTGGCCGAGCAGAGAGGCGAAAGGGCAAGTTCGAAGCGTCGTGGGCCCTAACAGCCTGCGGCCTTGAGCGCCGCGTGGCGGTTGATTGGATGTGGGAGCCTCTGCAACCGCGCGGGTTGATAATAGAGCGGCATCTTCCTTGCCTCCTTTACTTTCTCGATTCTTGCTCAGATCCCCTTTCTTGCGCCTCTCCTCCCTGCTTCCAAGACCTTCAGATCCACTCTGCCTTCGTGCCCTAGCCAGTCATGGCTCCTCGCCAAACCCCGGCCGGAGCCTGGTACTCTCCTGCCTTGGACCCGCCAAATGTGTCAGTGGCGAGCCTTGCCCTGATGCGCCGGTTGGCGGAGGCGCATGGCGTCAATGGAACGGCGGTGCTCAAGGCCGGCTCCTTCGCCCCTGAGCGTCGGGGGAGTACCTTCTACCCGTTCTTCGCGAGCGCCATCATTGCTGGTCTGGTGCCTCCCTTCTCTGAGTTCTTCTTCTCCGTCCTCCGTCACTACAACATCCAAGCTCTGCACCTCCATCCCAACTCCGTCCTTCTTCCGCAATCTTCGCCTACTCTTGAGAGGCCCATTCTGGGGTGTAGCCCTCGGTGGCATTGCTGCGCCACTACTTCTTCCTCCGAACCTCCCGTGGTTCCGCCTCAAGGCGCGAGGTTCGTCACATACGGCGGAGCCATCGCCATTTCAAACCCTGGGAAACGGATTGAGGGCTTCAGGAGCAAGTGGGTCTTGGTGGATGCTGGGCGGATCCACCCTCGGCTGATCCTGCCCAAGGAGCCCGCCGAGAGCTCCGACGACTGGTCCCGAGCGACGCTTCGGGATCCCCGCACGAAGCCGGTGCGTCGCTGCTAAGGGAGTTCCTGGAGCACCAACTGGCTCCGCTTCGCCAGTACTTGCTTCCGATGTGGAGGCCTCACCCGAGCCCCGTGGCCCTGGCCAGCGAGGACCTAGCGACGGTCCTCCAGTCCTTGGCCGGGGGCGATGTGGCGAGACTGGAGGGCGCCCCCGCGCCCCTGTTCCATCGTGAGGATTGGGAGCAGGTAGTGGGGGCCATGCCCGTCTTCAATGGGGACGGGCCCGTGCCTGTGGAGGCTCCGGAGGACCTGGTGGACGTGTCCTCTTCCGACTCCGGTGAAGAGGTGGAGGAAAAAGAGCCAGGAGAGGGGGTTGATTCGGGGGCAGAGTCGAGGGCTCCCCCCCTGCGGCGCAGGCCCCGCGTTCTCCGCCTCCCCGAGAGCGACGACGACGAGGATGAGGGTGAGCGGGGAGGCAGAAGCCTGCCCCCGATCCCGAGGAAGGACCAGATTGGGCTGGTCCCCCGCGGGTCCGCCCCGGCCCCGGGGCGATCCGCAGACGCACCTCCGGCTCCTGATCCCCTGGAAGCTGATCCCTGCAGCCGGCTCTCGGGCTTCAAGTATGGCCGTAGGCTGCTCGAGTCCACCAGCGACGACCTGTAAGTGCCTGATTTCCGTCTTGATTATTGCTCTGTTGACGAGATCTGATGTCCATGTTCTTCGGCCAGGCCGGCGCCCATGGGCGAAGAAGTCAAGGGGGCTCCTGAGGCTCCATCCGTGAAGGTGCCGCTGCCCGAAAGGAGGATGATCCTGACGCCTGTGCCTCTCCCGCCCGGGCGCCCTCATGAGGCTGGCTGAGCCACTGGGTGAGCTCAGCCCCTTGGCCCAGCGACTCGAGGTGCCCTTGCTTGGCGCTGCCTCCAGCTTGTCGTGGCGCCGCTGGTTCCGCCTCTAGGCGCAGTGGCTACGCCGCCGCCATCTCCTCCTACTCCACCAACTGTTGTCTCTCCGGCTCCTCCCACTGTCCTGGATCGTGCTGCCGCTGAATTGGACCGGCTGCGGCAGGATCTTCTAGGCGCTGACCCTCGCTTGGTGGCCAGACGCTTGGAGCTGGCCTCTGGCTGGATTCGCACCGACACTTCGATTCGGGCGGCGCTGGTCCAGGCATCGAGGGCTTGCGACGAGGAGAAGCAGGCTATTCGTGAGGCGAAGGTAGCCCGCGATGCTACCCTGGGGGAGGCAGCCAGCATCCAAGGTCACTGTGAGACGTTGGAGGGCGAGCTGAAGGGCCTTTAGAACCAGCTTGCCGAGGAGGCCCGCCTCCGCCAGGAACAGGAGGAAAGCATGAAGGCTCGCGAGGCGGCCGTCAAGGACCAGGAGGCCAAGCTGAAGAAGCGTCGTGATCGCCTAGGCGCGCTGGAGCAGGAAATGGAGGCGAGGAAGGTCGAGATGGACGCCAAGGCGCGGGTTCTTTGCGAAGATTGCGTGGCCTTCATGGATATGGAGGTGAAGGCCCGTGCCTTGCTGAGGGAGCTTTATGATAGTAGCCTGGAGAGCCCACTGGCCGGCGCAGAGGACGGCCCCGCCAAGCTGCTTCCCTTCCTGATTCGTGCTCTTGAAGATGTCTCCCTTGGTCTTGGCCCCACGGCTGAGGCCGAGGCGCGTGTCTTGTCTTCTGCGGCACTGACGCGAATCCTCACCCACATCTGTCTTCGCGATCCCAGCGTCGACATGGACAGCCTGCTGGAGCCGGCAAGCGGCGAGCATGCAGCTACGGCTGCCGAGGCTGTGAGGGGTCGCGCGGAGGCTCTGTTCGGGAAGTTCCGGGCCTTCAGCACCAAGCCGAAGCGAGGTGCTACCGGCCCTGCTGCTTCACGAGGCGAGTCCACTCCACGCTGCTCCACCGCCGACAAGTGACTCTGTTGTGGCTCCTGTCTTGCTTTTAATTCCTGCACATGTATCATGCCTCGGGGAGGCGTTTAAACTTGCGTTTGGTATTGCGATAACAGTGTGGACTGTAATATTTTCTTTTGAATTCCTTGAAATTTTTTCTTCCTACTTGCTTATGTTCTACGCCGGCAGAGCCCTTGCCTCACAGATACCTCGGCCGCTGCTAGCCCGACCGGAAACCGTGGACGGGACCAAGGAGTGAGGGGCTACGTGAGAAGTTAGGCTCTGAGTCGCGATGCTCAGAGAGTCCCCTTAGCGCCTGAACAGCAAGTAGGGAGGTGAGACGCGGGCGGATCCACCGTTCTACGTCTGCAGAGCCCGGCCCGCGCATACCTCAACCGCCGTTAGCCTTTCGGAACTAAGGGGTGAGGGGCTACGTGACCAGTTAGGCTCCTGAGTCGCGATGCTCAGGAGTCCCCCTTGACGCTCAAACGGCATGCGTACCTTGGCTCTGCTCGGGTAGTGACGTGCGACAAACCAGGCCCGAGGGGCCTGGCTTGGTGGCATGCGTCTGGGCGTGACCCAGGCGCAGCCCCCGTGCCCAGCCTCGCTGGGCGCTCCCGAGGAGAGGCGTTGCGACGAGGCCAGACACTGAGCTCTGGGCTCCCTGAGGTTGATGCGACCCGGAGGCCACCCTCAGTTGTTTATCACCAGCACGGAGCATAGCGCTTCCGCATGCGTACGGGCATAGCCGCTCCTCGGCAGTGTCGTCAGCCAGCGCGGAGCATGGTGCTTCCACTGGAACGTGGGAGGGGGCTCCCCTCCGGGAGCCCAGGCGTGCTCTGACCCACCCTGACACGTGGCTGGCACGGTAGGGCTGGACGAGGTGTATCTGGGCACCCGTGAGCCAGCGCGGGACTCACGAGGCCCTACCTCAAGGCGGGTTGCGCCTGGCTCTGGGCCTTATCTTCGAGTGTGTTCCTGCAAAATTGGCAGATGATGTCGGTGCTTCACGTCTTCGGCTCCGGCTCTCGGGCTGGTCTCAGCCGTCACTGGCAAGCCAGGTCGCGATGCCATGGACAAGACCAGAGGGTGAGGGCTGGAGAGCCGGTAGGAGCCCTGAGTCGCGATGCTCAGGCACCCCCCCTTTAACGCGCAAGCTGGATTGGATGCAGCAACTCTACGTCCTCGGGTCCTGGCTCTCGGGCTGGTCTCAGCCGTCGCTGGCAAGCCAGGTCGCGATGCCATGGACAAGACCAGAGGGTGAGGGCCGGAGAGCCGGTAGGAGCCCTGAGTCGCGATGCTCAGTACCCCCTTTAACGTGCAAGCTGGGTCGACGCAACAACTCTACGTCCTCGGGTCCGGCTCTCGGGCTGGTCTCGGCCGTCGGGCAAGCCGGTCGCGATGCCATGGACAAGACCAGAGGGTGAGGGCCGGAGAGCCGGTAGGAGCCACGAGTCGCGATGCTCGTGGAAACCCCTTTAACGCTGCAAGTTGGGTTAGATGACGAAACTCACGTCCTCGGGTCCCGGCTCGGGCTGGTCTCGGCCGTCACGGCAAGCTGTGTCGCGATGCCATGGACAAGACCAGAGGGTGAGGGCGGAGAGCCGGTAGGAGCCTGAGTCGCGATGCTCGTGCACCCCCTTTAACGTGCAAGATTCCGCCACCTGTGAAAAAGGCACCAAATAACAAGCATAGTGGAGCGAGAGCATAATCCTAAGGAAAAAGTAGGAAGGATACATGTCACTGGGACTGGCCCGGCGGCTTGGGGATGATGCAGCCCGAGGCGCCCCAACAGGATAGGCTAACGACATGAAATAAGAGGGATACATGCCGCAGGACGGACCCACGCGGCACGGGAATAATGCTTGACCTCAAGGCGCTCCCACCGAAATAAAACTTAAAGATGTCACCTGGTGATGTTGGGGATGAAGGGTTGTTGATGTAGTAGACTCGGTGGGCTGCGGGAGCCGATCCTCACGAGCTCCCAGGCCCGGGGGCCTCGGGAGGCTCCGGAGGCGTTGGCGGCCCCTCATGGGCCATCTCCATCTCCGCCAGGGCTGCGGCGTGCCTGACCTCTTGAGCCTCCAGGATGGTCGTCATGAGACGCTGGTACGCAGCAGCCGCATTTGGTAGGCCATAAGGCATGCGTACGTAGCTGTGGGGCGGACCCTCGCAACGTCCCACTCGCGAGGGCCAGAGGCGCTCTTGAGATGCGGCTCGGTTGAGCCCTGGTATGTCAATGCACGCTGCAGCCCACCATCCTCGCCTGGATGGGGGCCACAGTGGCGGCGGCTGCCCATCATGACCCTTGACTCCTGTAGCTCCTGAATGGCCTTGCTGACGAACTCTTGAGGGTTCTGCCCTTCTGGTCTTGCTCCTGCTCGCGGGAAACGTGCTTCGAAACACGCCTCCACATGGTGCCCAAGCGCCTCGAGAGCTTGGCGAGGTCGGCGGCCCTCTAGGGGAGAGCCTCCGAGCCCTGCCTAAGGAGGGCGCCGAGCGCGCTTTCCTATGCGATGGAAGGAGGCTCCCCCTGGCCCGATGCGGGCCCTGAGGGGCCTGTCTCTTGAGGAGCCGGGTCGGTCGATGTCTTCTTCTTCTTGGGTGCGGCTTCGGGAGGCCTTCTGCTGCTGTGGTCTGGGTCTTCCAGCGATGCGTCCTGAAAGGCTCGCTCCAAGGAGCACACTGCATCTCTCTCTTCACAGGGCATCGTGATAACTCCGCCGCTTCCTGGCATCTTGAGGACGTTGTAGCCGTGGTGGGTTACGGCCATGAATTTGGCCAACGCTGGGTACCCGAGGATGGCGTTGTACGACTGGCGAATCTGGGCGACGTCGAAGTCGATGAGCTCGGTGTGGTAGTTGTTGCGGGCCCCGAAGGTGACAGGAAGGCGGACCTGCCCGATCGGGACCGTGGAGCCGTCGGTGACTTCGGAGAAAGGCTTGGTTGGCTGAAGCTGACTGTAAGGCACTTGAAGATTGTTGAATGTCTCCACGGACAGGACGTTGAGCCCTGCTCCGCCGTGAGCTTGGTCTTGGTGACTAGCACATTGCTGATGATTGGGGAGCAAAGCATCAGGAGAACTCCGGCTGTGGCTGCGCACTTGAGCTGATCCGCTGAGCTAAACGTGATGGCGCACGCCGACCACCTGAGAGGGCGCATGGACTCGAGCTTGGGAGGACTGCATTCACTTCAGGGCGTAATCGCTTGAAGATGCGCTGAGAGGCTGGGGCTTGAGCTCCACCCTCCGCCGAGGATGCAGGCGATCGCACGCGCTTCCTGGAAGCCCCCAGCCCCCTCATCCTGATGACGGTCTTCGATTCTCCTTGGTGGCGGCGGCAGCGGAGGGAGGCCTGCGTTCCCCTGTGGGCGATCCTCGCGAGGCTGATCCCTCCAGCCTCCCTCGCGAGGTGGGTCTCGCCAGCGGTCCTCGCGAGGTTGGTTGCGCCACCCTTGGCGCGGGCCGCGGTCTTCCCAGTGTCCTGCATTCCTTCCTCCTCCTCGGCCGTAGCCCCGGTCGCTGCGCTCGGGGCGCCTGCCGACCCTTCCTTCGCGTACGGCCTGGAGCTCTTGACATTCATTGGTGCTGTGGGTGTGGAGGTCGTGGTACACGCAGTACCGGCTGCCCTTGGAGGACTCGGGCTGATCTCTGCCGCGCTTGGTGTCTGGTTCGGCCGCGAGCACGGCAGCCCCCTTGCGCTTCACGTCCTTGGCCTTGGACTTCTTTTCTTCGGAATCCGCGGTAGGCAGCTCGAGAAGGGAGAGGCGCCCCTCCTCAGCCCTGGCGCACTTGGTCGCCAAGTTGAACAACCTGTGGAGGTGCACAGATCTTCATGCATCGCCAGCTCCTCCTTCATCTTGACGTCGCGACGCCGTCGGAGAAGGCGAGAGATGATGGCCTTCTCCGTTACCACAGGGATCTTGAGGCGCGTGTTGTTGAAGCGGCTGGATGTACTTTTGCGGTGGTTTCCACGGCTGCTGCTTGATTCGGCGCATGTCGCTCACGGCGGGTGGCCGGTCGCGAGTACCTGGAAGTTGGCGATGAAGCGAATGCGCATCTCGGCACAGGAAGAGATCGTGCTCGGGGCCAGTGTTCAGGAGCCAAAGCGGGCCCTGGCCCTGAGCGCCATGGGAAACCAGTTCGCCATGACCTTTTCATCCCCGTTGGCAGCCTCGATGCCCAGCTCGTAGAGCTGGAGGAACTCCTCAGGGTCAGCCGTGCCGTCGTAGCGTGGAGGCAGGTCTGGCTTGAACTTGGCGGGCCACGCGACGCTGCGCAGCTCGGAGGTGAAGGCGCGGCAGCCCGCCGTGGCCGCGGGGGGCCTCGGACGGCAGAGAGCTTGGTCTTGCGGGGCTCCCTGCGCCGCGGCTGTGGGCAGCGCAGGGTCTTGACGTGCTGGAACGGGGAGCGCTCGGGCAGCTTCTTGCGGGCGAGGAACTTCTTGGCAGCTCTGCTCTTGACGCGCCGGCGCCTGGCGGAACGGGTTTCGCCCAGGGGCGGTGTGCCTTGGGGCCAGGGCGCCGTCTTGAGGAGGAGGCGGCTGAGGCGCCCCGGGAGCATCATCGCCAGGGCGGGTGCGTGCGGCGAGCAGACGGGCGGGTCGCCTCCTGCAGCGCGGACGAGCTCCGCGACTCGGTCGAGCCATTCTTCATAGACGTCGTCAACGGGGCGGTAGCGCAAGAGCTCGTTGGCCGCGATAAGTGCAGCTCGGGCCTCCATGGCCGTGCGGGGCGTGCGTGACGAAGAACCAGCGGGGGTGAGCGAAGGCGTGGCGGTGCGGCCGTCCCGCCTCATGGACGGGTGCTGGGACGATGCTTGCTGCTCGTTCCCCGCCGGGCCGGTGGCGGCGTTGACGGGGAACGACGAGGGCGCCCGCCGACGGGAGCCGTCTGGGCGACATGGGAGGCGAGGGCGGCTCGGCGCTCGGCGCGGGCCTGACGAGCGTCAGACATGGTTGCGGTGGTCGGGGAAGAATGAGGCGATGAAAGGCAGATTCCGGCGCACCCCTACCTGGCGCGCCAAATGTCGGATTTCGGGTTCTGGCAGACCCTTAAAGTTCGAACTCTGGGGTGTGCGCGGAGATCCAACCTCTCACCATCTCGCACCTCGCCGAATCGCAGGGACCTAAACTACTAGAAAGAACAGTACAAGAGACACGAGACTTATACTAGTTCGGGCCACCGTTGTGGTGTAATACCCTACTCTAGTTTGTGGCGTGGTGGATTGCCTCTTGGGCTGATGAGGAACAGTACAGGGAAGAACAGCCTCGCGAGGGTCTGTTCTTGGTGGGTGTGATGAACTGCTAGCTGGTGTCCCGTAGCTCTAGCTTGAGGATCGGGTCTCTATCTCTCTCTCTCTCTGGACTCCAAAATGCCAGATCTCTACCTATCCGATCGTCCCTCCGATCCCCCTACTCTGAGTGTGGCAACTCCTATTTATAGGCGAAGGCCCTGGGCCTCTTCCCAAATATTGAGCGGGAAGGGCGCCAACAATTGGCCATTTTGAAGGGGAACAACGGGTACACTTATCCTGACTAAAGTTGGTCCTCGCCGCCAAAGGCTCGTGAGTGATGGCCGCTTGGGCTCCACGATGACTCCTTCCAGTCATTGGGGCTGGTCTTGGTCTTGTTGCACATAAACGGATGCCTTTGCTTGATGCTCTCGGCTGCTTTTGCCCTTTGCACCAAAGAGGAAAGGAGGACGCCAGTGGCTGGCGCCTCGATCGGGCGCCCTTGGTCGCCATGGCTTGAGTCATGGGCACCTCGCGAGGTACCCCGCCTTGAACTCTCCGCCTCCTCATGAGCCAACCCGATGAGGCCGTGCACGAGGAAGCTCTCGGTCGTCCGCCTCATGAGGCTTGGCCCCTCGCGAGGGTCTTGAGCTTGTGTAGATGAAGATGGGCTGTCCTGGGCCTCCTTTGAGCCACGCCGCAGGCCGCAGGCAGGAAAGTATGGGGACCCCCGTTCCCAGAACGCCGACAATTGCACATCCCGGTACACCGCCGAAGGAATACATATAGAGTCATATTTTGTTCTAAGTATCGAGTTGTAATTCTTGAGTTGTAAGTAAATAAAAGTGTGATGATCTTCATTATTAGAGCATTGTCCCATGTGAGGAAAGGATGATGGAGACTATGATTCCCCCACAAGACGGGATGAGACTCCAGACAAAAAAAAGATACCAAAGAAATGAGAGAAGGCCCAAATAAAAAAATGAGAGAAAAGAGAGAAGGGACAATGTTACTATCCTTTTTACCACACTTGTGCTTCAAAGTAGCACCATGATCTTCATGATAGAGAGTCTGCTATGATATCACTATCATATAATAGTGGAATTTTTTCATTATAGAACTTGGCTTGTATATTCCAATGATGGGCTTCCTCAAAATGCCCTAGGTCTTCGTGAGCAAGCGAGTTGGATGCACACCCACTTAGTTTCTTTTTGAGCTTTCATAAACTTATAGCTCTAGTGCATCCGTTGCGTGGCAATCACTACTCACTAACATTGATATCTATTAATGGGCATCTCCATAGCCTGTTGATACACCTAGTTGATGTGAGACTATCTCCTTATTTTTGTCTTCTCCACAACCACCGACTATCTCCTTATGTCCATGGCTCACGCTCATGTATTGCGTGAAAATTGAAAAAGTTTGAGAACGTCAAAAGTATAAAACAACTGCTTGGCTTGTCATCGGGGTTGTTCATGATTTAAATATTTTGTGTGATGAAGATGGAGCATAGCCAGACTATATGATTTTGTAGGGATAAGCTTTCTTTGGCCATGTTATTTTGAGAAGTCATAATTATTTTGTTAGTATGCTTGAATTATTATTGTTTTTATGTCAATATTAAACTTTTATTTTGAATCTTACGGATCTGAACATTCATGCCACAATAAAGAGAATTACATGGATAAATATATTAGGTAGCATTCCACATCAAAAAATTTGTTTATATCATTTACCAACTTGAGGACGAGTAGGAATTAAGCTTGAGGATGCTTGATACATCTCCAACGTATCTATAATTTTTTACTGTTCCATGCTATTATATTATCTATTTTGGATTTTATATGCATTAATATGCTATTTATATGATTTTCGAGACTAACCAATTAACCTAGAGCCTAGTGTCAGTTTCTGTTTTATCCTTGTTTTAGAGTTTCGCAGAAAAGGAATACCAAATGGAGTCCAAACGGAATAAAACTTTCGCCATGATTTTTCTTAGACCAGAAGATACCCAGGATACTAGGAGTACAAGACAGAGGAGCCGCGAGGCTGTCACAAGGGTGGAGGGCGCGCCCCCAACCTTGTGGGTCCCTTGCAGCTCTCCTGACCTAATTCTTAAGCCTATATATACTCTTATACCCCAAAAACATCCAGGGGAGCCGCGAAACCACTTTTCCACCGCCGCAACCTTCTGTACCCATGAGATCCCATCTTGGGGCCTTTTCTGGCATCCCACCGGAGGGGGAATCGATCATGGAGGGCTTCTACATCAACAGCATTGCCTCACCAATGATTCTCAATACAAAGTTCTCCTTGATGGCTTCTTCTCTCTCTTTGATTCTCAATAGAAAGTTCTCCTCGATGTTCTTGGAGATCTATTCGATGTAATACTCTTTTCGGTGTCTTTACAGAGATCCGATGAATTGTGGATTTATGATAAGTTTATCTATGAATGTTATTTGAATCTCCTCTAAATTCTTATATGCATGATTTGTTATCTTTGCAAGTCTCTTCAAACTATCGATTTGGTTTGGCCAACTAGATTGGTTTTCCTTGCAATGGGAGAAGTGCTTAGCTTTGGGCAGCAACGCACGTACCATATTGTTGCCATCGAGGATAAAAAGATGGGGTTTTCATCATATTGCTTGAGTTAATTCCTCTACATCATGTCATCTTGCCTAATGCGTTACTCTGCTCTTTATGAACTTAATACTCTGGATGCATGCTGGATAGCGGTCAATGTGTGGAGTAATAGTAGTAGATGCAGAATCGTTTCGGTCTACTTGACACGGATGTGATGCCTATATTCATGATCATTGCCTTAGATATCGTCATAACTTTGGGATTTTCTATCAATTGCTCGGTAGTAATTTGTTCACCAACCATAATAATTCCTATCTTGAGAGAAGCCTCTAGTGAAACCTATGGCCCCCGGGTCTATTTTACATCGTATTAGTTTCCCGTCAACTTGCCAATTTCAGTTTCCTATTTCCTTTATTTTGCAATCTTTACTTTCCGTTCCATAAACCAAAAATACCAAAAATATTACTTTACCATTTATCCATCTCTATCAGATCTCACTTTGCGAATGACCGTGAAGGGATCATGAAGGTATTCGGTGGCTTGTTGTGTAGTCTCCTACTAGATTGATACCTTGGTTCTCAAAACTGAGGGAAATACTTTCGCCCCTTTGCTGCATCACCCTTTCCTCTTCAAGGGAAAAACCTACGCAAGCTCAAGAGGTAGCACCCCCTCCCCGACCCGCCTATAAAAGGAGCGGTGGTGGAGGGTGGAGTCATTCAGCCTCACACCTTTCTTCCTTTGTCTTACGCTTCTTTTGGTCATGCTGGAAAAAAGGGCATGGGGTCGTGCCCCAGGCTCCATCTTGAAGCTCCCCTGGATCTGGAAGGAGGACTCAGGCGGCACGGTGACAACGCTGGGAGTGGCGATCCCGGCGTGCTTGCCGCCGTGTCACCCATGGCCTTGACTTCAGTGGGAGGGGATGCAAACGACACCATGTCACAGCTCGAGGTGAGCATGGCGTGTGGTAGTCTGCTACTCCCCATTCTTCTTCCCCTTGCGGTGCTGGGGAAGATCCACGGAAGAGATTCTTCGCTAATAGGGGTGAATCTAGCTCCTCCTGGGCGTCGTTTTCCTATCGTGCAGGAGGGATCCTTGCTTTCTCACGCGTCCCCGGGAGACGCGGTGGCTTCTAACACCAAGGCTGCTGGAGACGACCATGCTCTCTGTGGGAAGACCCAGATAGTATGGCGTCTGGCGTGACGGCTGTGCCGAGGTCTTCGAGTGGTAGTGATGTGGACGACAGCGGCAACCCACAATGCATCAAGAACAGGGACGACCGTTTTGACGAGACGTGTGTGCCGGTGACTCCGTGCCTCCCATCTGGTCCTCCGACAGCGTCACCATCCACGCCTGCCCTCCAGTTTCTTCCTCCTTGCCGGGGAGTAGCGCCATCCTGATCCTAGGGAGGCGCCGAATCCTAGATGTGCCCACCTCCGTCCTCTTCGACCTCTTCCTATAGGAGATGGACATGGGCAAAGGCATCACGGGGCACCTATCTCTTTTAATCTTAAATCTATATGCAATCACCAAATTTTAATTCAAATAATGTAATTACTCTAGTCCATATTTGTGTTCTGTAATTCTTTTACTTGTATTAGCATATGAATGAAAAATATGAACCTTGCCGGGAACTCGTGCATGTGTATGTCCATGCAGAGGTGAGATGCCTCTTTAATGTAAATAAACGAGTTTTCCCTGGCAGGCTATCCTGCCGGTGCCCTTTTTGTCTGCCGGAGAGTTGCGTCTGCCGGGGAATAGACAGAGGGACCAGTCCCCCGCCAACTTCTTTTTTCCAAAGGCTACTGTGACCGTTCTGACCAAAGCAACGTTCGAGTCATGGATGGGAGCACCTAAGTCCCAAAAGAGTGGCGAGGCTTTCCATGCTCAAGTTGTATCATTACAGAACACTAATGGTCAGGAGGTAAAACTTATCTGTTTGGCTTGCCGGGGATCGCTGTGCCGGGCAATCTTCTCAACTCCTTGTCGAAGCCAAGTTCACGGCAGGAACCTGCAGCTTCATGCAGATGAGAATGAATGCAAGATGCGATCCTATCTATATGCATATGCAAATGCTCATGAAATCTTGGTATGCTCGTGCATGAATACAATCTTGGTTGGGGGCCCCCTGCAACACTTCTTTATTTCTCTTTCACGGGGTCATCGCCCCGGCTTTGTACAAGGGGTTACATGCAGCTGAGGCAAGGCCTGTAAAAAGGGTGGCTGCCGGGAGGGCCCGACAGTCGCGCCTTACAGGTAGAACTTGCGGAGATGCTCAATATTCCATGAGTTTTGCAACTGAGTTCCATCTCCGGCCTCCAGATAGACTGCGCCAGGTCTGGTGACTCGAACTACTCGGTAAGGGCCTTCCCACTTCGGTGACAACTGTTGGGGAACGCAGTATTTCAAAAACAATTCCTACGATCACGCAAGATCTATCTAGGAGATGCATAGCAACGAGATGGAAGAGTCTGTCCACGTACCCTCGTAGACCGAAAGCAGAAGCGTTTAGTAATGCGGTTGATGTAGTCGAACGTCTTCGCGATCCAACCGATACAAGTACCGAATGTACGACACCTCCGCGTTCAGCACACGTTCAGCTCGATGGCATCCCTCGATCTCTTGATCTAGTTGAGGACGAGGGAGATTTCCGTTAGCACGATGGCATGGTGACGGTGATGATGAAGTTACCGGTGCAGGGCTTTGCCTAAGCACTGCGACAATATGACCGAGGTGTGTAACTGTGGAGGGGGGCACCACACACGGCTAAGCACCAATTGTCTGTTGTGCCTTCGGGGTGCCCCTGCCCCCGTATATAAAGGGGGGGAGGAGGAGGCCGACCAACAAGGGGCGCGCCAGGGAGAGGGGAGTCCAACTAGGACTCCAGTCCTAGTAGGATTCGGCCCCACCCTTTTTTCCTTCTAGAAGAGGGGGAAAAAGGGAAGGAGAGGGAATAGCAGAAGGAAAGGGGGTTGGCGCCCCCTTCCCAAGTCCAACTCGCCCTCCTCCCTTTTCGGGGGCGCACCAGCCCCTTGTGGGCTGGTTAGCCGCCCTCCTATGGCCCATAAGGCCCATATCTTTTCACGGGGGGTTCCGGTAACCTCCCGGTACTCCGGAAAATGCCCGAATCACTCAGAACCATTCCGATGTCCGAATGCAACCTTCCAATATATGAATCATTTCCTATGGACCATTTCGAGACTCCTCGTCATGTCCGTGATCTCATTTGGGACTCCGAACAAACTTCGGTCATCAAATCACATAACTCATAATACAAATCGTCATCGAACATTAAGCGTGCAGACCCTACGGGTTCGAGAACTATGTAGACATGACCGAGACACATCTCCAGTCAATAACCAATAGCAGAACCTGAATGCTCATATTGGCTCCAACATATTCTATGAAGATCTTTATGGGTCAAACCGCATAACAACATACGTTGTTCCCTTTGTCATCGGTATGTTACTTGCCCGAGATTCGATCGTTGGCATCATACCTAGTTCAATATCATTACTGGCAAGTCTCTTTACTCGTTCCGTAATACATCATCCCGTGACTAACTCATTAGCCACAGTGCTTGCAAGGCTTATAGTGATGTGCATTATCGAGAGGGCCTAGAGATACCTCTCCGATATACGGAGTGACAAATCCTAATCTCGATTTATGCCAACCCAACAAACACCTTCGGAGACGTCTGTAGAGCATCTTTATAATCTCTGAGTTATGTTGTGACGTTTGATAGCACACAAGGTGTTCCTCCGGTATTCAGGAGTTCCATAATATCATAGTCTGAGGAACATGTATAAGCCATGAAGAAAGAAGTAGCAATGAAACTGTAACGATCATAATACTAAGCTAAGGAATGGGTCTTGTCCATCACATCATTCTCCTAATGATGTGATCCCGTTCATCAAATGACAAAACATGTCTATGGTTAGGAAACATAACCATCTTTGATAAACGAGCTAGTCAAGTAGAGGCACACTAGGGACACTTATGTTTTGTCTATGTATTTACACATGTACCAAGTTTCCGGTTAATACAATTCTAGCATGAATAATAAACATTTATCGTGAAATAAGGAAATAAATAATAAATTTATTATTGCCTCTAGGGCATATTTCCTTCAGTCTCCCACTTGCACTAGAGTCAATAATATAGTTCACATCGCCATCTGATTTAACACCAATAATTCACATTGTCATGTGATTTAACACTCTATAGTTCACATGCCATGTGACAAATACCCAAAAGGTTTACCAGAGCAATAATCTAGTTCACATCGCCATGTGATTAACACGCAAAGAGTACTAAGGTGTGGTCATGTTCTGCTTGTGAGAGAAGTTTAGTCAACGGTCTGCCACATTGAGATCCGTATGTATTTTGCAAATTTCTATGCCTACAATGCTCTGCACAGAGCTACTGTAGCTAATTTCTCCCACTTTCAATATGTATTCAGATTGAGACTTAGAGTCATCTGGATTAGTGTCAAAGCTTGCATCGACGTAACCCTTTACGATGATCCTTTTTGTCACTTCCATAACCGAGAAACGTATCCTTATTCCACTAAGGATAATTTTGACCGCTGCCCAGTGATCCACTCCTGGATCACTATTGTACCCTCTTGCCAAACTCATGGTGAGGTACACAATAGGTCTGGTACACAACATATCATACTTTATAGAACCTATGACTGAGGCATAGGGAATGACTTTTCATTCTCTTTCTATTTTCTGCCGTGGTCGGTTTTTAAGTCTTTACTCAATTTGACACCTTGAAACACAGGCGAGAACTTCTTCTTTGACTGTTCCATTTTGAACTACTTCAAAATCTTGTAAAGGTATGTACTCATTGAAAAAATTTATCAACCGTTTTGATCTATCTCTATAGATCTTGATGCTCAATATGTAAGCAGCTTCACCGAGATCTTTCTTTGGAAAACTCCTTTCAAACACTCCTTTATGCTTTCCAGAAAATTCTACATCATTTCCGATCAACAATACGTCTTTCACATATACTTATCATAAAGGTTGTAGTGCTCCCACTCACTTTCTTGTAAATACAGGCTTCACCGCAAGTCTATATAAAACTATATACTTTGATCAACTCATCAAGGCGTATATTCCAACTCCGAGATGCTTGCACACTTTGTTAGCACCATTAGGATTAACAAAACCTTCTTGTTGTATCATATACATCTCTTCTTTAAGAAATCCATTTAAGGAATGCAGTTTTGACATCCATTTGCCATATTTCATAAAATGTTGCAATTGTTAACATGATTCGGACAGAATTAAGCATCGCTACGAGTGAGAAAATCTCATCGTAGTCAACACCTTGAACTTGTCAAAAAAAATTGCGACAATTCGAGCTTTGTAGATAGTAACACTACTATCAGCGTCCGTCTTCCTCTTGAAGATCCATTTATTCTCAATGGCTTGCAGATCATCGGGCAAGTCAACCAAAGTCCATACTTTGTTCTCATACATGGATCCCATCTCAGATTTCATGGCCTCAAGCCATTTTGCAGAATCTGGGCTCATCATCGCTTCCTCATAGTTCGTAGGTTCAACATGACTTCCAGAAAGGATTACTGTACCACTTTGGTGCGGACCATAATTTGGTTGACCTACGAGGTTCAGTAGTAACTTGATCTGAAGTTTCATGATTATCATCATTAGCTTCCTCACTGATTCGTGTAGGAATCACTGGAGCTGATTTCTATGATGTACTACTTTCCAATTCGGGAGAAGGTACAATTACCTCATCTAGTTCTACTTTTCCTCCCACTCACTTCTTTCGAGAGAAACTCCTTCTCTAGAAAGGATCCATTCTTAGCAACGAATATCTTGCCTTCGGATCTGTGATAGAAGGTGTACCCAACAGTCTCCTTTGGGTATCCTATGAAGACGAATTTCTCCGATTTGGGTTTGAGCTTATCAGGTTGAAGCTTTTTCACATAAGCATCACAACCCCAAACTTTAAGAAACGACAGCTTAGGTTTCTTGACAAACTATAGTTCATATGGTGTCGTCTCAACGGATTGAGATGGTGCCCTATTTAACGTGAATGCAGTTGTCTCTAATGCATAACCCCGAAACGATAGTGGTAATTCGGTAAGAGACATCATAGATCGCACCATATCTAATAAAGTATGGTTATGACGTTCGGACACACCATTACGCTATGGCGTTCCAGGTGGCATGAGTTGCGAAACTATTCCACATCGTTTCAAACCAAACTCGTAACTCAAATATTCGTCTCCGCGATTAGATCGTAGAAACTTTATTTTCTTGTTACGATGATTTTCCACTTCACTCTGAAAGTCTTTGAACTTTTCAAATGTTTCAGACTTATGTTTCATCAAGTAGACATACACATATCTGCTTAAATCATCTGTGAAGGTCAGAAAATAATGATACCCGCCGCGAGCCTCAACACTCATCGGATCGCATACTTCAGTATTTATTATTTCCAATAAGTCAGTTGCTCGCTCCATTGTTCTGGAGAATGGAGTCTTAGTCATCTTGCCCATGAGGCATGGTTCGTAAGCATCAAGTGATTCATAATCAAGTGATTCCAAAAGCCCATCAGCATGAAGTTTCTTCATGCGCTTTACACCAACATGACCTAAACGGCAGTGCCACAAATATGTTGCACTATCATTATCAACTTTGCATCTTTTTGGCATCAATATTATGAATATGTGTATCACTACGATCAAGATTCAATAAACCATTCACCTTGGGTGTATGACCACAGAAGGTTTTATTCATGTAAATAGAATAACAATTATTCTTTGACTTAAATGAATAATCCTATTGTAATAAACATGATCCAATCATATTATGCCCCACGCAAACACCAAATAACATTTATTTTAGGTTCAACACTAACCCCGAAGGTAAAGGGAATGTGCGATGGTGATTTTATCAACCTTGGAGTAACTTCCATCACACATCGTCACCTTGCTCTCAACTAGTCTCTATTCATTTTATAACTCCTGTTTCAAGTTACTAATCATAGCAATTGAACCAGTATCAAATACCCAGGGGCTACTATGAATACTAGTAAAGTACACATCAATAACATGTATATCATATATACTTTTCTTCACTTTGCCATCCTTCTTATCCGCCAAGTATTTGGGGCAATTCCGCTTCCAATGACCATTTCCTTTACAGTAGAAGCACTCAGTTTCAGGCTTGGGTCTAGCTTTGGTCTTCTTCATGGGAGTGGCAACTTGCTTGTCATTCTTCTGGAAGTTCCCTTTCTTTCCCTTGCCCTTTTACTTGAAACTAATTGTCTTGTCAACCATCAACACTTGATGCTTTTCTTGATTTCTACCTTCGTCGATTTTAGCATTGCGAAGAGCTCGGGGAATCATTTTCGTCATCCCTTGCATATTATAGTTCATCACGAAGTTCCAAGTGATAGTGACTAGAGAACTCTGTCAATCACTATATTATCTGGAAGATTAACTCCCACTTGATTCAAGCGATTGTAGTACTTAGACATTCTGAGCACATGCTCACTGATTGAGCTATTCTCCTCCATCTTGTAGGCAAAAATACTAGTCACAGGTCTCATACCTCTCGACTCAGGCATGAGTCTGAAATACGAATTTCAACTCTTGGAACATCTCCTATGCTCCATGGTGTTTCAATACATTTTTGAACTCCTGGTTGTCGGTGTTCTGGGAACGGGGGTCCCCAGACTTGCCTGCCTGTGGCCTGCGGCGTGGCTCCGAAGGGGGCCCATCACGGCCCATCTTCACCAACACAAGCTCAAGAGCCTCGCGAGGGGCCAAGCCTCGTGGGGCGGACGACAGGGAGCTTCCTCAGGCACGGCCTCATCAGGCTGGCTCGTGAGGAGGCAGAGAGATCAAGGCGGGGTACCTCATGAGGTGCCCATGACGCAAGCCATGACGACCAAAGGCGCCAGGCGGACGCCAGCCCACGCAGTGTCCTCCTTTCCTCTTTGGTGCAAAGGGAGCAAGCGCAGGCGAGAGCATCAAGCTAAGGCGTCCATTTCGGTGCAACAAGACCAAGACCAGTCCAACGGCAGGAAGGAAGTCATTGTGGAGCCCAAGCCAAGGGCCACCACGAGCCTTTGACGGCGAGGACCAACTTTAGTCGGGATAAGTGTACCAGATGTTCCCCTTCAAAATGGCCAATTGTTGGCGCCCTTCCCGCTCAATATTTGGGAAGAGGCCCAGGGCCTCTGCATATATAAGTAGAGCTAGCCACCATAGTAGGGCAATCGAATCAGTAGCCAGAGGCATCTGGAATCAGCAGAGAGAGAGAGCGACTGAACTACCCTAGCGGTTCATCGCACCAGCCAAGAACAGACCCTCGCGAGGCTGTTCTTCCTTGTATTGTTCATCACCATCAGCCCAAGAGGCAATCCACCACACCACAAACTAGAGTAGGGTATTACACCACAATGGGGGCCCGAACTAGTATAAACCTTCGTCTCTTGTGTTGTTCTGTGTGTAGTTTAGATCCAAGCGAGGCGGCGGGGTGCAGGTAGGTAGAGGGCGAGATCTCCGCGCGCACCCCAGTGTTCGAACCTCAAGGGTCTGCTGGAACCCGAAATCCAACATTTGGCACGCCAGGTAGGGGTGCGCCGGGATTCACCTTCTACCACTTCGTGTCCCGTTGCATCGTCATCATCATGTTCGGTGACCAGGCGGGCAACCCCGGTCCCTGGGCGACTTGGCCCGCCCACGCAGAGCCGCTCGCCTCGGGCGACACCATGCCCCAGGCAGCTCGCGGCCCGCAGGGCGCAGCGGGCCGCATGGGCGACGGACAAGCCGACAACTCTCACGCCTCGGCAGGCGCGGTCGGCAGCGAGGGCCTCAAACCACGCTGCGGCCGCGACGCCGTACACCCGCCGGGAGCAGGCGAACTCGAGGGCTGCGCTCACGGTGGCCCGGGAGCTACTGCAGTGCAGGCTGCTGGAAGGCGGCCGCGATGTGCTGGAAGGGGGGTAGGTCTGTCACACCCTGATTTTCATGGCACAACACTTAAGATGATAAATCATGATAAATTGTGGTTTGGCAAAAACTTTTTGTGTGTTTTGGTCTTTGCTTGATTTGATTTTGTCTACTGTTTTGCTAGTGCTCCAAAAATCAAATAAATCCTCCAACTCTTATACTCCTTCTCCTTGATCCAAAACTTCTGCCCAATGATCATGCCATGTGTGTAGGTCATAAAAATAATTTCTTGTAAAAATATTTTGGCCAAAAAGTATTTTCTAAATTTAGTTTTCCAAAAACCCCTGAATTGGGGTTTGCACTGCAAGTACTTAATTAAGGGCAGTAAAAATATTTCCAAAAATATATTTGACTCCTATTAGATATAGGATACCCAGAAACCATAAAAATATGATTTTAAAAGTCATTTTCCTATTTTAGTTAAAAGCTTTTTCTTAAGGCCAGAAATGGTCTTTAATAGGGAAAAATTATTTTTATGCTTTAAAAATATTTGTGAAAATTTAGGGAAACTCGGTGGACATATATTGTCCATATATAAGAGTTTCAACACATGGTCATGTTCAAGATATTGGTCAAATCCTCGTAAACCCTTTCTCGGATATTTCAAGTTTTTGAAATATTTACAAAGGAAATATTCTCCAAAAATTCCAAGAAAATTCTGGCATGTCACATATGACATGTTTGATGATCTTGACAAGTATCATGTCATGGAGAATAGTATAACCCCATGAAACCCTCTCAAAACCATATATGTCCATTTTGAAGTTTGAGCAACTTTACATTGCCAAACATGTCCAAATTCTCTCAAATCTTGTGTACATGCTCAACTGGTCTAATCATTCATCTATACCAAATGGCTCAAGTTGGAGAACAAGTTAACTTGATCAAAGAGCCCCAAAACCCTCTCTGACCAGAACCAAATTTGAACAACTTTGTACTACCAACTTTCTCTCCTTGACCCCAACTTTGGTGAGCATGTTCACATGACCAAATAAGGCCACCACACCAAGTGGTGCATCAAGGAGAAGTGATTTGCTCAACTAAATCTACACAAGTTCATTTCCGCTAATTTCTAGGGTTTACAAAAGTTGCATTGGCAACTTTGCCCAAATGAGCTCAAAATGGGAGGAAGGCCCTAATTGCATGTGCCATTTCACCCTGTGGAGTCTCATGACAAATGGAAATCATCTACTTGCCCAAACCTACATCAAACACCTTCAGGCAGAATTTCAAAATGCAAATTCCAGCCTCTTCCACTAATCTCCTTGAGCCCTGCTTTTTACCACAACCCATCCTAGTTCCCCTCTAGCACCTAGATGCTTTTCTGCCCGAGGAAGCAATGATGAAGGAGGGGAGAACCCCATTTTTCTTCTCTGGACAGCCACTTTTCCCTTCCTTTCTCACCTCTCTCTCACTCCTGGCAAGACCCAGGGCATCCAATGCCTTTTACCACGTTGTTTACTCCCCTGTGCAGCCACTAGACACAAGTGGGCGCGTGAGGACGCGAGGAAAAGCCGCGGGTGCCGGCCAATTGCGCGCTCTGGAGCACGTCAGCGTGCTCCCGGCCGTTGACGCCGCATCCCCGGCCACCTCGAGCCTCCCCTCGCGCCCGGTCGGCGTGCCTCGACGTCTGCAACACGCCACCGCTACTGGCCCCCTCCTTTCCCCCTCTGTCTTGCCCATGCCGCGCCTGCCCAGAGCCGCCCGAGCCCGCTAATGCATGTGCGAGCTCGTGGCTCCACCCGGAGCTCGCCCCGCTCCTCCTCTCTCTTCCTGGCACCCTACTCCACCCCCACTAACGCCGCAGACAAGTCCTCGCCCTTTCTCCTGGCCTCCCGAGCCGTTGCCACGGCCACCCATGCGCCACGTCCACGGTGAGCCGCGGGTCAGCTACTTAAGGCCAACCCCGAGCCCCCTCTCTACTCCTTTGGCCCTCTCTCCCTCCCGTGCATCCCCTGGACCTACCCACACCTCTCCTCGTGCCCTCCATCCACCACCATGGCCGGAGCCTTGCCGTCGGCCTCCGCCTAAATTCGCGCCCACCATCCCTCCTCCTCCCCTCTAGACCGCGCTAGAGCACCTCCACCACCACCACGAGCCTCTCCCATGCTTCTCCCTCTCCTTCCCATGGCCGTGCTGTCGAGTTCCACCACCACCGCCGGCCTCGCCGCTGCGGCCGATGATGTGCTCGCGTCCGCCACCCCGTGGTCGTGGCGCACCTGCCGGATGCGTCGCTCTCCCCGAGCCCGCCGGTGTGCTGGGCGCCGAGGTGACCGGAGCCGCCAAACGGGCGCCTGCAAGCGCTGCCCCGGCTCCTCTGCCTCCTTCTGTCAAGCAAGGAGGAAGGAGACGACCTCGGGTGGACCCCTGCAGTCGCTGACTCCGTCGGCCGGGCCCCTCCGTTTAAGTGGAGGCGATTCATGAGGCCGCCTTCTACATGGCTCTCCCGGTGAGCAGCGAGAGGCTGGGCCAGGCAAAGTGCGCTGCCTCGCTAAGTCTCGCCCAGTGCACGCTGCTGCCTCCCTAGATCCAGCCCATTTAGGTAAATTCCTTTTCTTTTTCTTTTTTCGTGGATCAGAAAATCCATAGGATATTCATATTAAGTCCAAATTTGATGATTCAAATTTCTAGTGAGTCTATAAATCATGATCTACCTGTAGGTGCAACATGCACATTTTTCCAGAGACCTTTTCTTCACAAATATTTATTAGATCCTATTTTTCCTATTGCTGTGATGAACTTTAGAAAATCACAGAGGGCTCAAATTTGATCCAAATGCCATGATTCAAATTCCTAGACGCATCTAAGTTCATAACTTAGTTTATGAACATTTTTCTTAATACTTTCTATACCCCCAAAAAATAATGAGCCATTTCTTTATGTTTGTCAACTTTGCAAATCCATAGAATATTCATTTGAACTCCAAATCCAGTGAAACCAACTCCTAGATGCTTCTAAAATCATGGTTTGTTAAATGGGTGCCTTTGCTCATTTTTCAAAAACATGTTTCTGTACACTTCTTGCAAATCCATAAACCCTTGATTCCATCATATTGAAATGTTCAGATATATCCACCGATCCAATTCCAATGAAACCACTCGGTTATTTTTCATATAACCAGAGATGTCCTAGAAAAGTCAAATTAATATTTTTGGAGCACTTATATTTCCTGCCTTGTTGTGTTGCTTATTGTGATTGGTTCCGACGTTAGTTGACGAAGTAGACGGAGTACATGGAGAAGGACCAGAAGATTTGTAGACTCAGATGAACCAGGCAAGCAGCCCTTTGACCATGTCTACGAAACCTTTTTATGCATGTCATATATCACATATTATTGTTGCATCGGAATCATGATGAGATGGTAAACCATGTTGGTTGGTCGCCTCTGTTACTTCCTCATTGATACTTGCATTGTGCATGACCCTACCTCCTTATGAGGGTTATGCCGGTGGGAGTAGATAGGATGCTAAAATAGTTGCTACGCAAAAAGGGGCGGGGATATGCATGGTGATGGAGGCAAATATGTTCCCAAAGACTTTTTGAAAACCCGTCGGGTGCCACTAATGCCCGAGGGAGATGTTGAGCTGGGTAACCACTTGACAAAGAGGTGGTGTACCGGAGAAGGATATGTGAGTGTGGTTTCAAAAACGGATTGGTTTAAGTTGCGACCGTTATTCCAACCTTACATGCGCAACCACTCTACCCTTATATGGGAAAGGGCATTATTGATTACCTAGACCGATACTAGCTTGGAGCCCGCATTACTAGTGAATGGGGTGTTGTTGGTGCGCCTCTCTCGGACGGGTCGTGCTGTAGGGCGGCCATGACTGTTCTCACAGTGGCACCGGACACACCGTTGGTACCCGTGCTGCTGGTATGTGATAAATATGGGAGCAAGGCTCCACGAAAATGTTATGTGGAATGTGGACACGGGGTTATCGCCAATCGAGTGGACTCCATGTTAGTGTCGTCTAGGGAAAGATAGTGATCGGTGCTTACCCGGGTACTTGAGGTACCGCGGGTCGTGGATGACACGGAAGTTCCCCGGATCTTGTGGGTAAAGTGTGCAGCCTCTGCAGAGTGTAAAACTATCCGAATAGCCGTGTCCACGGTCAAGGACAGTTGGCTAACCGCTCTTGGGCTACGTCCATATGTTTACGAAACCTGGTGAGTATGTATAGATGAGTGGAGAGAATTACATGGGTCAAGTCCAAGGACTTGACATGATTGAGTTGGGTTGGTGCCCACTCCATTTATGTTGATATCTATAACTTGTCCTCGGGGATTACATGAATCCTCTTGATGCATGCTATGCAAGTTATTGAACATGTCATTGCACTCAAAACTAGCTTTCGCAAAAATTTACCTATATCATGCATTGTTGAATCTTGAACCAAAACATGGGTTGCTTGCGAGTACATTCAAAGTACTCATTGGCTTGCCACTGGTTATTTTATTGACCAGGCATGAAAGAACAGGATATAATGAAGAGTACCTCGGTGACGAACATGCGAGCTAGGACGCTTCCCAGTCAGAATGCCTGTAGGGTTAAGGCAGATGGCATGGGTCCAAGTTGTTATTGAAGATTTCCGCTGCGATGATACACTCAAGACTTGACCATAATGGTCCTACTTGTGTAAAACAGTATGTATGGATGTAAGACTCTTGTTATTCAGCTTCTGTGTGTTTAATGAGCATTGATCTCTGGGATCACTGTACACGTGCATTCGGTGATCTCGACTTATGAGTCGGGGTCCCCACAGAGCTGGTATCAGAGCCATCCTGACTGCAGGAAGCCTTAGTTAGCATGGTCGTTAGTTAGGGTAAAACTATTTTCAAAACTATCGCTAGTTTTCAAAAACTGTCTATACTTCCCTTCCCTTCTCAGTTTTTCGAAAAGTAAGGTATACTTTCCCCATCAACCTCTTCCCCTTCAAAACCTTTGGTCCCTATAACCCTTATGCCCTGACCACTGGATTCCTTGTAATCCTCGTGGATAATCTAGAAGGAAGATGCCTTGCCAGACATTCACCCACATCTCCTGAACACAAGATTGGCGACATCACAACAAGACGATACCAACAGAAGATACATCCTCGAGGAATGAGGACCTGAAGACCCAGGAGATGGTGACACCCTTGACATTACTCCAAGATGATGCGACCTTAGCCTATGATGATCATGGCATAGGATATGCAAGATCATGATATACATCGCTAGTAGAGCAACCCTGTCCTTATCATTGTTGCATCGGCAACCACCGGTGGATGAGAACCTAGCCATTTGGTCGGCCTCACTATAGTGAGCAGGAAAATGGTTCTCTTCATCCCCCGCTCTCGGTGACGATACTGGCAACAGTATATCCGGCAGATTGGACCTCTACTATGCCTTGTTAGTGTCATTACATAAAGGATTGCCTACCTGGTACACTCGACGCCTTAGAAGGCAAAAGGGATCTTCATGATTAAGAAGACAAGGGGAGACCACGTCAACGCCAGCTACAAGGAGCCACCTTCACCCCATCACTCCAACAGGCGAGAAGTTGTTGAAGACTCTTCAAGCTCAACCGGGATCGTTTCATCGAACAACTACAAAAGACGTAGCAACACCTGAGGAAAACCCGGAAGACTGCACGAGGCACAAGGCACGACTAATGAGTCCGAGGACCCCTAGGGTAGGATAAGTCGTGTACCCCCTATGCGCAGTCGAGTCCGTATGATGGTTCGAATAGAACCATGATTGTGTGTTGCTTGTTTTTATTTGTTTGTGTTTTGATATCAGTCGCCCTTTTTGCCCTAGGCAACAAGTACGTGACTATATCACCTTACTTATCTTAATGCCTGTGTTTGGCCCTTTCGGCACTTGTTGTTTGCACCTGCACTATAGAAACCCCTTTTAAGCATCCCCCCCATCTAAGATGCTTTCCCCCCTCATCTCTCTCCTCAACTGAAGGCTAGCAAGACAAGATACACCAAAGATTCTACTTTGGCAACCAACTAGCAATAAAGACTTCTGCTATAATCTCCATGACCAAGTGCAACCCTGTAGAATTTGGCTTAACCTTCAAGATTAGAGATCCACTCCTAGACCCTTCAAGACTTCACAAGATACCCCAGCTCGAATCCTTAACCATGTGCTTGACCCACAGAATTGCAAGAGAACCTGTTAAGCCTCAGTAACCTTGCACCACACTGGGTTCATTATGGAACTAGTGGGTGTAATGAGCAAGCACATTATCATCCTAAGATAGCACCAAAACTGATGATGCCATAGGAGAGACCAATTTGGGGATATAGGAACAGAGGACAAATGACTTGATGAGTTTATATCAGAGACCCTGAGGAATGGACTGAGACTTTGGTAGATCACGGGGCTTTCATGTTGGTAGATGAACTTGGTGGGATCATGATTATAGATTAGCATAGCTTCCATTATCCCTGAGTAAATTGGATTTATAGGAAAATTATGATTGCAAGTTGAAACTCCTGGAAGTGCAAGGATTTGACTTGATCAGATGATATTGATAGGAGATAGTTGATATTACGTATATAACTTGAGGGAGACATGTAGGAATTCCTCGTTGGACATGAGATTTGGATTAAGTAGGTTACCCTAGTGGAGTATGGATGCAGAGTAATTTTACATGGTTTGGAGTAAATTGGATTTAGACTGATGATCTTGATCGTGATACCATGTTTCTCGGTGGACCATAACTAGGAGATTGGAATAATTGTCAGAATTTATTTAGGGATCTATATATGATTGACCTTGGAGTTACATGACCATGATAATGGAAATTGGTGGACTGACTATAGCAAGGTAGCCCTTTCAAGTATTTGGTGATTATAGGAGATTAGAAGATCATGTGGGACACCATAGACATTGGATTTGTAGGATTAATGAATTATGTAGCTAATGGGCTTTTGGAGTTGACCTATGCGAGATGATACTTTCGAAGGTATATGGTGATCTGTTTGGAGGACTAGATAGCACAATTGGCATCTCAGGAACTGTGCTCAAGGATGGGATGATAAACATTCACTCGCACACTAGAATCCTTGAAACCCTTACGCCCTACCAAACCACAACATGGCCGGATCCTGACCTTGGGCTTTGACTCTAGATCGATAAGACCTCAGCCAATACTCACCCTTAACCATCACCAATGCCTCAACCCACTTTATGTACCCCATAGACTTCATGGAGTACTTAGACAAGTTGGTTGTCATCCTTATTTTTGGTAACATACTTGTCTACCCGAAGACGGAAGAAGAATCACTGAGCTGGTCAAGGAACATCTGAAGACCGTCATGTCTAAGAGGAAGACCTACACTAACCACCTTCTTCAAGAAGTATACTTCCGCGTTAAAGACCATGTGTATCTGCAAGCCACTCCTCTCTAAGGAACCAAGCGTTACCATGACAAGGGAACCCACATCAAGATTCATCGGCCCCCTTCGAGATCACTCCAAGATTTAACAATCCCCTCTGAGATCACTACGAGACGAAGAGAATACAGTTACCAGCTGGAATTGCCACCTGAGTTACCTGGTGTGCACAACGCTTTCCATGCATCACAACCCCGGAAGTGTTTCCAACTTCCTAACTTGCCCGATCTCTGAGAGGGCAATGACCACCGAGCCATCGACCCTAGCCCAATCTAACCTACCGCATGAGCTACCCATTAGCAACCTGGACCAAGTAGAACATTATATACGAAGCCACACCATCAAGTACTTCAAGGATCAAAGGAGCACCGCTCGGAAGCGAGAACGATGTGAGGACGTGAAGACCACCCCACTCAAAGTTTTTGTATCCCTTTCCGCCTAGTTTGGGAATCTCGGGGACGAGATTCTTGTAAGGGGGGTAGGTCTGTCACACCCTGATTTTCATGGCACAACACTTAAGATGATAAATCATGATAAATTGTGGTTTGGCAAAAACTTTTTGTGTGTTTTGGTCTTTGCTTGATTTGATTTTGTCTATTGTTTGCTAGTGCTCCAAAAAATCAAATAAATCCTCCAACTCTTATACTCCTTCTCCTTGATCCAAAACTTCCGCCCAATGATCATGCCATGTGTGTAGGTCATAAAAATAATTTCTTGTAAAAATATTTTGGCCAAAAAGTATTTTCTAAATTTAGTTTTCCAAAAACCCCTGAATTGAGGTTTGCACTGCAAGTACTTAATTAAGAGCAGTAAAAATCTTTCCAAAAATATATTTGACTCCTATTAGATATAGGATACCTAGAAACCATAAAAATATGATTTTAAAAGTCATTTTCCTATTTTAGTTAAAAGCTTTTTCTTAAGGCCAGAAATGGTCTTTAATAGGGAAAAATTATTTTTATGCTTTAAAAATATTTGTGAAAATTTAGAGAAACTCAGTGGATATATATTGTCCATATATAAGAGTTTCAACACATGGTCATGTTCAAGATATTGGTCAAATCCCTCAGAAACCCTTTCTGGATATTTCAAGTTTTTGAAATATTTACAAAGGAAATATTCTCCAAAAATTCCAAGAAAATTCTGGCATGTCACATATGACATGTTTGATGATCTTGACAAGTATCATGTCATGGAGAATAGTATAACCCCATGAAACCCTCTCAAAACCATATCTGTCCATTTTGAAGTTTGAGCAACTTTACATTGCCAAACATGTCCAAATTCTCTCAAATCTTGTGTACATGCTCAACTGGTCTAATCATTCATCTAGACCAAATGGCTCAAGTTGCAGAACAAGTTAACTTGATCAAAGAGCCCCAAAACCCTCTCTGACCAGAACCAAATTTGAACAACTTTGTACTACCAACTTTCTCTCCTTGACCCCAACTTTGGTGAGCATGTTCACATGACCAAATAAAGCTACCACACCAAGTGGTGCATCAAGTAGAAGTGATTTGCTCAACTAAATCTACACAAGTCCATTTCTGCTAATTTCTAGGGTTTACAAAAGTTGCATTGGCAACTTTGCCCAAATGAGCTCAAAATGGGAGGAAGGCCCTAATTGCATGTGCCATTTCACCCTATGGAGTCTCATGACAAATGGAAATCATCTACTTGCCCAAACCTACATCAAACACCTTCATGCAGAATTTCAAAATGCAAATTCCAGCCTCTTCCACTAATCTCCTTGAGCCCTGCTTTTTACCACAACCCATCCTAGTTCCCCTCTAGCACCTAGATGCTTTTCTCGCTGAGGAAGCAATGATGAAGGAGGGAGAACCCCATTTTCTTCTCCGGACAGCCACTTTTCCCTCCCTTTCTCACCTCTCTCTCACTCGGCAAGACCAGGGCATCCAATGCCTTTTCCCACATTGTTTACTCCCCTGTGCAGCCACTAGACACAAGTGGGCGCGTGAGGACGCGAGGAAAAGCCGCGGGTGCCGGCCATTTGCGCGCTCTGGAGCACGTCAGCGTGCTCCCGGCCGTTGGAGCCGCGTCCCCCGACCACCTCGAGCCTCCCCCTCGCGCCAGTCGATGTGCCTCGACGTCCGCAACACGCCACCGCGCTGGCCCCCTCCTTTCCCCCTCTGTCTTGCCCATGCCGTGCGTGCCCAGAGCTGCCCGAGCCCGCCAATGCGTGTGCGAGCTCGTGACTCCACCCGGAGCTCGCCCCGCTCCTCCTCTCTCTTCCTGGCACCCTACTCCACCCCCACTAACGCCGCAGACAAGTCCTCGCCCTCCCTCCTGGCCTCCCGAGCCGTTGCTGCTGACCACCCATGCGCCAAGCGTCCCACGGTGAGTCACGGGTCAGCTACTTAAGGCCACCCCGAGCCCCCTCTCTACTCCTTTGGCCCTCTCTCCCTCCCGTGCATCCCCTAGACCAACCCACACCTCTCCTCGTGCCCTCCATCCACCACCATGGCCGGAGCCTTGCCGTCGGCCTCCGCCTAAATTCGCGCCCACCATCCCTCCTCCTCCCCTCTAGACCGCGCTAGAGCACCTCCACCACCACCGCGAGCCTCTCCCGTGCTTCTCCCTCTCCTTCCCATGGCCGTGCTGTCGAGTTCCACCACCACCGCCGGCCTCGCCGCTGCGGCCGATGATGTGCTCGCGTCCGGCCACCCCCGTGGTCGTGGCGCACCTCGTCGGATGCGCCGCTCTCCCCTGAGCCCGCCGGTGTGCTGGGCGTCGCCGGAGGTGACCGGAGCCGCCGGAACAGGCGCCGGCAAGCGCTCGGCACCCGCCTCCTCTGCCTCCTTCGTCGCGCGCGGGAGGAGGGAGACGACCCCTGCGGGTGGACCCCGCAGGTCAGTGACCCCGTCAGCGGGCCCCTCCGTTTAAGTGGAGGCGTATTCCGCGAGGCCGCCTTCGACGTGGCCTCCCAGCGGGCGCGCGCGAGAGGCTGGGCCAGGCCCAGTGCGCTGCCCCGCTAAGTCTCGCCCAGTGCACGCTGCTGCCTCCCTAGATCCAGCCCATTTAGGTAAATTCCTTTTCTTTTTCTTTTTCTGTGGACTGGTAAAATCCATAGGATATTCATATTAAGTCCAAATTTGATGATTCAAATTTCTAGTGACTCTATAAATCATGATCTACTTGTAGGTGCAACATGCACATTTTTCCAGAGACCTTTTCTTCACAAATATTTATCAGATCCTATTTTTCCTATTGCTGTGATGGACTTTAGAAAATCACAGAGGGCTCAAATTTGATCCAAATGCCATGATTCAAATTCCTAGATGCATCTAAGTTCATAACTTAGTTTATGAACATTTTTCTTAATACTTTATGTACCCCACAAAATAATGAGCCATTTCTTTATGTTTGTCTACTTTGCAAATCCATAGAATATTCATTTGAACTCCAAATCCAGTGAAACCAACTCCTAGATGCTTCTAAAATCATGGTTTGTTAAATGGGTGCCTTTGCTCATTTTTCAAAAACATGTTTCTGTACACTTCTTGCAAATCCATAAACCCCTTGATTCCATCATATTGAAATGTTCAGAGATATCCACTGATCCAATTCCAATGAAACCACTCTGGTTATTTTTCATAAAACCAGAGATGTCCTAGAAAAGTCAAATTAACATTTTTGGAGCACTTATATTTCCTGCCTTGTTGTGTTGCTTATTGCGATTGGTTCCGACATTAGTTGACGAAGTAGACGGAGTACATGCAAAAGGACCAGAAGATTTCAAGACTCAGATGAACCAGGCAAGCAGCCCTTTGACCATATCTATGAAACCTTTTTATGCATGTCATATATCACTTATTATTGTTGCATCGGAATCATGATTAGATGGTAAACCACGTTGGTTGGTCGCCTCTGTTACTTCCTCATTGATACTTGCATTGTGCATGACCCTACCTCCTTATGAGGGTTATGCCGGTGGGAGTAGATAGGATGCTAAAATAGTTGCTACGCAAAAAGGGGCAGGGATATGCATGGTGATGGAGGCAAATATGTTCCCAAAGACTTTTTGAAAACCCCGTCGGGTGCCACTAATGCCCGAGGGAGATGTTGAGCTGGGTAACCACTTGACAAAGAGGTGGTGTCCCGGAGAAGGATATGTGAGTGTGGTTTCAAAAACGGATTGGTTTAAGTTGCGACCGTTATTCCAACCTTACATGCGCAACCACTCTACCCTTATATGGGAAAGGGCATTATTGATTACCTAGACCGATACAAGCTTGGAGCCCGCATTACTAGTGACGGGGGCGTTGTTGGTGCGCTCTCTCGGGACGGGGTCGTGCCAGGTAGGGCGGCCATGACCGTTTTCACAGGGCACCGGACACACCGTTGGTACCCCGTGCCAGTGGTATGTGATAAATATGGGAGCAAGGCTCCACGAAAATGTTATGTGGAATGTGGGCACGGGGGTTACTGCCAATCGAATGGACTCCATGTTAGTGTCGTCTAGGGAAAGATAGTGATCGGTGCTTACCGGGTACTTGAGGTACCGCGGGTCGTGGATGACACGGAAGTTCCCCGGATCTTGTGGGTAAAGTGTGCAGCCTCTGCAGAGTGTAAAACTATTCGAATAGCCGTGTCCACGGTCAAGGACAGTTGGGTAACCGCTCATGAGCTACGTCCACATGTTTACGAAACCTGGTGAGTATGTATGGACGAGTGGAGAGAACTACATGGGTCAAGTCCAAGGACTTGACATGATTGAGTTGGGTTGGTGCCCACTCCATTTATGTTGATATCTATAACTTGTCCTCAGGGATTACATGAATCCTCTTGATGCATGTTATGCAAGTTATTGAACATGTCATTGCACTCAAAACTAGCTTTCTGCAAAAATTTACCTATATCATGCATTGTTGAATCTTGAACCAAAACATGGGTTGCTTGCAGTACATTCAAAGTACTCATTGGCTTGCCACCGGGTTATTTTATTGACCGGGCATGAAAGAACAGGATATAATGAAGAGTACCTCGGTGACGAACATGCGAGCTAGGGCGCTTCCCGGTCGAGAATGCCCGTAGGGTTAAGGCAGATGGCATGGGTCCAAGTTGTTATTGAAGATTTCCACTGCGATGATACACTCAAGACTTGACCATAATGGTCCTACTTGTGTAAAACGGTATGTATGGATGTAAGACTCTTGTTTTTCAGCCTCTGTGTGTTCAGTGAGCATTGATCTTTGGGATCACTGTACACGTGCATCCGGTGATCTCGACTTATGAGTCGGGGTCCCCACAGGGGCTCACCCCTACTGCACCCAGCTCCCACCTCAGGTCCAGGGCGGCCCGCACGGGGGCTCCACACGCAGCCGCGGGCTCCAAGGCTACTCCAACACCAAAGCTTATCGACCGGGCCAGCGGTAGCAGCTGCCTTTCGCTCCCGGCCAGCGAAGAAGGACTCGCCGCGACCCACGGCCCTAGTGGGCCGCCGCGCTACCACCCCCAGGTGGGTGCCTCAGGCAGAGCTGCATGGCACACGGAGCACTATGGCGCGTCCTTCGGGATGACGGCCCCAGAAGAATACGTGCCCCACATGATGGACCAAGGGCACCAGCATGAGGGCGCACAAGGCTCGCTCCTCTGCCCAAGCTGGGGGGGACGAGGCGACTGAAGCTGAGCTCTTCCAAGAGCCCCGTGAAGGCCCCACCAGCCATGCTGGAAGCGCTGACTATCGGGTACCGCTAATTCCTCAGGAGCAGGCGTACGCTAATCATGAATCGCAGGAGGTGCAGGTCGCCACAGCAAGCGGCTGCCCCGCTCCCGCAGTCTCCTACCCCTCAGGAGGAGGGCGTCGTGGGCTGCAGGAGAGGGCTCGAGATCCGACATCACCACCGCGGAGTTCGGAGCAAGGCGTTCTCAGGAGGTAGGCCCTCTGCTGGGGAGGTGCCTCAGGGCCTGCCCCTGGCGGAGGACCCGTGGTCGTCGGGGGAACGGCTAGCGACCGCTCTACCCTATCGGCGGTGTCCTGGTTTCCGGTCATCGTTGATGGCACTAGAGTGCGGCGCAAGGCGGGGCCCTCGTCTGGCGATATGAAGCAAGGCCAGTACCTGTGAAGAAGGCCCAGTGCCTGTGAAGCTTGCCGCCCCGTGACACTCTCACGTAATAATGAGTGGGGCTGTACACACCCCGGAGTCTCAGGGGTGCCGGCCTTAGTGGCAGCACTTAGCTCCGCGCTGGTGAGAGGACGTCCAAGACTAGACTAGGTGCCAGACGTGGCCTTTTTCTGCTTCCATTGCTTTTCCCTTTGGTTGTCATTTCCCCCGCTGGATTTAAGTTGGATTCGAATTTGAGATTTGCGTGTGTTCGGGGAAGGGGGTGCTTAGTCTCATTCGAGTAAATCTCTCGCGTTCCGGTTGCCGTTTTGCCTCAGCTGCCTCCCCTCGTGAGCCCCTCACGAGCCGGGTTAGGCCTAGCTTGCGTGCAGCCCAGACTGCCGCCGCCGCATCCTCTCAGGAGGTTTTTACTGCAGATCCTACGGGTTCGATCAGGTGACACTTGAGACGCCACAGCCCTCTACAGGCTATCTCAAGGCCCGCACGAGACAAAGGTAAACTAGCCAGCCACTTGGCGTAGGCGTACGGGTGATATAGCATCAACTAATACACAAAACACAAGTTTTACATGAGGGGCTCCCCCACCCAAAATGCTCTCACAACCGTCAGGGCAAAACCTGAGCTCTATTCGTGCAGGGTAAGGAAACATGAACGATGCATAGTCAGTCGGATAAATCCCCCAATGCATCCTCAGGGGCACCTCCTAAACTGTTGCTGGCATCACTGGCCTCGCCATCGCTCTCTGCGTTGTCACCGGCGGCGTCAGGGCCGTTCAACACGCCGCCTTCATCAGCAGCCACGATCACGCCATCGTTATCTGAAGCGAAGGCCCTGACGAGGGCGTCCACGTTGTCCTCCACCCAGTGCGCCAGGTCGTCCCGGACGGCCTGGGGTACTGGGGCGATGGCGGCGTCGAAGTCGAAGTGGGGGTCCATATTTCGGAGATGGCTGAAGACGCGAGAAAAGGCGCGCTCGAGCAGGGCGCGGCTCCTCTCCTCCACCAACCTGTTGGCTCTGACCGACCGCGCCTCCAACCGATTCACCATGTCGGTGAAGAACTGAAGGTTGCCGGTGTAGTTAACTGCCTGCGGCTCGCCAACAGCCGCCTCGTAGATGTTATCCAAGGCTGTGTTGGCTATCTCCCGGAGCGTGGTGAGCATGGGGCCGTGCTCATGCTCCAGGATTCGCCGCTGGCGTATCTCGTCTGCATTCAGTCGCGCGACGGCCTCAGCCTCGTCCAACCATTGGCGAAGAAGAAGCACCTCGGCATGGGAGGTAGTTAACCCCTCCTGCGGCACCTCAAGGGCAGCCCGAGAAACATCGGCCCGCCGCGTCACTTCCTCCTGCTTGGCCCTCAAGGCAGCGGTCCTACCTTCAGCCTCAGCCCGGATCAACCCCAGCCTCTCCTCGAACTCGTGGTCAAGGTTCAAGCGCGCCGTCGCCACCCGACGCCAGACCTCCTCCAGGGCATGGGCTTCCCGCGCAGTGACATCATCCTCCGCCCTCATCACCAAGCGCTCCCTTGTTTCCAGGCGTTCATACTCGCGTGCGCGTTCGGCGGCTTCCAGCGTCAGCACCTCCTCACGCTTCAGGAGCTCTGCTGGGTCGCCTGAGGCCACCTTCATCGACGCAAGGGCCGTCTCGCGCAGCTCCACCTGCTCCTCTAGTGAGCGGCATCGGGCCAGGAGTTCCCGCGCCCGCTCCTCCGCCGCCTCTTGCCGCCGGTCAGCTTCCCGAGCCTCCTCAGCGGCCCGAGAACGGACCTCCCGAGAGGCCACCAACAACACCTTGGCCTCCCCATCGTCAAGATCATGCTGATGGCGCGCAAGGACGACAGACGCCTTCAGCTCACGCCTCTCCGCGGCCAGGAGCAGGCCATCGGCCTCGAGGCGATCGTCTTCATCAGCGAGCTCTTCACCAAGCAGGCTCACCGCATCAGCCGTCCTCCGAAGAAACCCTTGGCGAAGAGCGCAACGCTCCCGGGCGCGCTCAAGTACGTCTTCCACACCATCATCCGCCCCAAGCAAGCGCCGGGGGCCACCGAATCAACACTCCCCCTCCGGGCAAGGGGCTGGGGGCTGGCGCCCTCGCCACGGCTGGGCACGCCTCGCCAGAAGCCCGGCCAGGAGCCCGCCCATCCCCTAAAGAAGAGCGCAGGGAATGCCTCAGCCAATCACGGTCGACGAACAGACGAGAAGCCCATGGCAGGCTGGCTATGCCACGAGAAGGCTCGCGAAGGAGGGTCGCGAGGCGCGCGGAGCCGCGATGCGCCTCAGGATGGTTCGTCTCTCCAACCGGCCTCACCACGAGGGCATTGCAGCTCGGAGTGCTCGAAGACGGTGGAGATGGTGGAGTCAAGGGAGATGGCTCCTCAGCCATCTCCGTGAGCTCGGCGGGAAGGGCCCTGCGGAGCAAGGATCAGTAAAAGCAACAGAAGGATCAGGAGCTAGAAAAGGGGAAGGCTTACTCATCGGTGGTGAAGTACTTCCTATGCTTCAGCAGATGACAAGGGTAATCGTCGCCCAAGGCCGCCCTTCTCTTCCGGAGAGCCTCAAAGTCCACGCGGAAGCGACCCAAGAGTTGAGCCAGGGGTCGACTGCGGCGAGGAAGGAGCGTCAAGGCGACCATGACGGGGCGTCTACGATGCACGCCACGGTCACCTCACCGAGAAGAGTAATCTGGGGCCCTAGGGGCCTCATCCATGAACTGCGGGCAGCTGCTCGCCACCCGGCCAGCGGCAGCTTGGGCCTCAGGAGCTGCTCCCTCAAGAGCGCTGCCTGGCGCCGTCACCCCGGCGGAAGCCCCCTCGGCCTTCGGCTGCCCGTGCCTCCCTGCTCCGCCACTCGAGGAAGAGCCACCGTGGCCGACTGAAAGGGCGGCCACCACCACTGGGTTCTCGCGAGGCCCACGGAGGCCAGCGGGGCGCAGCCCCCATTCATCTGATTTACAAAGTCATCCCTGCTCGGGCAGAGGTACAGCAAGACCCCCCGTGCCAGATGCTGCCAGGGGTGGGGTCCCTAGTCAAGACCAAGAGCACCTTCCTCAGCGCTTCAGGCGTCAAGTCCTCTTCCTGGAGCCTCATACGGTCTTCACGCCCGCTGAAGGCCCACATCCGGCGAGAATGACGTTGGAGAGGGGCGACACGGCATAGCAGGAACTCCTTCACCACCTTGGGCACCGTCACGTCGAGCTCCCTCAAGAACGCAAAGCGGCGCCAGACGAAGATAAGCCGGGAACTCGTGAGTGTCTCCTGGCCCCAACCTGAATTAGGGACAGCGGGCGAGGACGGCTCCGATAGCAGGGGGCTGGGCACCTCCACGTCCACGTACAGCCACCGCTCGCGGAACCCAGGCGCGGGCGGAGGAAGGCTGAAGTCAATCCCTGAAGCCGTTGTTTCAGATGCAGCAATGAAGCTCACACACCCCGAACATTGGGTGGGGTCAACAAGGCGCAGAGAGAAGAAGTGGCGCAGCAAGGCAACTGAGGGAAGGATGCCCATAATCGCCTCGCAAACAAAGGCAAAGACCGCAAGAAGAGTGATGGATTCTGGACCCAAGTGCATCATATGGATCTGATAGTGGGAGAGCACAGCATTGAAGAAATCGGAGAAGGGGGGAACCAGCCCCGCCCACAGGGCGTCGGCAAAATACCGGACTTCAGTGATTATCCTGTCGATGGAAAAGTGGGACGCGGGCCAGGCCGTCGTCCGCCCGCATTCGTTGAAGATGGTGGCCAAAGCCGAGCTGACCTTGCCCAGGCCCTCTCAATTGGGTATGATCGACCGATCGACGGCGGGGGCCGCCGACGACGGTGAGTAAGGCGGAGGCACGGGCTTCTTCCCTCTTTCCTTCTTCGTCGGAGCCATGGCAACGGAAGGGGGGGGGGGAAGGTTTGAGATTGGATTGGGAGCAGAACCTGGAGTTCGAGAGGAGGAAGAGTGGGGGACGGTCGAGCAGCGGAAAGGGGGGCGGCTGTGTGCGGCTACAAATCCGCCTAGCATGGCACTAAAATAAGGAGGCGTGGGGAACAAAGGTCGCCACGCCCAATCAACCGCCACGCGGTGCCCAAGGCCGCAGGCTGTTAGGGCTCAAGGGCGCCAGACTTGCCCCTTCGCCTCTCTCGCCGGCCAAGCCTGGTGCGCCTTGGGCCGGGGGCTCTTGTCGGCGTTCTCGGACTTGTGCACTGCGGCTCATGGCGTGGCTCGAGGGGCCCATCACGACCCATCTTCACCAACACAAGCTCAAGACCCTCGCGAGGGGCCAAGCCTCGTGGGGCGGACGACAGGGAGCTTCCTCAGGCACGGCGTCATCAGGCTGGCTCGTGAGGAGGCGGAGAGATCAAGGCGGGGTACCTCACGAGGTGCCCATGACGCAGGCCATGACGACCAAAGACGCCAGGCGGGCACCAGCCCGCGCAGTGTCCTCCTTTCCTCTTTGGTGCAAAGGGAGCAAGCGCAGGCGAGAGCATCAAGCGAAGGCGTCCATTTCGGTGCAACAAGACCAAGACCAGTCCAACGGCAGGAAGGAAGTCATTGTGGAGCCCAAGCCGGCGTCACCACCAGAGCCTTTGACAGGCGAGGATCAACTTTAGTCCGGATAAGTGTACCAGATGTTCCCCTTCAAAATGGCCAATTGTTGGCGCCCTTCCCGCTCAATATTTGGGAAGAGGCCCAGGGCCTCTGCCTATATAAGTAGAGCTAGCCACCATAGTAGGGCAATCGAATCGGTAGCCGGAGGCATCTGGAATCAGCAGAGAGAGAGCGACTGAACTCCCCTAGCGGCTCATCGCACCAGCCAAGAACAGACCCTCGCAAGGCTATTCTTCCTCTTATAGTTCATCACCATCAGCCCAAGAGGCAATCCACCACACCACAAACTAGAGTAGGGTATTACACCACAATGGTGGCCCGAACTAGTATAAACCTTGCGTCTCTTGTGTTGTTCTTTATGTAGTTTAGATCCAAGCGAGGCGGCGGGGTGCAGGTAGGTAGAGGGTGAGATCACCGTGCGCACCCCAGTGTTCGAACCTCAAGGGTCTTTCGGAACCCGAAATCCGACACCGGTTCTAAGCCATAAAGCACGGTGCACTAAACTATCAAGTAGTCATCATACTGATCTTGTCAAACATTCATAACGTCTGCATTTTCTCCTGCAATAGTTCTGTCACCTAGCGGTGCATCAAGGACATAATTCTTCTATGCAGCAATGCGGATAATCCTCAGATCACGGAACTAGTCCGCATCATTGCTACTATCAACTTTCAACTTAGTTTTCTCTAGGAACATATCATAAATAAAACGGGGAAGCTACACGCGAGAAATTGATCTACAACATAGATATGCAAATACTATCAGGACTAAGTTCATGATGAATTTAAGTTCAATTAATCATATTACTTAAGAACTCCCACTTAGATAGACATCCCTCTAGTCATCTAAATGATCACGTGATCCATATCAACTAAACCATGTCCGATCATCACGTGAGATGGAGTAGCTTTCAATGGTGAACGTCACTATGTTGATCATATCTACTATATGATTCACGTTCGACCTTTCGGCTCAGTGTTTCGAGGCCATATCTGCATATGCTAGGCTCTTCAAGTTTAACCCGAGTATTCTGCGTGTGCAAAACTGGCTTGCACCCGTTGTATGTGAATATAGAGCTTATCACACCCGATCATCACGTGGTGTCTCGACACGGAGAACTGTCGCAACGATGCATACTCAGGGAGAACACTTATACCTTGAAATTTTTGTAAGGGATCATCTCATAATGCTACCGTTGTACTAAGCAAAATAAGATGCATAAAAGATAAACATCACATGCAATCAGAATATGTGACATGATATGGCCATCATCATCTTGCGCCTTTGATCTCCATCTCCAAAGTACCGTCATGATCTCCATCGTCATCGGATGACACAATGATCTCCATCATCTTGATCAAACGTGTCGTCACATGGTCGTCTCGCCAACTATTGATGTTCCAACTATTGCTATCAAATAGTGATAAAGTAAAGAAATTATATGGCGCTTGCATATTATGCAATAAAGAGACAACCATAAGGCTCTTGCCAGTTGCCGATAACTAACTTTAACAAAACATGATCATCTCATACAACAATTTATATCTCATTACGTCTTGACCATATCACATCACAACATGCCCTGCAAAAACAAGTTAGACATCCTATAATTTGTTGTTGCAAGTTTTACGTGGTTGCTACGGGCTTAGCAAGAACCGTTCTTACCTAAGCATCAAAGCCACAACGATTTTTTGTCAAGTGTGTTGTTTTAACCTTCAACAAGGACCGAGCGTAGTCACACTCGATTCAACTAAATCTAGAGAAACAGACACTCATTAGCCAATTGTAATGCGAAGCACGGCGGTAGAAACCAGCCTCATGAACGCGGTCATGTAATGTCGATGCAGGCCGCTTCATCCAACAATACTGCCGAATCAAAGTACGACATGTTGGTAAGCAGTATGACTATTATTGCCCACAACTCTTTGTGTTCTACTCATGCATATAACATCTACGCATAGACCTGGCTCGGATGCCACTATTGGGGAACGCAGTATTACAAAAAAATCCTACGATCACGCAAGATCTATCTAGGAGATGCATAGCAACAAGATGGGAGAGTGTGTCCACGTACCCTCGTAGACCGAAAGCGGAAGCGTTTAGTAACGTGGTTGATGTAGTCGAACGTCTTCGCGATCCAACCGATCTAAGTACCGAATGGACGACACCTCTGCGTTCAGCACACGTTCAGCTCGATGACATCCCTCGATCTCTTGATCCAGTTGAGGACGAGGGAGAGTTCCGTCAGCACGATGGCATGGCGACAGTGATGATGAAGTTACTGGCTCAGGGCTTCGCCTAAGCACTGCGACGATATGACCGAGGTGTGTAATTGTGGAGGGGGCACCACACACGGCTAAGACAATTGTATGTTGTGCCTTTGGGGTACCTCCTGCCCCCGTACATAAAGGAGGGGAGGAGGAGGCTGGGCAACAAGGGGGTGCCAAGGAGAGGGGAATCCTACTAGGACTCCAGTCCTCGTAGGATTTGGCCCCACCCTTTTTTCCTTCTACCGGAGGGGGAAAAAGGGAAGGAGAGGGAGTACGAGAAGGAAAGGGGGGTGGCGCCCCCTTCCCAAGTCCAATTCGGCCTCCTCCCTTGTGGGGGGCGCACTAGCCCCTTGTGGGCTGGTTAGCCTCCCTCCTATGGCCCATAAGGCCCATATCTTTCCCCGGGGGGTTTCGGTAACCTCCCGGTACTCCGGAAAAATGCCCGAATCACTCGGAACCATTCCAATGTCTGAATGCAACCTTCCAATATATGAATCTTTACCTCTCTACCATTTAGAGACTCCTTGCCATGTCCGTGATCTCATCTGGGACTCCGAACAAACTTCGGTCATCAAATCACATAACTCATAATACAAATCGTCATCGAACATTAAGCGTGCGGACCCTATGGGTTCAAAAACTATGTAGACATGACCGAGACACATCTCCAGTCAATAACTAATAGTGGAACCTGGATGCTCATATTGGCTCCTATATATTCTACGAAGATCTTTATCGGTCAAACCGCATAACAACATATGTTGTTCCATTGTCATCGGTATGTTACTTGCCCGAGATTCGATCGTTGGTATCATCATACCTAGTTCAATCTCGTTACTGACAAGTCTCTTTACTCGTTCCGTAATGCATCATCCCGTGACTAACTCATTAGTCACATTGCTTGCAAGGCTTATAGTGATGTGCATTACCGAGAGGGCCCAGAGATACCTCTCCGATACACGGAGTGACAAATCCTAATCTCGATCTATGCAACCCAACAAACACCTTCGAAGAAATCTGTAGAGCATCTTTATAATCACCCAGTTACGTTGTGATGTTTGATAGCACACTAGGTGTTCCTCCGGTATTCGGGAGTTGCATAATCTCATAGTCTGAGGAACATGTATAAGTCATGAAGAAAGCAGTAGCAATGAAACTGTAACTATCATAATGCTAAGCTAACAAATGGGTCTTGTCCATCACATCATTCTCCTAATGATGTGATCTCGTTCATCAAATGACAACACACGTCTATGGTTAGGAAACATAACCATCTTTGATAAGCGAGCTAGTCAAGTAGAGGCATACTAGGGACACTTATGTTTTGTCTATGTATTCACACATGTACCAAGTTTCCGGTTAATACAATTCTAGCATGAATAATAAACATTTATCATGAAATAAGGAAATAAATAATAACTTTATTATTACCTCTAATGCATATTTCCTTCAACAACTTGTTTGTACCCTTGGCGGACTGAACGCACCTAAGGACAAGGTCACCTTCCTCAAAACACCGTGCATGAACCCTGCGGCTATGATAGTGATGCGGGGCTTGCTGGTAGCGCGCAACACGCGTAGCAGCCCGGAAATGGTTCTCCTCGAGTAGCACAGCGTCGTCATGCCGGTGCTGATCTTGCACTACTTCATCATAGGCAAGCACTCGAGGCGACCCGTAAATGAGTTTTGTGGGGATAACTGCTTCTGCACCGTAGACCAGGGAGAAGGGAGTCTGCCCGGTAGCTTGGTTTGGTGTCGTTAAGGGACCAGAGAACTACTGGCAGCTCCTCGATCCACCGCCTGCCGTGCTTCTGGAGCATATCAAAAGTTCTTGTCTTGAGTCCATGCAGCACTTCAGCATTCGCCCTATCAGTTTGTCCATTGCTCCGGGGGTGTGCCACAGAGACCAACGAGATCTTGCATCCGAGTTAATGAACATATTGCATGAGGCGCGGCTCGTGAACTGGGTGTCGTTGTCGGTGATGATCCTTGCCTGAACTCCAAAACGACACACCAATTCTTTCAAGAACTTGATAGCTGACTGAGTAGACACCTTTCTCACGGCAGTCACTTCCGGCCACTTTGTAAACTTGTCGATGGCAACGAACAAGAATTCAAAGCCCCCGATTACTCGAGGGAAGGGGCCGAGAATATCGAGCCCCCAGGCTGAAAATGGCCATGATAGAGGGATTGTTTGAAGAGCTTGGGTAGGCAGCTGTGTTTTCTTGGAACGGAACTGACAGGCTTCACATTTCGTGACAAGCTCGACCGCATCTTGGAGGGCTGTGGGCCAATAGAATCCTTGTTGGAATGCTTTCCCAACTAATGCCCTTGATCCAATGTGGGAGTCGCACATTCCTCTGTGAATCTTAGCCAGCAGTTCCGTTCCTTCTTCCCGGCAGACACACTTCAATTTCACACCACTGGGCCTCCTTCTATACAGAATGTCATCGACAAACTGATACATACTGGGCCTCCAGGCTACTTTTTCAGCTTTATCTTGGTCACCGGGAAGCTCTTTGGTTTGGAGGAAGTGGACAATGTGCCTTGCCCAAGTTGGAGCATGGGGCTCGGCAACGAGGACTAGCGGCACCTCCTCTACTGCTGGAGCACCAGCCTTGTTCACGGGGTCCATGGGCCCGGCTGGAGGGGTTGGTCCAGCAGGCTATGAGGAGTTGTTTCCACCAAGGTCTCTGCCGGGAGCGGACGGCTCCACTTGGGGAGGCTTACAGTAGTCCAACTTTCTCCTCTTCCGGGCCATTGTTGTTGGGGATACGGAGGGATGAGTGAGATGGAGAACAAAAGTCCCTGGTTCCACAGGAAGATTCTGCGCAGCACACTTTGACATATGATCAGCTATGTTGTTTTCCGCATGGGGTACGTGCTCCGTTTGTAACCCGTCAAAGTGCTCCTCCCTTCCTTGACATATGCCTACATCAATGGACTTTGGTAATCCTTGTTGACTTGTCTCACCACAAGCTGTGAATCTCCTCGAATGATCAGTTTCTTAATTCCCAATTCGGCTGCGATCCTGAGCCCGGCAAGGAGTCCTTCATACTTAGTTGTATTGTTGGTTGCCTCTTCCCGGGCAAAATGCATTTGGACGACTTATTTCAAGTGCTCCCCGGAGGGGGCAACAAAAAGCACGCCAGCTCCTACACCTTACAGGGAAAAGGCACCCTCAAAATACATAATCCATTCTTGGGGGTGATTCCTTGCCGGGGATAGCTGTCTCTGTCACTTCCTCATCAGGGGTTAGCGTCCATTCTGCAATAAACTCTGCCAAAGCCCTACTCTAAATAGTTGATGTTCTCTCAAACTTCAAACCAAGGCTGGATAACTCCAGAGCCCACTCCACTATAGTAAGTAATGGCGAAGATTCCTAGAGTCCATAACGAGACCAAAGATTAACTTCTGCACGCCAGAGTACCTCAATCTAGCGCCCTGTAACAGGGAGCTGAAGAAATACACTGGGCGCTGCACCACTTTCATCGTTGCCTTGTCCTTGGCTTGCTCCCGTTGTCGTGCTCACCGCTGTCCTCATCCTTCTCTGACTCTGCCGGACTCTGCTCACTTCCTGCCTCATCCACTTCCCGCTGCGCTACCAAGGCCGCACTGACCACCTGGTTGGTTGCCGCCAAGTATAGCTACAAAGGCTCATGAGGTTTAGGAGCAACCATGGTAGAAACAGAGGACAAGTAGGCCTTCGACTCTTGTAAAGCTGCATTTGCTTCTGGGGTCCACTTCATAAGGCCGGCCTTCTTTAAAATCTAGAAGAACGGTAGGGCGCGCTCGGTAGATTTGGAGATGGACCTGCTTAGCGCAGCAACACATCCTGTCAGGCACATCACATCCTTAACCGTCCTTGGCGCTTGGATCTGCTCGATGGCCTTGATCTTGTCGGCGTTGGCTTCGATCCCACGATGGGATACAAAGAACCCAAGCAGCTTACCGGAGGGAACACCAAATACACACTTCTCCGTGTTGACCTTCATGTTGATCTTGTGCAGATTATCAAACGTCTCCTCCAAATCATGAATAAGGGTACCCTTATCCTTGGTCTTGACCACAATATCATCTATATAGGCATCTATGCTTCTGTGCGGCTGTGGCTCAAAACTAATCTGGATTGCCCTTGCAAAAGTGGACGCGACACTCTTTAATCCAAATGGAATACGGACAAAGCAGTACATACCACATGGGGTGATGAACAATGTCTTCTCTTCATCTTCCTTGGACATGAAGATTTTGTGATACCCAGAGTATGCATCCAGAAAGAGGAGAAAATCACAACCTGAAGGGGAGTCCACAATCTGGTCAATGCGCGGCAAGGGAAATGGGTCTTTTGGGCAAGCCTTGTTGAGATCCGTGAAATCTATGCAAAGCCTCCACTTTTTGTTAGCCTTCCGGAGTACCACTGGATTTGCCAACCACGTGGGATGCAGTACTCCTCTGACCAAACCAGCTGCCTCAAGCTTCTTGATCTCTTCTGCAATGAACTGCTGTCTCTCCGAGGCCTGCTTTCGAACTTTCTGCTTGATAGGTCGGGCATGTGGCAGACAGCAAGCTGGTGCTTGATTTCCTCCCTGGGAACACCGGGGATATCAGATTGTTGCGAGGAAAACACATCAATATTCGCCCACAAGAAGGCAACGAGCATGCTTTCCTATTTGTCATCAAGGGTGGTGCTGATAGTGAAAGTACCATCAACACCAGCCAGCCCTGCCGGGACCTTCTTCACTTGGGGTGTGGCAAAGTTGGATCTCTTGCTTTTAGAACACTCCAGCACGTCGTCAACGGGTGCCATGCACACGGTGGGGGCACGCTTCCCGGATACTTTGCCGGAGTCCCTACAACCTCTCTTCTTTCCTTTGCTTTCCTTCGAGGGAGCTCCCGCTGCCGCCGCCTCTGCCGCGACTTCGTCCCGGTACATCTTGTCTAGACAGATAATTGCATCCCTCTCATCTTATGGGATGTTGATGACTCCTAGTTGCCCAGGTATCTTCAAGGTGTTGTAGGCATAGTGGGATGCCGCCATGAACTTAGCCAAGGCCGGGCATCCAAGAATCCCATTGTACGGCAGGGGGAGGTCGACCACATCAAACACAATCCTCTCAGTCTAGTAATTCAGTTCTCCCCCAAATATTACCGGCAACGTGATCTTTCCCTTAGGACGGCTCCTATCGGGATTAACTCCTTGAAACGTGTCGGTAACCTTTAGCTCATCTTCTCCTATTTGAAGCTTGCTGATGACTGCCGGGGAAATCAGATTCAACTCGGCCCCGCCGTCACCCAACATCTTTGTGACCTTGAGGTTGCGGATTGTTAGGGAGACCAACAACAGCAAACATCCTACAGCAGTGGTACGGCTAGGATGATCCTCCTCGTCAAAGATGATGGACATAAGGGACCATTTGAGCGGTTTCCGGGCCTTTGGCTCTGGTTCCATGACATTGACCTCTCGTGCCCACAGCTTGAGCTGGCATTGAGAAGTGTGCAAAGATGCACCTCCGTCAATGCACATGGCGTCTGCGGCCTTCTGAAACTCTTGCTCACTGGTTTCCTCTTCATCCCAACCATCACTTTCATCTTCACAGGGTTCCTTCTCTCGACCTCTGGCGGGTTTTCCTTGATTCCGAAAGGGTTTGCAGGGGCGATTTACTTCACCACCCGGGCCCTTACCGCCAGCAACATTTTGATCTTTTTCCTTATCACGCTTCTCATATTCTGATCTCTGTTTCTTGACAAGCTGCTCAACTTGGTAACACTCTTGAAGGTCGTGGCCCTTGGTCTGATGAATCTTGTAGTACGACCCATCGCCTTTCCAAGCTTTCTCTGCAGCCGCAGCCTCACGGGAATCAGTGCACACGGCAGCTTCCTTGCCGAGGGCCTCAGCTTTGGCCTTCTTGCCAGTACTAGGCATACCATATCCTTCAATAGTCATCACTGCCTTATCTCATCACTTCTTACTATGCTTCTTGATCTTCTTTCTGACTGGTTGATTCGTCCTCATCCTCTGAATCAATGTTGGTGCAATCTTCCTCTCCGGGAAACCTCCTTCCCTCCTCCATCCGAGCACACTTATCCACTAATGTGTAAAGCTCATTCACATTCTTGGGCAAGCGCACGTTTATCTTGGAACGAATACAACAGTTGCGCACATTGGACTGGAAGGCAGCTATCACGGCTGTCGGATGGATATTTGGGATGTTTCTATGAACTTTGCTCAATCTCTGTAAATACTTACGTAGGGTTTCTCCTTCCTTCTGCTGGAGAAGCTGCCAATCGCTGGGCCTGCCAGGTTCTTCATGACCGCCGGTGAAGACGCCAATGAACTCGTCGCACATGTCAGCCCACGACGAAATGGAGTTCTTCGGTAGGTGCATCAGCCAAGACCTCACATTGGACTTGACGGCCAAAGGGAAGTAGTTGGCAAACCCGTTCTCATCTCTTCCCCCGGCAGCCTGAATAGCTATGGTGTAGATGCTCAGGAACTCTGTCGGGTTCAGCCTCCCATTGTACTTCTCAGGTATCTCTGGATTAAACGTGCAAACGGACAGCCAACGACTTGCCGCAGCTCTCATGCAAAGGCAGGGCAGCCAACCTCGAAAGGTAGGCACCCGCCAACACCAAGCGCAGGCTCGTCGACGTTGAGGCCCTCGCACCCGTCGTTGACGACGCGTGTGTCTCCTCTCCGCCCATCCTTCGGGGCTCAACATTGTCCTGGACTTACTCAAGGGCTAGAAGACGCCATCGAGACATCGTCGTGATCTTTATTCTGTTGCACTTGCGCTGGCTGCCGTGGTGGGGACTACACCGTGGGGATGGCCCCTTCCGTACGGTCAGTAGCATGAGCTGTTGCTGTCGCTTAGGGAGGTCGTGGCGGGCCAGCTCGCCGTGAGCGCCCAGTTTCAGTGAAACCGAGCAGGCTTCGGATGATGGCACACCATTTGTCCATCTGCTCGGCCACTGGAAGAAACCTCAGCAGTAGCTAAGCTCGCGCCATGGCCTCCGAGGTTGTGCTTGGCATGGGTGTCGATGAAGTCGACCGTACCATTGCGCGGGTACTGACGGTACCAGCGGTGGTAGTACTGCGCCCCAGCTGTCGCCTCGGGGCGACCACCTGGATGTGGTGTGGTGAAGGCGCTCGAGAGCCAGCGCCTCCGTCGGGCGCAGCAGCTTAGTCAGCCCGTCCCGGGAAAGGTGCGCCTGCTGAAACCGCACCCGTGGCGGGTCGGCCGGGGGCGGCGGTTCGCCCCGGTCCGAACCCTGTTGCTATGGTTGTGCCCGTCGGCGGGAGAGAGGGGCGCAGATGGAGTAACCCCCTCACCCCTACCTTGGGGAGCGTGGCCATCAGGGTGTTGCTAATGCTTCTCTCCTCCAGTGCCTGCTGCTCCTCCGTCGGCTGCCGGGGAAGTGGTGACTGTGCTGCTTGCCCCAACCACATCCCCAGCAGCGTCTGCATTCTCGTGCGCCCCTGCACTCCCCCAGTGTTAGAGGCCACGGGCGGCGGAGCCTTCGAGGTGGATGGATGAGCCGGAGGACCGGGTTTCTTCTATGGTGCCATGGGCGATGGCATCGTCGAAGACGAAGATGGTGATGAAGTCGATGCGCTGTGCACGCCTTCAGGTTCGCACAAGCGAGCTCCCTAGCTGGCGCGCCGAAGATGTCGTGGGAAACCATGTCCACCTGGACCAGGAGGCCCCTCTTGCTGGTTCGGCAGGGGGGCGACGCGTTGCACAAAGAGCGGACGAGTGTGGTGTAGCGCGGCAGGGATCACACAAGAAATTTAACCAGGTTCGGGCCGCCACGAGGCATAAAACCCTACTCCTGCTTTGGTGGATTGATGATGGAAAAGTTGGTGGTGGAGCTTAGTACACTTCCCCGGCAGGGGTTGCCTTGGGGCAACAACGACTACGCGCGTATGGGGGTGTGAGTTATCCAACTTTTGAACCCTTTCTACGATTTGCACGGACCTCCTTTTATAGATCAAGGGGTCACCACAATGGCAAAGTAGTCATTATGCACTGATATAATAGCAAACAATGCTATCATACCGAACTCTGCGGGCTGACAGGGCACATTAAATGCACCGCTTAGTGTCACATCGATGGTTGCCCAGCAAGGCTTTCCAGGTTATCTTGCCAGCTCCGCACCTGTGTGCTTGCACGTCACAAGATGGGTGTCATCTATGGGTTTTCCCTGTAAGGAGAGGCAGCCATGTGGCGAATGACTGCCACTATGTAACTTTGCAGCTTGACACCACAATGATCGACGACGTGGGTCATGATGGAGTGCTTGGTGAGGTGGTTTTGCCTTCGTGAGCCCCGGCAGGCCCTGCCGGGGCGCTTTGGTGATACGCATCTAACGTATCTATAATTTTTCGTTCCATGCTATTATATTATCTGTTTTGGATGTTTAATGGGCTTTAATATGCTCTTTTATATTATTTTTGGGACTAACCTATTAACCAGAGGCCCAGTGCCAGTTGCAGTTTTTTTGCCTATTTCAGTGCTTCGCATAAAAGGAATATCAAACGGAATGAAACCTTTGCGAGGATCTTTCTTGGAACAAATGCAATCCAGGAGACTTGGAGTGGAAGTTAGAGACGCAACGAGGCGGCCACGAGGTAGGAGGGCGCACCCAGGGGGGTAGGCACGCCCCCACCCTCGTGGGCCCCTCGTAGCTCCACCGACCTACTTCTTTCGCCTATATATACTCTTGTACCCTGAAAACATCCAGGGGAGCCACGAAATCACTTTTCCACCGCTGCAACCTTCTATACCGATGAGATCCCATCTTGGGGCATTTTTCGGCGATCTGCCGGAGGGGGATTCAATCACGGAGGGCTTCTACATCAACGCCATAGCTTCTCCGATGATGTGTGAGTAGTTTACCACAGACCTTCGGGTCCGTAGTTATGAGCTAGATGGCTTCTTCTCTCTCTTTGGTTCTCAATACAAAGTTCTCCTCGATGTTCTTGGAGATCTATTCGATGTAATACTTTTTGCGGTGTGTTTGCCGAGATCCAATGAATTGTGGGTTTATGATCAAGATTATCTACGAACAATATTTGATTCTTCTTTGAGTTCTTATATGCATGATTTGATATCTTTGCAAGTCTCTTCGAATTATCGGTTTAGTTTGGCCTACTAGATTGATCTTTCTTGCAATGGGAGAAGTGCTTAGCTTTGGGTTAAATCTTGCAGTGTCCTTTCCCATTGACAGCAGGGGCAGCAAGGCATGTATTGTATTGTTGCAGGATAAAAATATGGGGTTTATATCATATTTCTTGAGTTTATCCCGCTACATCATGTCATCTTGCTTAATGCGTTAATCTGTTCTTATGAACTTAATACTCTAGATGCATGCTGGATAGCGCTCGATGTGTGGAGTAATAGTAGTAGATGTAGAATCGTTTCGGTCTACTTGACACGGACGTCATGCCTATGTTCATGATCATGCCTAGATATTATCATAACTATGCGCTTTTCTATCAATTGCTCAGTAGTAATTTGTTCACCCACCGTAATATATGCTATCTTGAGAGAAGCCACTAGTGAAACCTATGGCCCCCAGGTCTATTTTACATCATATTAGTTTATCGTCAACTTGCCAATTTCTATCGCCGTTTATTTTGCAATTTTTACTTTCCAATCTATACAACAAAAATACCAAAAATACCAAAAATATTTATCTTATTATCTTTATCAGATCTCACTTTTGCAAGTGGCCGTGAAGGGATTGACAACCCCTTTATCGTGTTGGTTGCAAGGTTCTTGATTGTTTGTGCAGGTACTAGGTGACTTGCGTGTAGTCTCCTACTAGATTGATACCTTGGTTCTCAAAAACTGAGGGAAATACTTACGCTACTTTGCTGCATCACCCTTTCATCTTCAAGGGAAAACCAACGCATGCTCAAGAGGTAGCAAGAAGGATTTCTGGCGCCGTTACCGGGGAGATCTACGCTCAAGTCAAGACATACCAAGTACCCATGACAAACTCTTATCCCTCGCATTACATTATTTGCCATTTGGCTCTCGTTTTCCTCTCCCCCACTTCACCTTTGCCTTTTCTTCGCCTCTTTCCCGTTTGCTTTTCTTTCGCCACGGCCGAATCGAAAAGGGCGAAGGGTTCTCTCCCGGGTTTTAGTACTTTGGATAGTCCCTCTGTCCTCTCTAAGCTCATAAATAATGATGCTAGGGAAAGTCCTACCGGGGTTATCAATGATGGTTTGAATAATTTCAATGAAGATGATCCCGAAATTTTTCGTTATTTACTTGATGAGTCTTTGAAAGATGCTTGGGATAGGCTATTAAGGATCCGAGCCAGCTATGTGCCCCAATATCAAATTGAGATATACCTAAAAAGCTTTTATGTTGGCTTACTCTCTTCATTCAAGCAAGTTTTAGATTCTATTTTTGAAGGAGGTTTTCTTGAGGGGGATGCCATAGATACCTATGAAAAGATGAAAACTGTCGGCGTTCTGGGAACGGGGGTCCCCAGACTTGCCTGCCTGCGGCCCGCGGCGTGGCTCAACGGAGGCCCAGGACAGCCTATCTTTATCAACACAAGCTCGAGACCCTCGCGAGGGGCCAAGCCTCGCGGGGCGGACGACCAAGAGCTTCCTCAGGCATGGCCTTATCAGGCTGGCTCATGAGGAGGCGGAGAGTTCAAGGCAGGGTACCTCGCGAGGTGCCCATGACGCAAGCCATGACGATCAAGGGCGCCAACGAGGCCAGCCCGCCAGATCGTCTCCTCCTTTCCTCTTTGGTGCAAAGGGAGCGAGCGCAGCAGAGCGTCAAGCAAAGGCATCCGTTCCGTGCAACAAGACCAAGACCAGCCCCAACGGGCCGGAAGGGAGTCATCGTGGAGCCCAAGCAGGCATCATCACGAGCCTTTGGCGGCGAGGACCAACTTTAGTCGGGATATGTGTACCCGCTGTTCCCCTTCAAAATGGCCAATTTTTGGCGCCCTTCCCGCTCAATATTTGGGAAGAGGCCCATGGCCTTCGCCTATAAATAGGAGTAGCCACACTCGGAGTAGGGGGATCGGAGGGACGATCGGAGAGGAAGAGATCTGGCATTCGGAATCCAGAGAGAGAGATAGAGACCCGATCCTCAAGCTAGAGCGACGGAACACCACCTAGCAGTTCATCACACCCACCAAGAACAGACCCTCGCGAGGCTGTTCTTCCCTGTACTGTTCCTCATCAGCCCAAGAGGCAATCCACCACGCCACAAACTAGAGTAGGGTATTACACCACAACGGTGGCCCGAACTAGTATAAATCTCGTGTCTCTTATGCTGTTCTTCTTAGTAGTTTAGGCCCCTACGATTCGGCGAGGTACGAGACGGTGGAGGGTTGGATCTCCGCGCGCACCCCAGAGTTCGAACCTTAAGGGTCTGCCGGAAGCCGAAATCCGACATTTGGCGCGCCAGGTAGGTGCGCTGAATCCGCCTTCTGCCACCTCGTGTCTCGTCGCATCGTCATCACCATGTCTGGCGACCAAGCGGGCAACCCAGATCCTTGGGCGGCGTGGCCTGCCCAAGCAGAGCCGCTTGGCTCGGGCGACCCCGTGCCCCAGGCAGCTCGCGGTCCGCACGGCGCTGCGGGCCGCGGGCGACGCGGACAGGCTTCGACGGCTCTCACGTCGTGATAGGCGCGGTCGGCAGCAAGAGCCTCCAATCACGCCGCGACCACCTCACCGTACACCCGCCGGGAGCAGGCGAACTCGAGGGCCGCGCTCACGGTGGCCCGAGTGCTGCTGCAGTGCAGGCTGCTGGAGGGCAGCCGCGACGTGCTGCTGGAGCGAGTGGCGGAGCTCCTGGGCTTCGCCGCCTCGCGGGCTCACCCCTTCTGCACCCAGCTTCCATCTCAGGCTGAGGGCGGCCCGCACAGGGGCTCCACACGCGCCCGCGGGCTCCAAACCTACTCCAACACCTGCGAATCTGTCAGCGTCGGGCCGGCGGCGGGGTTGCCCCCGCCCCCGGCCTGCGGAGAAGAAGGACTCGACGTAACTCACGGCCCTGGTGGACCGCTGCGCCACCACCCTACGACGGGCGCGTCAAGCAGAGCAGCAAGGCACGCTCAGCACTACGGCGTGGCCTTCGGGATGACGGCGCCGGAAGAATACGTGCCCCACATGATGGACCAAGGGCACCCGCATGAGGGAGAACAGGACTCGCTCCTCAGCCCAAGCTGGGGGGACGAGGCGCCAGAAGCCGCGCTCTTCCAGGAGCCTCGAGACGGTCCCACTGGTCATGCCGGGGGCGACGATTATCGAGTACCGCTACTTCCTCAAGAGCAAACATACACTAACCACAGATCGCAGGAGGTACAGGTCGCCACGACAAGCGGCTGCCCCGCTCCCGCAGTCTCCTACCCCTCGGGAGGGGTGCGCAGGGGGCTGCCGGAGAGGGCAGAGATCCGCATCACCACCGCGGGCGTTCGGAGCAAGGCGTTCTCAGGGAGGTAGGCCCTCCGCTAGGGAGGTGCCTCGAGCCTGCCTCGGGCGGAGGACCCGTGGTCGTCGGGGAACTGGCTGGCGACCGCTCTACCCCATCGGGCGGCGCCTGGTTTCGGTCGTCGTTGATGGCACTAGAATGTGGTGCAAGGCGGGCCTCGTCTGGGCGATATGAAGCAAGGCCAAGACTGTGAAGAAGGCCCAAAGTGCTCGTGAAGCTTCGCCGCCCGTGACACTCTCACGTAATAATGAGTGGGGCTGTACATGCCCCGGAGTCTCAGGGTGCCGGCCTCAGCCCTGGGCTCCCTCCCACACCAGTGGCAGCACTTAGCTCCTTGTTGGTGAGAAGACGCCCAAGACTAGACTAGGTGCTGGACGCGGCTTTTCTTCTGCTTTCTTAGCCTTTCCATCCGATTGTCGCTTTCCCCATTGGATTTAAGTTGGATTCGAATTTGAGATTTGCGTGTGTTCGGGGAAGGGGTGCTTAGTCTCGTTCGAGCAAATCTCTCGATTTTCGGTTACAACTCCGCCTCAGCTGCCTCCCCTCGCGAGCCCCTCGCGAGCCGGGCCAGGCCTAGCTTGCATGCAGCCCAGCCTGTCGCCGCCACGTCCTCTCCGGAGGCTTTTGTACTGCAGGTCCTACGGATTCGATCAGGAGACACTCAGATCGCCTCAACCTCCCACAGGCTATCTCGGGGCTCGTACGAAACAAAGGTAAATCAGCCAACTAGCACGTCGCTTAGCCAACCACTTGGCGCGGGCGTATGGGCGATGTAACACCTGCTAATACGAAGAACACAAGTTTTACATGAGGGGCTCCCCCTCCCAAAATGCTCTCACAACCATCAGGCCAAAACCTGAGTTCTATTCATGCAGTGTAACGGAACAGGGACAATACATAATCAGTCGGATAAATCCCCCAATGCGTCCTCAGGAGCACCTCCCAAGCCGTTGCTGGCGTCGCTGGCCTCGCCATCGCTGTCTGCATGGTCGCCGGCGGCATCTGGGCCGTTCACCACGCCGCCCTCATCCGCGGCCACGACCATGCCGTCGTTGTCCGAAGCGAAGGCCCGGACGAGGGCATCCACGTTGTCTTCCACCCAGTGCGCCAGGTCGCCCGGACGGCCTGGGGAACTGGGGCGATGGCTGCGTCAAAATCGAAGTGGGGTTCCATGTCCCGGAGATGGCTGAAGACACGAGAAAAGGCGTGCCCGAGCAGCGCGCGGCTCCTCTCCTCCACCAACCTGTTGGCCCTGACCGACCGCGCCTCCAGCCGCGCCACCACGTCGGTGAAGAACTGAAGATTGCCGGCATAGTTAACCACGTGCGGCTCGCCAACTGCCGCCTCGCAGATATTACCCAAGGCTGTGTTGGCTCTTTCCCGGAGCGTGGCGAGCATGGGACGGTGCTCATGCTCCAGATCTGCCGACGCATCTCGGCCCGCGATTACGGCGCGCTGACGGCCTCGGCCTCCTCCACCCGTTGGCGAAGAAGGAGCGCCTCGGCCCGAGAGGTGGTGGACTCCCTCTGCGCCACCTCGAGGGCGGCTCAAGAGCATCGGACCGCCGCGTCGCCTCCTCCAGCTTGGCCTCAAGGCAGCAGTCCTGCCCTCGGCCTCGGCCTTGATCAACCCCAGCCGCTCCTCAAACTCGCGCCGAGGTTCGAGCGCTGGCGCCGCCGTCGGCGTCCGACCTCCTCCAGACGCGGGCTTCCCGTGCCGCGACCTCATCCTCTGCCCGCCGCCAAGTGCTCCCTCGTCTCCAAGCGCCAGACTGCGTGCGCTGCTCGGGCGGCTTCAAGCGTCGGCACCTCCTCACGCTCGGAGCTCCGCCGGGTCGCCGGAGGCCACCTTCATCGACGCAAGGGCTGCCTCGCGCAGCTCCACTTGTTCCTCCAGTGAGTGGCACCGGGCCAGGAGTTCCCGTGCCCGCTCCTCCGCTGCCTCTCGCCGCCTGTTAGCTGCCCGGGCCTCCTCGACGGCCCGAGAACAGGCCTCCCGAGAGGCTGCCAGCGACGCCTTGGCCTCTTCATCAACAAGATCGCGCTGGTAGCGCAAGGGCGGCAGCGCCCTCCAGCTCACTCCTCTCTGCGGCCAGGCGCAGGCCCTCGGCCTCAAGGAGCGCGTCTACGTCAGCAAGCTCTTCACCAAGACGGCTCACCGCGTCAGCCGCCCTTCGAAGAAATCCTTGGCAAAGGGCGCGGCGCTCCCGGGCGCGCTCGAGCACGTCCTCCACACCATCAACCGCCCGAGACGGGCGCCGGGAGCCACGAATCAACACTCCCCCTCCGGCCAGGGGGCTGGGGGCTGGCACCCTCGCGACGGCCGGGCACGCCGCGCCAGAAGCCCGGCCTGGGGCCAGCCCATCCCCAGACGAGGGGCGCAGGAGGCGCCTCAGCCAATCGCCGTCCACGACCAGGCGAGAAGCCCACGGCAGGCTAGCTATGCCACGGGAAGGCTCGCGAGGAAGGATTGCGAGGCGCGCAGGGCCACGACACGCCTCGGGACGGTTCACCTCCCCGGTCGCCCTCACCACAAGGGCTCCACTGCTTGGAGCACTCAAGGACGGGGGAGGGGGCGAAGCCGGGGAGGACGGCTCCTCACCCGTCTCCGTGAGCTCGGCAGGAAGGGGCCTGCAGGGCAAGGATCAGTACAAGCAGCAGAAGAATCAGGAGCTGGAGAAAGAAAAGGCTTACTCATCAGTGGCGAAGTACTTCCTGCGCTTCAGCAGGCGACAAGGGTAATCATCGCCCAGGGCCTCCCTTCTCTTCCGGAGGGCCTCGAAGTTCACGCGGAAGCGACCCAAGATTTGAGCGCAGGGGTCAGCCTGCGGCGAGGGAGGAGCATCAAGGCGACCCGCGCTGTGGGCGTCCGCCTGACGCGCGCTGCTGATCGCCTCACCAAGAGAAGCAGCAGGGGCCTCGGGGGCTCCATCCGCAAGCGCTACGGGTGGCTGCCTGCTGCCCTCAGCCGCGGCGGCATGAGCCTCAGGAGCTACCCCCTCATGAGCATCGCCCGGCGCTGTCACCCCGGCGGAGGTCCCTTCAGCCTCTGGCGGCTTGTGCCTCCCTGCTCCACCACTTGAGGAGGAGCCGCCTTGGCCGACTGGAAGGGCTGTCACCATCACTGGATTCTCGCGAGGCCCCTGGAGACCAGCGGGGCGCGGCCCCCATTCGTCGAAGATAGGCATCTGGTTCACCAAATCACCCCTGTTCTGGCAGAGGTACAGCAAGGCCCCTTGATGCCGGATGCCACCGGGGTTAGGGTCGCCAGTCAGGACCAGGAGCACTTTCCTTAGCGCTTCAGGCGTCAGGTCTTCTTCCTGGAGCCTCATACGATCACCAGTTCACCAAGGCCCACATCCGGTGGGAATGGCGTTGGAGAGGAGCAATGCGGCGATCAGAACTCCTTCACCACCTTGGGCGCTGTTACAAGCAGCGACCTTAGGAACGCCAAGCGGCGCCAGACAAAGATGAGCCGAGGGCTTGAAAGCGCCTCCCGGCCCCACCTGAATTGGGGACAGCAAAGCGAGGTTGGCTCCGATAGCGGGGGTTGGGCACCCCACATCCACGCATGACCACCTCTCGCGGAACTCAGCCGCGGGCGGAGGCAGGCTGAAGTCGATCCCTGAGGCCGCTGTCTCAGGCGCGGCGACGAAGCTCACGCACGCCGAGCATTGAGTGGGGTCGACAAGGCGCAGAGAGAAGAAGTGGCGCAGCAAGGCAACCGAAGGAAGGATGCCCATCATTGCTTCGCAAACAAAGGCGAAGACCGAGAGGAGAGTGATGGACTCAGGACCCAGATGCATCATGTGGATCTGATAGTGGGAAAGCACGGCATTGAAGAAATCAGAGAAGGGGGGAACCAGCCCCGCCCATAGGGCGTCAGCGAAATACCGGACCTCGGTGACTATCCTGTCGATGGAGAATTGGGACGCGGGCCAGGCCGTCGTCCTCCCGCATTCGTTGAAGGAGGTGGCCAGAGCCAAACTAACCTTGCCCAAGCTCTCTAGATTGAGTATGATCGACGGGTCGACAGCGGAGGCCGCCGGCGGCGGCGAGCGAGGCGGAGGCACATGTTTCTTCCCTTTCCCCTTCTTCGTCGGAGCCATGGCGATTGAAAGGGGGGGGAGAGATTCGAGATTGGATTGGAAATGGAAGCTGGAGTTCAAGAGAGGGAAGGACAGGGGCGCACAAGCAGCAGAGAGGAGAACGGATGTGTACAGCAGCGTGTCCGCCTAGCAAGGCACGAAAAAAGGAGGCGTGGGGGAACAGTGCCGCCCACGTCCAATCAACCGCCACGCGTCGCCCAAGGCCACAGGCTGTTAGGGGCCCGTGGACGCTCGTGACTTGCCCTTTCGCCTCTCTGCTCGGCCAAGTTCGGCGCGCCGTGGGCCAGGGGCTCTTGTCGGCGTTCGGGAACGGGGTCCCAGACTTGCCTGCCTGCGGCCCGCGGCGTGGCTCAAAGGAGGCCCAGGACAGCCTATCTTCATCAACACAAGCTCGAGACCCTCGCGAGGGGCCAAGCCTCACGGGGCGTACGACCAAGAGCTTCCTCAGGCACGGCCTTATCAGGCTGGCTCATGAGGAGGCGGAGAGTTCAAGGCAGGGCACCTCGCGAGGTGCCCATGATGCAAGCCTTGATTTACCAAAGGCGCCTGGGCCGGGCCAAATTTCACGCAGCCCCTCCTTTCCTCTTTGGTGCAAAGGGAGCGAGCGCAGGCGAGAGCATCAAGAAAAGGCATCCGTTTCGGTGCAACAAGACCAAGACCAGCCACAACGGCTTGAAGGGAGTCATCGTGGAGCCCAAGAAGGCGTCATCACCAGACCCTTTGGCAGGCGAGGACCAACTTTAGTCAGGATAAGTGTACCCGCTGTTCCCCTTCAAAATGGCCAATTGTTGGCGCCCTTCCCGCTCAATATTTGGGAAGAGGCCCAGGGCCTTCACCGATAAATAGGAGTAGCCACACTCAGGGTAGGGGGATCGGAGGGACGATCGGAGAGGAAGAGATCTGGCAGTCGGAATCCAGAGAGAGATAGAGACCCGATCCTCAAGCTAGAGCGACGGAACACCACCTAGCAGTTCATCACACTCACCAAGGACAGACCCTCGTGAGGATGTTCTTCCCTGTACTGTTCCTCATCAGCCCAAGAGGCAATCCACCATGCCACAAACTAGAGTAGGGTATTACACCACAACGGTGGCCCGAACTAGTATAAACCTCGTGTCTCTTGTGTTGTTCTTCTTAGTAGTTTAGGTCCCTGCGATTCGGCGAGGTACGAGACGGTGGAGGTTTGGATCTCCGCGCGCACCCCAGAGTTCGAACCTTAAGGGTCTGCCGGAACTCGAAATCCGACAAAAACCATATTTGGGCACCCCATGAGTGAGAAGGTTGAATCCACCTTTCTTTTGTGCTTTTATCAAAATGAAATTATCAAAGAGATGAAGGCTAGCTTAGATGCAAATTTCCGTAGCGTGCTTAATCTTTATTCCACCATTAATGGCCACGTGCTTTCTCAAAATAGAAAGATAAATTCTATAGATAAGAAATTTTCTCTTTTCTTTCCCAATACCAAAGATGGCAATACCTAGATCTATTCTTGTTTTTATGCCTAGCTAGGGGCGTTAAACGATAGCGCTTGTTGGGAGGCAACCCAATTTTATTTTTGTTCCTTGCTTTTTGTTCCTGTTTAGTAATAAATAATTCATCTAGCCTCTGTTTATATGTGGTCTTATGTTTTAATTATTTTTTGTGCCAAGTAGAACCTTTGGGAAGACTTGGGTGAAGTCTTTGCAGTCTTGCTGTAAAAAACAGAAACTTTAGTGCTCACAAGATTAGCTGCCATTTTTTACTGGAGAGTTCTTTTAGGTTGATTATTTTTTCAGATGATTAATAGACAAATTACTCACGTCCACCAATTTATTTCAGAATTTTTGGAGTTCCCGAAGTATACGTTTGATACAGGTTACTACAGACTGTTCTGTTTTTGACAGATTCTGTTTTTCGTGTGTTGTTTGCTTATTTTGATGAATCTATGTCTAGTATCGGGGGGTATGAACCATAGAGAAGTTGGAATAAAGTAGGTTTAACACCAATATAAATAAATAATGATTTAATTACATTACATTAAATTAGTGGTTTGTTTTCTTATACTAACGGAGCTCATGAGATTTTCTGTTTAAGTTTTGTGCTGTGAAGTTTTCATGTTTTTGGGTAAAGATTTGATGGATTTTGGAATAAGGAATGGCAAGAGCCTAGCTTGGGGATTCCCAAGGCACCCCAAGGTAAAATTCAAGGACAACCAAAAGCCTAAGCTTGGGGATGCCCCAGAAGGCATCCCCTCTTTCGTCTTCGTCTATCGGTAACTTTACTTGAGGCTATATTTTTATTCACCACATGATATGTGTTTCCTTGGAGCCTCTTGTATGATTTGAGTCTTTGCTTTGTATTTTACCACAATAATCCTTGCTATACACACCTTTTCGGATAGACACACATGAATCAGAATTTATTAGAATACTCTATGTGCTTCACTTATATCTTTTGAGCTAGATAATTTTGCTCTAGTACTTCGCTTATATCTTTTTAGAGCACGGTGGTGGTTTTATTTTATAGAAATTATTGATCTCTCATGCTTCACTTGTATTATTTGATAATCTTTTACAACAACATGGTATTTTTCTTTGGCTATAAAATTTGTCCTAATATGATGAGCATCCAAGATGGGTATAATAAAAACTATCATATAAAGTGCATTGAATACTATGAGAAGTTTGATTCCTTATGATTGTTTTGAGATATGAAGATGGTGATATTATAGTCATGCTAGTTGATTAGTTGTGAATTTGAGAGATACTTGTGTTAAAGTTTGTGATTCCCGTACCATGCACGTATGGTGAACCGTTATGTGATGAAGTCGTAGCATGATTTATTTATTGATTGTCTTCTTTATGAGTGGCGGTCGGGGATGAGCGATGGTCTTTTCCTACCAATCTATCCCCCTAGGAGCATGCGCGTAATACTTTGTTTCGATAACTAATAGATTTTTGCAATAAGTATGTGAGTTCTTTATGACTAATGTTGAGTCCATGGATTATACACACTCTCACCCTTCCACCATTGCTAGCCTCTCTAATACCGCACACCTTTTGCCGGTATCATACACCCACCATATACCTTCCTCAAAACAGCCACCATACCTACCTATTATGGCATTTCCATAGCCATTCCGAGATATATTGCCATGCAAGTTTCCACCATTTCGTTTATTATGACACGCTCCATCATTGTCATATTGCTTTGCATGATCATGTAGTTGACATCGTATTTGTGGCATGGCCACCGTTCATAATTCTTTCATACATGTCACTCATGATTCATTGCATATCCCGGTACACCGTCGGAGGCATTCACATAGAGTCATATTTGTTCTAAGTATCGAGTTGTAATTCTTGAGTTGTAAGTAAATAAAAGTGTGATGATCTTCATTATTAGAGCATTGTCCCATGTGAGGAAAGGATGATGGAGACTATGATTCCCCCATAAGTCCGGATGAGACTCCGGACGAAAAAATAAAAGAGGCCAAAGAAGCCCAAATAAAAAAAGTGACCAAAGAAGCCCACCATAAAAAAATGATGAGAGAAAAAGAGAGAAGGGACAATGTTACTATCCTTTTTCCACACCTGTGCTTCAAAGTAGCACCGTGATCTTCATGATAGAGAGTCTCTTATTTTGTCACTTTCATATACTAGTGGGAAGTTTTCATTATAGAACTTGGCTTGTATATTCCAATGATGGGCTTCCTCAAAATGCCCTAGGTCTTCGTGAGCAAGCGAGTTGAATGCACACCCAGTTAGTTTCTTTTGTTGAGCTTTCATACACTTATAGCTCTAGTGCATCCGTTGCATGGCAATCCCTACTCAATCACATTGATATCTATAGATGGGCATCTCCATAGCCTGTTGATACGCCTAGTTGATGTGAGACTATCTTCTCCTTTTTGTCTTCTCCACAACCACCATTCTATTCCACCTATAGTGCTATGTCCATGGCTCACGCTCATGTATTGCGTGAAAGTTGGAAAGGTTTGAGAACATCAAAGTATGAAACAATTGCTTGGCTTGTCATCGGGGTTGTGCATGATTAAATACTTTGTGTGATGAAGATAGAGCATAGCCAGACTATATGATTTTGTAGGGATAAATCTCTTTGGCCATGTTATTTTGAGAAGACATGATTGCTTTATTAGTATGCTTGAAGTATTATTATTTTTATGTCAATATTAATATTTTGTCTTGAATGTTTCGGATCTGAACATTCATGCCACAATAAAGAAAATTACATTGAAAATTATGTTAGGTAGCATTCCACATGAAAAATTCTGTTTTTATCATTTGCCTACTCGAGGACGAGCCGGAATTAAGCTTGGGGATGTTGATACGTCTCCAACGTATCTATAATTTTTTATCGTTCCATGCTATTATATTATCTGTTTTGGATGTTTAATATGCTCATTTATATTAGTTTTGAGACTAACCTATTTGTAGGATCAAAAGTATGTCTAGAGGGGGTGATTAGACTACTTGACCAAATAAAAATCTAGCATTTCCCCAATTTTAAGTCTTGGCAGATTTTAACAACTTAGCACTAGTCAAGCAATCAATCTACACATGCAAGTCTAAGAGTACAGTAGCGGAATGTAAACATTGCACATGAAGGTAAAGGAAGGAGTTTGGAGGGAGCAAACGCAATGTAGACACGGAGATTTTTTGCGTGGTTCTGATAGGTGGTGCTATCGTCCATCCACATTGATGGAGACTTCAACCCACGAAGGGTAATGGTTGCGCGAGTCCACGGAGGGCTCCACCCACGAAGGGTCCACGAAGAAGCAACCTTGCCTATCCCACCATGGCATCGCCCACGAAGGACTTGCCTCACTAGGGTAGATCTTCACGATGTAGGCGATCTCCTTGCCCGTACAAACTCCTTGGTTCAACTCCACAATCTTGACAGAGGATCCCAAGTGACACCTAACCAATCTAGGAGACACCACTCTCCAAAAGGTAATAGATGGTGTGTTGATGATGAACGCCTTGCTCTTTTGCTTCAAATGATAGTCTCCCCAACACTCAACTCTCTCACACCGATTTGGATTTGGTGGAAAGATGATTTGAGTGGAAAGCAACTTGGAGAAGGCTAGAGATCAAGATTCATATGGTTGGAATGGAATATCTTGACCTCAACACATGAGTAGGTGGTTCTCTCTCAGAAAATGTATGATGGAAGTGTAGGCATGTTACGATGGCTCTCCTCATGAGTGAAGAGTGGGTGGAGGCATATATAGCCTCCACACAAAATCTAACCATTACACACAAATCACCAAACTTGGTGGGACCGAATAATGAAACTCGGTCAGACCGATTTGGTTCAAAATGTGAACGTTAGGCTTTTCGGTGGGACCGACATGTCAACTCGGCGGGACCTATTTCATTAGGGTTAGGGCATAACATAATATCGGTTAGACCAATTACACAAACTCGGTGGGACCAATTTTGGTAATAAGCTAACCAAAGAGTTGGCCAGGCAAACTCGGTGGAACCAATTCGCTCATCTCGGTGAGACCGAAACGTTCTGAAAGGGAAATAGAGAGTTTGCATTGCGAACTCAGTGGGACCGATCGCTTATCTCGGTTGGACCGAAATGTTAGGAAGGGATACAGAGAGTCTGCAATCCCATCTCGGTGAGACCGAGATCCCTATCGGTAAGACTGAAGTGACTAGGGTTTTGTGGCAGTGGCTATGTCAACTGAACTCGGTGGCGCCAGATAGAATGTTTCGGTGGGGCCGAGTTTGACTTTTGCTTTGGGACATATGTGGATATGAGAAAGTGGTTTAGGGTTTTGGAGCATATCACTAAGCACTTTGAGCAAGTAACCCATTAAGCAACACCTCATCCCCTTTTAATAGTATTGGCTTTTCCTATGGACTCAATGTGATCTTGGATCACTAAAAGTAAAGTGTATAGTCTTGAGCTTTGGAGCTTGAGGCAATATTTTGTCCTTAGCATTTTGAGGGGTCCACATTCCTAATCCATGCCATGCCAATCATTAAGATTTCCTGAAATATTTATGTTTAAGTAGCATTAACTCAATGAGCTATATGTTGTTAATAATTACCAAAACCACCCAGGGATAGTTGCACTTTCAATCTCCCCCTTTTTGGTAATTGATGACAACATACAGATCAAAGCTTCGACAAATGATAATAAAATTGAAATACATCATCACTTTGAGAAATATGTGATAAGCAAGAGCTCCCCCTAAATTTGTGCACTATTTAAGATTTGCTTTTGAATGCAAATGCACAATTGATTAGGATCATGGGTCACTGTTCCATGTCACATACATCTTGGTGGAGCGCTCAAGATGATGAAAATTAAAATTATGCACTCATCACCAAGCAAAGGAATGATCATATAAGAGATGTAAGAGATAATATCATCCAAGCAAGCATTAAAGTAGCATATGATCAATCACATGACCAAGCAAGTATCTCACATAGACATAGAATATCAACCAAGGACACAAAAAGTACAACCAAAAGCAAGAGAGACAAAGAAGCAAAACATTCTCTCTCGAAGCCTATGATCCATACACTTCTCCCCCTTTGGCAACAAGTTACCAAAAAGTTCGAAAATGCATAGTGTGATACGTCTCTCAGGCTTGGTCTTCGGGAGGTGGTGTAGAGAGAACTCCAAGGACTAAGGCATCTGTTGATGTAGTTGGAGCTGGTGGAGTGGCTGCTGGAGGTGGCACTGAAGCTGTAGCTGCTGGTGCTGACGCTGTAGCTCTAGTATCTGGTACTGGCACTGCAGCAGACCTCTGACCTCTAGGCACTCGCTGAAAAGCATCAGTTGTTGCCTTCCCTTTCCTCTCTTTTGCTTCCTCCTGGAGCTGCTCAACTGCTATTTGTATCTCAGTAACCTTCAGATCAAGATCATAATTTTTTTTTTCATTATGATCCTCTCCAAGCTCTCCTGGTTTTGAGTCAGGGTGGCCTAGCCCTTCTGAATCCTCAAAGTAGATTGGAACAGATATGCTAGCTGATCTTGCTTGCTCTTCAAGAAAACTTGAGATGCTTTCTCAACACTTGGCATCTTGGCAGCTTTCTCTGCTTTAGATTTAGCTCTCTTCTCTTGTGCTTGAGCTGATGATGGTTCATCCTCATTTATCACAACCTTGTTGTCTTCAACTTCAGGATATAGAGGTAGATGCTCCTTGTCCAACAAGTATGTTCCTGTGACCATCTTAGCATTGATGAGCTCCTGAATATTTGGAGCATACCCACAACTTATCTTTTGGTCAACAACTGTCCTCTTGATTGTCTCTACAATCAGGCTCATGACCTTAAACTTTTGAGGGACATCAAAGATCTGCAATAGGTTGATAGAATGTCCTCTAATCATCCTGTGATCTCCTGACTTCGGTAGCAAAGTGTGCCTTAGGATGGTGTTGATGGTAGGGAAACCAGACAACAAGTAATGTACAAACCCAAGCTTGTGTGTCTCCAAAGCTTTATCAGGGATCTCTTTGTACATGTTTTCCATTGAGTTATGGTCTTTCTTCTTCTTTCCATACACATCCAAGTCATCCTCATGTTCTTCTGGAGCATTGATGAATTCAACCCATTCTTCAACAGTAGATTGGTACCTTGTACCTTCAGACATCCATACTATCTTCCCATCTCGATAGAAGTGGGCAGTGGAGTAAAACTACATGATTAGCTCATCATTCCACTTTGTGAGCTTCTGCCCAACAAACTTATCTACTCCACAAGATTTGAATTGTCATAAACTCCTGGGAAGTGGTCTTCTTTCTCCATGATGTAATCCCAATCAACCCATCTCATGTCACAGACAATTGGTTTCTTGTCAAGCAAGATAGTATCGTAGAAGTCTTGTTGTTGTTTTGTATGAAACCTGTAGTCAACTGCAGTCCTCCTCCTCATAGCATAGGGATCATACTGTCTCCACAATCTTAGTCCAACATCTTTTCTAATGTGTATGTCCTCAGCCACTTGATGAGCATCATTGTGATCTGGAATTTTGGGTTTCAGTTTTCTCAAAACAAGAGACTCATCATCCTCTTCTTCAGCTTGAGGCACTGGGGCCTTGTTCTTCTCTTCTGCAGGAATGCTCCTGGTGTTCCTCTTGGGCTTTGGGGGTTTTTGAGCTTGAGCTTTGGGAGCAGACTTGGGCTTAGATGGAGTAGCCCCTAACTTAATAGCATCTCCCATAAGCTTCCGAGCTTTGGGTGCTGGTGCAGCATGCTCTTCTTCTTCCTCTTCTTGAGAATCTTTACCATAGTTGATTTTCCAAGAACTTTTGCAGTAGTAGTTCTTGCCCTCTTATTTTTCTTATCATCTCCTGCTGCTTCACCATAATCTGATTCTATGGTGAATTTCATGGTTTCCCCTGTTGGAACTTTCCTTGGCTTTGACATTGGGATTCTTCTGGCAGGTGCCTTCTTGTTCAAGCCTGGCTTTGTTGCAGCGACTGTGCCATACTCCTTCTTCAAAACTTTCTTCCTTGAGGTGGCCTCATCCTCAACAGCCACATAGTCCTCATCCTTAGAGGCTGAGTTTCTCTTCTTCCTCGCTCTAGTGGCTGGCTTGGGCAAGTTACTAGGTGTGCTCCTACTGCCCTCATCATAGCTTCTTGAGGGATCTGAACCCTCACTCATTTACACTTCTTCCTCGGATCTGTTCTGACTGTCACTCTGGTCAGACATCTTGGAAAACACACTGACAGCAGACCCTGTGAAAAGATGTAGATGAGGTAGAGTGGATGAGCATCACAAAGTGCAGAGTTTTTGCAAAACAGATGACTTAATAACTTAGTTTCAGTTCTTCACAGAAAGCATTTCGGAGCTACTGATTTGTTAAACTCGGTGATACCAAAGCAATTTTGGAACCTAAACTAGTGAACTCGGTCAGACTGAGTCATAGTTCGGTGACCCCGAGATTGCTAGGGTTTCACAAAGAGTCAAACTCGGTCGCACCGATTCGTAATGTTCGGTCGGTCCGAAAACGCATGTGCAATGGCCTAAGCCAAATCGGTGAGACCAATTTCTACAACTCGTTCGGTCCGAGATGAGTTCGGCAGAGACCTAACCCTAAATTTTCGAATCTAATCTAACCTACGGGATGTTTTCTGTGGATAGATTGTTTGCATATGTGGTAAGGATAATGGAAAAGCAATGTGCTAGGAATCAGAGTTAAGGAATTAGCACATAGAGTCGAACTCATACCCTAGTTCGGCGGAGTTCGCTACGGCGGTAATGGTGGAGAAGATTTCCGTTGACGACGATGGAAACCAGTGGTGGGAGGTCGCTGGCGGCGAGGAGACGATCCGGAGACCCGAGGAGGCAGAGCAGGACACACGCGCGGGCTGAGGAGTTTGAAGAAATTTCCAAAATCTCACCCGTGGGTTTATATATCCCGACCCTGTCGGTGTGACCGAGTGGAACAACTCGGTGGCACCGAGATGCAGAATCGCAAGCGGTTACTGCAACTCGGTGTGACCGAAAAGTTCAAATCGGTTGCACCGAGATGGAAAACCTAGATCAACTTAGTGAACTCAGTGTGACCGAAGTGGATGACTCGGTCATACCGAAATGCACAAAGAGGTTTTGGAAGTTTAAGTCTATGATGAATCAGGGACTCCGAGTGCTCCTCACACAGAGTGGTTCAAATCTGACTTGATCAAACTTTGTGATGTAGCATGAATAGAGTTTGAGACGAGAAAAGCATAGATAGCTAGAGGGAGTTCTTAGGCATTCTTGTCCATCCATTTGGCAAAATAGAAAAAGCCAAATATTAAAAACAACAAATGGATGTCCTCGAATGAGTAAAATATGCAACCAACATGCTCACACAATAAAATGGCAAATGAAATATGTGACAAAGCATGCACAAAACTCTAGCATCTATCAAGCAATTGGCGGTGACTAGGTCATCTATATATGAGTATATTGACTTAGGAGTCAAATGAGAACACTTGATCATAGGTCATACTCATCGTTTAAGCACAAGTGGGGTTACCACTTTTACATAAAGCATTGTTGTGTTCACACCATTAGAGTTGCTTTAGCTCAATTGATTAGAGTAAAGCTCCCCCTAGATGTGATATCCCCCCTAAGCGGGATGAACTAACCTTGGGTTTTGTCGATGATGACTTCATGTAGGTGTCGAAGATGTGGATGCTCAATGTTGATGTAGATTGTTTGGAGCAATCCATTGGAGTGAGTTGCACTTTCAATACCTAGACGGTTTAGTCCCACAAGGAACAAACAAGGATATCCATACACATAGAGTGATTTACACATAGATGATGTCCATGAAAGCATTAGGTTACCTTGTCCCTTGTCTTACCAACAAGAGGGTTTGTGACTACTTGAACTAGTGCAAGGTGTGGAAGTTGTTTGCACATGTCCTCGCCAAAGAATATGAGTGAAATATGTTGGCGGAGTCACCCTCAAGAACTCTCTAGTTCTTCTTCTTTGGGATCCACACCATCTTGATGGGAATCCGTGGAGTTGTAGTCGTACTTGATGTAGTAGAACTTGATGTATGTAATGCCCTGAAATCCGATGCCCCAGGTGTCTTCCAGTTACTCGCCGTCGTTGCCATGTCATTTGCTTGCGTGTTGCATTTTGACATGTCATCATCTGCATTGCATCCTCATGTTTTTTCAAAACTTGCATCCATCCCGGTCTCCAAGTTCTCTCTGTTGTCCGTTCTGAGCTCTTTCACACTCGCACGCGCCCGCGCACGTCCGAAATATTATTTTTATAAGTTGCTGAAAAATGTTCTCGGAATGGGATGAAACTTGGCGAGCGGTCTTATTATAGTGTAGGTAGACCGCCTGTCAAATTCCAGCGCATTCGGAGTCCGTTTGATAGCCCAACCGTCGTCTCAGAACGGCACTGCTGCGGTTTATTCACGGACATTTTTGGTCTCCGGAAACCCGTGCCGGGCTGCCATTCTCCCTCTCTCCTCAGCCCAAGGCCTCTTCTACACAGTCCACTAGCCCCACCGAGGCCTACCCACACCCCCTCCGCTCCGTACCATCCGATGGCAATCGAACGGCTCCGAGACGGCCTCAAACCCCCTCTCCTCGCCCCTCTTCCTATATATAGACGTCCTCCCTTCCTTATCTGGGTAAAACCCTAGTCTAACCCTACCTCTAGCCTCCCCTAACCCTCAGTCGCCGCCACCTCCCCACCTCTGCCTCGTTTTCCGCACCGGCGAAGCCCTTCGCCACCACTTGTCGCGCCTCCATTAGCCCCGCCACCGTTGACCGCGCCCTCCTCCAACCCGCGCGCGCCATGTGTCCTAACCATGTGACCTCCTCCGCCGCAGCCCGCGCGAGACCCGCGAAACCCAGATCGGGGCCCGCCGGAGGCCGTCTGGGCCCAGGGCAACCGCCGCCCGATCAAGGAAGGCCTTCGCCTGGAGCCCCACGCCTGCCTCGAAGCTCCGCCTGAGCACCGCCACCAGCGCCCGATCCCCGCCGGTGACTAGCGGCTCGCCGCCTGTGAGCGCCAGGTCGCGTTGCCCCGCCTCTCTCCTTTCCCTCCGTCCTCCCTCCCCCTCACCTCTCTCTCTCTCTCGCGCAGGAGCAAGGAGGCCGCCGCCATGGACGACCTCGAGCTCCACCGTCTCTGGGTCCGCCTCCCCCTCGCCTCTGTCGACCTCACCGTGGCCGCGGGAGGAAGGCAGCCGCCGGATCCGCCCCGTCTCCGTCGTCCGCTGACGTCCCGCCTCGCCGGAGTCGCGGCGTCGCCCCTGCCTCGCTCGATCCAGGCGGGATCGAGGAGGAGGACGAGCCCAGCCCTGCGTGGGCCCCGCCGCCTACCCGGTCCGTCTGCTTCGCGCTGGCCCGATCCACCGTTGTCCTGGGCCGAGCCCAGTGGTGAGCCTCGCCCCGCTATCCGTCGCCCTGAGCGCTGCATAGTCACCACCGCTCACCCATTTTTTCTGAAAATAGCCAAGTCCTCAGTTTTCATCAGCATCATGTGTGCATGTTTGTCCTGCTGTAACTTCGTGCTCGTAGCTCTGATTTGTGCATATGATATGTCGTAGTGTTCATCATGTGATGCTCTTAACTTTATTATACTGTGGCATGCTTGTTTGAGTTCATCTTTATGCCCTAATCATCATTGCAAGAGTGCTATATGATGTTAACCTGCTTAGACTGTTATAACTTGTTGTTTCGTCTTTTTCGTTGCATTTTGTGTGTGCATCCTTTGAGCTCTATGTCTACATGAGTTTTGAGCTACTTCATTCCATCTTTACAGTAGTGCAATTCATGTATTTTTATGTGACTTTGGTGAGTCCAACAAGCTTGTGAATTGAGCTACTTGTTGTTACTGTTTTGGTAGTCTGAATCTGTTATATCATGATGCTATGTTTACTTGATGCTACCATCGTATCCATGCAAATTCTGGAGATGCCTAGTTACATGTTTTCATGCACATGATATGGTCTATCATGCCTTGCCTTTTGATGCCTCATATATGTCTTGTAGCATATGTTTTCATTGCCATGAACAAGCCTAAATGATGTTCCAGCTTTCTGTTAACTTCATGATACCATGTTGTGAGCTTGTTATTGATTAATCTATGCCTCTTTTGGAGTTGCTCCAATTACATGAATTGAAGTTAGCTATGATTAATTTATCCACATGCCTAGTTTGTTAATTTTAGACTTTCTATGACCTATGTTCCAAGCTTGTCCACATGCTATGCTGATGTTGTTGTTCTACACTTGCTGAAACTGTTACAACTGTCAATCTTGCCATGATGTTTTGAGCATGTTCTAGTGGTTTCTAGAGATAGCTCAGAGTTCATGTTTTGAAGTGCTTTACCTGTATTTCACGTCCATGCCATTTGTTTTCATGTTTCGGTGTTGTATCATGTCGTTTTGATGTTTGTAAGATGCCTAGTTGCTTATTTGGACAGCTTGTCCTTTAAACTTGTTTCATGTGTATGTGTTGAATCGTTGCTCCATTTTGATCATGCTCTATATGAAACTTGCTTTATTTTGCATGTAGTTTCATGTTACCTTGTTGCATTCATGTTTTGAGTGTGTTTGCTTGATGTTTGTATGCATTTTGCATCAATGCCATGTTTAACTTGTTTTGCTCATATCTTCTAGGCCGCAGCTCCGAATTAAACGAACTTTATATGTAAATTGACTAGAAAACTGTGTAGATCATCTTGATTCATTTTAAATTGATGTTTAACATTTTCAACATTGTGTTCTAATCAGATCTGGACCAATTCTGGAATTTACATATGAGGACTTACCGGAATAGTTATATGTTGTATCCGGCCTCATTTAAACTTGCTTTGATGTGTTGCTCTTGTATGCATCATCTCTTGCCATGAGTCTCTTCATGTAGCCTTGTCATGCATCATACTTGGTTGAGCATCATGCCATGTTTATGTGTTGTGTGTTTACCTTGTTGTTTGCTTCTTTCTGGTTGTGCTTCTTCTCGATAGTTTCTGATTCGTTGCGATCGTGAGGATTCATTCGTCTAAGCTTGGTTCGTCTTTGTGGCTTCATCTTCTTCATGGACTTGTTCTTCTTCCTAGCGGGATTTCAGGCAAGATGACCGTCACCTTGGATCTCATTACTATCATTGCTATGCTAGTTGTCTCGATGCTATCGCTATGTCGCGCTACTTACCACTTGTTCTTCAAGCCTCCCAAATTGCCATGATAGCCTCTAACCTTTTTACCCTTCCTAGCAAACCGTTGTTTGGCTATGTTACCGCTTTTGCTCAGCCCCTCTTATAGCGTTGCTAGTTGCAGGTTGTTCCATGTTGGGACATGGTTTTATCATGGATATTCTCGGGATATCACAATATCTCTTACTTAATTAATGCATCTATATACTTGGTAAAGGGTGGAAGGCTCGGCCTTATGCCTGGTGTTTTGTTCCACTCTTGCCACCCTAGTTTTCATCATACCGGTGTTACTTTCCTTGATTTTGCGTCCCTAACACGGTGAGGGGTATGGGACCCTCTTGATAGTTCGCTTTGAATAAAACTCTTCCAGCAAGGCCCAACATTGGTTTTACATTTGCCTACCCACTACCTATATTTTTCCCTAGGGAGTAGCTCTCCCGAGGGTCATCTTTATTTTAGCCCCCCCCCCCCCGGGACAGTGCTCCTCTGAGTGCTGGTCCAAACCGAGCGATGTCCGGCACCCCCTGGGCAACCAGGGTCTATGCCAACCCGACGTCTGGCTCATCCGGTGTGCCCTGAGAACGAGATATGTGCAGCTCCTATCGGGATTTGTCTGCACATTCGGGCGGTCTTGCTGGTTTTGTTTTACCATTGTCGAATGTCTTGTGCACCGGGACCCCGAGTCTGATCGGATGTCCCGCGATGGAGGATTGTCTCCGTGGATCGTGAGCTTGTCATGGGCTAAGTTGGGACACCCCTGCAGTGTTTAATCTTTCAAGAGCCATACCCGCGGTTATGTAGCAGATGGGAATTTGTTAATATCTGGTTGTAGAATACTTGAAGTAAACCTAATTAAAATACACCAACCGCGTGGCGTAACCGTGATGGTCCCTTTTCGGTGGAGTTTGGGAAGTGCACACGGTTTTGGGGTTATGTTTGAACGTAAGTAGCTCAGGATCTCTTCTTGATCATTGCTAGTTGGTGACCGTTTGTGTAGTTTCTCATCTTACTCTTGTATTCGTAAGTTAGCCACCATACATGCTTAGTTGCTGCTGCAACCTCACCACTTTACCCCTTCCTTACCCCTTTAAGCTTTTCTAGTCTTGATACCCATGGTAATGGGATTGCTGAGTCCTCGTGGCTCACAATTACTACAACAACAATTGCAGGTACAAGTAATGCGATGATCATGGCGTGAGAGCGATGTTTATTTGTGTTGGAGTTCTTCTTCTTCTTCGTCGATCTTGGGTTAGGTTCCTGGTCGGCAGCCTGGGCTAGCAGGATGGATGTCGTTTGAGTTTCTGTTTGTGTTTCATCCGTAGTCGGATGTTGATCTCCTGTATGATGTTGATGTATTCTTGGGGCATTTGTGCCATATGTATGTATCCCCAACTATTATGTAATTGTACGATGTAATGGTATCCACCTTGCAAAAGCGTTTCAATATGCGGGTCTATCCTTGGTGGGACCTTCGAGTTCCTCTCGGATAGGGTTGCATATTGGGCGTGACAAGTTGGTATCAGAGCCTCGACCGACCATAGGAGCCCCCTTGTTTGATCGTGTAGTTTGGCCGTTGTCGAGTCTAGAAGAAAACATTTTCGAAGTCTAGTTATATCAGAGAGTAGGAATTCTTTTTACTCCTCAGCCCCTTCGTCTCTCTGGAGAGAAATCTTGACGTAGGTGTTTCGACTTACTCCTCTTCCCCTTCAAAATTTTCTTTCGGATCGCGCAGGTGTTTTTCGTTCGTTGTCCATCCTCTTTTCAATCCGGCGCACCTCTCTTCGAGTGGTTCTGATCCTCGTCATCTTTTGCAAGATCAATCATCAGCTCTTTTCAATTGACGTTGTTTCCCTGTCCGAAGTTGTCCTTGTTTTTTTCCGCCCGCCCACCCTTCTTCTTCTTGGAACCGGAGTCCATAATCGAGTATCCATCCTACTCGTGTGAAGCCTTTGCATTCTCTCCTCAATCATTTCAATCGACGCTTTTCTATTCAATTATTCATCATTCAAGTTGTCTATGTTTTCCCGCCCTCCCACCCCTTATATTCCCGGAGTCTGAGCCTCTATTCGAGCATCAATTTCATTCTTGCGGAGCCTCTTCGGCCTTTTCTCAATTGTTTCAACCGGTGAATTCTCGTCTAGTTAATCATTGTTCGTCTTGTTTTTCTTTCCGATGGATCAAATTCAAGTTCTTGGGTTGATCATATTTCTCAAGTGTTTCGCTTTGCTCGTTCGCCTCTCACCATCTTATCATTCCGGAATGATGAAGACATCTCAGAAGATTCGAGTTTCCATTCTTAATCCTTTCAAGATATTTCGTGATTGTCATCTCTTTCAAGCCATTCACATTCAACTGGTGCAATTTCTTTTTCAAGCAACCATTTCCGACGGTGTTTTATTTTTAGTAGGCCCTAACCCATAGGTCTTCTCCCAGGATCTTACCTGACTCTTCTAATTTTCCCGGAGTTATTCTCAAATCCTTTTCAAAGTTTGACGTAAGTATGAATTTCATCAGTCAGATGCTTTTCCAAGATCGATTTCAAATCATTTTCATTGTTCGGTTCAACCTTCCTTTTTTTTCATTCTCCCGGAGTACCTCAACAATTTTGATGGTGTTTCTCGTCGTCATTCTCAACATTTAAAGACTGAAGAAGTGTTTTTCCTCTAAATCTTGTCCGTTCTCCCGAAGATTCATGGCGCTAGCTTGATGTTATCCTCTCAAATTGTTTCTAGTCGTGCAATTCTTTTCATTCATCCGGAGTATTTCACGAGTTGTTTTTCCTCTCGATCATCCGGAGTCCATCTTTTTGGAATATTTCTTCGTTCTAAGTGTTTAGATTCATTCTCCAATTATTCTATATCCGTGCCCCTTCGTTCGTCTCAATATTCGTCCAGTGCTTCGTTCAAGTATTCTTCAATCAATTCGCGATCTCTTCGTTATCTTGTCTCTAAATTCCCTCAAGTACCTTCGTGCTTTTCTAATTCTTCCCGGTGATTCATTCTCCTTCGTCACTCAATTTTGAATTCCTTCCGGTGATTCGTTCTCTTCTCTTCGTTCGTTTTCATTGCCATGGTGGTTCGTTTGAGAATTTCACTTCTGTTCTTATCATATCAATTCATTCGTTCTTTCCAGTCCTATCGGTGGTTCATGAAGACTTTCCCAAGTTTTGCGTTATATCTCCCCTTATTCTTTTCCCAATGTGAATAAGTAGGATGCAATCCATTGCTTCTCATCAATTTAATTGGTGGAGGATGAGCATAACATAATTCTTATTCTTCTTTTACCAAGTGGATCAATTCCTTCCTTCGTAGATTTTCATGATGAATAATCTCTTGGTCCTAAGTTATTCATTTTTTCTCATCCAGAATTCCAAGTTTTCTCGGTTATTTCATCGGAACCTCCATCTTAATCATTGCAAGGCGTTAATCTGATTGTTTCATCCTTGAATTCTATCTCATCATCCTTTTGGCACCGGAGTTCAAGTGATCATCAAGATTCTTGTTTGGTGGAGCGCAAGTATCTTTTCTTCTCACGTCTCGAAGTGCAATAAATTCTCTGTATTCTTTTGAAGCGGACTTTTGCTTTTCTTTGTTCGTCTCAGCTATTCAATCATTTTCGTTTGTGGCCAGTTAACACCTCAAAAGCTTGAGATGTTTTTCATAAGCCCACAACAAGCTTACTCTTTTTCTGTTGATTTTCCAACAACTCTGTTCAATCCTTCTTTGCGAGGGTACTTTCAAATAAACTGTGGTAGAGGATGTCTTCTTCTTCTTCTTCATTCTTTTCATTCCACTCTTTTCAATGCTTCTGGAGGCATTGTGTTGTTCCTCTCGTCAAGTATCGTTCCATCTTTTCAAATTCATGTTCTATTCCATTCCATGTTCAACCGGGATGCTAGCATAATTCTGTCGTTCTTATTCCTTTTCTATCTTGTTCTAACCGGAGTGGTTTCAGAGTCTATCTTATTCCTTGAGCTTTTGATTCTCGCCATATTCGTTGTTCCTCTTTTCTACCCGAGTGCTCTTGGACTTTGTTCATTTTCTCTCTTGTGTTCTTGTTTCACCTTGCAAAAGCGTTTCAATATGCGGGTCTATCCTTGGTGGGACCTTCGAGATCCTCTCGGATAGGGTTCCTCATCCCCTTTTAATAGTATTGGCTTCTCCTATGGACTCAATGGGATCTTCGATCACTAGAAGTAAAGTGTAGAGTCTTGAGCTTTGGAGCTTGAGCCAATCTTTTGTCCTTAGCATTTTGAGGGGTCCACATTCCTAATCCATGCCATGCCAATCATTGAGCTTTCCCAAAATATTTATCTTGAAGTAGCATTAGCTCAATGAGCTATATGTTGTTAATAATTACCAAAACACCCAGGGATAGTTGCACTTTCACTATTAACCGGAGTCCCAGTGCCAGTTGCTATTTTTTTTGCCTATTTCAGTGTTTCGCAGAAAAGGAATATCAAACGGAATCCAAACGAAACGAAAAGTTCGCGAGGATCTTTCTTGGAACAAACGCAATCCGGGAGACTTGGAGTGGAAGTCACAGACACAACGAGGCGGCCACGAGGCAGGAGGGCGCGCCCCCCACACTCGTGGGCCCGTCGTAGCTCCACCAACCTACTTCTTTCGCCTATATATACTCTTATACCCTGAAAACATCGACGGGAGCCACGAAACCACTATTCCACCGCCGCAGCCTTCTGTACCCGTGAGATCCCATCTTGGGGCCTTTTTTGGCGATCTGTCGAAGCTGGATTTGATCATGGAGGGCTTCTACATCAACACCATAGCCTCTCCGATGATGTGTGAGTAGTTTACCACAAACCTTCGGGTCCATAGTTATTAGCTAGATGGCTTCTTCTCTCTCTTTGGTTCCCAATACAAAGTTCTCCTCGATGTTCTTGGAGATCTATTCGATGTAATACTTTTTGCGGTGTGTTTGCCGAGATCCGATGAATTGTGGGTTTGTGTTCAAGATTATCTATGAACAATATTTGATTCTTCTCTTATATGCATGATTTGATATCTTTGCAAGTCTCTTCGAATTATCGGTTTAGTTGGGCCTACTAGATTGATCTTTCTTGCAATGGGAGAAGTGCTTAGCTTTGGGTTCAATCTTGCGGTGTCCTTTCCCAGTGATAGCAGGGGCAGCAAGGCACGTATTGTATTGTTTCCATCGAGGATAAAAAGATGGGGTTTATACCATATTGCTTGAGTTTCTCCCTCTACATCGTGTCATCTTGCTTAATGCATTACTCTGTTCTTATGAACTTAATACTCTAGATGCATGTTGGATAGCGGTCGATGTGTGGAGTAATAGTAGTAGATGCAGAATCGTTTCGGTCTACTTGACACGGACGTTATGCCTATGTTCATGATCATGCCTATATATTCTCATAACTATGCGCTTTTCTATCAATTGCTCGGCAGTAATTTGTTCACCGGAGGTAATATATGCTATCTTGAGAGAAGCCACTAGTGAAACCTATGGCCCTCGGGTCAATTTTACATCATATTAGTTTATCGTCAACTTGCCAATTTCTATCGCTGTTTATTTTGCAATCTTTACTTTCGAATCTATACAAAAAAATACCAAAAATATTTATCTTATTATCTTTATCAGATCTCACTTTTGCAAGTGGCCGTGAAGGGATTGACAACCCCTTCATAGCATTCGTTGCAAGGTTCTTGATTGTTTGTGCTGGTACTAGGTGACTTGTGTGTAGTCTCCTACTGGATTGATACCTTGGTTCTCGAAAACTGAGGGAAATACTTATGCTACTTTGCTGCATCACCCTTTCCTCTTCAAGGGAAAACCAACGCATGCTCAAGAGGTAGCATTTGGTCGCCTGTTTCTGGGTGTGGCCTTGCCCCTTGCCGGGCTCGCCTGCCCGGCTAGGGAGGCCTTTCTCTTGGTGATATCCTCCTTCTCTCGCTTGATCTTGATCCTTCTAATGTGCATGTTGGTCCTTCGAATCTCTTGTTCCTTTGAACTCTGACTTGGCTTGTGTTTCAATCTTGTTCTCGTGCCTGTCCATAGTCTGGGCAACAGACCCAGGGTTTGTTGCACCGACACAGAGGGAAGCAGGGATTTGCAGAGGTGCTAGAGTTCGAGCTTTTTGAAACAGAGATGAATATAATTTTGAGCGGTATGCTTTCATTGTCAACATAATAACCAAGAGATCTCACTTTCTTCCATGCTAGATACATTATAGGCGGTTCCCAAATAGAATGATAAAGTTTTTACTCCCCCTCCGCCAACAAGCACGCTCCACGGCTGATCTGAAACAACGGTACCGTCCATACCAACAACAGTCCCGGGGGTGTTTTGTTTTGAAGAAAAAATTTGATTTGATTTCGAGCATGGAACTGGGCATCCTGAATACCAGCCACTTTCTCGTGAATGACAAGTGAATCAACACTAATCGTGAGAATAACCCACCTAGCATGGAAGATACTGACAGCCCCTAGTCGGTACATGAGCGATTCGGGCATACAAAACAGATTATTATTTGAAGGTTTAGAGTTTGGCACATGCAAATTTACTTGGAACGGCAGGTAGATACCACATATAGGTAGGTATGGTGGACTCATATGTAAAAACATTGGGTTTATGGAAGTGGATCGACCAACTAGAGGGCCACAACGGTCATAAACATGCATTGAGATTAACCAACATTGAGTGCAAGCATGAGTAGGATACAAATCACCATGATCATAAATATCGTGGAGGCTATGTTGTTTTTGTTTCAACTACATCCGTGAACATGTGCCAAGTCAAGCCACATAAATCATTCAAAGGAGGATACCATCCTATGATACTACATCACAACCATTTTAAAAGCATGTTGGCATGCAAGGTAAACCATTATAAACTCCTAGCTAATTAAGAATGACATGAGTAACTATAATCTCTAATTGTCATTGCAAACATGTTTCATTCATAATGGGCCAAATCAGCAATGACAAACTACACATATTTACAAAAACAAAATAGGGCGAGTTCGTACCAGCTTTTCTCCATCTCAATCATTTCATCAAATATCGTCATTATTGCCTTTCACTTGCATGACTGAACATCGTTATTGTTTTACTTTCTTCAGAAAATAAAAAGTCAAAGGTGTGAATAATAATAAGAGTGCACGTGCATTGGACTGAGCTGGAATCTACAAACATTTATTCAAAGGAGAAGACAAGGTAATATGGACTCTTTGTTAGATTAACAGTAATGCATATGAGAGCCACTCCACATTTTCATCGTGGTCTTCTCCTTACAATAGAAAGAAAGGAAAAAGAATTTCAGAGAAACAAACTAAAATATTTTTTGACGTTTTGTTTTTCTGAAGAAAGTAAAACAAGAACGAGAAAAACTATTTACACGGTAAAGCTCCCAACAAGCAAAAGAAGAACTAGAATTCTTTTTGGGTTTTCTTTAATACTACTAAAAAACTAGAAAGAAAACTGAAAGGAAGCGAGAACTATTTTTTTGGATTTTCTCAAAGTTTTTCAAACACACAAGAAGAAAGCATGAAAAGAAAATAAACTAGCATGGATAATACAATGAAAAGTATGAACACCGACAACTGAAATGAGTGTGTGAACATGAATGTAATGTTGGTGCAAAATATATACTCCCCCAAGCATTGGCTTTTGGCCTAAGTTGGTCTATGACCACGGCTCAAAGTAGCCCTCTCCTCGATACTCCGGAGGGTCCTGAGGGTTCCACTAGTTGGCGAGCTCCTGTGGCTCCCATTGGGCTCCTGATATGGATCAGGAACTGGTGTTGGCTCAGGTACTGGGGCTTATGAAAGACCCCAAAATCTGTAGATGTCCTCGGGCGTAATAGTGTTCCTGCCTGAATGAATATCGAACAAAGAAGAAGGAGGCAAATCAATAGTCACACAAGTACCCTAACTATATACTAAGTCTAGAGGAGTTGTTTATCGACGTCCTTCTTAATAAAATCATGTTCTACCGTACTAGCGTAGTCTAAGTATTTAGTGGGTAGCAACATCTCTGTCGGATTTCAGGTTCCGGCAAAACCCTTGACGTTCGAATACTCAGGTGCGCACGAAGATTTCCCCCTACCTAATCACGCCCTGAGCCTCACCGTGATCTCAAAGCTTAGCTCGACGAACTCGCAACACAAGAGAGACGAGATTTATACTGGTTTGGGCCATCGTTGTGGTGTAATACCCTACTCCAGTGTGGTGTGGTGGATTGCCTCTTGGGCTGGGGATGAACAGTACAAGGGAAGAACAGCGTCCTGAGGCGAGATGTTCTTGTGCTTGGTGGGTGTGAGGATGAACTGAATGAGTTCGAGGTGAGTTACCTCCTACTGTGGTGGCTAGTCCTATTTATAGAGGTCATGGTCCTCTTCCAAAATATTGAGCGGGAAGGGTGCCACAGCGGCCAATTTGAAGGGGGCAGCTAGTACAAGCTATCCTAACTAAAGGTGGTCTTCGCCTGCCAAAGGCTCTGGTGGTGACGCCGTCTTGGGCTCCATGGTGACCTCCGTCCTGCCGTCCTGCTGGTCTTGGTCTCATTGCACCGATATGGAAACCTTTTCCTGATGCCTCGGTACTCATCGCCTGCGCTTGCCTCCTTAGCACCAAAGAGGAAACGAGGACATTGTGCGCGCTGGCGCCCGCCTGGCGCCCGCCTGGTCTTGCTCGTCATGGCTTACGTCATTGGAGCCTCGCGAGGTTCGCCTTGCCTTGGTCTCTCCACCCCTCGTGAGCCAGCCTGGTCAGGCCGCCCCCGAGGAGGTCTCGTGTCGTTCGCCTTGCGAGGCTTAGCCCCTCGCGAGGGTCTTGAGCGATTTCTGGTGAAGACAGGCTGTACTGGGCCGCGAGTGGAGCCATGCCGTGGGCTGCAGGCAGGCAAGTCTGAGGACCCCCGTTCCCAGAACGCCGACGGTAGCCCCCGGTCCCAAGGCGCGCTCGGACTTGGCTTCGGGGCGAACCAAAGGGCAAGTGTGGAGCTCCGCGAGCCCCAACAGCATGCGGCCTTGGTCGATGCGTGGCGATTGATTGGACGTGGGTGGCCCCGCTTCCCCATGTAGCCTCGAAATCCGCCTGGCTAAGCGGCCACGACGTCCTACATAGTTATTCCCCCATTGCTGGCAACGCATTCCCCAACTTCTTTGCTTCCTCGTACCTCTGCTTCCCCTTCCGATCAAACTCGAGCTCACTCCTCTCAATGACCATGGTGTCGAACTGGACGGAGAAAGGGAAGAAACGCCTGTCCTCAGCCAGCCCACCTCCGGCCGTCGCGCCGCTGTCGGCCGATCGCGGGTGCTCAACCAGGAGGCCATGGATAAGGTTCACCCTGTGCTCGCCACCAGCTTCAACGAATGGGGAGGGACGGTGGCCTGGCCTGCGTCCCGAGTCACCATTGACAGGACGACCACCGAGGTCTAGTTCTTCGTCGACGCCTTGTGGGCTGGCCTGGTTCCTCCCCTCTCCGCCTTCTTGGATGTTGTGCTTTCCCATTACCAGATCCATGTGATGCACCTTGATCCCCAATCTGTTGCCCTTCTCGCCGTCTTCTCCTTTGTCTGCGAGGCCATGGTGGGCATTGCTCCTTCTGTGGCCCTTCTGCACCATTTCTTCTCGCTGCACCTGACCAACCCCAAGCAGTGCTCGAGGTGCCCGAGCTTCCAGGCCGTGGCAGCGACAGCCGGCTCGGGGATTGACTTTGATCTCCCGCCGTCTACGAGTAAGTTTCGAATGCGGTGGGTGTATGTTCATGTCGGAGTACGCAGCCCCCTGCTCTCGCCTCCCTCGTCCCCCACTGTTACCAGCTCCGGTTGGGGTCACGAGGAGCTCGTGAGCACCCGTCTCACTTTCGTCTAGTTCCGGCTGAGGAGGCTGAAGGATCTTGGTGTGACCGCTCCCAAAGTGATGAAGGAGTTCCTCCGGCGCCACATCGCCCCACTACAGCGCCATTCCCAGCCGATGTGGGCTCTGACCGGCGACCAGGATCGCATGAGGCTTCCGGAGTCGGGGCTGCCGGCCGAGGCATGAAGGACGGTGGTCGAAGTCTTGGCTGGTGACCCCTCGCCGGGTGATTTGTCACAGGGGGGTTGTTGCTTGTACAACTTCTCGAATAGGGTGGAGTTTGTTGGTGTTCTGGGAACGGGGTTCCCCAGACTTGCCTGCCTGCGGCCTGCGGCCTGGCTCAAGTGGGGGCCCAGCACGGCCTAGCTTTATCAGCTCAAGCTCAAGACCCTCGCGAGGTGCCAAGCCTCGCGGGGCGGACGACAGGAACCTACCTCAGGAGCAGCCTCGTCAGGCAGGCTCGCGAGGAGGCGGAGAGATCAAGGCAGGGTACCTCGTGAGGGTGCCCTGTGACGCAAGCCATGACGATCAAGGCCAGGCGGGCGCCAGCCTGCGCAGTGTCTTCATTTCCCCTTTGGTGCAAAGGAGGCAAGCAGAGGCCAAGGCATCAGGAAAAGGTTACCGCTTCCGTGCAACAAGACCAAGACCAGCAGAACGGCAGGATGGAGGTCATCGTGGAGCCCAGGACGGCGTCACCGTCATAGTCTTTGGCAGCCGAAGACCAACTTTAGTCGGGATAAGTGTACTAGATGTTCCCCTTCAAAATGGCCAATTGTTGGCGCCCTTCCCGCTCATTATTTGGGAAGAGGCCCAGGGCCTCCCTCTATAAGTAGGACTAGCCACCACAGAGAGAGGGAGGAGGATCGATCTGATCGAGATCACACAGAAGGGGATCGATCTGATCAAGATCACACACACACACAGATAGAGAGGCGACTGAACTCACCCAAGCAGTTCATGGCACCAGCTCAAGAACAGGCCCTCGCGAGGCTGTTCTTCCTTTGTATTGTTCATCATCAGCCCCTGAGGCAATCCACCACACAACACACTGGAGTAGGGTATTACACCACAACGGTGGCCCAACCAAGATAAACCTCGTGTCTCTGTGTTGTTCATCGTTAGTAGTTTAGATCCCTTGCAATCCTTACACGCATGAGCCGGTAGGGGAAAGATATCCGCGCGCACCCCAGTGTTCGAACCTCAAGGGTCTACCGGAACCCGAAATCCGGCATTTGGCGCGCCAGGTAGGGTGCGCAGGAATCTTTCTTCCGCTGGTCGTGTGTGATCTTCCATCATGTCCATGGCTGACGCTCGCCGAGCTCGCGCCGCTCGAGTCGCCCAGACGGCTCCCATCGACGGACACCCCCGTCGGTCCCCGTCACCTGCCGCCAACGCCGCCACCGGTCCGGCGGGGAACGAGTAGCAGGCCTCGTCCCAACATCCATCCGTGAGGCGAGACGGCCGCACCTCTACTCTTTCGCTCGCCCCAGCTGGTTCTTCGTCCCACGCGCGCCGCGCTCCCATGGAGGCTCGAGCTGTGCTCATCGCGGCAAACGAGCTCCTGCGCTACCGCCCTGTCGACGACGTCTACGAGAAGTGGCTCGACCGCGTCGCCGAGCTCGTCCGCGCTGCAGGGGGCTCCCCTGCGCCATCCCTCTCGCTGCCTCGCCCCGCACCATGTGCAGGAGGCAGGGGGCCGGAGGTGCCCCCGCCACCTCCTTTCCAAGAAGGCGCCGTGGCTCCAAGGCGCGTGGCCCCGGGCCGAGACCCTCCCCGCCCGGTGCCCGCGCACCAAGAAAGGAGCTGCCAGGAGATCCCTCGTCCCCAAGACGGTGCTCGCGTGCTCCCAGCACCGGAGCGCCGCGACCACGCTCCAGCACCACCGCGTCAAGACCCCACGCTGCTCCAGGCAGCGGTGCGCGGGAATCCGCAAGAGCAAGCTCCGCATCATCAGAGAGCCCCGGTGGCCACGGCAGGATGCTGCGCCTACACTGCCGAGCTACGCAGCGTCGCATGGCCTGGCAAGTTCAAGCAAGACCTGCCTCCTCGCTACGACGGCACCGCAGATCCTGCGGAGTTCCTTCAGCTCTACGAGCTGGGCATCGAAGCCGCCAAAGGGGACGAAAAGGTCATGGCGAATTGGTTCCCCATGGCGCTGAAGGACAGAGCCCAAACCTGGCTCCTGAACCTGGCTCCCGGCACAATCTCCTCCTGGGACAAGATGCGCACGCACTTCATCGCCAACTTCCAAGGCACTCGCAACCGGCCTCCTGCCGTGAGCGACATGCACCGCATCAAGCAGCAGCCAGGAGAGACCCTGCAGAAGTACATCCAGCGCTTCAACAACGCACGCCTCAAGATTCCCAAGGTGACTGAGGAGGCCATCATATCAGCCTTCTCCAATGGTGTGTGTGACGTCAAGATGAAGGAGGAGCTGGCGATGCATGAAGACCTGTGCACATCTCTAGAGCTGTTCAACTTGGCGACCAAATGCGCCAGGGCTGAGGAAGGGTGCCTATCCCTCCTCGAGCTTCCAGCTGCCGATCCAGAAGAGAAGAAGCCTAAGGCCAATGACATGAAGCACAAGGGGGCTGCAGTGCTTGCGGCAGAACCAGACACCAAGCGAGGCAGGGATCAGCCTGAGTCTTCCAAGGGTTGCCGGTACTGCGTGTACCACGATCTCCACACCCACAACACCAACGAATGCCAAGAGCTCAGGGCTGTGCGAGAAGGGCGAATCGGTCGACGCCCCGACCGTAGTGATCGAGGCTACGGCCGAGGAGGAGGAGGAGGCGCAGGACGATGGGAAGACCGTGGCCCTCGCCAGGGATGGCGTGACAGACCTCGCGAGGACCGCTGGCAGGACCAGCCTCGCGAGGGAGGCTGGAGGGACCAACCTCGCGAGGATCACCCTCAAGGCCATGCAGGGCTCCCGCCTCTGCCGCAGCCGCCAATGAGGTATGAAGACAATCATCAGGACGAGGGAGCTGGGGGCTTCCAGGAGCCGCGCGTGATCTCTTGCATCCGGGGTGGCGCTCAGGCCCTAGCCTCTCAGCGCATCTTCAAGCAGTTTGCACGTGAAGTGAATGCAGTCATCCCCAAGCCAGAGGCCACACGCCCTCTCAGGTGGTCGTCATGCGATATCACATTCAGTTCAGCGGATCAACTCAAGTGCGCGGCAACGGCCGGAGTCTCCCCATGATTTGCTCACCAGTCATCAGCAACGTGGAAGTCACCAGGACCCTCATCGACGGCGGAGCAAGACTCAATGTCCTATCTGTCGAGACATTCAACGATCTTCAAGTGCCATACGATCAGCTTCAGCCGACCAAGCCTTTCTCCGGAGTCACTGATGGTTCCACCGTCCCGATAGGGCAAGTCCGCCTTCCTGTCACCTTCGGACAGCGCAACAGCTACCGCACCGAGCTCATCGACTTCGACGTCGCCCACATTCGCCTGGCATACAATGCCATCCTCGGGTACCCAACTTTTGCCAAGTTCATGGCAGTGACTCACCATGGCTACAATGTCCTCAGGATGCCAGGAAGCGGAGGAATCATCACAGTGCCTTGCGAGGAAAAGGATGCAGTGTGTTCTCTTGAGCGTGCCTTCCAAGCCGCGGCAATCGAAGACCCAGATCACAGGAGCGGGAGACTTCCCAAGACGATCCCCAAGAAGAAGAAGGCCTCACCTGGTCCAAGCCCTCGTGGGGTAGGCACCTCCGGAGGCATGGCAATAGGACCCGCGCCCGTTCAAAGGGCGCCACCCTCCGACGCATAGGAACGCGTGCCCGGCGCCCTCCTCAGGCAGGGCTCGGGGGCTCTTTCATGGCGAGCCACCGACCTAGCCGGAGTCACGAGGGAGGTGCCTGGGCACCACTTGGAGGCGTGCTTCAAGGCACGTTTCCCTTAGGAAGGAGCGAAGCAAGGGTGGCCAAACCCTCAGGAGTTCATCGCGAGGAGCACTCAGGAGCTACAGGAGTCAAGAGTCATGCGCGGTTGTCGCCGCTTGCCAGCCGTGGCCCCACATCTAGGCGAGGATGCTGGGCTGCGAATCTGCATCGACATACCAGGGCTCAACCGAGCCGCGTCTCAGGAGCGCCTCTGGCCCTCACGGGTGGGGCATTGCGAGGGTCCACCTCACGGCTACGTTCGCATGCCTTTCGCCCTGCTGAACGCAGTTGCCGCCCATCAGCGCCTGCTGAGCGGCGCTCTGGAGGCTCAGGAGGTCAAGCAGCGCGCGGTCCTGGCGGAGATGGAGATGGCTCTCGAGGAACCCCCCGTACCCTCAGAGCCTCCCGAGGCTTCAGGTCCGGAGGGCTCGTGAGGGCCGGCGTCCTGGTCACGCGTCATCCGCTACCCCAACACCCCGCCATCTCCGACCATATCAGGTGACACCTTTCCAAGTTTCGTTTTCAGCTGGGAGCGCCCCTCGGGCTGCATCATTCCCAGGCTGCGTGGGTCCGTCCCTGCGGCATGTATCCGTTTTGCTTATGTTCTTTACTTACCTTGTTGGGGCGCCCTCGGTGCATTATCCCCAAGCTGCTCGGGCTGCACCCGATGGGCGTGCTTTCTCCGCACCTATCTAGATGGATTTGCTTGTTCATACATAACATGCTTGACCTAATCGCCGCTTGATTGACACCTACCTTTGGAGCCGCTCGCTCCCAAGACGGTGCTTGCGCACGGGTCCGCCCTCGCAACACCGAGCAATCTGAGTGGCCGAGCTCTGGCCGCGGCAGTCCCGCAAGGCGCCACCTCACCAGGCCCTCAGTGCCCCCGATCACTCTCTCGGAGCGACCAATGGTTGGCTGGCAACCGTAACAACGAACCTTGTTTCTCCCCGTGATTCATACACAGGACCTGCTCCAGGACTAACGCTGGCGGCCTCACGAGCCTTCTCTCCTCCACTCCGGCACGATCCGCTTGCGCGTTAAAAGGGGGGTACCTGAGCATCACAACTCATGGGTTCTTACTGCCCTCACCCCCTAGCCTTGACCCACGGCATCGCGACCTGTCATACCAGCGGCAGCTAAGCTCGCTCGAGGGCCAGGACCTGAGGACGTAGAGCATTAAGGAAAGCGCGGGGGAGAGGGAAGAAGCTCCCGAGGTCCCGACCCAGCGACACCTCAGTTGCCGTAGCGTAGACACGGCACCTCATCGAATGCCGCTCCAAAACCGCAAGGTAAGTCACGCCAAAAGCTGATTTGCCTCAGTGCTAAAACCCTCGCCTACTGCTGCTCTGTCACGGCAAAGCTGCCTGCCTTTCTTTCCCTGTGGAGGCTGCTTGAGCGCTAAAGGGGACCTCCTGAGCATCGCGACTCAGGGGCTCTTACTGGACCTCGGGCCGCTCACCTCCTGTCCTTGACCCACGGCATCGCGACCTGTCATAAGAGCGACGGCTGAAGCCTACCTGGGGACCGGGACCTGTCAGCGCAGAGCACCAAGCCCTCGTGAGGAAAGAAAGTGGGAGCTGAGCTGGGGCAGAACGAGCATCTCGCACCGATTCATCACAAGGGCATAATATTCACAAAAACGTGGCCAGCGCCTTACATACCCCCGCGGGGTGCTACTTCGATTCTTTGCAGGAAATAAAAGGTGCTAATCCTAAGGAACGCCTATTACGCAAGCCTCCGCTGGGGACGCCATCATCAACAGTGGGCCGCCAGGCACCGTCGCCAACCCCATCCAGATCACCGGCGCTGGTAGCCTGAAGCGCCCGCCCGGCTCTGAGCGCGGCGCGAACTCGGGGGCTCGTAGCTGTCGTCGCTCATCTCTAGAGTCGCCAAAAGCTCGGTAGAGGCGCTGGACCCCCCCCCCCCCCCGGTCCGGTCGCTGCTGCTCCAGGAGCTGCCGAGGGGGCGACCAGCGGGCCTAGTCCTCGCGACGACGACGTCACGGCCGCCCTTCTCGGGGCAGCATTCCAGCCGACGTCCTTCTACGTCGAAGACCTTGAAGAGCATCAAGGAAGCGCCATCGTACTCCAGGTGGATCACGAGGGCGCCCCTCGTCCGGCAGACCCGGGCGATCTCGCCCCAGCCTCGGGTCATGAAGACCTTGCCCGGAGCGACGACCGCAACCTCCGCTCCGGTCGCAGGGGTGCTGCAGCCAGCATGCTGCAACCAGAGCTCCAGAGAGCCCCTCTGCGGGATCTCGAAGGCGAAGGAGGGAGGAAGGCGAATCCAAGACTGAGGAGGCATGGCAGCGTGGAGCACAAACTCTCGAGAGGAGCCCTCGGCATGGACTCCGGGAGGAACAACACGCACCGCCGTGACCCGCCGACGCCGACGGCAGCATCTTCTGTGGCGCTCGATGTCAACTCCTTCAGTGCCCTTAATGCGGGCATACAAGGGTAGCGGGAACCCTGGCGGCGGCCGCTCGTACCAGGGCCTCGACACCTCCTGTCGGGCGCCCTCATCTCGGGGGCAGAGGGCTAGCCGTTTCTTCGGTGGAAGCGGATCGGGACCCTCTCGGGGGGCCTTTCCTTTCTCTTCTGCGGAGAACCGGCGGATTGGAGCCATCGTCGCAATGTGGAGCAAGGGCGAGGATGGAGAAGAAGGAGAAGCAAGAAGAGATGGACCGGAAGGGCTCGCGCCGTTCTGTACTTATAGCCGGAGGAGGCCAACCGTCGGCCTCCGCGATCGTAGGTAATCATGACCCGTTTCTGCATCCAGGGACTTGTCAAGTCATGCGGTTGCTGAGGCATCATGGGGAAGTGGAGACGCCCGCAGCCAACCAATCGCCACGCGGCGCCCAAGGCCGCAGACTGTTGGGGCCCGCGGAGCTTCGCACTTGCCCCTTCGCTTCTCTGCTAAGCCAAGTCCGGGCGCGCCTTAGGCCCGGGGGCTACTGTCGGTGTTCTGGGAACGGGGGTCCCCAGACTTGCCTGCCTGCAGCCTACGGCGTGGCTCAAGTGGGGCCCCAGCACGGCCCAGCTTCGTCAGCTCATGCTCAAGACCCTCGCGAGGGGCCAAGCCTCGTGGGGCGGACGACAGGAACCTACCTCAGGAGCAGCCTCGTCATGCAGGCTCGCGAGGAGGCTGAGAGATCAAGGCAGGGTACCTCGCGAGGGTGCCCTGTGACGCAAGCCATGACGATCAAGGCTAGGCGGGCGCCGGGCGAGCGCCAGCCCGCGCAGTGTCCTCATTTCCCCTTTGGTGCAAAGGAGGCAAGCACAGGCCAAGGCATCAGGCAAAGGTTACCGCTTCGATGCAACAAGACCAAGACCAGCAGAACGGCAGGATGGAGGTCATCGTGGAGCCTAGGACAGCGTCACCGTCAGAGTCTTTGGCAGCCGAAGACCAACTTTAGTCAGGATAAGTGTACTAGATGTTCCCCTTCAAAATGGCCAATTGTTGGCGCCCTTCCTGCTCATTATTTGGGAAGAGGCCCAGGGCCTCCCTCTATAAATAGGACTAGCCACCACAGAGAGAGGGAGGAGGATCGATCTGATCGAGATCACACAGAAGGGGATCGATCTGATCGAGATCATATACACACACACAGAGAGGCGACTGAACTCACCCAACCAGTTCATCGCACCAGCTCAAGAACATGCCCTCGCGAGGCTGTTCTTCCTTTGCATTGTTTATCATCAGCCCCTGAGGCAATCCACCACACCACACACTGGAGTAGGGTATTACACCACAACGGTGGCCCGAACCAGTATAAACCTCGTGTCTCTGTGTTGTTCATGGTTAGTTGTTTAGATCCCTTGCAATCCTTACACGCATGAGCCGGTAGGGGAAAGATCTCCGCACGCACCCTAGTATTCGAACCTCAAGGGTCTGCCGGAACCTGAAATCCGACAGAGTTCGCGGGGCAGATGCCCCCTTCGATGAATGGGGGCTGCGTCCAGTCGGCCTTGTGGGGCCTCGTGAGAATCCCGTCATCGTGGTTCCTCTCCTCGTTGCCGGTGCCGAGCTTGCCCCAAGAGTGGACGCAGGGAGGCAAGCGCCGCTAGGGGCCGGAGGTGCAGGTGCCGAGGTGTCGATGTCGTCTGAGGCTCCCGAGGCATCATCCACGGGAATCCATGATTCTCATCCTGGGGCGGCAGCTGAGGGGGCGGCGCAGCCCGCTGCTCCTGAGGCCGAAGCTCCCGAGGCCTCGGCAAGTCGTCGCGAGGCGGAGCCTGACAGCTCTCCCTGGTCTGGTGCTCCTAAGGTTGTCTCCTTGGGTGCTTCACCAGTCGCGCACCGCGCTGGCCGCCACGTACAAGGCTTGGGCCGGTTCCGCGTGGACTTCGCGGCACTCCGTAAGAGGAAGGGGTCTGCAAGCTGCAGCAGTGGCACCGTCCGGCCGTTGAAGCATAGGAAGTACATCGCCATAGACGTGTAATTACCTTATCTTTGTGATTCCTCGAGTGTTGCTTCCCTTCCTGACGGTGGCTTTCCAGGATCCCTTCTGCCAAGACCGTGAAGCCTCCTGAGGAGCAACCTCCTCTTGCCTCGACTTCCCGCTAGTCTTGAGCGCCACGAATCTGTGCGCCGCCCCCCACGCGTGGTCGGCTGGAGAAGCAAGCCTACCTGCAATGCGCCACGATCCTGTGCCCTTGCCATCTCTCCTCCATGGCCTTGCTTGGAGTGTGGTTGGCGTGCCGAGGGCTCCTCCGCTGGTCGTGGACGGCAGCTTGATGGCTTCGATCCTGGGCTCCTCTTCAAGCTGCGGGCTTACGCCTACCCGGGCCCCTCGTGGGGCGCGGCCAGCGACCGAGGGAACACCAGCCCCCAGCCCCCTGCCGAGAGGGGTGAGTCGCTTTGGACCCCATCGGCAGCTCCCTTGGCGGAGGACGGAATCGGCCGCGCTCTTAAGTTTGCGTGCGAACGAAGCGTCGTCCGCCACGAGCTTTTCCAAGAGGCGATGGGCGCGATGAACCGGCTCGGTGGGGAGCTTGCGGATGTAGACGCACGCCTCGAGGCCGAGGGTCTTCGGCTCATGGAGGAGCGGCATAAGCTGCAGGTGGCCATAAACCTCGGGCGCCACCAGCGCGAGCTTGACAATGCGAAGGCCAAGGCGTCTCTCGCAGCCTCGCGCGAGGCCTGCTTCCAAGCCTTGGAAGAAGCCCGGGAAGCCGACCGCCGCCGCGAGATCGCGGAGAAACACACGTGGGAGCTCCAGGCCTGGAGAGCCTCCTTGGAGCAGCAGGTGGAGGCACGCCAAGCCACCCTTGCATCAATGAGGGGGATGCCTGCTGAGGAGGAAGAGATCCTGAAGCGCGAGGAGGCGTTGGTGCTGGAAGCCATGGAGCACAGCCTCGAACTTGAGCGGTTGGAGATGAGGGAGCGCCAAGTTGCTCTAGCGGAGGATGTCGTCAGCGTGCGCGAGGCCCGGGGCTAGGAGGATGTCGACCGCCGCGTGGCCGAGGCTCGCATGAATCTTGCGGGCAGGTATGACCTGAAGCTGAAGCTCGTAGCGGCCGAGGCTGCGGCCAGGACTGCTGTCCTCAAGTCCAGGCTAACTGAGGCGGAACGGCGCGAGGAGGCCACCACAGCCGCCCTGGCCTCGGTGCAGGCTGAGCTGGCCTCTACCTGTGCCGAGCTGCTTCCTCTTCAGCAGCGGGTCGCCAACGCCGAGTCTATCACGCAGCAGAACAGGGAGGAAGTACTTCAACAGCGGACGCTGGAGCGCGTGCATGCCCCCATGCTCGAGGGCCTCAGGAACAGGGCCAATGCGGCGCCGGGCCACATCTATGATGAGAGTACCCATTATCCCCACGCGAACGACTATGCCAGCCACCTCCGCTTCTTTATCAACGTGGTGACGCGCCTGGAGAATCATTCTGAGAGAGCTCGCCAGCTTGTTGAAGAGAGTCGCGGCCTGCTTGGGCGTGTGTTCTCCCGCGTCTTCAGCCATCTCCAAAACACATATCCAACTATGATTTTGACGCCGCCATTGCTCCCGTACCCGAGGCCATCTGAGGAGACCTGGCGCGATGGGTGGAAGACAATGTGGACGCGCTGGTCAGGGCCTTCACTTTCGATGACGATGCGGTGGTGGTCGCGGCGGACGAAGGCGACATGGTCGACAACAGCGAGGGCCGCGCTGGTAGCGGTGACGGGGACGCCGGCGACAGCGACGCCAGTGACGCCTCTGAAGGTGACCCGGGGATGCCGTGAGCGACATGTCCGATTGAACCCGTGCTTCCCTGTTGTTTATCCTGCATGTTAAAACTCGGGCACGGCCCTGGAGGTTGTAAGAGCAATTTTGGAGGGGAGGCCCCTCGTGTAAATAGATTGCTGTCTCTATTTCTTAGGCCAAGATGAATATATGTCTTCATGAACCCGTGAACCCTGCGGCGAGTTTGTTGTTGTAATTTACCTTAGCCTGAGCAGGCCCCGAGTGGGCCCGTGAGTTCGCGAGTTTCTGACGAGCCTGTGAGGAGCTTGCCGATCCGCCCGAGGGGGCCTCGCAAGAAGCAAGCGCCAGTCATGGCAGGGCATGCGCGCAGCGCTCACGTGCTATAACAAGCCCCCGCGCGAGGGGGGAGGCAGCAGGCGCAAACTCTGAATTAAGGCAGGAACCAAATTGCAAGAAAAACCCACGAACGAGAAAAGGCACCCCCGCGCACATCAATGAAAATTCAACTTCGACTTAAATCCAAAGCCAGAAAGCAGGGCTACAGAAAACAGGTTAAAAGCAAATGGCCCCGTTCGGCGCCTAGTCTAGTCTTCTTGTTTTCTCACCAGCGTGGAGTGATAACCCACAAGTATAGGGGATCAATTGTAGCCTCTGTCGATAAGTAAGAGTGTCGAACCCAACGAGGAGCTAAAGGTAGAACAAATATTCCCTCAAGTTCTATCGACCACAGATACAACTCTACGCACGCTTAATTTTCGCTTTACCTAAAACAAGTATGAAACTAGAATTGTTGTTGGATAGGTTTGCAAGATAATAAAGATCACGTAAATAAAAAGTAGGGGCTGTTTAGATAAAGACACAACTAAATTAGTTTTAGTAAAGAGATTTTTGTCACGAGAAAGTTATTTGTCCCTAGGCAATCGATAACTAGACCGGTAATCATTATTGCAATTTTATTTGAGGGAGAGGCATAAGCTAACATAATTTCTCTACTTGGATCATATGCACTTATGATTGGAACTCTAGCAAGCATCCGCAACTACTAAAGATCATTAAGGTAAAACCCAACCATAGCATTAAAGCATCAAGTCCCCTTTATCCCATACGCAAACAACCTACTTACTCGGGTCCGTGCTTCTGTCACTCACGCCACCCACCATAAGCAAATCCTGAACATATTGCAAACCCTACAGCGGGAATCCCTCACGCTTGCGCGACATGGAGATCACCATAGGATAGCACCAATAATAAAATATGCAACTCAAACCAATCTTGATCATCAAATAGCCCATAAGACAAAACGGATCTACTCAAACATCATAGGATAGCCATACATCATTGGGAAATAATATATAGCGTTGAGCACCATATTTAAGTAGAGATTACAGCGGGTAACAGAGAGGTTACACCGCTGCATAGAGGGGGGAAGAGTTGGAGATGATGGCGGTGAAGTTGTTGGTGAAGATTGCGGTGATGATGATGGCCACGGCAGCGTTCCGGCGCCACCGGAAGAGAAGGGGAGAGGGGGCCCATTCGTCTTCTTCTTCCTTGACCTCCTCCCTAGATGGGAGAAGGGTTTCCCCTCTGGTCCTTGGCCTACATGGCGTGGGAGGGGCGAGAGCCCCTCCGAGATTGGATCTGTCTCTCTGTCTCTCTCTGTTTCTGTGTTCTAGTATTCTGCCCTTTCACCGTTTCGTATATATATATGGAGATCCGTAACTCCGATTGGATTGAAACCTTCGCCGAGATTTTTTTCCGAAAATTAGCTTTCTTGCGGCCAAAGTAGAGCAGCAACCGCCTTACGGGTGGCCAACGAGGGGGGCAGGCGCGCCCCCCTGCCTCGTGGCCACCTCGGGCACCGTCTCGCGTTGATTCTTCCACCCATATTCTCCAAATATTCCAAAAATATTCTCCTTCCGTTTTTATCCCCTTTGGATTCCGTTTGATATGGGATTTCTGTGAAACATAAAACATGCAACAAACAGGAACTGGCACTGGGCACTGGATCAATATGTTAGTCCCAAAAATATTATGAAAAGTTGCCAAATAGTATATGAAAGTTGTAGAATATTGGCATGGAACAATAAAAAATTATAGATACGACGGAGACGTATCAGCATCCCCAAGCTTAATTCCTGCACGTCCTCGAGTAGGTAAATGATAAAAAAACATAATTTTTGATGTGGAATGCTACCTAGCATAATCTTGATCATGTATGTAATCATGTCATGAATATTAAGACACGAGTGATTCAAAGCAATAGTCTATCATTTGACATAAAAGCAATAATACTTCAAGCCTACTAATAAAGCAATCATATATTTTCAAAATAACATGGCCAAAGAAAGTTATCCCTACAAAATCATATAGTCTGGCTATGCTCCATCTTCACCACACAAAATATTCACATCATGCACAACCCCGATGACAGGCCGAGCAATTGGTTCATACTTTTTAACGCGCTTCAGCTTTTTCAACCCTCATGCAATAGATGAGCGCAAGCCATGGATATAGCACTATAGGTGGAATAGAATATGTTGATGGGGGTTATGTGGAGAAGACAAAAAGGGATAAAGTCTCTGTCGGCGTCCTGGGAATGGGGGTCCCCAGACTTGCCTGCCTGCGGCCTGCGGCGTGGCTCAAAGGAGGCCCAGGACGACCCATCTTCATCAACACAAGCTCAAGACCCTCGCGAGGGGCCAAGCCTCGCGGGACGGACGACCAGGAGCTTCCTCAGGCACGGCCTCGTCAGGTTGGCTCATGAGGAGGCGGAGAGTTCAAGGCAGGGTACCTCGCGAGGTGCCCATGACGCAAGCCATGACGACCAAGGGCGCCAATCTGGCGCCAGCCCGCTGCACATGGCCCCTCCTTTCCTCTTTGGTGCAAAGGGAGCAAGCGCAGCGTGAGCATCAAGCAAAGGCATCCGTTTGATTGCAACAAGACCAAGACCAGCCCCAACGGCTGGAAGGGAGTCATCGTGGAGCCCAAGCAGCATCATCACGGACCCTTTGGCGGCGAGGACCAACTTTAGTCAGGATAAGTGTACCCGTTGTTCCCCTTCAAAATGGCTAATTTTGGCGCCCTTCCCGCTCAATATTTGGGAAGAGGCCCAGGGCCTTCGCCTATAAATAGGAGTAGCCACACTCAGAGTAGGGGGGACGATCGGAGAGGAAGGGATAGGACGATCCGCATCCAGATCAGAGAGAGATAGAGACCGGATCCTCAAGCTAGAGCGACGGGACACCACTTAGCAGTTCATCACACCCACCAAGAACAAACCCTCGCGAGGCTGTTCTTCGCTATACTGTTCTTCATCAGCCCAAGAGGCAATCCACCACACCACAAACTAGAGTAGGGTATTACACCACAACGGTGGCCCGAACTAGTATAAATCTCGTGTCTCTTGCGCTGTTCTTCTTAGTAGTTTAGGTCCATGCGATTCGGCGAGGTACGATACAGTGGAGGGTTGGATCTCCGCGCGCACCCTAGAGTTCAAACCTTAAGGGTCTGCCGGAACCCGAAATCCGACATTTGGCGCGCCAGGTAGGGGTGCGCCGGAATTTGCCTTTCGTCGCCTCGTTCTTCCTCGACCACCGCAACCATGCCTGACGCTGCCGGGCCCGCCGAGCGCCGAGCCGCCTCGCCTCCCATCGCCGCCCAGACGGCTCCGTCGGCGGGCGTCCCTCGTCGTTCCTCACTGCCGTCAACGCCGCCACCGCCCGGCGGGGAACGAGCAGCAAGCGCCGCCCCAAAGACTCGGCCCATGAGGCGGGACGGCCGCACCGCCACGCCTTCACTCACCCCCGCTGGTTCTTCTTCACGCGCGCCCCAGGCGGCCATGGAGGCCCGAGCTGCACTCATCGCGGCAAACGAGCTCCTGCGCTACCGCTTCTGGCCGACGACGTTTACGAAGAATGGCTCGACCGAAGTCGCCGAAGCTTGTTCAAGGCTGCGGCGGGCGACCCGCACCATCCGCCTTTTGTCAGACCGCACCCGCCTTCGCTGCTGGGCGATGAAGCTCCCGGGGCGCCTCAGCCGCCTCCTCCTCAAGATGGCGCCCTGGCCCCAAGGCGCGCGGTCCCTGGGCGGAACCCGTTCCGCCAGGCGCCGGCGCGGCAAGAGCAGAGCTGCCAAGAAGTTCCTCGCCCGCAAGAAGCTGCCCGAGTGCTCCCCGCTCCAGCACGTCAAGACCCTGCGCTGCCCCCAGCCGCGGCGCAGGGAGGCCCACAAGACCAAGCTCTCTGCCGTCCGAGACCCCCGCGGCCACGGCCGGCAGCCGCGCCTTCACCACCGAGCTCCGCAGCGTCGCGTGGCCCGCCAAGTTCAAGCCAGACCTGCCTCCACGCTACGACGGCACGGCTGACCCTACGGAGTTCCTCCAGCTCTACAAGCTGGGCATCGAGGCTGCCAACGGGGACGAAAGGGTCATGGCAAACTGATTTCCCATGGTGCTCAAGGACAGAGCCCGCACCTGGCTCCTGAATCTGGCCCCAGGCACGATCTCTTCCTGGGCCGAGATGCGCACCCGCTTCATCGCCAACTTCCAAGGTACTCGCGACCGGCCACCCGCCGTGAGCGACATGCGCCAAATCAAGCAGCAGCCAGGGGAAACCCTGCAAAAGTACATCGGCCTTCAACAACGCGCGCCTCAAGTTCCCTGTGGTGACGGAGGAGGCCATCATCTCCGCCTTCTCCGACGGCGTGCGCGACGTCAAGATGAAGGAGGAGCTGGCGATGCATGAAGATCTCGTGCACCTCCTCGAGCTGTTCAACTTGGCGACCAAGTGCGCCAGGGCTGAGGAGGGGCGCCTATCCCTCCTCGAGCTGCCTGCCGTGGATCCCGAAAAGAAGAAGTCCAAGGCCAAGGACGTGAAGCGCAAGGGGGCTGCCGTGCTCGCGGCCGAACCAGACACCAAGCGAGGTAGAGATCATCCCGAGTCCTCCAAGGGCAGCCGGTACTGCGTGTACCACGACCTCCACACCCACAACACCAATGAATGTCAAGAGCTCCGGGCCGTGCGCGAAGGAATTGTCGGCAGACGCCCCGAGCGCAGCGATCGGGGCTACAGCTAAGGAGGAGGAAGGAATGCAGGACGCTGGGAAGACTGCGGCCCGCGCCAAGGGTTGCAAGACACACCTCGAGAGGGGGGCTGGAGGGATCAGCCTCGTGTGGATTGTCCGCAAGGGAACGCAGGCCTCCCTCCGCTGCCGCTGCCACCAAGGAGAATCGAAGACCGTCATCAGGACGAGGGGCTGGGGGCTTCCAGGAAGCGCGTGCGATCGCCTGCATCCTGGGTGGAGCTCAAGCCCCAGCCTCTCAGCGCATCTTCAAGCAGTTCGCCCGCGAAGTGAATGCAGTCCTCCCCAAGCTCGAGTCCACACGCCCTCTCAGGTGGTCGGCGTGCGCCATCACGTTCAGCTCAGCGGACCAGCTCAAGTGCGCAGCCACAGCCGGAGTTCTTCCGATGCTTTGCTCCCCAATCATCAGCAACGTGCTGGTCACCAAGACCCTCATCGACGGCGGAGCAGGGCTCAACGTCCTGTCCGTGGAGACATTCAACAATCTTCAAGTGCCTTACAGGCAGCTTCAGCCAACCAAGCCTTTCTCCGGAGTCACCGACGACTCCACGGTCCCGATCGAGCTGGTCCGCCTTCTGTCACCTTCAGGGGCCCGCAACAACTACCACACCGAGCTCATCGACTTCGACGCCGCCCACATTCGCCCGCCAGACAACGCCATCCTCGGGTACCCAGCGTTGGCCAAATTCATGGCCGTAACCCACCATGGCTACAACGTCCTCAAGATGCCGGGAAGCGGCGGGGTCATCACGGTGCCCTGTGAAGAAAGAGACGCAGTGTGCTCCCTGGAACGAGCCTTTCAGGCCGCATCGCTGGAAGACCCAGACCACAGCAGCAGGAGGCCTCCCGAAGCCGCACCCAAGAAGAAGAAGACATCGACCGGCCCGGCTCCTCAAGAGATAGGCCCCTCAGGGCCCGCACTGGGCCAGGAGGAGCCTCCTTCCATCGCATAGGAAAGCGCGCCCGGCGCCCTCCTTAGGCAGGGCTCGGGGGCTCTCCCCTGGAGGGCCGCAGACCTCGCCAAGGTCTCGAGGGAGGCGCTTGGGCACCACGTGGAGGCGTGTTTCGAAGCACGTTTCCCGCAAGCAGGAGCAAGGCAAGGAGGGCCGAACCCTCAGGAGTTCGTCAGCAAGGCCATTCAGGAGCTACAGGAGTCAAGGGTCATGAGGGGCAGCCGCCGCCACTCAGCTGTGGCCCCCATCCAGCGAGGATGGTGGGCTGCAGCGTCTGCATCGACATACCAGGGCTCAACCGAGCCGCATCTCAAGAGCGCCTCGGCCCTCGCGAGTGGGACGCTATGCAGGGTCCGCCCCACAGCCCACGTGACGCATGCCTTATGGCCCGCCAAACCCGGCTGCTGCGCACCAGCGTCTCATGAGGACCATCCTGGAGGCTCAAGAGGTCAAGCACGCTGCAGCCCTGGCGGAGATGGAGATGGCCCCTGAGGAGCCGCCAACGCCTCCGGAGCCTCCCGAGGCCCCAGGGCCTAGGGGCTCGTGAGGATCGGCTCCCGCAGCCCACCGAGTCTGCTACACCAACACCCCTTCATCCCCAACATCACCAGGTGACATCTTTAAGTTTTATTTCCGGCTGGGAGCGCCTTCAGGTCAAGATTATTCCTGTGCCGCGTGGGTCCGTCCCTGCGGCATGTATCCCTTTTATTCATGTCCTTAGCTTATCCTGTTGGGGGCGCCCCTCGGGCTGCATCATCCCCAAGCCGCTCGGGCCAGTCCCAATGGCATGTATCCTTCTTGCTTCTTCCTTAGGATTATGCTCTCGCTCCGCCATGCTTGTTATTTGGTGCCTCTTCCTGGGTGGCGGATTCTTGCACGTTAAAGGGGGGGGGTGCCTGAGCATCGCGACTCAGGGCTCCTACCGGCTCTCCGGCCCTCACCCTCTGGTCTTGTCCATGGCATCGCGACTGGCTTGCCAACACGGTGAGACCAGCCCGAGAGCCGGGACCCGAGGACGAGAGTTCGTCATCTAACCCAGCTTGCGCGTTAAAGGGGGTGCACGAGCATCGCGACTCAGTGGCTCCTACCGGCTCTCCGGCCCTCACCCTCTGGTCTTGTCCATGGCATCGCAACCTTGGCTTGCGGCGATGGCTGAGACCAGCCCGAGAGCCGGGACCCGAGGACGAGAGTTGCGGCGTCGACCAGCCTTAGCGCTAAAGGGGTGCCTGAGCATCACGACTCAGGGTTCCTACCGGCTCTCCGGCCCTCACCCACTGGTCTTGTCCATGGCATCGCGACCTGGCTTGCCAGCGACGGCTGAGACCAGCCCGAGAGCCGGGACCCGAGGACCTAGAGTTGCGTCATCTAATCCAGCTTGCACGTTAAAGGGGGGTGCCTGAGCATCACGACTCAGGGCTCCTACCGGCTCTCCGGCCCTCACCCTCTGGTCTTGTCCATGGCATCGCGACCTGGCTTGCCAGCGACGGCTGAGACCAGCCCGAGAGCCGGGACCAAGACGAGAGTACCGCATCTAGCCAAATTTGCAGGAACACACTCATAGATAAGGCCCAGAGCCAGGCGCAACCCGCCTTGAGGTAGGGCCTCGTGAGTCCCGCGCGGGCTCACGGGTGCCCACATACCCCTCGTCCAGCCCTACCGTGCCAGCCACGTGTCAGGGTGGGGCTTTATACGCCTGGGCTCCTCCCGAGTGGAGCCCCTCCCACGTTCCATGGAAGCACCATGCTCTGACCGGCCGACGACATCGCCGAGGAGCGGCTATGCCCAGACGCATGCGGAAGCGCTATGCTCACTGGTGATAAACAACCGAGGTGGCCTCCGGTCGCATCAACCTCGAGGAGCCCAAAGCTCGATGTCCGGCCTCGTGCAACGCCTCCCTTCGGGAGCACCGCGCGAGGGCTGGGCACGGGCTGCGCTGGGTCACGCCCAGACGACGCCACTCCAGCCAGCCCTCGGGCCTGGTTCGTCGTGACGTCACTCCCCGAGCGGAGCCAAGGTACGCATGCCGCTTGAGCGTCAAGGGGACTCCTGAGCATCGCGACTCAGAGCCTAACTGGTCACGTAGCCCCTCACCCCTTAGTTCCGAAGGCTAACGGCGGTTGAGGTATGCGCGGGCCGGGCTCGCAGACGAGAACGATGGATCCCCCGCGCCTCACCTCCCTACTTGCTGTTCGTGGCGCCAAGGGGGACTCCTGAGCATCGCGACTCAGAGCCTAACTTTTCACGTAGCCCTCACTCCTTGGTCCCGCCCTGGTTTCGGTCGGGGCTAACAACGGCCGAGGTATGCGTGGGGCAGACTCACGGCGAGAACATAAGCAAGTAGGAAGCACAAATTTCAAGGAATTCAAAAGCAAATATTACAGTCCACTGTTATCGCAATACCAACCGCAAGTTTAAACGCCTCCCGAGGCATGATACACGGCAGGAATTAAAAGCAAGACAGAGCCACAACGGAGTCACTTGTCGTGGTGGAGCAGCGCTGGAGTGGGCTCGCCTCGTGAAGCGAGGGCCGGCAGCGCCGCTCGGCTTGGTCTCAAGGCCTGAACTTCCCTAACAGAGCCTCCGTATGCGACCCTTCACAGCCTTGGCAGCGGCAATGCATGCTCGCCGCTTGCCGGCTCCAAAGAAACTGTCCATGTCGACGCTGGGATCGCGAAGATAGATGTGGGTGAGGATCCGCGTCAGTGCCGCAGAAGACAAGACATGCGCCTCGGCCTCAGCCGTGGGGCCAAGACCAAGGGAGACATCTTCAAGAGCACGAATCAGGAAGGTAAGCAGCTTGGCGGGGCCGTCCTCTGCGCCGGCTAGTGGGCTCTCCAGGCCGATATCATAAAGCTCCCTCATCAAGGCGCGAGCCTTCACCTCCATATCCATGAAGGCCACGCAATCTTCGGCAAGAACCCGCGCCTTGGCGTCCAGCTCGACCTTCCTCGCCTCCAGTTCCTGCTCCAGTAGCGCCTTAGGCGGTCACGACGCTTCTTCAGCTTGGCCCCCTGGTCCTTGACGGCCGCCTCGCGAGCCTTCATGCTTTCCTCCTGCTCCTGGCAGAGGCGGGCCTCCTCGGCAAGATGGTTCTGCAGGTCCTTCAGCTCGCCCTCCAGCGTCTCACAGCGACCTTGGATGCTGGCTGCCTCCCCCAGGGCAGCATCGCGGGCTACCTTCGCCTCACGAACAACTTGTTTCTCCTCATCGCAAGCCGTCGAGGCCTGGACCAGCGCACCAATCGGGTTGCCGGCGCGAATCCAGCCAGAGGCCAGCTCAATCGCCCGCCGCCAAGCGAGGGTCGGCGCCCGTAAGATCTCACAGCAGCCGGTCCAGCGGGCAAGACGATCCAGGACAGCGGGAGGAGTCGGAGAGACAGTAGTTGGCGGAGTAGGAGGATATGGCGGCGGCGTAGCCACTGCGCCTTGAGGCGGAACCAGCGGCGCCACGGCAACGGTGGAGGCAGCGCCCAACAAGGCCACCTCGGGAGTCGCATGGGTCAAGGGGCTGAGCTCGCCCCAGCGGGCTCAGCCAGGCCTCGCGAGGACGCCCGGGCAGGAGAGGCCTGGGTGTCAGGATCATCTTCTTTTTCGGGCAGAGGCACCGCCACGGATGGGGCCTCAGGAGCCCCCTTCAGCTTCTTCGCCGCGGGCGCCAGCCTGGCCGAAGAACATGGACATCAGATCTCGTCGGCAGAGCAATAATCAAGACGGGAAGCAGGCACTTATAGGTCATCGCTGGTGGACTCGAGCAGCCTCCGGCCATACTTGAAGCCCGAGAGCTGGCTGCAGGGATCAGCTTCAAGGGGACCAGGAGCAGGAGGCGCGTCTGCGGATCGCCCCGGGGCCGGGGCGGACCCGCGGGGGACCAGCCCAGTCCGGTCCTTCTTCGGGATCGGGGGCAGGCCGCCTCCTCGCTCACCCTCATCCTCGTCTGCCACTCTCGGGAGGCGGAGAACAGGGCCTGCGCCAGGGGAGGAGCCCTTGACTCCGCCCGAATCAACCCTCTCCGGCTCTCTTTCCTCCACCTCTTCGCCGGATTCAAGAGGACACGCCCACCAGGTCCTCCGGAGCTCCGCGGCACGAGCCCGCCCCCATTGAAGGCGGGCATGGGGCCCACAACCTGCTCCCAATCCTCGCGAAGGAACAGGGCGCTGGGCGCCCGGTCTCGCCACATCGCCCCCAACCAAGGATCGGAGGACCGTCGCTGCCAGATCCTCGCTGGCCAGGGCCACGGGCACGGGTGAGGCCTCCACATCGGAAGCGTAGCATCGCGGCGGAGTCGGCTTGGTGCCCAGAACTCCCTCGGCAGCCGACTTGGTCAGCCTCGCCGCCTCAAGGCCGGGCCGGCTTTAGATCTGCATCCATCTTCTCCAAAGACCAGCTTTTATGCTGGGATCCCGAAGCTTCGCCGGGACCACTGGCCGGAACTCTCGGGTTCCGTAAGGTGATCAGCCGAGGGTGGATTCTCCCAGCATCCACCAAGACCCACTTGCTCCTGAAGCCCTCAATCCGCTTCCCAGGGTTTGAAATGGCGATGGCTCCGCCGTATGCGACGAAGCTCGCGCACGCGGAAGCGGAACCACGGGAGGTTCGGAGGAAGAAGTAGTGGCGTAGCAAGGCCACCGAGGGCTTCACCCCAACATGGGCCTCACAATAGTAGGCGAAAATCGCCAGAAGAAGGACGGAGTTGGGATGGAGGTGCAGAGCTTGGATGTTGTCACGGAGGACGGAGAAGAAGAACTCAGAGAAGGGAGGCACCAGACCAGCAATGATGGCGCTCGCGAAGAATGGGTAGAAGGTACTCCCCCGACCCTCAGGGGCGGAGGAGCCGGCCTTGAACACCGCCATTCCATTGACGCCCTGCGCCTCCGCCAACCGACCTTGTCAGGCAAGGCTCGCCGCTGACACATTTGGCGGGTCCAAGGCAGGAGAGTACCAGGCTCCGGCCCGGGTTTGGCAAGGAGCCATGACTGGCTAGGGCACGAAGGCGGAGTGGATCTGAAGGTCTTGGAAGCAGGGAGGAGAGGCGCAAGAAAGAGGATCTGAGCGGCAACTGGAGAAAGTAAAGGAGGCAAGGAAGATGTCGCTCTGTTATCAACCCGCGCGGTTGCAGAGGCGCCCACGTCCAATCAACCGCCACGCGGCGCCCAAGGCCGCAGGCTGTTAGGGCCCACGATGCTTCGCACTTGCCCCTTCGCCTCTCTGCTCGGCCAAGTGCCATGGGCCCGGGGGCTACTGTCGGCGTGCGGGAACAGGGGTCCCCAGACTTGCTCGCTCGCTGCCTGCGGCGTGGCTCAAAGGAGGCCCAGGACGGCCCATCTTCATCAACACAAGCTCAAGACCCTCGCGAGGGGCCAAGCCTCGCGGGGCGGACGACCAGGAGCTTCCTCAGGCACGGCCTCGTCAGGTTGGCTCATGAGTAGGCGGAGATTTCAAGGCAGGGTACCTCGCGAGGTGCTCAGGACGCAAGCCATGACGACCAAGGGCGCCAGCCGGGCGCCAGCCCGCGCAGCGTCCTCCTTTCCTCTTTGGTGCTAAGGCAGCAAGCGCAGGCGAGAGCATCAAGCAAATGCATCCGTTTCGGTGCAACAAGACCAAGACCAGCCCCAACGGCTGGAAGGGAGTCATCGTGGAGCCCAAGAAGGCGTCATCACCAGAGCCTTTGGCAGGCGAGGACCAACTTTAGTCAGGATAAGTGTACCCGCTGTTCCCCTTCAAAATGGCCGATTGTTGGCGCCCTTCCCGCTCAATATTTGGGAAGAGGCCCAGGGCCTTCGCCTATAAATAGGAGTAGCCACACTCAGAGTAGGGGGGACGATCGGAGAGGAAGGGATAGGACGATCCGCATCCAGATCAGAGAGAGATAGAGACCCGATCCTCAAGCTAGAGCGACGAGACACCACTTAGCAGTTCATCACACCCACCAAGAACAGACCCTCGCAAGGCTGTTCTTCCCTGTACTGTTCTTCATCAGCCCAAGAGGCAATCCACCACACCACAAACTAGAGTAGGGTATTGTTGGAAATATGCCCTAGAGGCAATAATAAATTAGTTATTATTATATTTCCCTGTTCATGATAATCGTTTATTATCCATGCTATAATTGTATTGATAGGAAACTCAGATACATGTGTGGGTACATAGACAACACCATGTCCCTAGTAAGCCTCTAGTTGACTAGCTCGTTGATCAATAGATGGTTACAGCTTCACGACCATGGACATTGGATGTCGTTGATAACGGGATCACATCATTGGGAGAATGATGTGATGGACAAGACCCAATCCTAAGCCTAGCACAAAGATCGTAGTTCAGATGCTAAAGCTTTTCTAATGCCAAGTATCATTTCCTTAGACCATGAGATTGTGCAACTCCCGGATACCGTGAGGAATGCTTTGGGTGTACCAAACGCCACAACGTGAATCGGCTGGCTATAAAGGTGCACTACAGGTATCTCCGAAAGTGTCTGTTGGGTTGGCACGAATCGAGACTTGGATTTGTCACTCCGTGTAAACGGAGAGGTATCTTTGGGCCCACTCGGTAGGGCATCCTCATAATGTGCACAATGTGACCAAGCGGTTGATCACGGGATGATGTTTTACGGAACGAGTAAAGAGACTTGCCAGAAACGAGATTGAACAAGGTATCGGGATACCGACGATCGAATCTCGGGCAAGTACAATACCGCTAGACAAAGGGAATTGAATACGGGATTGATTGAATCCTCGACATCGTGGTTCATCCGATGAGATCATCGTGGAACATGTGGGAGCCAACATGGGTATCCAGATCCCGCTGTTGGTTATTGACCGGAGAACATCTCGGTCATGTCTTCATGGTTCCCGAACTCGTAGGGTCTACACACTTAAGGTTCGATGACGCTTAGGGTTATAAAGGAAGTTTGTATGTGGTTACCGAATGTTGTTCGGAGTCCCGATGAGATCCCGGACGTCACGAGGAGTTCCGGAATGGTCTGGAGGTAAAGATTTATATATGGAAAGTTGTTGTTCGGTTCCGGAAAAGTTCGGGTTTTTTCGGTATTGTACCGAGGAAGCTTCGAGAAGGTTCCGGAGGATTCGGAGGGGTCCGGAGGTCCGGAAATTGTTCCACCACGTCCAATACAGTAGCATGGGCTGTAGGGGGGCGCCCTAGCCTCAATGGGCCAGGGGCACCAGCCCCCCCAAGGCCCATGCACATGGGAAGGGGAAAACCCTAAAGGGGGAGGCCTCCACTTGACTTGGGAGGCACTCCTCCCCCCTTGGCCGCACCCCTAGATGGGATCTAGGGCTGGCCGCACCCCTTGGGGTGGGAAACCCTAAAGGGGCGCAGCCCCTCTCCCCTATAAATACTTGAGGCTTGGGGGCTGCCCAACACATGAGTTTTCTCCTCTATTGGTGCAGCCCCGCCTCCTCCTCCTCCTCTCCCGTGGTGCTTGGCGAAGCCCCGCTGGATTGCCACGCTCCTCCACCACCACCACGCCACGTTGCTGCTGCTGGATGGAGTCTTCCTCAACCTCTCCTCTCTCCTTGCTGGATCAAGGCGTGAGACGCCACCGGGCTGTACGTGTGTTGAACGCGGAGGTGCCGTCTGTTCGGCACTAGGATCTCCGGTGATTTGGATCACGACGAGTACGACTCCTTCAACCCTATTCTCATGAACGCTTCCGCTTAGCGATCTACAAGGGTATGTAGATGCACTCTCCTTCCCTCGTTGCTAGTTTCTACATAGATAGATCTTGGTGACACGTAGGAAAATTTTGAATTTCTGCTACGTTCCCCAACACAGGGCATCATGAGCTAGGTCTATTGCGTAGATTCTTTGCACGAGTAGAACACAAAGTAGTTGTGGGCGTTGATGTTGTTCAATATGCTTACCGTTACTAGTCCAATCTTGTTTCGACGGTATTGTGGGATGAAGCGGCCCGGACCGACCTTACACGCATTTTACGTGAGACAGGTTCCACCGATCGACATGCACTTGGTGCATAAGGTGGCTAGCGGGTGCCGCCTCCCACTTTAGTCGGAACGGATTCGATGAAAAGGGTCCTTATGAAGGGTAAATAGCAATTGGCATATCACATTGTGGTTTTGCGAGGTAAGAAACGTTCTTGCTAGAAACCCATTGCAGCTATCAGAAAACATGCAAACAACAATTAGAGGACGGCGAACTTGTTTTTGCAGGGTATGCTATGTGATGTGATATGGCCAAGAAGAATGTGATGAATGATATGTGATGTATGAGATTGATCATGTTCTTGTAATAGGATACACGACTTGCATGTCGATGAGTATGACAACCGGCAGGAGCCATAGGAGTTGTCTTTATTTATTGTATGACCTGTGTCATTAAACAACGCCATGTAATTACTTTACTTTATTGCTAACCGTAGCCATAGTAGTAGAAGTAATAGTTGGCGAGACAACTTCATGAAGACACGATGATGGAGATCATGATGATGGAGATCATGGTGTCATGCCGGTGACGATGATGATCATGGAGCCCCGAAGATGGAGATCAATGGAGCAATATGATATTGGCCATATCATGTCACTACTATATAATTGCATGTGATGTTTATTATGTTTATGCATCTTGTTTACTTACAACGACGGTAGTAAGTAAGATGATCCCTTACAACAATTTCAAGAAGTGTTCTCCCCTAACTGCAGGCACCGCTGCTAAAGTTCGTCGCTTCTAAGCACCACGTGATGATCGGGTGTGATGGATTCTTACGTTCACATACAACGGGTGTAAGACAGATTTACACACGCGAAACACTTAGGGTTAACTTGACGAGCCTATCATGTACAGACATGTCCTCGGAACACGGAGACCGAAAGGTCGAGCATGAGTCGTATAGTAGATATGATCAACATCAAGATGTTCACCGATGATGACTAGTCCGTCTCACGTGATGATCGGACACGGCCTAGTTGACTCGGATCATGTAATCACTTAGATGACCATAGGGATGACTATCAGAGATGGAGTTCAAAAGATGAACTTAATTATCTTGAACATATTCAAAAGACCTTTTGCAAATTATGTCGTGAAGCTCGCGCTTTAGTTCCACTGTTTAGATATGTTCCTAGAGAAAATATAGTTGAAAGTTGAAAGTAGCGATTATGCGGACAAAGAGAAAGCTTATGTCCTTAATGCACCGCCGGTGCTGAACCCCAAACGCCGTCTATGGATGTTGCGAACATCGGACATACACGCTTTGATAACTACGTGATAGTTCGCTTAAACGGCTTAGAATTGAGGCACCAAAGACGTTTTTGAAACATCGCGGAACATATGAGATGTTACGAGAGCTGAAATTGGGATTTCAGTGTCGTGCCCACGCCAAGAGGTATAAGACCTCCGACGATTTTCTTAGCTCGCAAACTAAGGGAGAAAAGCTCAATCATTGAGCTTGTGCTCAGATTGTCTGAGTGCAACAATCACTTGAATCGAGTGGGAGTTGATCTTCCAGATGAGATAGTGATGTTTCTCCAAAGACATTGCCACCAAGCTACTAGAGCTTCGTGATGAACTATAACATATCAGGGATAGATATGATGATTCTTGAGGTGTTCGCGATGTTTGACACCGCGAAAGTAGAAGTCAAGTAGGAGCATCAATTGTTGATGGTTGGTAAAACCACTAGTTTCAAGAAGGGCAAGGGCAACAAGGGATACTTCATGAAACGGCAAAACAGTTGCTGCTCTAGTGAAGAAACCCAAGGTTGAACCCAAACCCGAGACTAAGTGCTTCTGTAATAAGGGGAACAACCTTTGGAGCAGATTTACCCTAGATACTTGGTAGATGAGAAGGCTGGCAAGGTCGATAGAAGTATATTGGATATGCATTATGTTAATGTGTACTTTACTAGTACTCCTAGTAGCACCGTGGTATTAAGATACCGGTTCGGTTGCTAAGTGTTAGTAACTCGAAATAAAAGCTACGGAATAAACGGAGACTAGCTAAAGGTGAGCCGATTTATATGTATTGAAGTTTTTCCAAGCTTGATGTGATCAAGCATCGTGACGCCCCTCTACCAACGAGATTGGTGATAAACCTAAATAATTGCATTTGGTGTTTATGCGTTGAGCATAGACATGATTGGATTATGTCTATCGCAATATGGTTATTCATTTAAGGAGAATAATGGTTACTCGCTTATTTGAATAATACCTTCGATGGTCTTGCACCTAAATAAATGGTTTATTGAATCTCGATCGTAGTGATACACATTTTCATGCCAAAAGTATAAGATAGTAATGATAGTACCACTTACTTGTGGCACTGCATATTGGTGTAAAACGCATGAAGAAGCTCCATGTTGATGGATCTTTGGACTCACTCGTTTTGAAAAACTTGAGACATGCAAACCATGTCTATTGGTGTGTACGCATGAAGAAACTCCATGCAGATGGATCGTTTGGACTCACTTGATTTTGAATTACTTGAGATATGCAAAACATACTACATGGGCAAGATGACTGAAATGCCTCGGTTTCAGTAAAATGGAACAAGATAGCAACTTGTTGGAAGTAACACATTTTGATATGTGCAGTCCAATGAGTGTTGAGGCATGCAAAGTGAATATCGTTATGTTCTTACTTCACAGATGATTCGAGTAGATGTTGAGTATATTTACTTGATGAAACACAAGTCTGAATTATTGAATGGTTCAAGTAATTTCAGAGTGAAATTTAAGATCTTCGTGACAAGAGGATAGAATGTCTATGATATGATCATAGAGATGAATATCTGAGTTACGAAGTTTTGGCACACAATTAAGACATTGTGCAAATTGTTTCACAATTAATACCGCCTCGAACACCATAGTGTGATGGTGTGTCCGAACATCATAGTTGCACTCTATTGGATATGGTGCGAGCATGATATCTCTTATCGAATTACCACTATCGCTCATGGGTTAGGCATTAGAGACAACCGCACTCACTTTAATGGGGCACCACGTAATTCCGCTGAGACGACACCATTTGGAGAAACCTAAGTTGTCGCTTTCTTAAAAGTTTGGGGCTGCGACGCTTATGTGGAAAAGTTTCAGTTGATAAGGTCGAACCTAAAGCGGACAAAATGCATCTTCATAGGACACCCAAAACAGTTGGGTATACCTCCTAATTCAGATCCGGAAGCAATAGGGATTGTTTCTTGAATCGGGTCCTTTCTCGAGGAAAAGTTCGTCTCGAAAAGTTGAGTGGGAGGATGGTGGAGACTTGATGAGGTTATTGAACCATCACTTCAACTAGTGTGTAGCAGGGCATGTGAAGTTGTTCCCGTGGCACCTACACCAATTGAAGTAGAAGCTTATGATAGTGATCATGAAGTTTCGGATCAAGTCACCGACGCATTCCTCATAGGGTGACAAGGATGCGTACTACTCAGAGTGGTACACAATCATGTCTTGAAGGTCATGTTGCTAGACAACAATGAACCTACGAGCTATGGAGAAGCAATGGTGGGCCCAAATTCGACAAATGGTTAGAAGCCATGAAATCCGAGATAGGATCCATGTATCGTAACAAAGCATGGACTTTGGTGGACTTGCCCGATGATCGGCGAGCCATTGAGATAAATGGATCTTTAAGAAAAGACGGACGTGGACGGTAATGTCACCGTCTATGAAGCTCGACTTGTGGCGAAGAGTTTTTCACAAGTTCAAGGAGTTGACTACGATGAGATTTTCTCATCCGTAGCGATGCTTAAAGTCCGTCGGAATCATGTTAGCACAAGCTGCATTTATGAAATCTGGCAGATGGATGTCAAAACGAGTTTCCTTACCGGCCAGTAAGGAAAGGTTGTACGTGATACAATCGTAAAAGTTTTGTCAATCCTAAGGATGCTAAAAGGTATGCTAGCTCCAAAGCAATCCTTCTAAGGACCGGAGTAAGCATCTTGGAGTTGGAATATGCACTTTGATAGGATGATCAAAGATTTTGGGTTTATACAAAGTTTATGAGAAACTTGTATTTCCAAAGAAGTGAGTGGGAGCACTATAGAATTTCTGATGAGTATATGTTGTTGACATATTGATGATCGTAAATGATGTAGAATTTCTGGAAAGCATATAGGGTTATTTGAAAGATGTTTTTCAATAGAAAACATGGATTAAGCTACTTGAACATTGAGCATCGAGATCTATAAGGATAGATCAAAATGCTTAATAATACTTTCAAATGAGCACATACCTTGACATGATCTTGAAGGTGTTCAAGATGGATCACCAAAGAAGGAGTTCTTGCACGAGATGTAAGGTATGAAGTTAAGAGTTAAAGCTCGACCACGGCAGAAAAGAGAGAAAGGACGAAGGTCGCCCCGTATGCTTCAGACGTAGGCTCTATAGTATGCTATGCCGTGTACCGCATCGAAGTGTGCCTTGCCATGAGTCACTATAAGGGTACAAGAATGATCCAGGAATGGATCATTGGACAGCGTCAAAATTATCCTTGGAGTAAATAAGGACATGTTTCTCAATTATGGAGGTGATAAAGAGTTCGGCGTAAAGGGTTACGTCGATGCAAGCTTTAACACCTATCCGAAAGTGACTCGAGTAGCAAACCGGATACGTATAGTGGAGCAACCATTTGGAATAAGGTTCAAGTGGAGCGTGGAAGTAGCATTTACAATATGACATAGAGAATTGTGAAGTACCCACGGATCCGAAAGGTTCGCACTGTTGACTAAAACCTCTCTCACAAGCAAAACATGATCAAACCTCAGAACTCATTGAGTCTTAATCACATGATGATGTGAAGTTGTTTACAGACACTAGTAAACTCTTTGGATGTTGGTCACATGGCGATGGGACCTATCAGCGTTAATCACATGACGATGTGAACTAGATTATTGACTCTAGTGCAAGTGGGAGACTGTTGGAAATATGCCCTCGAGGCAATAATAAATTAGTTATTATTATATTTCCCTGTTCATGATAATCGTTTATTATCCATGCTATAATTGTATTGATAGGAAACTCAGATACATGTGTGGGTACATAGACAACACCATGTCCCTAGTAAGCCTCTAGTTGACTAGCTCGTTGATCAATACATGGTTACAGTTTCACGACCATGGACATTGGATGTCGTTGATAACGGGATCACATCATTGGGAGAATGATGTGATGGACAAGACCCAATCCTAAGCCTAGCGTAAAGATCGTAGTTCAGACGCTAAAGCTTTTCTAATGTCAAGTATCATTTCCTTAGACCATGAGATTGTGCAACTCCCGGATACCGTAGGAATGCTTTGGGCGTACCAAACGTCACAACGTATCTGGGTGGCTATAAAGGTGCACTACAGGTATCTTCGAAAGTGTCTGTTGGGTTGGCACAAATCGAGACTAGGATTTGTCACTCCGTAAACGGAGAGGTATCTCCGCCCACTCGGTAGGACATCATCATAATGTGCACAATGTGACCAAGGGGTTGATCACGGGATGATGTGTTACGGAACAAGTAAAGAGACTTGCCGGAAACGAGATTGAACAAGGTATCGGGATACCGACGATCGAATCTCGGGCAAGTACAATACCGCTAGACAAAGGGAATTGAATACGGGATTGATTGAATCCTCGACATCGTGGTTATCCGATGAGATCATCGTGGAACATGTGGGAACCAACATGGGTATCCATATCCCGCTGTTGGTTATTGACCGGAGAACGTCTCGGTCATGTCTCAAGATGGTTCTGAACCCGTAGGGTCTACACACTTAAGGTCTGATGCCGCTTAGGTTATAAAGGAAGTTTGTATGTGGTTACCGAATGTTGTTCGAGTCCCGGATGAGATCCCGGACGTCACGAGGAGTTCCGGAATGGCCCGGAGGTAAAGATTTATATATGGAAAGTTGTTGTTCGGGTTCCGGAAAAAGTTCGGGTTTTTTCGGTATTGTACCGGGAAGCTTCCAGAAGGTTCCGGAGGATTCCGGAGGGGCCCGGAGGTTCGGAAATTGTTCCACCACGTCTAATACAGTAGCATGGGCTGTAGGGGGCGCCCTAGCCTCAATGGGCCAGGGGCACCAGCCCCCCAAGGCCCATGCACATGTGAAGGGGAAAACCCTAAAAGGAGAGGCCTCCACTTGACTTGGGAGGCACTCCTCCCCCCTTGGCCGCCCCCCTAGATGGGATCTAGGGCTGGCCGCACCCCTTGGGGTGGGAAACCCTAAAGGGGGCGCAGCCCCCTCTCCCCCTATAAATACTTGAGGCTTGGGGGCTGCCCAACACATGAGTTTTCTCCCTCTATTGGTGCAGCCCCGCCTCCTCCTCCTCCTCTCCCGTGGTGCTTGGGCGAAGCCTCGCTGGATTGCCACGCCTCCACCACCACCACGCCCGTTGTGCTGCTGCTGGATGGAGTCTTCCTCAACCTCTCCCTCTCTCCTTGCTGGATCAAGGCGTGGGAGACGTCACCGGGCTGTACGTGTGTTGAACGCGGAGGTGCCGTCCGTTCGGCACTAGGATCTCCGGTGATTTGGATCACGACGAGTACGACTCCTTGAACCCCATTCTCATGAACGCTTCCGCTTAGCGATCTGCAAGGGTATGTAGATGCACTCTCCTTCCCTCGTTGCTAGTTTCTCCATAGATAGATCTTGGTGACACGTAGGAAAATTTTGAATTTCTGCTACGTTCCCCAACAGTGTATTACACCACAACGGTGGCTTAACTAGTATAAATCTCGTGTCTCTTGTGCTGTTCTTCTTAGTAGTTTAGGTCCCTGCGATTCGGCGAGGTACGAGACGGTGGAGGGTTGGATCTCCGTCGCGCACCCTAGAGTTCGAACCTTAAGGGTCTGCCGGAACCCGAAATCCGACAGTCTCACATCGACGCGGCTAATCAACGGGCTATGAAGATGCCCATCAATTGATGTCAATGTGAGGAGTAGGGATTGCCATGCAACGGATGCACTAGAGCTATAAGTATATGAAAGATCAAACTGAAACTAAGTGGGTGTGCATCCAACTTGCTTGCTCATGAAGACCTAGGGCATTTGAGGAAGCCCATCGTTGGAATATACAAGCCAAGTTCTATAATGAAAATTCCCACTAGTATATGAAAGTGATAACTCAAGAGACTCTCTATATGAAGAACATGGTGCTACTTTGAAGCACAAGTGTGGTAAAAGGATAGTAACATTGCCCCTTCTCTCTTTTTCTCTCATTATTTTTCTTTTTTTTCTTTTTTTTTTGGGCCTTCTCTTTTTTTTGGTCTTTCTCTTTTTTTTTATTCTTTTTATTTTTTTATTTATTTTTTTCGTCTGGAGTCTCATCCCAACTTGTGGGGGAATCATAGTCTCCATCATCCTTTCCTCACTGGGGCAATGCTCTAATAATGATGATCATCACACTTTTATTTACTTACAACTCAATATTACAACTCGATACTAGAACAAAGATATGACTCTATATGAATGCCTCTGGCGGTGTACCGGGATGTGCAATGATCTAGTGTAGCAATGACATCAAAAAACGGACAAGCCATGAAAACATCATGCTAGCTATCTTACGATCATGCAAAGCAATATGACAATAAATGATCAAGTCATGTATATGATGATGATGGAAGTTGCATGGCAATATATCTCGGAATGGCTATGGAAATGCCATGATAGGTAGGTATGGTGGCTGTTTTGAGGAAGATATAATGAGGCTTATGTGTGACAGAGCATATCATATCACGGGGTTTGGATGCACCGGAGAAGTTTGCACCAACTCTCGAGGTGAGAAAGGGCAATGCACAGTACTGAAGAGGCAAGCAATGATGGAAGGGTGAGAGTGTGTATAATCCATGGGCTCAACATTAGTCATAAAGAACTCATATACTTATTGCAAAAGTTTATTAGCCCTCGAAGCAAAGTACTACTACGCATGCCCCTAGGGGGATAGATTGGTAGGAAAATACCATCGCTCGTCCCCGACTGCCACTCATAAGGAAGACAATCAATAGATACCTCATGCTCCGACTTCGTTACATAACGGTTCACCATACGTGCATGCTACGGGAATCACAAACCTCAAAACAAGTATTTCTACTAATCCACAACTACCCACTAGGATGACTCTAATATCACCATCTTTATATCGCAAAACTATTGCAAGGAATCAAACATATCATATTCAGTGATCTACAAGTTTTATGTAGTATTTATGACTAACCATGTGAATGACCAGTTCCTGTCATCTCACTAAATAGATATAAGTGAAGCAAGAGAGTTTAATTCTTTCTACAAAAGATATGCCCATGCTCTAACAAATATAAGTGAAGCAAAAGAGCATTCTATAAATGGCGGTTTTCTATGTAAAGAGAAACAGGCAATCCAAACTTCAAATGATATAAGTGAAGAACATGAAGCATTCTATAAAGCCATATTCAAAAGATATAAGTGAAGTGCATAGAGCATTCTATAAAGCCATACTCACAAGATATAAGTGAAGTGCATAGAGCATTCTATAAATGAACCAAGGACTATCTCATACCAGCATGGTGCATGAAAAAAAAGTGAAAACTAAATGCAAAAGACGCTCCAAGATTTGCACATATCACATGAATGAAACGAATTCGAAAACATACCGATACTTGTTGAAGAAAGAGGGGATGCTTTCCGGGGCATCCCCAAGCTTAGAGCTTGAGTCTCCTTGAATATTTACTTGGGGTGCCTCGGGCATCCCCAAGCTTGAGCTCTTTCCTCTCTTCCTTCTTCTCACATCGAGACCTTCTCGATCATCGAACACTTCATCCACACAAAATTTCAACAGAAACCTCGGTAAGATCCGTTAGTATAATAAAGCAAATCACTACTCTAAGTGCTGTTGCAAACCAATTCATATTTTGTTTTGGCATTGTAGCTACTGTAATATAACTTTTTCATGGCTTAATCCACTGATATAAATTGATAGTTTCATCAAAACAAGCAAACTATCCATCAAAAACATAATCTGTCTAAACAGAACGGTCTGTAATAATATGAACATTCACCATACTTCTGATACTTTAACAATTCTGCATAAATAAGGAAAAATAAACAATCTATATATAAAGACAGTGCAAAAAGATTCAGAACCATTTGACGTTCCAGTAAAAAATGAAAAATCGCGCACCACAGCCAAAGTTTCTGTCCTGCACCGCACAAACCAACAAGCATTGTAAACATCCTAAAGGCAAACCTTGGCACATTATTTTTATAACAAAATGGAATTATACAAGGGGATAATTATATTTATTGAAAAGTTTTTGTAATCAAGATTCACAAAGTTTCCGTGAGCATGAACAAAGTTCAATGCTAGCTCCCACTTCAACAATGCTCGCCTTTTCTCACTTTCGCTTTTCTTTTGAAAAAGTTTTGGGTTCCCTCTTTATTTTTGTTGTTTTTAAACTATATAAAAGCACTCAACAGAAATAAATGACTCTCTAAAACTTCCGGTTGTCTCCTGGCAGCGCTTTCTTTAAAGCCATTAAGCTAGGCATATAGTGTTTCAAGTAATGGATCCACCCGGATCCCAAGGTATATCAAAGCCAATTTTAATTAACAATGATTTAGAATTTAGTAGTGAGCACAAAGCAACATATATCATGCAACAACGAAGTATAACTCTCTTCCTATGCATCGGCATGTCATAAAAGAACAATTCATGCAGACAAAGTAAAGGCCAATGCATAGTATAAACAGTTTCTTGCAATTTTATCATGTGGGAAACAGAAAGAGGCGAAGATGTAGTTCCTCTCTCATAATAATTGCAAGTAGGAGATGCAAGCACATGCATATTATATTCATCAAAATCATCATGTGCAACGGTAAAAGGCAACCCATCAATATAATCCTTAATAAGTGCAAACTTCTCCGATATAGTGTAGTCCGGAGAATTCAAAAGATAATAGGACTATCATGCGTGGGTGCAATAGCAACAATTTCATGTTTAACATAAGGAACTATAGCAGGTTCATCTCCATAAGCATAATTCATATTGGCATCTTCGCCACAAGCATAGCAAGCATCAACAAAAAGGATATTTCAAGAGAATCAAGGGATCATAACAATCATCATAGCAATCATCCTTCATTAAGTATGAAGGGAATTTAAACAATGTATGAGTTGAAGAGTTACTCTCATTAGGAGGTGGGCACGGGTAGCTAATCCGCTCTTCCTCCTTTTGTTCTTCGCTCTCCTCATCATCGTTTTCATCCAATGAGCTCACATTTTCATCAATTTCTTCTTCCATAGACTCCTGCAAAATATTAGTCTCTTCTTGGATAGCGGAGTAGTCCTCAATATATGGTTCAACATAAGCATTATAAGCATAATTATCATAGCAAAATTTAAGTAAGGCAAAATTTTCAGACTTGTAAAGAGTAGCATTATACATTTCAATCAAAGAAGCAATTCCATAAGCACCCTTAAAAGCAACAAATCCTTCAATTTCTGGAACATCATAGTAACTATAAACACCTTTAGCATACGAAGATACGATTCCATTATCACTATACTCACATTGATAGGGAAGGTGTTTCTAAGGGTTTTCGGAACAAGTAAAATCACATATTTCACATAAATTCCAAGCATAGCATTGCAAACGATGAATTTGATGCAGTAAAGTTTCCCTTTTTCAGATATACGGTGTCGCACATAACAAGCATGCTCATATAAAGATTTGCCCTGAACTAAGCTAGTTGGGGTTTCAGCACGAGCACATAGGGATCGAAGATGATCCAAGTAAAAAGCTTCAGGAGTGTGATAGATTTTGAGTGGTTCTTCAACCATTTGTTCAGTAGGTACAACTAATTTTTTTGGTATTTCGCATTTCCTACCCATAACTAAAGATAGAAAACAACTAAGAATAGAAAATAAAATTACTTAGTGATAAAGCAAACAAGCACACACGAGAATATTCACCCCACGCTATTGCTCCCCGGCAACGGCGCTAGAAAAAGGTCTTGATAATCCACAAGTATAGGGGATCAATTGTAGCCTCTTTCGATAAGTAAGAGTGTTGAACCCAACAAGGAGCTAAAGGTAGAACAAATATTCCCTCAAGTTCTATCGACCACAGATACAACTCTACGCACGCTTAATTTTCGCTTTACCTAAAACAAGTATGAAACTAGAATTGTTGTTGGATAGGTTTGCAAGATAATAAAGATCACGTAAATAAAAAGTAGGGGCTGTTTAGATAAAGACACAACTAAATTAGTTTTAGTAAAGAGATTTTTGTCACGAGAAAGTTATTTGTCCCTAGGCAATCGATAAGTAGACCGGTAATCATTATTGCAATTTTATTTGAGGGAGAGGCATAAGCTAACATAATTTCTCTACTTGGATCATAAGCACTTATGATTGGAACTCTAGCAAGCATCCGCAACTACTAAAGATCATTAAGGTAAAACCCAACCATAGCATTAAAGCATCAAGTCCCCTTTATCCCATACGCAAACAACCTACTTACTCGGGTCCGTGCTTCGGTCACTCACACCACCCACCATAAGAAAATCATGAACATATTGCAAACCCTACAACGGGAATCCCTCACGCTTGCACTACACGGAGAGCACCATAGGACAGCACCAATAATTAAACATGCAACTCAAACCAATCTTGATCATCAAATAGCCCATAGGAAAAAACGGATCTACTCAAACATCATAGGATAGCCATACATCATTGGGAAATAATATAAAGCATTAAGCGCCATGTTTAAGTAGAGATTACAGCGGGTAAGAGAGAGGTTACACTGCTACATAGAGGGGGGAAGAGTTGGTGATGATGTTGGCCACGGCAGCGTTCCGGCACCACCAGAAGAGAAGGGGAGAGGGGGGCCCTTCGTCTTCTTCTTCCTTGACCTCCTCCCTAGATGGGAGAAGGGTTTCCCCTCTGGTCCTTGGCCTCCATGGCGGGGAAGGGGCGAGAGCCCTCCGAGATTGGATCTGTCTCTCTGTCTCTCTCTATTTCTGCGTTCTGGTATTCTGCCTTTTCACCGTTTCGTATATATATGGAGATCCGTAACTCTGATTGGATTGAAACCTTTGCCGAGATTTTATTCTGAAAATTATCTTTCTTGCGGCCAAAGTAGAGCAGCAACTGCCTTACTGGTGGCCCACGAGGGGGCGGCACACCCCCTGCCTCGTGGCCACCTCGGGCACCGTCTCGCGTTGATTCTTCCTCCCATATTCTCCAAATATTCCAAAAATATTCTCCGTCCGTTTTTATCCTGTTTGGATTCCGTTTGATATGGGGTTTCTGCGAAACATAAAACATACAACAAACAGGAATTGGCGCTGGGCACTGGCTCAATATGTTAGTCCCAAAAATAGTATAAAAAGTTGCCAAAAAGTATATGAAAGTTGTAGAATATTGGCATGGAACAATCAAAAATTATAGATACGAAGGAGACGTATCACAGAGCTAAGTGCTGCCACTAGGGCGTGGGAGGGATCCCCCGAGGCCCGAGGGCGGCGCTCCTGAGACTCCGGGGCGTGTACAGCCCCACTCATTATTACGTGAGAGGTCACGAGTGGAGACCTTCACAGGTACGAGCCTTACTTCATATCGCCAGATGAGGGCCCCGCCTTGCGCCGCCCTCGACCACCATTGGGGGCGTCCGGGAACCAGGACGTCACCAAGGTGCAAAGGGGACGCCAGTGGCGCCCTTGGCGACGACGGGTCGTCTGCCGGGGGGAAGGCTCTCTAGCGCCTCCCAGGCAGAGGGCCTACCTCCGGGGGACGCCTTGCTCCGTGCGGCGCGGGGAGGTGGCTTGCTCCCGGCCCCTCTCCTGCAGCCCCCAGTGTGCTCCTCCTGGCGGAAGGGAGGTTGTCAAGCTGGAGCCGCCATCCGTCACTGTGACCCGATCCTCCTGCGACTCATGGTTAGCGTAAGCTTGCTCTTGAGAGACTAGTGGTACCCTGTAGCAATTGTCACCGGTGCGGTTGGTGAGGCTCCTGGGAGGCTCCTAGAAAGTCTCAGCTTCTAGCGCCTCCTCCTCCCAGCCTGGCTAGAGGAACGAGTTGGGGTCATCTTCCAGTGCGTACTCCTGGTCCACCATGCGGGGCACGTAGGCCTCCGAGGCCGTCGCCTCGAAGACCTCGCCGTAGTGCTCCATGCTCCATGTCGCCCGGCCCAGCGTGCTGCCCTGGGGATGGTAGTGTGGCATCCCGCTGGGGCTGTAGGTGGGAATGCTCGCACTCGCACTCATTGGGGGTGGCGCGGGTGCGATTGGGCGTCTGATACCGTTGGTCACGCTGGTGTCGATGCAGCCCAAGGGTGCGCCCGAGGCCACACGGGCGCGGCGAGGCCCGCCATGCGATCCGGCCGCGGCCTCAGCTCTAAGCAGGGAGCAGAAGGGCGGTGCTCCAGAGGCCGTGGCATCCAGGAGCTCGGCGACGCGCTCCAGCAACGCATCTCGGCTGCTCTCCATTAGCCGGCAGTGCAGCAACTCTCGTGCCCCCGTGCACGCGGCCCTCATGTTTGCTTGTTCCCGTCTGGTGTGCGGCGTCGTGGCCGCAGCGTGGCTTGAGGCCCTTGCGGCTGCCCGCGCTTGTCATGGAGTAAGGGCGGATGACGTGTGGTCGCGCCACCCGCGCCTTGCCTAGGGCACGGGGTTGAAGTCTTCTTGGGTGGACGGGGCCACCCGGGCGGGCCAAGCTGCCCAGCAGTCGGTGTTGGTCCTCGGGTCGCCGGACATCGGAGCCACGGAGTGTCGGTGGATCAATCGGCGGGAGGAAAGCTCCGGCACACCCCTACCTGGCGCGCCAAATGTCGGATTTTGGGTTCCGGCAAAACCCTTGAGATTCGAACACTGGGGTGCGCACGAAGATTTCCCCCCCTACCTAATCATGCCCTCAGCCTCACCGTGATCTCAAAGCATAGCTCGACGAACATGCAACACAAGAGACACAAGATTTATACTAGTTTGGGCCACCCTTGTGGTGTAATACCCTACTCTAGTGTGGTGTGGTGGATTGCCTCTTGGGCTGGGGATGAACAGTACAAGGGAAGAACAGCCTCCTGAGGAGAGGTGTTCTTGTGCTTGGTGGGTGTGAGGAAGAACTGAATGAGTTTGAGGTGAGTTGCCTCCTACTGTGGTGGCTAGTCCTATTTATAGAGGCCCTGGTCCTCTTCCCAAATATTGAGCAGGAAGGGATGCTACAACGGCCAATTTGAAGGGGGATAGCTAGTACAAGCTATCATGACTAAAGGTGGTCTTCGCCTGCCAAAGGCTCTGGTGGTGACGCCGTCTTGGGCTCCAGGTGACCTCCGTCCTGCCGTCCTGCTGGTCTTGGTCTCGTTGCACCGATATGGAAACCTTTGCCTAATGCCTCGGTACTCATCGCCTGTTCTTGCCTCCTTAGCACCAACGAGGAAACGAGGACACTGTACGTGCTGGCACCCGCCTGGTGCCCTCCTGGTCTTGGTCGTCATGACTTACATCATTGGAGCCTCGCGAGGTTCGCCTTGCCTTGATCTCTCCGCCCCTCGCGAGCCAGCCTGGTGAGGCCGCCCCCAGGAGGTCTCGTGTCGTCCGCCTCGCGAGGCTTGCCCCTCGCAAGGGTCTTCAATGATTGCTGGTGAAGACGGGTTGTACTGGGCTGCGAGTGGAGCCATGCCGTGGGTCGCAGGCAGGCAAGTCTAGGGACCCCCGTTCCCGGAACACCGACAATCTCTTCCTCCTCATCATTCCTAATGGGTATCTCAAAATGTCTAGCAATGCGGGAGGCATAATTACCTCCAAAGATGGGACCCTTCATGCGGTTTGTCTTTAACCGATGAGCAATAACGGAGCGCAAACTAAAACTTCTATCACAATATAAAGCATGTCGAAAAATAGCAAGGTCAGGGACACTAAGGCCTCCAATCTCTCCGTGACCAACCAAACATCTCCCGGAAAATAATGCATAATAGCGTAAAACAGGAAAATGCAAGCTAGCCACTCTCGCTTCCAACACCCCTCTCTCTTCCAATGCAGTAGTTTCTCTAGGATGTGGTTCACAGACGCTTCCCTCATAAGGTAATTTGCAAACCTCGAAAATGTCATAAGCGTCATCTCCTTATGCGCATCATATAAATAAAACTCTATCATGGGCGGTGATTTCCTAGGATAAAAATGAAAGTTTTGCCCAAAAGTGTTAGTGAGCAGAAGGTATTGTTCACACTTATCTTGGAGGAAGGCGGTCAGGCTGGCATTCTCTACCAAATAATAGAAATCATCATAAATTCTGGCCGCCCCCAAGAATGTATCACTAGGCCAATCACATGGTCGAACCTCCGCCGCACACGAAAGATTATACTTGGGCTTCCTCTTCTCCTTATTTTCATTTTCATTTGAACCCCGGATTGAGGAACCGCTTAACCATCTCTTAATGGTATCCTTCCTTTTTCTCTGAAAATTTCTGAAATTTTTAGTAACACAAAATAAAAGTGAACAAAACTCAACAAGATTGATAGCAACTACTCCTACAAGTGTCTAGAGGCTATATCATGCATCAAAACTGCTTTGGACCATATAAATTTGACATGCAAGCTGAAGAACAAGGTCACCACAGCAACAAAAATTTGCAAAATAAAAAGAACTAGAAGAAAAACTAATTGGGCCATTGGAGGAGTCACATACCGATGAACAATCCACCAAAACAGTTTTGCGAATGGAGCTTTGAGCTAGGAGATCGAAAATCGCAGCAAAATGAGCTAGAACATGGGTTTGGGCTATGGTGGGATTTTGTTTGGAGGAAGACGAAGTGGATGGGTGCTTGAATACGCGAGGGGGCCAACGTGGGACCCACAAGCCACCAGGGCCCGCCCAGGGGTGGGCGCGCCCTGTGGGCTTGTGGCCCACTGGTGCAGCCCCTGGTGTGTTCTCAGTGCCAAAATTCTCAAATATTCTATAAAAATCATACTAATTTTTTAGGGCATTTGGAGAACTTTTATTTTTGGGACTTTTTTACTGCATTGCACATATAATTCACAAAACCGACAACTAATAGTATTTTTTTCTTTATTTATTCTAAATAACAGAAAGTAAAAAGTGGGTACATAAAGTTGTGTTTACTAAATTCATCCATCTCATGCAGTTGATCAAGTCTTATTAACAAACTTCTTCTGAATGACATGAAACTGCCGAATTTTTGTATAACACTAGGTTACCTCAACGGGGATATGCATGTCCCCAACAAAAAGAATATGATATTTCTTTTTGACAGTAGGAATAGGGAATTCAAGACCTCCAATACCAATAGTTGAAACTTTTCCAATATAATTGATGCTATTAACTTGAGGTTGTTTATTTGAAAAGTGTACCATATGCTCATTACCATAAACATGAAAAGTGACATTGCCCTTGTTACAATCAATAAGAACCCCTGAAGTATTCAAAAAGGGTCTACCAAGGATGATCGACATACTGTCGTCCTCGGGTATATCAAGAATAACAAAGTCCGTTAAAATAGTAATGTTTGCAACTCGATAGGTACATCCTCACAAATACCAATGGGTACAGCAGTTGATTTATCGGCCATTTGCAAAGAGATTTTAGTTGGAGTCAACTTGTTCAAATCAAGTCTACAATATAAAGAGAAAGGCATAACACTAACACCGGCTCCCAAATCACGTAAAGCAGTTTTAACATAGTTTCTTTTAATGGAGCAAGGTATAGTTGGTATTCCAGGATCTCCTAATTTCTCTAGTATTCCACCCTTAAAAGTATAATCAGCAAGATGGTGGAAATTTCATCTTCTAGTATCTTTGTTTTATTTGTAACACTCTCTTTCATATACTTAGCATAAGGAGACATTTTCAGAATATCAGTCAAACGCATACGCAAAAAGACAGGTCTAAGCATTTCAACAAAGTGGTCAAAATTCCCATCATCATTTTTCTTGGATGGTTTAGGAGGAAAGGGCATGGGTTTCTGAACCCATGGTTCTCTTTCTTTACCATGGTTCCTAGCAATGAAGTCTCGCTTATCATAATGTTTATTCTTAGGTTGTGGGTTATCAAGATCAAAATCAGGTTCTACCTCCATCTCATTATCATTACTAGGTTGAGCATCAACATGAACATCATCATTAACATTAGCACTAGGTTCATGTTCATCACCAGATTGTGTCTCAGCATTTGAAATAGAAATATCATTTGGATTCTCAGGTGTATCTATAACAGGTTCACTAGAAGCATGCAAAGTCATATCACCTTTCTTCTTCCTTTTAGAAGTAATGGTGCATCAGTTTTAAATCTCTAAGAATCTTGCTCAATTCTCTTAGGATGGCCCTCAGGATACAAAGGTTCCTGGGTCATTTTACCACCTCTAGTAATAACCCTAACAACATTATCATTGTTCTTACTATTCAACTAATTTGACAAATCATTCTGAGCTTTGAGAACTTGTTCTACTTGAGTTTTCACCATGGAAACATGCTTACTAATAATCTTAAGATCATTAATAGTTCTACTCATATAATCACCCATATAAGCATTACGTTTCAATTGTCTACTAACATAAGCATTGAAATTTTCTTGTTTAACAATAAAGTTATCAAATTCATCCAGGCATTGACTAGCAGACTTATTATGAGGAATATCACCTTCCTCAAATCTGTAGAGAGAGTTTACCTCTACTACCTGTGTCGAGTTATCAAGACCATGTATTTCTTCAATAGGTGGTTAATTCTTAACATCTTTAGCTTTAATACCTTTTTCTTTCATAGATTCCTTTGCCTCTTGCATATCTTCAGGACTGAGAAATAGAATACCTCTTTTCTTCGGAGTTGGCTTAGGAGGCCGTTCAGGAAGAGTCCGATCATTTTCATTACTCAATATTTTATTCAATAGCAATCAGCTTGCTCAACAGTTCGTTCCCCGAAAACACAACCAACACAAATATCTAGGTGGTCCCTAGAAGCATCGATTAGTCCATTATAAAAGATATCAAGTATTTCATTTTTCTTGAGAGGATGATCAGGCAAAGCATTAAGTAATTGGAGAAGCCTCCCCCAAGCTTGTGGGAGACTCTCTTCTTCAATTTTCACAAAGTTAAATATTAGCATTAAGTAATTGGAGAAGCCTCCCCCAAGCTTGTGGGAGACTCTCTTCATCAATTTTCACAAAGTTAAATATTTCCTGTAAAGCAGCTTGTTTCTTATGAACAGGAAAATATTTTTCAGCGAAGTGGTAAATCATATCCTAGGGAATACGCACACAACCAGGAGCAAGAGAATTAAGCCATAACTTAGCATCACCCTTTAACGAGAAAGGAAACGACTTAAGAATATAGTAATAGCAAAAAAAATTCTCGTGAGCAAATAGGGTGGCTATATCATTCAATTTAGTAAGATGTGCCACAACAGTTTCAGATTCATAACCATGGAAAGGATCCGATTCAACCAAAGTAATTAACTCAGAGTCAACAGAGAATGCATAATCCTTATCAGTAACAAAGATAGGTGAAGTAGAAAACTTAGGATCATATATCATTCTAGCATTCAAAGATTTTTCTTTCCACCTGTGCATAATAATTTCTTAAGATCATCTCTATCCTACAAGCAAGAAAGTCCCTAGCTACCTCTCCATCCATAACATAACCCTCGGGCATAACAGGAAATTCATATCTAGGAGACCTAGGTCTAACAGGTGTTTCAAAGTGTTCAGTTTCAATAATTTCATCAGTTTCAGAAATATCATCATCTTCAGCATAATGAATAGTTCTAACTCTAGCAAGATGTTCATCAAGAAATTCACCTAGTGGCACAGTTTTATCAAGAAAAGTAGTAGCATCATAAGCATCATTCATAGCAGAAGTAGCATCATCAATAACATGCGACATACCAGAATCAATAGCAGGTGTAGGTGTCGCAAGCTTACTCAAAACAGAAGGTGAATCAAGTGCAGACCTAGATGGCAGTTCCTTACCTCCCCTCGTAGTAGAGGGAATAATCTTGGTTCTAGTATCTTTCAGATTCCTCATAGTTTTCAATAGATATAAATCCCAAGTGACTCAGAGGATAGAGCTATGCTCCCTGGCAACATCACCAGATAGAGGTCTTGATAACCCACAAGTATAGGGGATTGCAACAGTTTTTGAGGGTAGAGTTTTCAGCCCAAATTTATTGATTCGACACAAGGGGAACCAAAGAATATTCTCAAGTATTAGCAGCTGAGTTGTCAATTCGACCACACCTGAAAGACTTAATATCTGCAGCAAAGTATTTAGTAGAAAAGTAATATGGAAGTAACGGTAACGGTGGCAGAAGTAGCAGTAGCAGTTTTGTAGTGATTGTAACAGCGGTAGCAACGGAAGTAACTTAACAGAGATCAATATGTGAAAAGATCCCATGCAATGGATCGGCAATGATACTTGTGTCAGATGATATTCACAATGTAGCAGTCATAACCTAGGGTGATAAAGAACTAGCTCCAATTTATCAATATAATGTAGGCATCTATTCTGTATATAGTGATACGTGCTTATGGAAAAGAACTTGCATGGCATCTTTTGTCCTACCCTCATGAAGGTGGAGCCGATTCATCTCCACAACCCTGTCTCCAACAACAATGAAGCATGGGGGCAACATCAACCCCTCAATTATCGTAAGGACGATGGCGTCCCGGCGCACCACTAGAATTGTCACACCACATGGATGGTATGACGGTTCGCTCAACGAAGGGGAGATATCAACGATCTACTGATGCCTTGACAACATCAACACAAAGTGATCACGGGAGCAGTCCAACGCGCCAGTGCGGCCACTGTGAATATGTGAAACCCTCCAATCAAGGTGGCTGGCACCGTAGCAGCTAGACGGTCGCGACGAGATTGGTAAAAAAAGTTTTTTTTTGTTTTTAGGACAAGGCATGATTTTCGCCATGGAACGAAGACGAGATAGGGTTTGCCTCATTGATCGGCATCCTTCCTATTATACAATCCAACAAGCACCCTAGAGAACATCAGGTGTGGATGGACACGCCTACACTAATTTACATTACTATCAATCAATAATCTTTGGGACGACGCTCAATATCACGAACCTCGTGTCAATACCCGTTTAGCTACACACATGTTGATGCGCCAATTCATTATAAAAAAATGTTTTCACCAAACTAAGTTCGATCACTTCACGCTCGAACTTTATTTGGTGAGGGGGCATTTTTTCACGCAGTTTTGTAGTAAAGAAGAGAGGTTAAATGAGTACTAAAAAAAGATATGGATCAACTCTTTTTCCTCTCTCTCATACATGACTAATCCCTTAATTGTTATTATTTTATTTTATTTTCTGAATGAAAAGGAATTTTCAGGAGTGCAGGATACACAGGGAAGGGTATATGTACACACATGGTGGACTAGTGCATGCACGAACTAGTTAATCTCTTGATTGATCTTGTACGTTGTGCATGGCAATTTTGCCCACGTACATACATGCATGCATGAGGGTGGCAATATGTACATCGGAAATATATGCCTTGGTTATATGTGGCGGCAGCGAGGACGGACATACAAATAAGCATACGAACACCCGCACATATGATGGATTGATCGATATATTTTTGAGGTCTATATGTGCACTCGAAGGTGCACGGCTGGTGCAAGACAAGTTGAAGCTGTTACATAAGCATTGGTGGAGTCCAACAAGCTGGAAGGATTGCAGCATATACACCAGGGAGGCTGTGGTTAGCTAGCCTCATCGTTGTTGGAAGCGGATACAACGCAGCTCCATGACCAGTATGAAGCAAAGACCCGGCGGGTAAAAGCAAAAAATGAGATATATCACAAAAGCTATCATTTTATTGATCGATGATACAAAAGTTCACTGGGACTAATTATACTTTGTTCTGGATGAGCTAAGACAAATTATATTTAACTAAGATAGAACCTATATGAACTAAGTGCGGCTTTTGCAGAGCAGTCCATGAACTCTAGCCCGCTCCCTCACTCAGGAGCTTTGTATGCTAGGATCGTCGCGGTCTCCGAAAGCGTTCCGCTGGCGGCCAGGAATGCAGCCGCCTCCGCACGACGTCTTGTGTACAACTCGGCCACCTGTGACGAACTCCGGACTGCATCCTCGTGAGCTTCAAGATGGCAGGAGCTAGAAGTCATCATGTCAGCTAGGACGCCTGTGCGCTTTTCAGCCAGTGTCGCCATCTCGGTTTCCTTCTCACAGAGGGCCTTGTACTCCTCTGCAAGCTGCTGATGTTTGCCGGCAAGCATCCGATGTTCTTCGGCCAACATCTTTTGTCTGTTGCAAATGGAGGCAAGGTCGGCAAGGCATCCCTATAGGCGCGACCCTTCCTTCTCGAGGCGGCGAGTGATCCCCGCATGAGCTGCATCGAGTTTCTCCAACAGAGATGACACTTGTGCCGGCGCGGGTGCTGATGTGTGGGAAGTGCCAAGACCACCTTTTCTGCCCAGACGAGCCACCACTGCTTCATGGTGGCAAATCAGAATCTCGAGGTCTGGCGGGACCTCGTTCGCAGACGGGATCTTCCACATACTTATCACAAACTCTATTTTCGTGATGGTTAGCTCCTCATTGATCGGCTGCTCCCTTAGCGCCTCTTGTATATCTTTGAGTCCTATTGAGATGTACTTTGCTGCTATTCCGGGTGGGAGAACAAGGCTTGGCGTTGAGATGTTACTAGTGGGAGGGACTTTGAGCTTCTCGAGCAGAGTGTTTTCTCAAGCAAGGATATTCTGGTGTTGCTCAATTAATATACGGAGCTCCTTTGCCTCAGGGGAAGAAAGCCTTCTAGATTAGTTGATTTGTTTTACACATATAGAAAGGCGACAAAAAGAGTATGAGTCAAGAAAGCTTCAAAAGAAAATTCATGCAAGGGTGGCGGGGGGACTATACACGTACCGCAAGCAGACAGCCTTGGCTTCTTTGCAGTTATCCCAACATCCTTTTCATTGATAGCTCCCGATGACCGCTTCTTTTCCACTTTGGGGGTGCCTGTTGATGTGGTTAAAGAAGCGGGCTTTGTCACCAGGGAGGCGGGTTTTACGATGAGATCGCTCCCTGCCACAATTGAAGAATTCACAGTTGGATCACTCGCTGCCGGGGGCGTGTGCTTCGCCACCAAACTAGACTTGGCCGGAGGTGCGGATTTGGTGGCCGGCTCATCTTGGTCCATGTTTTCCATCACCTCGTCTAGGAGTTGCTCCATACTACGGCTCATAGGCACGAACGACAACATGTCGTCAAGCTTGTCCTGCATGTGTACGGGATATACGTAGAAGTAAGGAAAAAATACATTCATGCAAGCTCTGTTTCTTTATTATTTTCTTTACCTCCAGGTTCCCTAGTGGTGGAGCATCGGCATCAAGGGAGATGGATATCTCATCAGAATTCTTTGAGTTGCGGTTCGGGTAGCTACGTGTAGTCTGTGGCGCTGAGCTATGCGACTTCAGTACAAGCGGCAGGGCACTTGGCAACGGCGGTGACCGGCGTGTGTACTCCACGCCCTTGGAATGGTTTTCCGGCTTGCTTGGAGGTGCTGGAGTTGTTGAGCCGCCTTTGCCATTCCTACTACCGCTCGTCGAGCCTTCAACATCTCTTGCTCCATACTTCTTTAACTCGTCACCCCGTCCCATGGTGTCCTGATGATATGAGTGAAATAAAAAAAATACAAAATTAGCAGGAGACAAAAGATACAAGTGTATCTACTAGGCATGCACATAGAACATGCAAATATCAAGGCGAGGCATTACCTTCAGAGAAGAAGTAACAAAGGTGTACCTTTTTCTCTTCAGATTGGATGTGTCATTGGCGATGGTCGAACTTGTGTGCTCTTGGACGCTACCCAAGGTCTCATCTTTAAGCTTACATGATACATACATGGCAAGACTTGTGCTAGAGCCTTGATCGGACCGACTGGGAGCTCTGGATTACGTCCAGGATGTTGCTTCCTTATATGAAAAGTTGAAGTAAAATTGCCTTGGATGGATCCGTTCGATGTGCTTGAGATTGAGTACTTCACGGAGCAATTTAATGATTATCTATGAGAATTTTTCAGCACAGGTAATGTACTTGAGATTGGGCTTATTATCATATGTACATAGCTTTTGCATGCTCGTTCAAAAATTTAAAAAGGGGGTTTTTGCATGTACGTGACAAGCTTTCCTTGCACTTGTATATATACACTATATTTACATATTCGGGTATCTCGGTCGGCCGGCAAGCCTGCGTGTATATATCCGAATACCCGCAATACTTAAACCAGGCATATACATGTACCTGTACATTAGCCCCTTCATATACTAGCTAGTCTTTGGTTACCTTTTTGCATGCACACGTAAGGTTGCATACATGCATGTATTTTTGGTAGATTATACACGGCAACCATGTACGCATGCATATGTACTTGAGTATTTGCGGGCCGGCCAGCACGCACACGTATTTATCCAACAAGCGATAGGCCCATTAGCAGCCGGCTAATCACATGCACGCAAGATGGTTTCCTTTCTTTTTTGCAGGCTCAAACGGAAAGGTGCTAGCAAAAGGAAGGTGTAGAAGCGGCATTAGGATTTACTTAGCTCACGGAGGAGCAATACACGATCGGCGAGTCGCCAAAATTTAGAATCGAATACAAAAGGAAAGATTATCTACCGAACGAAGCAAGAGTACGGGCCAAGAAATTGGATTCGTTCCTTCTCACGTTTCCTATCTTCTGCACCAGCCGGCTGCCTATATATAGAGGCATGGTCTCAACATTAGGAGGGAGAGGCAGCAAACCCACGAGAGAAATCTCACAACATCTCATGCACGGAGCCGGAGGCATACATCCAGCATCCATCAAGTCGCAGCAACACCACGCAACACCACATCCAGCAAGATGCACGTTGGCAGGACATCGGTGGCTCGGCGTACCCTCATCCACGAAAAGAACTCCGATGGCGATGGACGCAAAGGTCATGTTTCCGGAAGGTGAGACTAATGTCTAATTCTTTTCTTTTGTCTTCCCCTTACATCCAGCATGAATGCACTACATGGAGAGTATGTGCTCATCGCCAAAGACAACGCTCGTTCGATTCCGCCGCCGGCACCAGAGAGGACTTCATTGAACAAGGTGCCTACACCAACATCACCGGAGTTTGTCCACACCAAGCCCTTCATCGGGTGCGGACGGAGCTCGCCAACGACGGAGCCCAATGACGCCCTTCCACAAAGTCACCTTCCTCGGCCCCGTGAGGCAGCACCTTTGTCTTGGCGGACCACCGAATATGGTGTCTGACCAAGACGAGGTGCGCCCTTCATGGCATAAAGGTTTCAGCGTACAGGTGGCATGATCCTAGTCTCGGCAGACCACCGAATATGGCGTCTAGCTGAGATAGGGCATCAATCACCCCCCTCCATGTCATGTTTCTTCGAACCCATGATGTGTTTCCCTTGTCTTGGTGGACCACCGAATACGGCGTCGAGCCAAGACGAGGAGCACCCTTCGTTGCACAGGTCTCATCGTCATACAGGCGGCGTGCTCCTTGTCTTAGCAGACCACCGAATACAGCGTCTAGCTGATACGAGGCATCAACCACGCCCCTCCATGAAGCCATCCTTCTTCAACACCACAATGTTTTACCCTTGTCTTGGTGGACCACCGAACACAGCATCCAGCCGAGATGAGGTGCACCTTCGTTGCACAAGTCTCATCGTCGTACAGGCGGCGTGCTCCTTGTTTTGGCAGACCACCGAATACGGCGCCTAGCTGAGACGGGGCATCAACCACCCCCCTCCATGTCATCTTTCTTCGGCCCCGTGATGTTTGCCCTTATCTTGGTGGACCGCTGAATACAGCGTCCAGCCGGGACGAGGAGCACCCTTCGTTGCACACCGGTCTCATTGTCATGAGGGTGGTGTGCTCCTTGTCTTAGCAGACCACCGAATACAGAGTCTAGCTGAGACGAGGCATCAACCATGCCCCTCCATGACGTTACCTTTCTTCGGCTCAGTGGCGTGATCCTTGTTTTGGCAGACCACCGAATACGATGCCTAGCCAATACAATGCATCCACCACGAACCTCTAAAACGTTACCTCTCACGGCCTTGTGAGGCGGAGTCGTTGTCTTCGCAGACTGCCATAATCTCGGTGTCTAGACGAGATGAGACGCCAATCACACTGGCCATGTCGATGCGAGCGTGTGTTGGTTTTCACTGACAACGGTCTCTATGAAAGAATACTCCCGCGAGGCAACCCCTTGCATACCCCGACGAAGCTACTACATCATCAAGAAGTCCGAGACAAGCACGAACCATGCTATTCCAACACCAACTACATCGACGCTGTCAAGACCGATGAGGCGCGACGGTGAGGGCGGACATGGCTAGCACAAAGCCATGTTTTGAGTGGCACGTGTACCGACGAGGACATGGGTTTTTCCGCTTCCCACACCTACACACACTATCATCATCATGCATGGAGAATGCAAAGAGAAGACGACGAAGATGACCACACAGCTTAATTGGAGGTACCTTGTGGAGCAACCCGCTGGAGTAATTAACCAGGAGTCTTCTGAGGCCCCGGGAACCAGAGACCACAATCGCTATAGTCAGGCAGGCCGCGCTAGTAGGCCACGGAGCGCTTATCGGGAATTGTATTTGTTATCCTTGAGATTAATAATATATTGTTCCCGTCTCTTTGTTTTCTTTGTGTACAATAGTACACTGGTACGCCCGCATTTTCTTTTCCTTAGCGCATGAGAGAAATCCACACTCCTTCTCTTCCCTTCTCACGAAGTGCTTTAATATTTTTCTCATGTCAAACAAATTGGCATGCCCGGTGGGACATGGTTATCCTCCCATCTTCGCTACGATGTGGTCGTCTGAATCGTCTTCGCTCATCTCCCAACCTGCACAAGCATGCTGCATGATAAGGCGTCGGCAAGGGTTTCTGCTCATCAAAATCCCTTTCATGCAGGTGGAATCTTCCGTGGCAGCAACTCGGAGCCGGTAATGAGCTAGTTTGGATCAATGCCGCCCATGGTCGTCATTGAGCTCGGCGAGAAAGTCTACATGCATCAAGCTCAAGATCCTGCGCAGTTCCAAACTGTGCAGTCGAAGAAAGCACTAAGGCGGGAGGCTACCAAGGTGAAGAAGGAGCGTCGAGAGCTAATGCTTGAGGTGCACGCCCTATTGAAGGATTCGACAAGGGCAGATATGAAACGAGATCTGGAGGCATCTCAATGCCTCCGCACCAAAGCCGCCAACAGGCGGTCTCGTGTGGTGTCCGTTCACGCCCCTACCGTGACTACGCACTCGGAGCCGCTGATACCAACACCAGGTGTACCGAGGTTGAGCTTCTCGAGGGTTTAGAGGCTATGTCACATGACTTGCGTAGGCTCATGGCCAACGCTCGTTTGTCGGATAGCCCTCATCCCCTACGCAACTATAGGAGGAAGTACTGCAAGGTACAATTACTACACCAAAAGATAGCTTCCCGCATCGCTCAGAGCACGGCGTCGGAGGAGGATTGGTCCCTCGGCGCCATGGACCTAGCTGATAAGGTGTTCACTTACCGAAGCACCTTAATCCCTCCGTATGACTTGTTCCCTGATGATTGGGCATACGAGCCATGCAAGGTCAAGGAGCTGGTGAGACGCGCCATCATGAAGGAGTTCTGGAAAAGGCGCTCATGCAAAGAGCCCGTTCTACCAGGCCCTACTGTCTCCCTCAACATTGGCGACACTCGAAGGGGTGCATGGGCGCCGTGTCTCCACAACTCGGTAGTCAACGGAAGGTCTCTCCCCAACAACAATAGTTTTTCCACCCTTCGGCATGAAGCACCCGCGCCACGGGACGATGACCTACGGCGAGAATTTCGCCAACTCTAGGAGCAAATGAACAATATCCAGAGGAGGCTCCAAGACCTAGCGGCGCCAAGTGCATCGTCGACTCATATTGCGGGAAGGATGAGGCGTCAAGCCCCAAGCCATCATCCTCAACATGAGCGCCAGAATTTGGTGCCTCGGTGACAACCTTCACCAACTCGACACTTCCCGCAACGGAGATATCCCAACATGCCTCCACATTGGAACCGATGGTCAAGACATCAAGACTATAAGAGGGACCCTCGGCCCACTCAATAGTGGCAACCGCGGGAACCTTTTGCGACCGACACTTCCACCATGACCTTCGTCACCTCCCAGGCGGGGACATCAAGACGATGAGAGGGACCCTCGGCCCACTCAACAGTGGCAACCACGGGAACCTTTGCAACCAACATTTCCCCCATGACCTTCGTCACCTCCTAGGTGGGCAGATCGGCCACAGCTGCAGGCGATGATGGACAGGACTTCATCATCCATGAGGCGCCCTGCACCAGCACTCCTACGCACGCCAGCGGTGCAAAGGGATGGTATCTTTCCAACGGAGAACCAGCACGAGAGGCATCGGAGAAACCGCCATGTTCTTTATAAGGAACTTGAGGACTTAGTCCTTTGACACACTCAGGTATGTTTACGACCCGATGGTGGGGTCGTTCAAGAAAATGACATGATCAAATTTCGCATCTCCCTCGACTTGGAGTGGCATGAGCGGTATAGCTACCTGCTCAGTCGGTTGGTGCCAAAACCATGCAAGATGTCCATGAGAAGCATTGAACAAGGGGACAAGGTGGTTCCTTCTTCATCCCTTTCCCAGAAGAATGATGAACAGGTGAAGGCAACTGCACTAGCACCCCCACTAGAGAATCAGAAGATGCCAGCACCGACAACCACACTGATGGAAGGCGTTGAAGAAGCCAAGCTTACGTTCTCCTCCAACAACAAAGTAGCTTCCGAGGGTGCAGCCAACACTACCCTCCCACAAGACACAACACTTCCCACGGAGTTTCCTCTTGTTCCCTCTGAAAGGATGGACCAAGATGGAGAAGCTCAAGCTCGGCAGGAGGCTGAAAAAGCGAAGGAATTAACTGAGAAGAACCTTGCCTTGTGTGGTACTCTTGGAGTGCAGCCAATTGAAGGGTCAAGTAATGGATGGTGACCTCCCGCCATCACCGAGGAGTTCGACTATCCTTCGGAAGAAGAGATTGTACCGAACCCAAAAGCGGACTTCCAGAAGACCTTCCTACCGCACCTTGGCCATGTTTGTGCATGGCTCCGGGGTGCAGAGGGGGATGCCAAGACAAGCCCATCGACGTCGCAAGAAGCTGCAAGATCCAGGGCCAGGTGTCTTCATGTGACAACAGGGAAAGGCTTATTAGGTGGAGGGAGCACTTCACAAAATGAAGATACATACAAGCGACACTTTCCCGACATTAAATCAAGGCTTCCTCAAGACCTTGAAGGACGAAGACAAGTTGCAAACTGGCCAGGGGCCAATACAAGATTAAAGTCCATCACCCGTCAAGGCGTGACGGATGGGTTTCCCGGAGATGGAGAAAGCCAAGACAAACTTAATGATGAAGAAGGCTTCTCTAACTCATATTCCTCGCCATCATTGGAGATTCGTTCACACTCCCCTCATTACCATGAACTAGCTTCATCGGTTTTGTCAGATTACGAGGACGGTGATGAAGACCTCCACGCCGCCCTTGTTTGCATGGTGAATCATGGTGATAGCCTTGTGGATCAAGATCCTGCTGCCAAGCCACCCGTTGATGGCATCCATGGCCCAAGCGCTGTAAACAAAGTAACACCGCAAGAAGTGTCTCTAGAAGAAGAGGTCAGAAGCCAGCGTGAGACGATTGACCAGTTGGTGTCAAAGCTTGACCAGTTCATTGAGCTCATGATGAACAACCAAGGCATTCCTCCACAAGGTGTGTTGAAGCGAGCGGTGGATCCGCAAGAGGAGGAACTTTAGGTGGGCCCTCTTGCTAGGGTGCCCTTAAATGATGTGCCTTAACACGACCCCAATGCACAAGCTCGGCCTTGGGTTAGCCCTGCTGGTTCTGCCAACGTAGTACCACGCGCGGTTATGCTGAAGGACTACCACGACATGGTCGAGGATATGGTGGACAAGAAGTTGAAGCAAATGGCGATAGATCAAGCCCCTCGAACCTCCGAGAGTGAGCTGGAGAAGCCTTACGAGGCATGGCATGACATGATGGCGTATCCCGCATGTCAGATTTCGGGTTCCGGCACAACCCTTGAAGTTCGAACACTGGGGTGCGCACGAAGATCTCTCCTTCCCCTAGCTCTCACCCTCACCGCGATCTCAAGGCTCAGCACGTCGAACTCTCAGAACAAAGGGACCCAAGGTTTATACTAGTTCGGGCCACCAATGTGGTGTAATACCCTACTCTAGTGTGGTGTGGTGGATTGCCTCTTAGGCTGAGGATGACCAGTTACAAGGGAAGAACAGCCTCCTGAGGAGAGGTGCTCTTGTGCTTGGTGAGTTTGTGTGGATGAGGATGATTTGAATAGCCCAAGATCAGTTGCCTCCTACTGTGTTGGCTAGCCCTATTTATAGAGGCCCTGGTCATCTTCCCAAATGTAGGCGGGAAGGGATCCAACAACGGCCAGATTTGAAGGGAGACAACTAGTACAAGTTATCCTAACTAAAGGTGGTCTTCGCCCGCCAAAGGCTCGGGTGGTGACGCCGTCTTGGGCTCCACGGTGACCTCCATCCTGCCGTCCTGCTGGTCTTGGTCTCGTTGCACTGATATGGAAACCTTTGCCTGATGCCTCAGGACTCCTCGCCAGCGCTTGCCTCTTTAGCACCAAAGGGGAAATGAGGACACTGTGCGCGCTGGCGCCTGCCTGGCCCCGGTCATCATGGCTTGCATCACAGAAACCTCGCGAGGTGCCCCTTGCCTTGATCTCTCTGCCCCTCGCGAGCCAGCCTAGTGAGGCCACCCCCGAGGAGGTCTTGCATCATCCGCCTCGTGAGGCTTGGCCCCTCACGAGGGTCTTAAGAGTTTGCTGATGAAGATAGGCCGTACAGGGCTGCTGGTGGAGCCACACCTTGGGCCGCAGGCAGGCAAGTCTGGGGACCCCCGTTCCCAGGAGGCCGACAGTAGCCCCCGGGCCCAAGGCGCGCTCGGACTTGGATTCGAGGCGAAGCCAAAGGGCAAGCACAGAGCGCCGCGGGCCTGAAAAGCCTGCAGCCTCGGTTGAGGCGTGGTGATTGATGGGACGTGGGCGTCTCCACTTCCCCATGCTGCCTCGGCAACTGCCCAACTTGACGAGTCTCTGGTGCATACAGAGAAAAATCATCATTACCTGTGATCGTGGGGATCGCTGGTTGGCCTTCTCCCGCTATAAATGAGGAGGGGGCGGAGCCCCCGTCGCAAATCTCTTCCTGCTCCGCTCGCTTATTCTCCCTTGCTCCATTGCTAGCAGTGACACTCATGGCGCCGATACAGAGGTTTTCGGCCGCAGAGAAGGGGAAAACCCCCCGTGATGAGCCGGGGCCGCTCCCGCCGAAGAAGAGGCTGGCCCATTGCCGCGACGCAGTCGTGAGGCCGGAGGTGTCGAGGCCTTGGTGCGAACGGCCTCCTCCCGGGTATCCACTGCCCCTGTACGCCCATGCCGAGGGCTCCGGAGGGAGAGGCGATGAGCAGCACCGCCCTCGCTGTAGTCGCGGTCGCCGCGCCGTGGCGGTGCGCGCTGTCGCGGCATGAACCCACGCCGAGGGCTCCCTGCGCGAACTCGTGATGTGGGCGGCGATGCCCCCGCGCACTTGGATTCACTTTCCGCAGTTCTTCTCCGCCGAGATGCTGCCGAGGGGCCCCCTCGAGCTCTGGCTGCAGCACGCCGACTGCGACGCCCCGGTGATTGCAGCGGAGGTTGAAGTCATCTCCCCAGGCAAGATCTTCATGACACGTGGCTGGGGCGAGGTTGCCCGAATCTGCCGTACCGAAGGCGCCCTCGCCATCCATTTTTAGTATGATGGCGCCTCCACCATGTTCTCCAAGGTCTTCGACGAGGAAGGCCGCTGCCTGGAGTGCGTCCCCGGAGGGGATCGTCGGGACGGCGCGACGGCTAGCGCCACGCCGGCCGCTGGTGTGAGAGCCTGGATTTTGCTTTCTCTCTTTTTCCGGACTTGGTTTTGCCTTTGCCTTGTATTTGAGTCTTGGAATCAATTCAAATGGACTTGTCACTTGTCCATGCCATTGACTTTCACCCAAGTGACCTATGTACTTCTCCTTCAACCGTAGTTCTCTGAAAAATCCTCGAAATAATCAAATGAATATTTTTCAAAAAAATAAAATATTCATTTTCTCCTCTGAAACTCATTTCAGAAACTAGTGCTCCAAACCAACCCCCATTTTGATTGCTCCCAAAAATCTGAAATAATTCCTTAATATTCTTTGAATCATGGCCCACCTTCCCAAGCAAAAATATTGCATGACTTTTTGTAGTATTTTTTCTACAGAAAATAATTTCTCTTCTGGCCAAAAATTTCAGTTTGAACAGCAAGTGCTTTCTTCCTTGATCCTTTGGCCCTGATTTTTCTTGAGCCTCTTCACCCTCCTAAGTAACCCTTAACCCCAGGAGATCAGACCTAATGGCCATCTAGAAGCTATCCAAACATAGCAGCCAAGTTTCTGTCCAGAAACTTACCAAGATGGTTGAGTCACATCTGGTCGGCCTGGCATTGAGTCCTCAGCTTCCCTAGACCTATCACTGCATGGACTTTAGCCGAGACAAGGTTTGGCCGATCGTGGGCGTGGTTTTGACCATGCCAGGGTGGTGATCGCGTGTGGACACGGGGTCTGGCATGTGCTCGATGCGCTCTGAGTAGCGCTGACGCCTCTGTTCGGCGCATGCTCGAACCAGAGCTCGCCAACGACTGTCGCGCTGCGCCACCAGCCTCGACTCATCACCTTTGACCCCTCCATGGTGCTCGCTGACGCCGGAGACGCCGGAGCAAGCACGGGCACGTTGAGGCCAAAAGCCAGAGTGCGCTCGTGCCGTTGTCTTCTTCTACCCCTGCCTCCTGTGCTCGTCCGCGAGCGTGGACAGCCCCCGCCTACACAATGAGCCCTTTCCCCCTACCTATGGTGCCTTTCGTCGATGTTCGCCGGTCTCCAGAGAACTCCGGCGGCGCCACGTACCCCCCTCTCGCTCCGACTATATATAGAGCCATTCCCTCCACTTCGAAGCCTCACACCGCACCACACAACCACCACGACCTCGTAGAGGAGCCATAGCCCGGCCGGGCAGGCCTCTGGCCGTCGACCTCGACCAGAGATCTCCGGTGATACCCGCAGCTCAACCACCCCACTCCAGAGCCCCTCTAGCTCTATCAACCTCTCAGGCGCGTCGTTGAGGATCCTCTAGTATCGCCTGGATGTAGCTGAGCCCCTGGAGTCGCCCTCGTCGTCGGCTTCTTCCTCTTCGGCAAGCCCCGTCCTCCACCGCCGCTTGCAAGCTTGATTGCGAGCAACTCCGGCCATCCCCCGGCAAGCCACGGGTGCAGGCAGGTGTGCCACGACCCCCTCTCCACTACTATCCCTCTGGTTTTTCCCAAGACCCACTCGTCGCCGGCGTAAGCTCCGGCGGAGCGCCGCCGCGCTCTGTTTCCTCTCTCCCCCTCTCTCTCCTGACCGGTGGGGCTCGGTGTCAGCCTCACCACTCGCACCCGAAGCGGTACGAGTGGAGGCGTATCCTGGCTTTACGCCATCGACGTCACCCCCCAGGTTTTCGGATTTATTCAAAATAATTAAAATATGTTACCACAACTTGGACCAGTGATAACTCCTAGCTGAAAGCACAAGTGCTCCCTACGTGGTTTTGGTAATTAATGTCAACATATCTCTTGTTGGACTAACACTTTTATCTAGTATGTTTCAGATAAGTTCAACAATGGAGTGGCATGGACTAAAGGATGTGGGAACTCCTTCAAGATGCTAAGGACAAAGGATTGGCTCAAGCTTCAAGCTCAAGACTCTCCATTTTACATTTTAGTGGTCCAAGATCACATTGAGTCTATAGGAAAATCCAATACTATCACATTGAGTCTATAGGTAAACGCCACACCAAGTACCGCCTCGTCAAAGACGGCAGCCACACAGACCCAGCCATAGAGCAAGGCGAACCGATGGACGATGAACATGCTATCGAGCAACCGTCCGAACAGGACAACTTGGATAAACAACCCGTCCCAAGAAAGATAACAGTCCGGACGATCTCACGCCGGACAAATTGTTGGAGCAGAAGAACCTCCACAAATGGCTCGTCGCCACTGCGCGTAGCCTGAAAAAGCAGAAGCGGAAGCTCAAAACAGGGGAACATGCACTCAGAATTAGATGGAGCAAAGTACTCAACACCACAGAGAAATACGGTGACAGTCACCAAACAAATAGCTACCCGAAGTGCAAATTACTGCTCGAATTGGATGAGGAGGCCGTAGAGCCCCCGCAATCAAAGAACAAAGAGGCCGCCCGGTCGGATAGACGACCACATGGCAAACATGGAGCGGCAAGCGGCGCCAAGACACAAACCCCTTTACTTACAAAATTACTGAGGGCTGATCTCCTTGGGGAAATAGTGCGGCTGGGCATCTCCCGCCAGAGGACCCTCTGGTGAAGATTTCTTCCCCCGCTTCGAGGCTTTGGTCTCCGGATCTTCAGAAGCGGTCCTCTTCTCCCCTTGGAGGGAGGGATTCTCGACCCCCCCTTTCTTGATAGCCTCCTTCACGGAGGTAGTAGTTCCCTTGTTCCCCCTTCGCCTTCTTGAAAAGGCACAGCCTCTAGCATCTTGGTTAATACAGGATCCGGCGTGGTCTCAGGGAGGGGGGCCGGACACCTGATCAGTTTTGCTTTTTCTATCCACTCATGTTTAAAGGATAGCTCTTTTAAGGGCAAGTGTATGATAAATATGCGGATAGCATGTCCGGGTACATGACTACTTACTAGAGTATCCGGGGGATTGCAGCTCAGACCTGCGTCCTCGGTTAAGTCCGGACACATTGCTTGTGATCCGAAGAACAGTTGGTACATCTCCACGGGCGTTACGCCCATAAAATGTTGGAGAGCTCGTGGTCCCTCCAGATTAAACTCCCACAAAGTGAGGGGGGCGACGCTTGCAGGTGGCAAGGTACGATTTAATCAGCATGACCTGCGCTACTACGACCAGATTGATCTCTCTCTCTCGGAGGTCCTTTCAATACGGCCCTGCAACAGAGGTACATCCTTGGACGGTCCCCAGTCCAGCCCTTTATTGACCCATGACGCCCGCCGCAGTGGAGGACCCGAGCGGAAGGCAGTTGGCGCCGACCATTTGGTGCCCCTGGGAACGGTGATATAAAACCACTCCCGCATTCTTGCTTATAACAGCCCCTCTGCACTCTGCCTGATGCCCCTTGATCATCTTCGACTCCACTTTGAAGGTCTTGAGCCACAATCCGAAGTGAGGGGTAATGCGGAGGAAGGCTTCACACACGACAATGAACGACGAGATGTGGAGGATGGACTCCGGATCCAAGTCATGGAATTCCAGCCCATAATAAAACATGAGCCCCCTCACAAAGGGGTCCGTCGGGAAGCCTAAACCCCGAAGGAAGTGAGACACGAATACCACGCTCTCACCAGGCTCGGGAGTGGGAATAACCTGCCCTTGGGCAGGCAGCCTATGCGAAATTTCGCCGGTTAGATACCTGGCATCTCTCAACTTTAGCACATCTTCTTCCGTGACGGAGGAAGACATCCACCGGCCGTGCAGGTCGGAGCCGGACATCGTTGAAGGTCCAAAGCGCCTAAATCTGGAGCTTTGGGTGTTGGAACTCGAGGCGAGGGGCGGATTCGATTGAGATTGAAAGAAAGGAGTGGGCCTTGGTCTCGTTAGAAAGAGGTTGAATACCAAGAGCCCTCCCCGTGACCGTTCGAGACTCGCCTTCGATGGAGGAGGCCCAGCCAACGGGCACGACTGGATTACCCACACCCGTATTGATGTGAATCCCGGAATAAGGGGGCACGATCTCCGCTTTGATAAGACGTGCCAAGGAAACCGCCTCGCTAAACGCGCTGAGGTGGAACAATGAAAACGATTCGTATAAAGGCCTGGCCGTGGTGTGATGTCACGCCGTGGAATACGTCAGCAGATCTGTGCAAAGGTTATTCTCTCTACGGTGGTATGTGGAACTTGTTTTGCAGAGTCGGACACTATCCTTGTGTTCAAAATCTTCTATGAAGTATTTGGAGGAGGAACCCGCCTTGCAATGCCGAAGACAATATGCGCGCCGGACTCGTTGTCATTGAAGCCTGGTTCAGGGGCTACCGAGGGAGTCTGGATTAGGGGTGTCCCGATAGCCGAACGATCACCGTTGGCGGACTCTGGACTATGAAGATACAAGATTGAAGACTTCGTCCGTGTCCGAATGGGACTTTCCTTGGCGTGGAAGGCAAGCTTGGCGATACGGATATGTAGATCTCCTACCATTGTAACCGACTCAGGTAACCCTAACCCTATCCGGTGTCTATATAAACCGGAGGGTTTTTAGTCCGAGGGACTAACAACAATCATACCATAGGCTAGCTTCTAGGGTTTAGCCTCCTTGATCTCGTGGTAGATCCACTCTTGTACTACCCATATCATCAATATTAATCAAGCGGAGTAGGGTTTTACCTCCATCGAGAGGGCCCGAACCTGGGTAAAAACATCGTGTCCCTTGTCTCCTGTTACCATCCGCCTAGACGCACAGTTCGGGACCCCCTACCCGAGATCTGCCGGTTTTGTCACCGACACTTATCATTTAGAGCGAGATCACATCAGAGAAAGAGATCACATCTCAAAGGGAGAGAGAGATCCTTCAGGGAGAGAGAGAGAGAGAGAGAGAGAGAGATCTCTAGGGGAGAGAATACTAGTAGAGAGTATTTCTCAAGGATCCCAGATGCTTAGTGTTCAACAGGAGAGATGCCACATGTCTTCTTGAGGGGAAAGACATGTTCATATGTGCTTATTTGCATTAGCTTGCATTAGCTCTGTTCATTTATATCTTTCAGCTCTGATTTTCTGTTCCCTATTTTCTCCCAGTATCCCATTGTCACACCCTGATTCTCATGCCACTACACTTAAGCTAACAATCATGATAAAATGTGATTTGACAAAAACTTTTGAGTGTTTTGGACCTTGCCTTGATTGGTTTTTGTCTGTTGTTTGCAAGTGCTCTAAAAATAAAATAAATCCTCCAACTCTTATACTCCTTCTCCTTGATCCAAAAACCTTTCCCAATGATCATGCCATGTGTATAGGACATAAAAATAATTTCTTGCAAAAATAATTTGGCCAAAAAGTATTTTTAAAATTATTTTTCCAAAACCCCTGAATTAAGATTTCTGCAAAGTACTTATTTAAGGGCAAGAAAATCTTTCCAAAAATATATTTGACTCCTATTAGATATAGGTCACCCATAAACCCCAAAAATATAATTTTAAAACTTATTTTATTATTTTATTTAAAGGCTTTTTCTCAAGGCCAGAAATGGTCTTTAATAGGTTAAAATTATTTTAATGCTTTAAAAATATTTGACGAAAATCAGGGAAACTCAGTGGGCATATATTTCCCATATATAAGAGTTTCAACACATGGTCATTTTCAAAACATTGGTCAAATCCCTCAAAAACCCTTTCTGTATATTTCAAGCTTTTGAAATATTTACAAAGGAAATATTCTCCAGAAATTCCAAGAAAATTCTAGCATGTCACATATGACATGTTTGATGATTTGGACAAGTATCATGTCATGGAGAATAGTATAACCCCAGGAAATCCCCTCCAAACCAATTCTGTCCATTTTGAAGTTTGAGCAACTTTACATTGCCAAACATGTCCAAATGCTCTCAAATCTTGTGTGCATGCTCAAATGGTCTAATCATTCATCTAGACCAAATGGCACAAGTTGGAGAAAATGTTATATTGATCAAAGTGCCTCAAAACCCTCTCGACTGTAATCAAATTTGAACAACTTTGTACTATCAACTTTCTATCCTTGACCCCATCTTTGGTGAGGTTGTTCACATGACCAAATGAGGCCACCACACCAAGTGGTGCATCAAGGAGAAGTGATTTGCTCAACTAGATCTACACAAGTTCATTTCTGCTAATTTTTAGGGTTTACAAAGTTACATTGGCAACTTTGCCCAAATAAGCTCCAAATTGGTGGAAGGCCCTAATTATATGATCCATTTCACCCTGTGGAGTCTCATGCCAAATGGAGTTCATTTGCTTACCCAAATTTGCATCAAACACCTTACGGTCATTGCAAAAGTCACCGGTTTCACCCCCTACACTAATCTCCTTGACTCCACATTTTTACCACAGCTGAACCTGATCACCAGCAACCTCCAGTGGCTCCCCCTCTTCCAAAGATCAATGATTGAGGGGTAAAAACCCCCATTTACCTCTCTGGACAGCCATTTTTTTCCCTCTCCCTCGACCTCTCTCCTCTCCTACTGGCTCTCTAGGGCATCCGATGCCACTCCTACATTGTTTACACACCACCAAAACCCCCAGACACAAAAGGACATGCTCATGGCGCATAAACAATGCAAGTGCCTGCAGAGCTCGTGCTCTGGAGCATGCTACAGTGCTCTCCCGCACTGTAGCTCACCCATGCCAAGGGCATATGACAACCTTGGGCGTCGGGGTGATGTCTCCCGAGGTGGCCTCGGCATCCGGGACACGGCACGCTGCCGGCCCCCTCCAGAACCTCTCTTCCCTCCCTCTCATGAAGCTCCCGAAGGCTGTCTGCACACTGCCCACAGTGCACCACAACCACGCCTATTTAAGCCATCCCCGACTCTCTCTCTCTCGTCTTGGTTGGAACCGCCTCTCTCCCGTGCATCTCCCGGACAAGTCCCCTCTCCCCCTCACTCCCTCTTTTCCTCTCCATGGCCACCATGGTCGCTGTCGGCCTCCTCCTAGCTCCGGCGAACCAGAGCCTCCCCTCCTCTCCTTCGACCACCAGGAGAAGCGCTGCAGGACAGCGGAGCCCTCCCGATCCTTATCCCCCCTTCCCTTGTGCCCACGGCGTCGCGCCCATCCACTCCTGACGTTGCCCGCCGTCTCCAAGGCCATCGTCGCCCTAGATCCTCCCAGCCCGCGTGAAGCCCCTGGATGTACGCGTCTCGGCGTCCCGAGTACGTCGGTGCATCGAACGCCACCGGGGATGGCCGGAGTCGCCGGGGATAAGCGCCGGCGCACGCTCGGCCTCGCCTCCTCTGACGCTCCTCTGCCTCAGGCGCGAGGTAGGGGACGACCACCCCGCCAGCTGGTAGGGGGGCCGCCCGTCAGTGGCAGAGGTGACCGAGCTGGCACACCAGTCGGGTTAAGTGGAAACGGCTTCTAGCCGATCCGCTTGCCCCGCTGGGTGGCACTCTCCTGTAGTGCGCCTTCGGCGTCACCTCTTCCCTCGCGCAGCTGAGCCACTGGGCCGAGCCCAGTAGGCGCTGTTCAGCTGGGCTTCGCCCAGTGCACTTTATAAGGTTGACATCTTTTCTTCATTTTTTCTCTTTTTATAAATATTGTAAAATCTCTACAGAACTCAGATGGACTCCAAATTTGACGATTCAAATTTCTAGTTGCTCTATAAATCATGATCTATCTGTTGGTGCAACATGCACATTTTTCCAGAGACTTTTTCTTCACAAACATTTATCAAATCTTGTTTTTCCTATTTCTGTGATGAACTTTAGAAAATAACAGAGAGCTCAAAATTGATCCAAATGCCATGATTCAAATTCCTAGATGTTTCTAAGTTCATAACTTAGTTTATGAACATTTTTCTTAATACTTTCTGTACCCCACAAAATAATGAGCCATTTCTTCATATTTGTCAACTTTGCAAATTCATAGGAAATTCATGTGAACTCCAAATCCAGTGAAACCAACTCCTAGATGCTTCTAAAATCATGGTTTGCTAAATGGGTGCCTCTGCTCATTTTTCAAAAATATATTTCTGTACACTTCTTGCAAATCCACAAATCCCTTGATTCCATTATATTGAAATATTCAGAGATATACATTGATCAAATCCCATTGAAACCACTTTGGTCATTCCTCATATGACCAAAGGTATCCTAGAAAAGTCCAACTTGCAATTTTAGAGCACTTTTATTTTTGCCTTGTTGTGTTGCTTATTGTGTTTGTTTCCGACGTTAGTTGACGAATTAGACGGAGTACTTGGAGAAGGACCCGAAGACTTGAAGAGTCTGATGAACCAGGTAAGCAGCCCTTTGACCATGATACCCCTCTTGTTCATCGGTACCCTTTTTCCGATTGCATGATGATGAAGTATGACAGTGGTAAACTTGTTGTGAACCACCACATGATGCATACCCCTATTCATGACCTTACCTTGTTCATGATTGCACTTTCAAGAGACTATTCGATGCATAATGATGCATGTGTACCATGAACTCTTCATGGTTACATTCTTTCGAAAACCCCATCGGGTGCCCCTAATGCCCTTGGGAGATGTTGATCTAAGGTCACCACTTGAGGAAGAAATGGTGTACGGGAGAGAGATTTTGGTGTGTGTGTGTGTGTAAAATGATGGATTAGATTTATGTGTGATTACCGTCCAAACCAAACATGTGCAACCACTCTACCCCTTTATGGGATGGGGCATTATTAATTACCTAGGTCGATACTAGCTTGGAGCTCGCATTACTAGTGACGGGGGAGAGTTGGTGCTCTCTCTCGGGACGGGGTCGTGCCAGGTAGGGCGGCCATGACTGTTTTCACAGGGCATCGGACACACCGTTGGTCCCTTCGTGTATGCGTAATAATGTGAAAAGGCCATAGTCCCATGATCTTTTGCTTATACACGAGGGTCGTGTATCAACGAGTGGACTCCTTGTTAGTGTCGTCTAGGGAAAGATAGTGATCGGGTGCTTCCCCCGAGTACTTGAGGTATCAAGGATCGTGGAAGACACGAAGCTTCCCGGATCTTGTGGGTAAAGTGCTAACCTCTCGCAGAGTGTCAAACTATTGAATAGCCGAGTCCACGGTCATGGACAGTTGGGAGGTGCTACTTAAACTATGTCCGTAAATTTTACAAATCACGATGCATGTGTGTGTGGAAAGGAACTATTTGTGTCAAGGTGGAGACTTGACATGTTGAATGACATGACATTGATTCAACTCTATTTATGTTGATAGCTGTAACCTGTTCTCGAGGTTACCCATGTTTTATTGATGCATATCTCACAAGTTGATAGGACATCTTAACTAGCTTGAAGCTAGGTTGCTTACTCGTTGTACAATTGCATCGTTACTTTGAACCAAATCATGGGTTGCTTAAGTAGTACATTCAAAGTACTCATTGGCTTGCCACTGGTTATTTTATTGGCTGTGCATGAAAGAACAAGATATATTGAAGAGTTCCTTGGTGACGATCGTATGAAGCTAGGACGCTTTCGGTCGAGAATGCCCGTAGGTTTAAGGCAGATGGCATGGGTCCAAGTTATCGACGAAGATTTCCGCCATGATGATATACTCAAGACTTGACCATAATGGTCCTACTTGTGTAAAACGGTATGTATGGATGTAAGACTCTTGTTATTCAGCTTACGTGGTGTCCAAGTGAGCATTGATCTCGGGATCATCAGACACGCAGCATTCGGTGATCACGACTTATGAGTCGGAGTCCCCACACCCATGCTAGATTCAGGGGGAGCAAGACATCTAAGGGAAACAAATCATCTAAATTCATTGCATATCTTTACTCTTGGGGACATGTCAAATCCAATGTAGTACTTAGTACTCACTCTCTACATGTCATCCCAGTCTTGGTATTCTTGTGGTTTCTTTTGTTTGCTCACGGCTAGTAGGTGCATCTGTGTTATCTAACCTTGTTTACGCAGGTTCATTCCATCCTAAGCCAACTCAAGACTACAAGGTAAGTATATGCATCACAATCATGTGTATGAGGAATTCTTGCTGATGTACATACTGCTTTGCAAGAAGGACTCATGGGCATGAAGGTACTTTCTTTAATATTCTTTGCTCTGATGCATATGGCCAAGATACATGTAACACATTGCCTGCTCTATCATGGTTATGCTATCACATGCTTCTATATTCCATATTCACATGATTTCATACATGTAGGGGGAGCCTATGCCTATTACATGTCTTTCCAAAGCTTTACTTGCTATTCTTTATATCTTTATCTAAAGCTTTGATGTATGTTGTCATCAATTACCAAAAAGGGGGAGATTGAAAGCACAAGTGCTCCCTAGGTGGTTTTGGTAATTAATGTCAAAATATCTCTTGTTGGACTAACACTTTTATCTAGTATGTTTCAGATAAGTTCAACAATGGAGTGGCATGGACTAAAGGATGTGGGAACTCCTTCAAGATGCTAAGGACAAAGGATTGGCTCAAGCTTCAAGCTCAAGACTCTTCATTTTACATTTTAGTGGTCCAAGATCACATTGAGTCTATAGGAAAAGCCAATACTATCAAGGAGGGATGAGGTGTTGCTCACTACTAGAAAAAGGCTATAGATGGGATTGACACTAATGGCGCACCAGACAAGCGGTGTGCCATTAGTATATACTAATGGCGCACCACCTTCTGATACGCCATTAGAGTTGAAACTACTAATGGCGCTTTTGGCCCAAGGTGTGCCATTAGTATCAAAAATTTGAACTAGTGCTTTGTCCAAACATACTAATGGCACATCTGGACTCGGTCGCCATTCCTAGATGTAACTAGTAATGGCGCACTGCCGGAAAGTGCGCCACTAATGTTGTTTTTTTATATTTTTTATTCCTTTTTTGCAAAACTACTAATGGCGCATTGTTCCACAAATGCGCCATTACTAGATTAAACTAGTAATGGCGCATTGTGAACCGTGGCCATTAGTATGTTTTTTTTGCAAAACTACTAATGGCGCACCACCAGAAGGTGCGCCATTAGTAACCTGGATTACTAATGGCGCATTTAGAGTTGGTGCGCCATTAGTAAGTGGGCAGCAACAATATATTTTGGACAGCCTCTCCTACCCACACTCACTTTCTCCCCACTTCATTCTCTCCACCTCCTCCTTGTCTCGGGTGCCTCCTCTTTTTCACCTCATTTCCACCATAGATTCATTCAAATTAAGTGGTTAAATTACCTTGTTTTGATAGGTAAGTAAGGGGGGAAGCTATATTTATGTTGTTCTCCCTACAACAATGTGCACATGCACTTTTTATGGCCTAGCTAGATCTGTGTATGTTCATGGTGTTGCATATTTTTGTGGTGTTGCATATGTGTTTGTGTTTGGAGGTGTACCGGTATTTGAAATGCGATAGTTGCCAATATTTTGCCGGAATGTTGATTCATTTCTGTTCAAGTAGAATTTTGGCATTAAGCATTCTTTTTGGTCCTATTTTTAGGGAAAGTCATGCCAAATTTTTCTTGGTTCTAAAATATCGCTTTTGCTCTACCCCACAAAGTGACCATGGTCCGCACGATGACCGAAGGCATCGTGAATAGGTTTTTGAGGTCCGTGAAGGCCGAGATGCTTCAAAAGAACGAGATGGAGATAAGATGTCCGTGTCGAAGATGCAAGCTGAAGAGCCTTACTGCGGACCCGGATTCCGGCAGGTGCGGGACCACCCGCTCTTGCGTGGTTTCATGCATGGCTATCGGGCAAGGTGATGAAGATGACTACCAAGTCGTCCATGGGGGCCGGGCAAGAAATGAGGAAGGGCAACAAGACAACCACCGCGGCTCGGGGCGAGAAGACGAAGAATCCCGGGAGATGATCACGACGGTGATCTTGCATACAGTCATCATGTAGAAGATGCAGGACATGATGATGAGGAAGATGCCGGAGCAGACGACGGGCATAATCATGAAGATGATGATGCGGCCCGGAAGCGACGCTGGACCATCGATGGGCTGGGTGCAGGACCCTCATATTCAAGAGCTGCTTCTCAAGCAGACGGATAACGCAAGAGCTGCCGCCCAGAGAAAGCCAAGATGGATCAACTTGAGTTAGACGCGGTTACTCCATTGTATGAAGGATGCAGGCCCGAGGATACCCTCCTGAAAGTAACGCTCATGGCTCGGAGATGAAGGTAAAACACAAAATGACCGACGCATGCTTCGACGAGAACATGTCATTCGCACGAACGTCTTCCCAAGGGGAACAAGTGCCCGACCAATTTGGAGGAGGCGAAGAAAATCGTGTGTCCTCTGGATTTACCGCACGTGAAATACCATGTGTGCATGAACAATTGCATCATTTATCGGGACGAGCACGCAGAGTCTACCATAAGTCCGGTGCAGCGGCGCCACTCGATACAAGAAGAGGAAGAAAGCTCCTCGAAAAGTGGTGTGGTACTTTCCGATCACTCCTCGTCTGCAGCGGTATTTCGCGGACCCTAAGGTAGCAAAGCTCTGCGTTGGCATGCGGATAGGGAGGAGAAGAAGCGAGAAGATGACGCAAATGATCCGGAGATAGATAAAAAAGACAAGATGCTGAGTCACCCTAAGGATGCGAGCCAGTGGCAAGCGTTGAACTTCGAAGACCCAGAATTTGGGAACGATCCAAGGAACATCATGCTGGGCGTGAGCATCGATGGAGTCAATCCGTTTGGCAGCCAGAGAAGCACACATAGCACCTGGCCTGTGTTTGTGTGGATGTACAACCTTCCCCCCTGGTTGTGCATGAAGAGGAAGTACATTCACATGAGTATGCTAATTGAAGGGCCGAAACAACCAGGAACGACATCAATCAGATTCCGGGCTGCTGAAAGAGGAGCTTCACACGCCGTGGAAAACGCCACCAATACGTGGACGCCGCAGAAAGAATATTTCCTATGAGAGCCGCATCGCTCACGACGGTGCACGACTATCTCGATTACGGATATCTCAAGGGGCAGGTAGTCCACGGATTTTACGGATGCGTAAGGTGCATGGATGACACAACGTATCGCCAGCTAGATAGAGATCCCGGGTCTTCGAAAACCGTGTTCATGGGACATCGAAGGTGGCTTCGCGACGATGACCCGTGGAGGAAACGCAAGGATTTGTTCGATGGTGAAACCGAACCCCGAAAACGCCCGTGTACGAGGAGCGGCGAGGAAATAGACAAGTTGTTGAAAAATTGGAAAGACTGCCCAACGCCGAAAGAAGCAAAAGGCGCCAGATCGAAAGAAGCGAAAGGCGCCAGAGTCATTGGCTGAAGGTATGGAAAACGAGGTCTGTTTTACGGGACTTGCCGTCTTGGAAGATCCACCGTGTGCCTCACAGCCTTGATGTCATGCATATCACGAAGAACGTGCGAGAGCCTGCTTGGTACCGCTCAACATGCCGAGAGGACCAAAGATGGGCCGAAAGCAAGTGCAGACTTGAAATCAATGTGCATCATGCAGGAGCTTCACGATAATGATGATGATGATGATGATGATGATGATGATGATGATGATGATGATGATGATGATGATGATGATGATGATGATTAGGCGAAGCAGGACACGATGAAGTCGTCGCAAAGGCAAAAAGGCCAAGAAGACCGGAAATGACTACCCTCCCACGTGCTTTACTCTAAGTCAGGAGGAGATCGAGCAGTTTTTCACCTGCCTCCTAGGAGTAAAACTTCCTTACGGTTACGCGGGGAAGATAAGCAGATACCTAGACCCAGCGAAGAAGAAGTTCAGTGGGATGAAGTCTCACGACTGTCACGTGCTGATGACGCAGATACTTCCGGGGCCAGTAATTGGGATCATGGACGCGCACGTCCATGAAACGCTATTTGGCCTATGCAACTTTTTCGACGTCATCTCTCGGAAGTCGATTGGCGTGAGGCAACTCAGAAGGCTACAGGAAGAGATCGTGGTGATACTATGTGAGCTTGAGATGTACTTCCGCCCGCATTCTTCGACACTATGGTGCATCTTCTGGTCCATATAGTGGAGGATATCATCCAACTCGGGCCGACGTTCTCGCACAAAGATGATGCTGTTCGAAAGGATGAATGGTGTCATCAAAGGATACGCTTCGCAACATGTCACGTCTAGAGGGAAGTATAGCCGGGGCTTTCAATCAAGAGTGCATCTCCTACTGCATGAATTATCTAGGCATTGAGAACCCCGTTGGTCTGCCCGTCAACAGGCACCTCGGCAGGCTCGCTGGATGGGGTCACCGTGAGGGTCACCGCAAAATGCATGTCGACTTAGAGGGTCGACTCGCCGACTTTGAAAGAGCAAACCTAGTCGCGCTACAACACATAGACGTGGTCGATCCTTGGGTGGTAGAGCACAAAACCTTTATTAAGAAGACGACAATGACCGAGGCCAACAGAGGACGGACGGAGATATAATCAAAGAGCACAACTCATGTTTCACGCGTTGGTTCAAGCGAAGCTTCTGCGTACCCTTTACATGAGGATTCTTCCGGAAGAACAACTCATATTCGCCTTGTCACAGGCGCCGAGCACAACCTCGATGACCTATGAGGCGCATTTATATCAACGGCTACACATTCTCGCACCGAGGCCAAGGACATGAAGAGCGATGGTTATCAGAACTCCGGGTAACGATGGAATCCTACACCGTAATGACAAGGACAGATACTATGGAAGGATCGAGGAGATCTGGGAGCTGAGCTACGTTGGAGAGAAGGTCCCGATGTTCCCTGTCAGATGGGCGAAGAGCGTCCTAAAAGAAGACCGGTATTTCACCACCATGGTTATACCCGAAGCCAAATCCAAGACCACGGGCGCAAACGTCACCTTCGAAAAATGAGCCATGGGTACTGGCTTCCCAAGTTGACCAATGCTTCTTCATTACCGACCCATCAAAGCCCAGTCGTGTTGTCGTGAGGAGAGGCAAAAGGAAGATCATCGGAATGGATGGAGTAGCCAATGAGCAAGACTTCGACAAGTACGGCGACCCAAGGATCGAACATGACGACGATGATGAAGTAGCAGCATACACCACAAGAAGAAGCAGGACCACCCTACCTAAAGGACGTCCGTTCCACAGAAGAACTCCATCTGCGAAAAAGAAGGGCAAGAAGATTGTGAACAGATAGCTAGCTAAGATCGATTGTATTTAAATCGTAGCCTTCATTTCTCGATTGTATTTCATGGGCACTTCTTGAACTATCATGAATATTTTTAAATTTCATGGACATTCGATCTCGATCCCCCTCCATCTCGATCGCTATCCCACCTCGCCAGATCCGTCCCCTCGCCGAAAGCACCCCAGTCCACCGGCCGCCGGCCGACCCCCGCACCTCGATTCCCCAACTCAACCGCGCCGCCGACCCCCGCACCCCGCACCTCCCCGCTCCACCGGCATTACTGTTTGATGATATTTTTAAAAAATTATTATTGTCTTATAAAAATATTATTGTTATGATTTAAACAAGTTTGAACATATTTAAACTCAAATAAGTATCAAACAGCATTTTAAATGCATAAAAAATTGTGGAGCACAGGAATCGAACCCAGACCTCCTGGTGTGAGAACTGGTCACGACGGTCGAGCTAGTAGAGGGAACTTGATGTGGATCAGGTCGTGGAAGATAACATGTTGGCTCGAGCAGAAATCAAAAAAAAATACTAATGGCGCACCCGAGGCGAGGTGCGCCATTAGTATGGATGTACTTATGGCGCACCGAGGGTGGTGCGCCATTAGTATTGTGCCGCCCCATCCATATTTCCTCCACGGCCCAAACCTATCCCTCTCTCTCCCTCGCCTCGCCCTCGATCCCTTCCCCTCTCCTCTCCCGGCGCGCTGCCCGCCGCCTCGGCGCCAGCGCCCGCCTCGGCGCCTCGGCCTTCTCGGCCCTTCTGCCCGCCGCCTCGGCGCCCGCCTCGGCCCGCCCAGCGCCACCGAGGAGCACGACTGGCGCAGGCGCCTGGCGTGTGGCTACCCACCTCCTCTTCGTAGATCGACGGGCGTGCCTGTGGACTACTCGGCGAGAGGACCAAGTGAGCAGGATCTCAAGCCTAGTACTACAATTCATAGGCAAGATCTCTCTTATAGGACATATATATTGCTGCAAAATTCATAGTTCCTCAAGGCCACAAGAATTACTTTTTGCAGTTCCTGAATCAGTAGCATTGTGTGCGTAGCACTAGCACGTGGACTAGTTCGGTCATGATGTATGCCTTTGCAATTTTACATGCGCTATGTTTGTTATGCTGCTATTTTGCAAAATCGGTCTTTGTTCACCATTGCTAAATCGGTTTCCGTTAGCTATGTGTATGTAGCGCCTTTACTACTTCAAGAAGGAGTCGAAACCAGCATTAGCAGAGGCCCTCCTTGTGAATGGATGAACAAGCAATAATGAGCTCTGGTTAAAGCATGAGCTCTTGATGAACTCAGTTGCATAGAACATATATGCATGTGGTAGCTAGTTAGATTTAATTAAGGGAGCTACAAATGTGATTCATCGCCGCATGATATCTATTGATGCCGTGTATATGATTATTTCACATTGCAGGATCAAGTGAAAATACAGCCTGATTTTCAAAGCTCACTCATGTGGTAAATAGATGAGGAACAAATGATGTTGTATGTTTAGACTTGGAACAACCAGATAGCTGGGCACACTTGTAAATTTACAATAATGTACACACCATAGATATTGATTTTCTCATTATGATCTCAAGGCTTGCGCTCACAGGTTGGTCACGGAGTTGATACCGCATTGCGATCACCGGCTGCATGGAAGTGTTTTTGTAAGGAACTGCATGTAGGTATTGGTGCTGAGGCTGAATGTAAAGAGTTATTCAGTCTCAGGTGTTGTCTTTACCTGAAATGTTCAGATAAGGAATACACATAGAGCATCAGTAACATGTGACCCAGTGGAAGCAAAGTCAAACAAACCCAAAATTGGTTCAGTTGCAAACCATGTTACCCACATTGACCCAAAATTGGTTGAATTGCAAACCATGTGACCCAGATTGACCCAAGAATACAATGCTTGAATTGTGGACAAACCGAGAACATGTGGCCATGTTACCCAAAAATACAAAGGCACCTAGTTTTCCCAATGCCTTTATTCTTCGCTTGCTCACTACTAGATGAAATGTCAACCTGCATTTTCCATTTCCGTCTCCATCTAGCTGACCCTCGTGTCGCCTCTGCTTTCTGCAGTAGAGCGCGCCGGCCGACTGTGACGAGGACGACGCCGGGAGAGGAGGGCCACGTCGCCTCGGCTCGACCGGGTGGTGCTTCAGCCTCGGCTACAACAAACATAGGTGAGTCCCCCACCCCTTCTATTCTTCCTCCTCTGGGTCTGGGCTGGGTCAAATGCAATGGGAAATAAGTATCAATCTTTCTCAACTTCAAAATTTGTTTGTGGCACCAAGGTTCAAAGCAGCACATCAAATCTAACATTTTTAGCCTAGTTATTACTGTATGTACAAAGTGGCAAGATACATGCTCATTCTATTCTAGCAGCAAGTTTTCTAAATCAAACAAATCTTATTTTTTCTTTCAAGATACATACATACATACATACATACATGCTCATGAGTGAGCAGCGAGTTCTTCAAGATATGGATTTTAAAATCATGAGCGAGCAGGGACTTTCTCAAGATGCTCATGTATATATCAAATCAAAGGTCCAGAATTTGGTGCACTGCAAGATTTGCTTTTCCACTGCACTCTCTATACACCTACTAGTAACATGTACCGGTTTTACTCTTGTCGGTATTACAATCTCAAATGCAATATTACCCTCTACAATTTCCAAATTTACACAGTACTAGTCTGTTAATACTTGTTTTGAGGGTACTTTTACTTCTTCTTTCACGAGTTTTATTAGTGTACTTTTACTGTCCTCTATAGGTTTGCACTATGTGTTTTTGTGCCACGTCGCACTTTGGGCATTAGAGGATCTTTTGATCGTGATAGTTTCTCCTGGAGACCATTTCTCTTTTGATAAAAAGTACGGGTGGGTTTGCTAGAATGTCTTGTCCACCCGAGAGGCCCTTGAGTTTGCTGGAATGTCGATTAACTTCCGTTCCGGCAAATTCGGGTACTCCATATGTCCTATTTTCAGCAAAGGTCATGCTGAAATTTTCCGTGAATTTTAGCATGACTTTGCTAAAAATAGGACATATGGGGTACTTGTGACTAATGCATGGGCCGGGGTACTTGTGACTAATGACGAAAGCTTAGGCTTTTAGGGTGCCTCGGCGTCGAAAAACCTCAATGATAAAAGCTTAGCTTTTAGGATGCCTCGGTGTCGACAAACCCTAAATGATGAGACCATGATCTTGTTCCTTGACAATAACCAACTTTTGACCAAACTTTGTTCCTATTTAGAGAGAAACATGGCCAACAACGATGAGGCCGGGGGTTGGGCGGCAAGGCATTACAGGAGCTGTCCCAGAGATGGAGGAACAACCTCACTTGTATGAGGACGTCGCCTTCCCCACCGATCCTCGACACCACCGATGGTACCGCCGAGGATGACCCCATCGATGCCACCACCGATGGTGCGCCGAGGATGCCACCATCGATGATGGTGGCGCCGCACGATGGCAGCCAACCGAAGAGGCAACGGAAGGACGGCGCCCAACCGTGCTCCGCACCCTCAAGGAGGAAGTTCTTGAAGTGGACTCGACGGGAATCCAACGGCGCCCGAGCGAATAGTCAAGGGTACTCGCTTCAGCTCGGGTGCATTCTCCGGAGCACCATCTCGATCAACACCGAGAACCCGAGGCATCCCGACCGAGGGAATTTGGCGCAACCTCCTCTTCATGAAGCTGCACGAACGATACAAGTTCCCGCTGAATTTGAAAACACAAGCCTCAAAGGGAATAAAGTGAACAATGCTACCCTCACGAAGATGAGCAAGGCCCTGTCTACTTGGAAAAGCAATGTGAAGAGAATGATCGAGAAAGGTGAGAGTTATGAGAAGATCAAGGAGAAAAATCCTTCGATCACCGAAGATGACTACAACGACTTCAAGATCAATTGCTCGACCACCGCAAACTCCCAATCAAGTCGATTGGGGAAAGAAATGCGGGAGCTGAACTTAGGGAACACACACTCGGTCCCGGCGGTTCTGAGTGGCCGAGCCTATATGGGACAAGGAGGAGGCAGACCGTGCCGAGCAAGGCCTACCGCCTCTTCGATAAATACGGTGACAAGCAGACCAGGAACTTTTTCAAGGCCGGTACAAGAAGGACCCGAAAACAAAGGAGCTTACCACGGATCCGAAGACCAGGCGCTTGATCTTGTTCTCGTAAGGAATACACCCCGCGTAATTAGCTCCATATGGTTGCATTCTAATTAATGAAGCCAAATTTCTAAATGGTTCACATTCCTTCCGCAGCGACTAAAAGCGATGGCGGGGTCGACTAAGAGCAACCCATGGGACACCACTCTAAATAGGGCATTGAATGTAATGAAGAACAAGGATAAGCTCACTAAGCCGACGTCAGATGGTCGTGTGGCTGGCAAAGGCTTGTCAACAAAATGGTCGTCATACTATAACACTGGTGGGCGAAAGGAGAAAAAGACCAGCTCAGAAAGCCAGGCGCGCGAGGTTCAAGAACTCAAGGCACAGGTGGCGCGGATTCCGGAGATTGTCCAAGAGCAAGTGCAACAACAACTCGGAGCGACGATCACCGCCATTGTGCCTACCTTGATCGAGGGGTTGAGTGCGTGGATTGCGGGCGGCCAGGGGCCGCCCGATTCCTAGCTTCACGGCCCGACAACTTCGCTGAACGCGATGGCGGGGCCATTGGTGTCTCCGGCGGAGGCGGCATTGGTGTCTCCGACGCCGCACGGGAGCTTAATGCACCCGGTGTACGCCGCCGCCACCTCTGCAGCAAGCGGCCCTCCGTCAATTATCGTCCGCCGTTGGCGGTGCCTCGACATTAGCCGAGCTCGACGCCATCATCACGGTAACTAATTAAGCCTCTCTCGGCCGAGGACTTCATCTCCTTGCTTTTGGATCGGGCATCCCCGACGCCCTACATGTTTTCGCGAGGGCACCGCCGACGTTCCATGCACTCTCACGCACTTCGTGAACAACGAGTTGGTCAATGTCGCCAAGGGAAAAATCGTTCAACCGGCAACCTTGTTCCACGGTACCCGGATGCCACCCAACTTGTTTAGGGTTCAACTGGTTCGGTGCCGCGAGGCTGCGATGAGTTGTTACCTCGATTCGACCCGTCGGGGCCGATGATGATGACGTGATGACCCTCAGCGTGCCTCGAGCTGGCCCCTGCTTTGGCGAAGAGCCAGATTCGTTTGGGGCGGGGACACCACCCCAAAGACAACACCGCCAGCCGTGCGGCGCCAAGTCGACCCCATGGCAAGACCGCCCAGAACGGTGTCGGACATCCCTATGCCACTGGATCCAAACATGCATATGGCACAGGATCAGAACGACGACGACGACGACGATACATTTGGCAACGTCGATCAGTACTTTGCCAATCATGGGTACGGTGGCGACTTCATGGGGCCTCCTTCTCAAGAACCCAACCCAACAAAAGACGTGCGCGATCTAGCTGGTACCGCGGAGAAGCCAAGTTGCAACAGGCGTCGTCGCCATTCAGCTCTCGTGAGACGCCTCCACTGCCGACTTCACCGAGCCTCGAGATAGGCGAGGTGCGAAATATTATCAGCCCCAACACACTCAAGAAGGCGGTCTGTGAGCAGAACTCGGTCCCATTACAGGAGAAGAAGAAAGCACGCAAAAGAAAGACTAACAAGGGTGTGGGCCAGCCGGCACCGAGTACGATCCGTGCTCAGGACGGGCCACCTTCACCTGAGGATATCTCGAGGAGGGTGCATGTGGCGGGTAGGGCGATGCTACCGACAAATATGCTCAATGCTGCAACCGGTGCTATGCGGAGTCTGCATGACAGTGTTCTTTCTTTGGAGAAGCGGCATCTCAGAGAGTAGGATGTGGCATACCCGGTTTTCGCGGCCAAGGTGCCAGAGGGCAAGGGCTTTGTGGATAACTCCATCGGGCGTACGATCGTCCTGCAGTTTGATGACATCCACGCTATGTTGAACCTTCATCCGCTGCACTACACCTTCGTTCGGCTATTTTCGCTGAGTATGGAGAAGCGGATCATTCGCGACAAGACCCCGGACATCGTGATAGTCGACCCCATCTACATGCGTGCCAAGATCTTGGGCAGCGCTGGGGACTAGCAAGTCGCGAGTTTTTACCTCGAAGGCGACATTCTGGCAAACCAATATAAGGATAACTTCCTCGTGCCTTACTTTCCGAGTAAGTCCTCCCCTCAACCGACCCGTAACATATGAATTCTTAGATTTCGATCGTTTTCTTTTAACATTCGTGTTTTCTGCGGTGACACACATTGCACGCTCATCCTCCTAAGCCCCAAATATTCCATGGCCACGTATTTCGACCGGACCATCGATTGAGCGTAGACTACACAAATGTCAAGAAGGTTCTTGATGATGTTCTCCTGCCACGCCAAATTTGGAGGCACCTTCACCAGGCCTATTCGTAGCACGGCAAGCACGTGTTCTCCCTGTCTGACGTTACGCTGCGTCAAGCAGCCGCTGGCGGTCGAAGGGTGCCTACTATGCCATCCATCACATGCGGGCGATCGTGCGGGACCATCATCAACTTCGCTACCGAGTAAACTCAAAGATTGGGCCGCGGCGTGTCGGCAATCCAGGGCGGACATCGGACAAGAATTCTTTCCCATCCGGTCGGAGTTTGCGGAAATCATCCATCAAGATGTCGCCATTACCTCGGGGCAGTTCTACCTCGAAATCAACCGTCCAATGTGACATCGACTCAATGCTACAAATGCGGTGACAACGCCCGTTATTTCATGACTCCCACGGTGAGACGGCGGCTTCATCCACGCTCCGGTCCCTTGAGTCGAGTCGAAAGCGATGATGTTGTGTCTAGTTCTGAAACATCGATTGGCTCATGTTGTAATTAAACTTTAATGAACTTGTAGTATTTCTCTTTGGTTTTAGAGTCGTTCAACTTAGATGTAATCGATGCTATTAATGTCTTGCTTTTCTCTTCCGATCGTTACATTGCATACTTATATATTGCTTATGTATTATGCGTGAATTGGTACTAACGTTTCGTTTGGCTAGTGCATAGCGATGCCGTCGTATGTGGTGTACAAGGGTAAGGTTCCCGGAGTCTACGATGGTGGGAGGAGTGTCGGAGACAGGTTCACCGATTCGGGCGGTAATGTGATTACAAAGGGTACACCACTAGGGCCGAGGCCGAATCTAGATACGCCCGCTATCTAGCGGGAGAGGGAGGAGGCGTTGGAGGAACCGGATGAAGGCGAAGTTTCATCGTGATGATGCTCATCGTGATGACCGCAACTCTCTTCTATGTGATGGTAGTTTAGATGATCGATATCGACTTGTAATGTGAAGACAAACTCGCTACTCGCGGTCTCGAGACTTGTAATATAATGTTCTATCTTTGTTCGGTCTTTTCAATTCGGAGACTAATATGATGAATTGTATTCGGGGACTAATATGATGAATTGTATTCGGAGACTAATCTTCTATTGTATTCGATGAATCTGTTGTTGATGTGTGCTGTCTATATTTTGTCCAATTATACATTTTGTAACCTGTGCAAAAAACAGAAAATTAAAAAATAAAAAAACTAATATTCATACTAATGGCGCATCACATCACAGTGCACCATTAGTATGCCAAAGGATACTAATGGCGCATCATTAAACAATGCGCCATTAGTATGCCGAAGTTACTAATGGCGCATCTTGTTGTTGTGCGCCATTAGTATGCCAAAGCACCTGGGTATACATGGCCCGCAGAGAGGCATACTAAAGGCGCCTTTGTTGTATATACTAAAGGCGCATCTGAGGACCGCCATTAGTATACCAGATACTAATGGCGCACCAGTGGTGCGCCATTAGTAAAATATACTAATGGCGTGGCACTAATGGCGCACCACTAATGCGCCATTAATGGCCAAATTAGGTGAGCCATTAGTAGGCCTTTTCCTAGTAGTGACTTAATGAGCCTCTTGCTTCATGTGCTTAGTGATATGCTCCAAATACCCTCAACTACTTTCCCACTTCCACAAATATGTCCTAAAATCTAAAGTCAAACTCGGCCCCACTGATTCTTCCTATCCGGCGCCACCGAGTTTGGATGTCTTAGCCACTGCCACAAACCCTAGGCAAATCGGTCTAACCGATAGGGATCTCGGTCTCACCGAGATGGAATTGTAATCTCTCTGTGTATGTCCATTATCAAAATTCCATTATCAAAATCGGTCTCACCGAGTTTGAGCAATCGGTACTACCGAGATTACAATGCAAACTTTCTGGTTGACTCATTATCAAAATCGGTCCCACCGAGTTTGAGTAATCGGTCCAACCGAGTATGCCTGACCAACTCTCTGGTTAGCTAATTACCAAAATCGGTCCCACCGAGTTTGTGTAATCGATCTCACCGAGATTACGTTATGCCCTAACCCTAACCATATCGGTCCTACCGAGTTGCATTTCGGTCCCACCGAAAATCCTAACGGTCACTAGATTTGCTGAATCGGTCCGACCGAGTTTCTCAATTCGGTCCCACCGAGTTTGGCAAATTGTGTGTAACGGTTAGATTTTTTGTGGAGGCTATATATACCCCTCCACCTCCTCTTCATTCATGGAGAGAGAGCCATCAGACTGAACCTACACTTCCAACTTACCATTTCTGAGAAAGAACTACCTACTCATGTGTTGAGGCGAAGATATTCCATTCCTACCATATGAATCTTGATCTCTAGCCTTCCCCAAGTTGCTTTCCACTCAAACCCTCTTTCCACCAGATCCAAATCCTATGAGAGAGAGTTGAGTGTTGGGGAGACTATCATTTGAAGCACAAGAGCAAGGAGTTCATCATCAACACACCATTTGTTACTTCTTGGAGAGTGGTGTCTCCTAGATTGGCTAGGTGTCACTTGGGAGCCTCCGACAAGATTGTGGAGTTGAACCAAGGAGTTTGTAAGGGCAAGGAGATCGTCTACTTCATGAAGATCTACCGCTAGTGAGGCAAGTCCTACGTGGGCGACGGCCATGGTGGGATAGACAAGGTTGCTTCTTCGTGGACCCTTCGTGGGTGGAGCCCTCCGTGGACTCGCGCAACCGTTACCCTTCGTGGGTTGAAGTCTCCATCAACGTGGATGTACGATAGCACCACCTATCGGAACCACGACAAAAACATCCGTGTCTCCAATTGCGTTTGAATCCTCCAAACCCTTCCCTTTACTTTCTTGCAAGTTGCATGCTTTGCTTTCCGCTGCTCATATACTCTTTGCATGCTTGCTTGTTATGTATTGAAAAAGTTAAACTTGTGCCTAAACTTCACTTAAACTTTAATAAGGTTAAAAACTGCAACTTTGGTACTTAGTGTCTAATCACCCCCCCCCCCCTCTAGACACGTCTTCTCAAGATCCTACACTAGCCCATAAGTCCAAATGAGTTGATTATTTTTGCATTGTGTTTGTTTCAGAAAGCTCTAGCAGCACACAAAAATGTGGAATTTTCCTTGCTGTCCAGAATTTCTGGTGACTTTCAGAATGGTTTTTGATATTTTGTTTTGTGGTTTTTAAATATTTTCAGAAGGATGAACTTGCCTTGAAGATAACCAAGAGGAGTGTGACCCTCCTCTACACTAAGGCAAGCCACACCAGCATTTGGATGGTGTCATTTCAATATCTATGATTGTTTCTACTTAAATATGAGTTCTTATATGCATTTAAAAAAAACAAAAAAATATGGTTGCTTGCTAGTTACTTTGTCATGCTTGAAATGCTTGTTTAAGTTACTGGTTGAATGCATGGACTAGTTTGGTCTAGTAGAATAAAAAAATTCCTTAGTTATATTGCTATGATAAGTAATGATAGTTCATTTGTTAAGTGATATCTTCATATAAATTATGAGTTAATAAAAACATTGCATGATAATAAAAATTGAGGGAGAACCAGTAAAGTTTAATCATGAGTAGTGCAAGCAAGTTATGTTGATAAGTTTGATCCGTACATGGGAGTTGTATGCTTTACATGTCGATTAGTTGCATGATCATGGCATCGTTTGACTTGGTAGTTTAAATATTTTTTATTCAAGTTAAACCTGTCAATAAGTCCACTTGAATATGACGTTGATCAAGGCATGGTGCCACTGAATCAGGTTTTTCTTAGTGCGACCACATTTACCTTGTGGGAGGTCTTGATTCGGTCCTTTGTTGTGCCTCTCGCCGGTGCCTCCAACGAGGGAAGGTTATGGGCGTGCATACCCTGGCCCGGTAAGCAGACATAACCTTGTGTGCCCATTTGTTTTTATGGTACCTTGTCCCCGTTTGGGACCATTTTGCCACGACGGTGGTCGTTGGTGTCTTTGGTAGACACAGGGCCACCCAGGACATAGCCCTGAGAGGGAGTTTGTCAGAGTGGCCGGGAGAGTGTCATGACAAGGGGAGGGTTTCGTCAGGATGCCATTGGTCCACCCGAATGGGAGTGCGAGGCCGTGGATTCCGTGGTGTGGGTAAAGTGCGCTACCTCTATAGAGTGTATTAAATCTATCGATAGCCGCGTCCTCGGTTATGGGCACAACTCGGGAGTAAGTCACACCATGGATCAACTTTTATAATTAATCTTGCACACTAAATAATTGTTGATGGCACTGATGATTCTGGAGATCATGAGCTGATCATGAGTGATTGGTTTTAGTTGTGATCCGGGTATGATCACCGTTTGGTTACGAGGTAACCCGTCTGGTAAGCGAGTCCATGGGACCTGGTGCACATGTTGGTTTCACCGCATTAGTAGCATTTATTTGCATTGCATTAACCTGATTAATTTTCATAATATTGTTTGTCATTATGCTTATGTTTGTTGTGAGCTTGCAAGTACATTCAATGTACTGACCTGGTGTGTCATGCCAGTTTTCAGGCAAGCCGTTTCGCATCGGAGAGCTTCCCGCGCCGTGTCCACGTCGGTGTCCCTGTGCTATGGAGTTCCACTTCATCGTTCTTCCGCTTCTGCGTAGTTCGTGTAATCGAGGCCCCTTTATGTTCATTAAATAATGTACATATTGTTCAGCCGCACCGTGTGTGCCACTTATCTCGATGTAATATCAGACCCGTGTAATCTGCTAGCATCAATAAAGTGGTTGTTTATGTACCATGTTGTTTTGTGTTGCGAGAAGACTAGATCTCTGGGCTGGCAACGCAAGGTAAACCGGTTGCTCTGAGCCGGGGTGCCACAGCTGGCCTCGCCAGCAGCTCCTCCAGCAGTAGCGGCGGCTCTTCGGAGTCCAGTGACTCTCCTGAGCCCTATGAGACTCCGGAAACGAGCAACGATAGCTATGTGCCCTCGAGCTCTCGTCGTGCCCGGAGCAAGGCCGCAGCGTCCAGTCGTCGTCGTCGCTGATCTAGATGGGGTTGGCGCCGGCCATCCATGGCCCACTGTTGATTATGGCGTCGGCGGCGCTGGCGAGTGTAGATAAGGCTCCTAGAAACTCCCTTCTTTTGTTTGCTGCGAGGAATCGAGATAGACCCCGTGGAGGGGCATGTAAAGGGTTTGTAGTGCCTTTTGTTGATATTATCCTTATGATGAAAATTTGCGACCGCATGTCCTGCTTCGGCTCGGTCTCCCCTTTCCAGCTTCGCAGTGACTTGGTGCTCTACGCCGACAGGTCCCGGTCCCCAGGCAGGCTGCAGCCGTCGATGGTATGCCAAGTCGTGATGTCGTGGTCAAGGCCAGGAGGTGAGCGGCCCGAGGTCCAGTAAGAGCTCCTAAGGCGCGATGCTCAAGAGGTCCCCTTAAGCGTGCAAGCAGCCACCTTGAGGTAGGAAAGGGAGGCGACGTTGCCGAGGGCTGCAACAAGTGGGAATCCTATGCCGTAGCGTGTGGTCGACCCGGGCGCGAAACTTATCTTGGCAATCCGGAGCCGATTCCTTGTGATGTGCCAGACTAGTGCGTCAACGGCCGTAGTGCAGCTAGGTTAGGCCCGTGCGAACCTCCCTCTCTTTTCCACGCTCTTCTATGTGCTCTACGTCCTCAGGTCCCGGCTCTCGAGCGAGCTCAGCCGCCGCTGGTATGCCAGGTCACGATGCCGTGGTTTAGGCCAGGGGGTGAGGGCTGGAGAGCCAGTAAGAGCTCCTGAGTCGTGATGCTCAGGAGCCCCACTTTTAACGCGCAAGCGAATTGTATGGGAAAAAAGGGAGCCTGCGGTACCGTCCTCCGTTGTCCTCAGGAGGCTCCTGCAGGTTAGCGCGAGTAGGGACACAAATTGCCACCACGTTTGCCGATCTATAATTGGTGATTCCGCAAGAAGATGAAGGCACTGAGGGCCTGGTGAGGTGATGTGCGTGGGGCGTGCCACGAGCCAGAGCTCGACCGCTCAGATTTTCCAGCATTGCAGGGACCGACCCGAGCACAAGCGTCGTGCCTAGTCTTCTCATGCGAAGGATCCTAAAGAAAGATGACTGGCGTGTGGCTCCCATGGTGGGTGATAATCAAGATAAGGGTGACCATAAGTAACTCTTGCATGGGAAGCGAACTAGCTTAGATAGATGCAAGGACGATGCACACCACCGGGACGGACCCAAGCGGCTTGGGGATGATGCAGCCCGAGGGGCGCCCCCAACAGAGTAATCTAAAGATGCAAAAGGATACATGTCGCAGGGGTAGGCCCGTGCGACCTGGGAATAGTGCTGCCCAAGGGGCGTGTCAGATTTCGGGTTCCGGCAGACCCTTGAGGTTCAAACTCTGGGGTGCGCACGGAGATCTTTCCCCTACAAGCTCACGCGTTAATGGTTTGCAAGGGATCTAAACTAGGAACGATGAACAGCACAAGAGACACAAGATTTATCTTGGTTAAGACCCCTTTGTTGTGGTGTAATACCCTACTCCAGTGTGTGGTGTGGTGGATTGCCTCTAGGGCTGATGAAGAACAGTACAAGGGAAGAACAGCCTCGCGAGGGGCTGTTCTTGAGCTGGTGCGATGGACTGCTTGGGTGAGTCCAGTCGCTTCTCTCTCTCTCTCTGGTAGGTTCGACCCGTTCTTCCCCTCTCTGTGGTGGCTACTCCTATTTATAGAGGGAGGCCCTGGGCCTCTTCCCAAATAATGAGCGGGGAGGGCGCCAACAATTGGCCATTTTGAAGGGGAACATCTAGTACACTTATCCTGACTCAAGTTGGTCTTCGATTGCCAAAGGCTCTGATGGTGACGCCGTCCTGGGCTCCACGATGACCTCCGTCCTACCGCTCTGCTGGTTTTGGTCTTGTTGCACCGAAGCGGTAACCTTTGCCTGATGCCTTCGCCTGTGCTTGCCTCCTTTGCACCAAAGGGGAAACAAGGACCTTCTTGTGGTGGCGCCCTTTGGCGCCCGCTGATCTCGATCGTCATGGCTTGCGTCATGGGGCACCCTCGTGAGGTACCCTGCCTTGATCTCTCCGCCTCCTTGTGAGCCTACCTGACAAGGCTGCTCCTGAGGAAGGTTCCTGTCGTCCGCCCCGCGAGGCTTGGCCCCTCGCGAGGGTCCTGAGCTTGATCTAATGAAGCTGGGCCGCGCTGGGCCCCCACTTGAGCCACCCCGCAGGCCGCAGGCAGGCAAGTCTGGGGACCCCCGTTCTCAGAACGCCGACAGTAGTTCCCAGGCCCAAGGCGCGCCCGGACTTGGCTTAGCAGAGAAGCGAAGGGGCAAGTGCGAAGCGCTGCGGGCCCCAACAGCTTGCGGCCTCGGGCGCCGCATGGCGATTGATTGGTTGTGGGCGTCTCCGCTTCCCCATGATCCCTCGGCAACCGCATGACTTGACAAGTCCCTGCACGCAGAAATGGGTCATGATTACCTGTGATCATGGAGGCCGACGGTTGGCCTCCTTCGGCTATAAGTACGGAATGGCGCAAGCCCTTCCAGTCCATCCCTTCTTGCTACTCTTTCCTCTCCATCCTCGCCCTTGCACCGCATTGCGGCAATGGCTCCGATCCGCCGTTTTTCTGCAGAAGAGAAGGGAAAGGCCCCCCGAGAGGGTCCCGACCCGCTTCCACCGAGGAAACGGCTAGTCATCTGCTGCCGAGATGAGGGCACCCGGCAGGAAGCGTCGAGGCCCTGTTACGAGCGGCCGCCGCCAGGGTTCCCGCTGCCCTTGTACGCCCGCATCGAGGGCCCTGGAGGAGTAGACGCCGAGCGACACGGAGGACGCCGCCGTCGGCGCCGGCGGGTTACGGCGGTGCGCGTCGTTCCTCCTGGAGTCCATGCCGAGGGCTCCTCCCGAGAGCTCGTGCTCCACGCCGCCATGCCTCCTCAATCTTGGATTCGTCTTCCTCCCTCCTTCGCCTTTGAGATCCCGCCGAGGGGTTCTCTTGAGCTCTGGTTGCAGCACGCTGGCTGCAGCAACCCTGCGACCGGAGCGGAGGTTGCGGTCGTCGCTCCGGGCAAGGTCTACATGACCCGAGGCTGGGGCGAGATCGCCCGGGTCTACCGGACAAGGGGTGCCCTCGTGATCCACCTAGAATATGATGGCGCCTCCTAGATGTTCTTCAAGGTCTTCGACGCGGAAGGACGCCGGCTGGAATGCTGCCCCGAGAAGGGCGGTTGGGGCATCGCCGTGGCGAGGACTAGGCCCGCCGGTCGCCCCCTCGGCAGCTCCTCGGGTAGCAGCAAAGGGACCAGAGGGTCCAGCGCCTCCGCCGAGCTTTTGGCGACTCCGGAGACGATCGACGACAGCTACGAGCCCCCGAGCTCGCGCCACGCTCGGAGCCGGGCGGGCGCTTCAGGCTACCGGCGCCGGTGATCTGGATGGGGTTGGCGCCGGCGCCTGGCGGCCCACAGTTGATGATGGCGTCTTCTGGGGAGGCACGCGTAGTCTGCGTTTCTTAGGATTAGCTCCTTTTATTTCCTGCAAAGAACCGAAGTAGCACCCCGCGGGGGTATGTACGGCGCTGGCCATGTTTTTGTGAATATTATATCCTTATGATGAATCGGTGCGAGATGCTTGTTACATCCCACTCAGCTCCCCTTTCTTTCCTCACGAGGGCCTGGTGCTCTGCTTGTGACAGGTCCGGTCCCTGTAGGCTTCGGCCGTCATTTGGTATGCCAGGTCATGATGTCGTGGTCAAGGCCAGGAGGTGAGCGGCCCGAGGTCCAGTAAGAGCCCCTGAGTCGCGATGCTCAGGAGGTCCCCTTTAGCGCTCAAGCAGCCTCCGCTCGGCAAGAAAGGTAGGCAGCTTTGCAGTGACAGAGCAACAGTAGGCGAGGGTTTAGCGCAGAGTCGGATCAGTTTTTGCGTGAATTATCTTGCGGGTTTGGAGCGGCGTTCGATGAGGTGTTGTGCCTGCGCGACGGCAACCGAGGTGTTGCCGGGTTGGGTCCTCGCGAGCTTCTTCCCTCTCCCCCGCGATTTCCTTAATGCTCTACGTCCTCAGGTCCTGGCCCTCGAGCGAGCTCAGCCACCGCTGATATGACAGGTCGCGATGCCGTGGGTCAAGGCCAGGGGGTGAGGGCTGGAGAGCCAGTAAGATCCCATGAGTCGCGATGCTCGGGCGCCCCCCTTTCAACGTGCAAGCAGATCGCACCGGAGAGGAGGAGAGAAGGCTCGTGATGCCGCCAGCATTACTCCTGGAGCAGGTCCTGTGTACCAATCACGAGGGGAAACAAGGTATGTCGTTACTGTTGCCAGCCAACCATTGGTCGCTCCGAGGTAGTGATCGAGGGCACTGAGGGCTTGGTGAGGTGGCTCCTTGCAGGGCTGCCGCGGCCAGAGCTCAGCCACTCAGATTTATCAGGTGTTGTAGGGACGGACCCGTGCGCAAGTGTCGTGCCTGAGCGAGCGGCTCCAAAGGTAGGTGTCAATCGAGCAGGCGATTAGGTCAAGCATGTTATGTATGAATAAGCAAATCCATCTAGATAGGTGTGGAGAAAGCACACGCCACTGGGTCTGGCCCGAACAGCTTGGGGATAATGCAGCCCGAGGGGCGCCCCCAACAAGGTAAGTAAAGAACATAAGCAAAACGGATACATGCCGCAGGGACGGACCCACGCGGCCTGGGAATGATGCAGCCCGAGGGGCGCTCCCGGCTGAAAATGGAACTTGGAAAGGTGTCACCTGATATGGTTGGAGATGGCGGGATGTTGAGGTAGCGGATGGCGCGTGATGAGGAAGCCGGCCCTCACGAGCCCTCCAGACCTGGAGCCTCGGGAGGCTCCGGGGCACGGGGGGTTCCTCGAGAGCCATCTCCATCTCTGCCAGGACCGCGCGCTGCTTGGCCTCTTGAGCCTCCAGAGCGCACCTCAGCAGGCGCTGATGGGCGGCGACCGCGTTCGGCAGGCCGAAAGGCATGCGAACGTAGCTGTGAGGTGGACCCTCGCAACGCCCCACGCGTGAGGGCCAGAGGCGCTCCTGAGACGCGGCCTGGTTGAGCCCTGGTATGTCGATGCAGACTCGCAGCCCAGCATCCTCATTTGGATGTGGGGCCACGGTGGGCAAGCGGCGACAGCCGCGCATGACTCTTGACTCCTGTAGCTCCTGGGTGTTCCTCATGATGAACTCCTGAGGGTTTGGCCCTCCTTGCCTCATACCTTCCTGAGGGGAACGTGCCTTGAAGCATGCCTCCAAGTGGTGCCCGAGCGCCTCCCTCGTGACCCCGGCTAGGTCGGTGGCTCGCCATGAAAGAGCCCCCGAGCCCCGCCTGAGGAGGGCGCCGGGTGCGCCTTCCTATGCGACAGAGGGTGGCGCCCCATGAACAAGCGCGGGTCCTGTTGCCACGCCTCCGGAGGTGCCTACCCCATGAGGGCTTGGACCAGGCAAAGCCTTCTTCTTCTTAGGGATCGCCTCGGGAAGTCTCCCACTCCTGTGATCTGGGTCTTCGATTGCTGCGGCTTGGAAGGCGCGCTCAAGAGAGCCCACTGCATCCCTTTCCTCTCAAGGCACTGTGATGACTCCTCCGCTTCCTGGCATCTTGAGGACATTGTAGCCATGATGAGTCACTGCCATAAACTTGTCCAAAGCTGGGTACATGAGGATGGCATTGTACGGCAGGCGAATATGGGCGACATCGAAGTTGATGAGCTCGGTGCGGTAGTTGTTGCGCTGTTCGAAGGTGACGGGAAGGTGAACTTGCCCTATCGGGACGGTGGAGCCATCGGTGACTCCTGAGAAAGGCTTGGTCGGCTGAAGCTGATCGTATGGCACTTGGAGATCGTTGGATGTCTCGACAGATAGGACGTTGAGTCCTGCTCCGCCGTCGATGAGGGTCTGGTGACTTGCACATTCTTGATGGCGGTGAGCAAAGCATGGGGAGGACTCCGGCCGTTGCCAAGACTTGAGCTGATCCGCTGAGCTGAACGTGGTAGCGCATTTACCACCACCGAGAGGGCGTGTGGCCTCGTGCTCGGGAGGACTGCATTTACCTCACGAGCAACCGCTTGAAGATGCTTGAGAGGTGGGGCCTGAGCGCCACCCAGGATGCAAGCGATCGCGCGCGGCTCCTAGAAGCCCCCAGCCCCCTCGTCCTGATGATGGTCTTCGTACCTCCTTGGCGGCTGCGGCAGAGGTGGGAGCTATGCGATGCCTTGAGGGCGGTCCTCACGAGGCTGGTCCCTCCAACCTCCCTTGCGAGGCTGGTCCTGCCACCTGTCCTCGCGAGGTCTGTCATGCCATCCCGTGCGAGGGTCGCGGTCTTCCCAGCGTCCTGCGCCTCTTCCTCCTCCTCGGCCGTAGCCCCGATCATTGCGCTCGGGGCGTCAGCCGATACGCCCTTCTCGCACGGCCCTGAGCTCTTGGCATTCGTTGGTGTTGTGGGTGTGGAGGTCGTGGTATACGTAGTACCGGCTGCCTTTGGATGACTCGGGCTGATCCCTGCCTCGCTTGGTATGCCGGTTACTGCGCGAGCACGGCAGCCCCCAGCGCGCGTCCTTGACCTTGGGCTTCTTCTCTTACGGATCGGCAGCGGAAGCTTCGAGGAGGAGAGGCGCCCTTCCTCAGCCCTGGCACATTTGGTCGCCAAGTTGAACAGCTCTAGGGATGTGCACAGGTCTTCATGCATTGCTAGCTCCTCCTTCATCTTGACGTCACGCACGCCATCGGAGAAGGCTGAGATGATGGCTTCCTCAGTCACCCTGGGGATCTTGAGGCGGGCGTTGTTGAAGCGCTGGATGTACTTCTTGAGGGTCTCTCCTGGCTGCAACTTGATGTGGCGCATGTCGCTCCCGACCGGAGGCCGATCGCGAGTGCCTTGGAAGAAGCGGGTGTGCATCTCGTCCCAGGAGGAGATCGTGCCGGGAGCCAGGTTCAGGAGCCAGGTCAGGCTCCGTCCTTGAGCGCCATGGGGAACCAATTCGCCATGACCTTTTTGTCCCCGTTGGCGGCTTCCATGCCCAGCTCGTAGAGCTGAAGGAACTCCGCGGGGTCGGCAGTGCCGTCATATCGAGGAGGCAGGTCTGGCTTGAACTTGCCGGGCCATGCGACGCTACATAGCTCGGCGGTGAAGGCGCGGCAGCCTGCAGTGGCCACCGGGGCTCTCTGCTGATGCGGACCTTGCTCTTGTGGATTCCCGCGCACCGCTGCCTGGAGCAGCAAGGTCTTAATGATGGCGCTGGGCGCATCGCGGCGCTCGTCCGGGAGCACCGAGCACCTTCTTGGGGACGAGGGATCTCCTGGCAGCTCCTTTCTTGTTGCGCGGGCACCAGACGCGGAGGGTCTCGGCCCGGGGCCACGCGCCTTGGAGCCAGGGCGCCTTCTTGGGGAGGAGGTGGCGGGCGCACCTCCGGCTCCCTGCCTCCCGCGCGGGGTGAAAGGCGAGGCAACGAGAGGGACGGCACAGGGGAGCCCCCTGCGGCGTGGACGAGCTCGGTGACACGGTCGAGCCACTCCTCGTAGACATCATCGACAGGGCGGTAGCGCAGGAGCTCGTTTGCTGCGATGAGCGCGGCTCGGGCCTCCATGGGAGCACGGTGCGTGCGGGACGAAGAACCAGCAGGGGCGAGCGAAGGAGTAGTGGTGCGGCCTTCTCGCCTCACCGATGGATGCAAGGACAAGGCCTGCTGCTCGTTCCCCGCCGGGCCGGTGGCGGCGTTGGCGGCAGGCGACGGGGAACGACGGGGGTGTCCACCGATGGGAGCCTTCTGGGCGACTCGAGCGACGTGAGCAGCCCGGCACTCGGCGCGGGCTCGGCGAGCGTCAGCCATGGACACAACGGAAGATCACATGCGACTAGCGGAAGAAAGATTCCGGTGCACCCCTACCTGGCACGCCAAATGTCGGATTTCGGGTTCCGGCAGACCCTTGAGGTTCGAACTCTGGGGTGCGCGCGGAGATCTTTCCCCTACCAGCTCACGCGTTAATGGTTTGCAAGGGATCTAAACTAGGAACGATGAACAACACAAGAGACACAAGATTTATACTGGTTCGGGCCACCGTTGTGGTGTAATACCCTACTCCAGTGTGTGGTGTGGTGGATTGCCTCTGGGGCTGATGAAGAACAGTACAAGGGAAGAACAACCTTGCGAGGGGCTGTTCTTGAGCTGGTGCGATGGACTGCTTGGGTGAGTCCAGTCACTTCTCTCACTCTCTTGTAGGTTCGACCCGTTCTTCATCTCTCTGTGGTGGCTAGTCCTATTTATAGAGGGAGGCCCTGGGCCTCTTCCCAAATAATGAGCGGGGAGGGCGCCAACAATTGGCCATTTTGAAGGGGAACATCTAGTACACTTATCCTAACTAAACTTGGTCTTCGGCTACCAAAGGCTCTGACGGTGACGCCCCCCTGGGCTCCACGATGACCTCCGTCCTGTCGCTTTGCTGGGATTGGTCTTGTTGCACCAAAGCGGTAACCTTTGCCTGATGCCTTGGCCTGTGCTTGCCTCCTTTGCACCAATGGGGAAACGAGGACACTCATGAGTGGCGCCCGCTCACCGATCTCGATCGTCATGGCTTGCGTCATGGGGCACCCTCGTGAGGTACCCTGCCTTGATCTCTCCGCCTCCTTGTGAGCCTGCCTGACGAGGCTGCTCCTGAGGAAGGTTCCTGTCGTCCGCCCCGCGAGGCTTGGCCCCTCGCGAGGGTCTTGAGCTTGATCTAATGAAGCTGGGCCGCGCTGGGCCCCCACTTGAGCCACGCCGCAGGCCGCAGGCAGGCAAGTCTGGGGACCCCCGTTCCAGAACGCCGACAGTAGCCCCCAGGCCCAAGGCGCGCCCGGACTTGGCTTAGCAGAGAAGCGAAGGAGCAAGTGCGAAGCGCTGCGGGCCCCGACAGCCTGTGGCCTCGGGCGCCGCATGGCGATTGATTGGTTGTGGGCGTCTCCGCTTCCCCACGTTCCCTCGGCAACCGCATGACTTGACAAGTCCCTGCACGCAGAAATGGGTCATGATTACCTGTGATCGTGGAGGCCGACGGTTGGCCTCCTCCGGCTATAAGTACGGAATGGCGCAAGCCCTTCTAGTCCATCCCTTCTTGCTACTCCTTCCTCTCCATCCTCGCCCTTGCTCCGCATTGCGACAATGGCTCCGATCCGCCGGTTTACTGCAGAAGAGAAGGGAAAGGCCCCCCGAGAGGGTCCCGACCCGCTTCCGCCGAGGAAACGGCCAGTCATCTGCTGCCGAGATGAGGGCACCCGGCAGGAAGTGTCGAGGCGCACAAGCGGGCCGCCCGCCAGGTTCCCGCTGCCCTTATGCGCCCGCATCGAGGGCCTGGAGGAGTAGACGCCGAGCGACACGAACGACACCGCCGTCGGCGCCGGCGGGTCACGGCGGTGCGCGTCGTTCCTCCAGGAGTCCATGCCGAGGGCTCCTCCCGAGAGCTCGTGCTCCACGCCGCCATGCCTCCTCAATCTTGGATTCGCCTTCCTCCCTCCTTCGCCTTCGAGATCCCGCCGAGGGGTTCTCTTGAGCTCTGGTTGCAGCACGCTGGCTGCAGCACCCCTGCGACCGGAGCGGAGGTTGCGGTCGTCGCTCCGGGCAAGGTCTACATGACCCGAGGCTGGGGCGAGATCGCCCGGGTCTGCCGGACAAGGGGCGCCCTCATGATCCACTTAGAATACGATGGCGCCTCCTTGATGTTCTTCAAGGTCTTCGACGGAGAAGGACGCCAGCTGGAATGCTGCCCCGAGAAGGGCGGTTGGGGCATCGCCGTGGCGAGGACTAGGCCCGTCGGTCGCCCCCTCGGCAGCTCCTCGGGTAGAAGCAAAGGGGCCGGAGGGTCCAGCGCCTCCGCCGAGCTTCTAGCGACTCCGGAGACGAGCGACGACAGCTACAAGCCCCCGAGCTCGCGCCACACTCGGAGCCGGGCGGGCGCTTCAGGCTACCGGCACCGATGATCTGGATGGGGTTGGTGCCGGCGCCTAGCGGCCCACTGTTGATGATGGCGTCTTCTGGGGAGGCACGCATAGTCGGCGTTCCTTAGGATTAGCTTCTTTTTTTTCCTGCGAAGAATCGAAGTAGCACCCCGCGGGGGTACGTAAGGCGCTGGCCATGTTTTTGTGAATATTATATCCTTATGATGAATCGGTGCGAGATGCTTGTTTTGTCCCGGCTCAGCTCCCCCTTTCTTTCCTCACGAGGGCTCGGTGCTCTGCGCCGACAGGTCCCGGTCCCCAGGTAGGTTTCAGCCGTCGCTGGTATGCCAGGTCGCGATGCTGTGGTCAAGGCCAGGAGGTGAGCGGCCCGAGGTCCAGTAAGCGCCCCTGGGTCGCGATGCTCAGGAGGTCCCCTTTAGCGCTCAAGCAGCCTCCGCTGGGCAAGAAAGGTAGGCAGCTTTGCAGTGACAGAGCAGCAGTAGGTGAGGGTTTAGCGCTGAGTCGGATCAGTTTTTCCGTGAATTATCTTGCGGGTTTGGAGCGGTGTTCGATGAGGTGTTGTGCCTGCGCGACGGCAATCGAGGTGTTGCCGGGTTGGGTCCTCGCGAGCTTCTTCCCTCTCCCCCGCGCTTTCCTTAATGCTCTACGTCCTCAGGTCCCGGCCCTCGAGCGAGCTCAGCCGCCGCTGGTCTGACAGGTCGCGATGCCGTGGGTCAAGGCCAGGGGGTGAGGGCTGGAGAGCCAGTAAGATCCCATGAGTCGCGATGCTCAGGCGCCCCCCTTTCAACGTGCAAGCAGATCGCGCCGGAGAGGAGGAGAGAAGGCTCGTGATGCCGCCAGCATTACTCCTAGAGCAGGTCCTGTGTACCAATCACGAGGGGAAACAAGGTACGTCGTTACTGTTGCCAACCAACCATTGGTCGCTCCGAGGGAGTGATCGAGGGCACTGAGGGCTTGGTGAGGTGGCGCCTTGCAGGACTGCCGTAGCCAGAGCTCAGCCACTCAGATTTATCAGCATTGCAGGGTCGGACCCGTGTGCAAGTGTCGTGCCTGAGCGAGCGGCTCCAAAGGTAGGTGTCAATCGAGCAGGCGATTAGGTCAAGCGTGTTATGTATGAATAAGCAAATCCATCTAGATAGGTGTGGAGAAAGCACACGCCATTGGGTCTGGCCCGACCAGCTTGGGGATAATGCAGCCCGAGGGGCGCCCCCAACAAGGTAAGTAAAGAACATAAGAAAAACGGATACATGCCGCAGGGACGGACCCACACGGCCTGGGAATGATGCAGCCCAAGGGGCGCTCCCAGCTGAAAACAGAACTTGGAAAGGTGTCACCTGATATGGTTGGAGATGGCGGGATGTTGAGGTAGCGGATGACGCGTGATGAGGAAGCCGGCCCTCACGAGCCCTCCGGACCTGGAGCCTCGGGAGGCTCCGGGGCACGGGGGGTTCCTCGAGAGCCATCTCCATCTCTGCCAGACCAGCGCCTGCTTGGCCTCTTGAGCCTCTAGAGCGCACCTCAGCAGGCGCTGATGGGCGGCGACCGCGTTCGGCAGGCCGAAAGGCATGCGAATGTAGCTGTGAGGTGGACCCTCGCAACGCCCCACGCGTGAGGGCCAAAGGCGCTCCTGAGACGCGGCCTGGTTGAGCCCTGGCATGTCGATGCAGACTCGCAGCCCAGCATCCTCGCCTGGATGTGGGGCCACGGCGGGCAAGCGGCGACAGCCGCGCATGACTCTTGACTCCTGTAGCTCCTGGGTGTTCCTCGTGATGAACTCCTGAGGGTTTGGCCCTCCTTGCCTCATACCTTCCTGAGGGGAACGTGCCTTGAAGCATGCCTCCAAGTGGTGCCCGAGCGCCTCCCTCGTGACCCCGGCTAGGTCGGTGGCTCGCCATGAAAGAGCCCCCGAGCCCCGCTTTGAGGAGGGCGCCAGTGCGCCTTCCTATCTGACAGAGGGTGGCGCCCCTTGAACAGCGTGGAGTCCTATTGCCACGCCTCGGAGGTGCCTACCCCATGAGGGCTTGGACCAGCGAAGCCTTCTTCTTCTTAGGGATCGCCTCGGAAGTCTCCGCTCCTGTGATCTCGGTCTTCGATTGCTACGGCTTGGAAGGCACGCTCTAGAGAGCACACTGCATCCCTTTCCTCACAAGGCACTGTGATGACTCCTCCGCTTCCTGGCATCTTGAGGACATTGTAGCCATGATGAGTCACTGCCATGAACTTGGCCAAAGCTGGGTACACGAGGTCTTCGGCTGCCAACGGCTCTGACGGTGACGCCGTCCTGGGCTCCAAGATGACCTCCGTCCTGCCGCTCTGCTGGTGTTGGTCTTGTTGGACCAAAGCGGTAACCTTTGCCTGATGCCTTGGCCTGTGCTTGCCTCCTTTGCACCAAAGGGGAAACGAGGACCTTCTTGAGTTGGCGCCCACTGATCTCGATCGTCATGGCTTGCGTCATGGGGCACCCTCGTGAGGTACCACTGCCTTGATCTCTCCGCCTCCTCGTGAGCCTGACGAGGCTGCTCCTGAGGAAGGTTCCTGTCGTCCGCCCCGCGAGGCTTGGCCCCTCGCGAGGGTCTTGAGCTTGAGCTGATGAAGCTGGGCCGTGCTGGGCCCTTACTTGAGCCACGCCGCAAGCCGCAGGCAGGCATGTCTGGGGACCCCCGTTCCCAGAACGCCGACAGGGCGCTCCCAGTTAAATCAACTTGGAAAATGTGACATGGTTCCATTGTCGAAGGGATGTTGAGGTAGCTGAAGATGCATGGCGAATGGGTCGCTCCTCATGAGCCGCCGGGGCCCTGAGCCTCGGGAGGCTCTAGGGGTACAGGAAGTTCCTTGAGGACCGCCTCCACCTCCTTCAGGACCGCGTGATGCCTGGCCTCCTGGGTCGCCAGGACGCTCTGCAGGTTACGCTGGAAGGCGGCTGCCACGCTTGGCAGGCCGAATGGCATGCGAACGTAGCTGTGGGGTGGCCCCTCACCCCCGCCCAACGCGCGAAGGCTAGAAGCGCTCCTGAGATGCGGCCATGTTGAGCCCTGGGATACTGATGCAGACGCGTAGCCCGCCATCCTCGCCTCAATGGGGAGCTGCGCCAGGTGGGCGGCGGTCGCCATGCATGGCTCTTGCATCCTGCAGCTCCTGAGTGGTCTTGGCGATGAACTCTTGAGCGTCGAGCGCTCCTTGCCCTGGGTCCTCCTGAGGAAGACGTGCTGCAAAGCACGCCTCCACGTGGTGCCCGAGCGCCTCCCTCGTGATGTTGGCTAGGTCTGAGGCCCTCCAGAAGAGAGGCCCCGAGCCCCGACCGAGGAGGGCGCCGAGCACGCCTTCCTATGCAAGGGAGGGAGGCGCCCCAGGTGCGGGCGCCGATCCTGATGTGGTACCGCGGGAGGTGCCGCTCCCCTGAGGTCCTGCGCAGAGTACCTGCTTCTTTTTCTTGGGGATGGCCTCAGGAGGGTACTGTGTGCCATTGTTGCGAGGGTCTTCGTTTGATGCGGCTTGGAAGGCGCGCTCGAGGGAGCACACCACATATCTTTCCTCGCAGGGGACTGTGATGATCCCGCCGCTTCCTGGCATCTTGAGGACGTTGTAGCCGTGGTGGGTCACTGCCATGAACTTGGCCAGGGACGGATACCCGAGGATGGCATAGTACGGCAGACGGATGTGAGCGACGTCAAAGTCGATGAGCTTGGTGCGGTAGTTGTCGCGCTGTCCGAGGGTGACAGGGAGGCGGACCTGCCCTATCGGGGTGGTGGAGCCATCGGTCACTCCCGAGAAGGTCTTGGTGGGTTGAAGCTGACCGTATGGCACTTGGAGGCTGTCGAATGTCTCGACGGACAGGACGTTAAACCCTGCGCCGCCGTCTATGAGGGTCTTGGTGACTTGTATGTTGCTGATGACGGGTGAGAAGAGCATCGGAAGGGCGCCAGCAGTGGCCGCGCACTTGAGCTGGTCCGCCGAGCTGAAAGTGATGGCGAACTCGGGCCACCTGAGCGGGCGCGTGGCCTCGAGCCTGGGAAGGGTTGCGTTCACCTCGCGAGCAAACTGCTTGAAGATACGCTAAGATGCTGGGCGATAGCACGTGCTTCCTGTAAGCCCCCAACCCCCTCGTCTTGATGGTGGTCGTTGTTCCTTCTTGTTGGCGGCAGTGGAGGAAGACCGGCATTGCCCTGAGAGTGGTCCTCGCGGGGCTGATCCCTCCATGCTCCCTCGCGAGGTTGGTCCTGCCAGCGGTCCTCGCGAGGCCGGTCGCGCCACTCCTGGCGGGGGCCTCGATCGTCCCAGCGTCCTCCGCCTCATCCTCCTCCTCGGCCGTAGCCCCGGTCGTTGTGCTCGGGGCGTCGACTGAAGCGTCCATCTCGAATGGCTCTGAGCTCTTGACAGTCATTGGTGTTGCGGCTGTGTATGTTGTAGAAGGCGTAGAACGGTCGGCTCCTCTTGGACGACTCGGGATGGTTCCGGCCGCGCTTTGTGTCTGGCTCTGCCGCCACTCCCTTGCGCTTCACGTCCTTGGCCATGGCTTTCTTCTCCTTTGGGTTGGTAGTAGGGAGCTCAAGGAGGGGAAGGCGCCCTTCCTCAGCTCTTGCGCACTTGGTCGCGATGTTGAACAGCTCTAGAGCCGTGCATAACTCCTCGTGGATGGCGAGCTCCTCCTTCATCTTGACGTCGCGAACGCCATCAGAAAACGCGGAAATGATGGCCTCATCCGTCACCTTGGGGATCTTGAGACGAACGTTGTTGAAGCACTGGATGTACTTCTGCAGGGTCTCTCCTGGCTGCTGCTTGATGCGGCGCAAGTCACCCGCGGCCGGAGGGCGGTCGCGAGTGCCCTAGAAGTTGGCGATGAAGCGGTCGTGCATCTCATCCCAGGAGGAGATCGAGCCAGGAGGCAGGTTCGGGAGACACGAGCGAGCACCATCCTTGAGAGCCATGGGGAACCAGTTCGCCATGCCTTTCTCGTCGTTGTTGGCTGCCTCGATGCTCAGTTCGTAGAGCTGCAAGAACTCCGCAGGGTCGGGGGTGCCGTTGTTGCGAGGAGGCAGGTTGGGCTTGAACTTTCCCGGCCAGAAGAAGCTATGCAGCTCCAGAGTGAAGGCGTGGCAGTCTGCTGTGGCCACCGGGGTCCTTTGCTGATGCGGAGCCTGCCCTGGACGTCCGCGTGCCGCTACCGCAGGCAGCACACGGTCTTGTGGCGGTGGCACCAGGAGCGTGGGAGCGTTTTCCCACAGCTGAGGAATCTCTTGGCAGCTTTCTTCTTCTCGCGCGGGCGCCCGGCGCGGTAGGTCACGCCGGGTGGCTGCGCGCCTTGGCGCCAGAGTATCGTCTTGGTGCGGAGGTGGTGGAGGTGCTCCGTGCGCTACGTCGCCCATAGCTGGCGGAGGGCGAGACAGCGAGAAGGATGGTGCGGGGGAGCCCCCTGCGGCGCTGATGAGTTCGGTGATGCGGTCCAGCCAGTCCTCGTAGAGGTCGTCGATCGGGCGGTAGCGCAGGAGCTCGCGTGCCATGAGCAGCACAGCCTACGCGTCGGTGGGCGCACGACGACCGTGAGATGATGAGCCGGCCGGGGTCAGCGACGGAGTGGTGGTGCGGCAGTCCCGCCGCACGGAGGGGAGCAGTGAGGACGCTTGCTGCTCATTTCCAGTCGGGCCGGTGCCGGCGTTGGCGACAGGTGACGGGAGCAGCAGGGTGGCCCGCCGGCGAGGCTGTCTCGAGTGACACGGGCGGCTGGCGCTTCAGCGGGCTCGGCAGCGCATCTGCCATGGATGCGGCGGAGCGATGGAATGCGGATCGGCGGAAGGAAAGCTTCAGCGCACCCCTACCTGGCGCGCCAAATGTCGGATTTTGGGTTCCCGCAAAACCCTTGAGGTTCGAACACTGGGGTGCGCACGAAGATCTCTCCTCCCCCTAGCTCTCACCCTCACCGCAATCTCAAGGCTCAGCGCGTCGAACTCGCAGAACAAAGGGACACAAGGTTTATACTGGTTCGGGCCACCGATGTGGTGTAATACCCACTCCGGTGTGGTGTGGTGGATTGCCTCTTGGGCTGAGGATGAACGGTTACAAGGGAAGAATAGCCTCCTAAGGAGAGGTGCTCTTGTGCTTGGTGAGTTTGTGTGGATGAGGATGATCTGAATAGCCCAAGATCAGTTGCCTCCTACTGTGGTAGCTAGCCCTATTTATAGAGGCCCTGGTCCTCTTCCCAAATGTACGCGGGAAGGGATCGAACAACGGCCAAATTTGAAGGGAGACATACAAGTTATGCTGACTAAAGGTGGTCTTCGCCTGCCAAAAGCTCTGGTGGTGACGCCGTCTTGGGCTCCACGGTGACCTCCGTCCTGCCGTCCTGCTAGTCTTGATCTCGTTGCACTAATATGGCAATCTTTGCCTGACGCCTCGGGACTCCTCGCCTGCGCTTGCCTCTTTAGCACCAAAGGGGAGACGAGGACACTTTGCTCGCTGGCGCCCGCCTGGCCCCGGTGTCATGGCTTGCGTCACAGAAACCTCACAAGGTGCCCCTTGCCTTGATCTCTCCGCCCCTCGCGAGCCAGCCTGGTGAGGCCACCCCCGAGGAGGTCTTGCGTCGTCCGCCTCGTGAGGCTTGGCCCCTCGCGAGGGTCTTGAGCGTTTGCTGATGAGGATGGATCGTACGGGGCCGCTGGTGGAGCCACGCCGTGGGCCGCAGGCATGCAAGTCTGGGGACCCCCGTTCCCAGGACGCCGACACCACAGGGTGGCACCCATCAAAGTTCCATAAATTTGATGGAACCGGTGATGCAAGGGAGCACTTGGCGTACTTCGAGGCGGCATGCGGCGACACAGCAAGCAGCCAATCACTTCTCCTTCGCCAATTTCCAGGGTTGTTAACCGGTCCCGCCTTCCATTGGTATAGCCGTTTACCGGTTGGGTCCATTGGGAGTTGGGCGACCATGAAGGAGGTTTTCGAGAAGCACTTCGTCGCCATGAAGAAAGACTTCTCCGTTGTCGAGCTGGCGCAAGTCCGACAACGACGAGATGAGTCCATTGATGACTATATCATCCGCCTCCGCAACAGTTATGTGTGTCTCGCTAGGGAGATGCACCTCGAGGATGCCATTGAGATGTGCGTCCACGGGATGCAACAACATTGGTCACTTGAAGTCTCTCGGCGTGAGCCTATAACTTTTAGTGCCCTCAGCATGGCGGTAGCGGCCACGAAGATTGAGTTTGAGAAATCACCGCAGATAATGGAGCTCTATAAGAATGCCAGCGCATTTGATCCTGCCAAGCGCTTCACCTCAACGTCCAACCAAATCTACAACGGTAGCAGAACGAAGGAACCAGCCGAAACAAACACCACCAAGGTCTTCTTGTCTGCACCGCAAGGCCATATGCCCATCTTGGGTGCAAGAGGCGAAGTCGGGGGAAGGCAACGCCCGTCGATGCAGGAGCTCCTCAAGAAGCAGTACGTCTTTCGTCGGGAGCTCATCAAGGACATGTTAGACCAGTTGATGGAGCATCGAGCCTTGAATTTACCAGAGCCTCGGAGGCCTGATCAGGTGAGGATGACATATAATCCTTTATTTTTCCCATATCACGGGTATGTGGGACATGTCATTGAAGATTGTGTCGTGTTCAAAGAATGGCTCCAAAGAGCCATTAATGAGAGGAGGATCAACCTCGACCTAGAAGCTATCAACCGAGATTACCATGCAGTAAACATGGTGAGCATGAAGTTACCGTCTCCGCCAAGTGAAGACACAGAGCTTGAAGAAACATGGGTGCCACTGGCCCAAGTTGAAGACTAGCTATCCAACCTCGTCCTCTACAAGACACAGGCATCTCCCTTTCGGCCGTAGGTGACCCCAACCATTCCCGAGGAGGAGCCTTGGAGAACGGTGCGCCGAAGGCCGTACGCAAGGAGACTTCCACCCCGACATCCTCTCTCGGTTTTGCCAGAACATGCTCCCCCAAGAATTCTAAGGCGGTTCGATCCAAGTCAATGCCGGCCTCCACCAAGATTTGTCCCTATGTCAGAGGGAAACGAGCCTTTTCCTCGACGGGGGCGTGTGCTACCAACCTTGGCGCAGTTCTTGCCACCCGGCTGGGGGCAAGCACCGGCAAAGGAGGGGGAGAAAATTCAAGAAGGAGCCAGCTCATCCCAGTCACCAAGTATAGAGAGTTGCAACGTCATCCATGACTATAGCGACACCCCTTCCGAAGACGTGTTTACTCCTGAAGAGCAGGCGGTCCTCCATGCCAAAGAGGCAACAAAGGAAGTGCCATTGGAAGAGGTGAACATGAACCTGCGTGGGGGCAAAGTCCTACCTGAACCACTAAAGATCAAGCCGACAAGGGTGCAGAAGCCAACCGCCCCAAAGGAGGCGCCTTTCCAGGTGGAGGAATCTGAACACCAAGTCCAAGAGAAGATGAAGGCACGTGACGTCGACTACAATATCATTGCCCACCTCAAGCGGATCCCTGCACTTTTGAGTGTGCATGATGCGCTCATGATGGTGCCTGACCTTCGCGAAGCCCTTATCAAGGCGCTCCAAGCTCCGGAACTCTATGAGGTGTCCATGGCGAAACACTGTCTTAGCTCCAGCCCCTTGTTCATGAACAAGATCACGTTCGATAAGGAGGATAAGCTCATAGATGATGGTGACCACAACCGGCCACTGTATGTGGAAGGTAATATTGGTGTTGCACATCTTCGCAGGGTCCTCATAGACCCAGGGTCTGCCGTGAACATTCTCCCTCTCGAAGTTTGACATGGGCAGGTTTCACGGTGGATGACTTGGAGGCTACAGACGTGATGATCTGCGGCTTTGACAACCAAGGGAAGCCTACGCTAGGTGTCATTACATTGAAGATCCAGATGTCAACTTTTAGCTTCAAGGTGCGGTTCTTCGTCATCAAGGCAAATACCTCCTACTGCGCCCTCCTAGGAAGACCATGGATCCACAAGTACCGTGTCATGCCATCCACCCTCCACCAATGCTTGAAGTTCCTCGACGCTAGCGGCACACAAAAGTGCATCATCGGCAACATATCTCCTTATACTATGCAGGAGTCTCACCATGCAAATGCAAAGTACTACTTCCCCGTCGTAGATAGCGACCAGCAATTGGGGCGCACAACACCTCCAGTGGATCTCTTGACCAAACCTAGTTTTGGGCCAGTAGCCGAGATGAAGCTCCCAATGATGCCGAGCTCACCTACCGATGCAAAGGGCTCCTCCTCTGGGAGCCACGGGAACCAAGTCTGTAGGCGGTCATCTTCTTCTATGCGGTATGACTATGGCCCCTCTTCCCAATTGCAGGTAGGGAGCTCTACTTCGACCTCATGTGCAACAGGATCTTCTATGCCTGGTCCGGTGACCCCATTACTGTTGAAGGCAAGGTTCCCGACGTCAACACCAATCATGCTGAGGTCGGCTACAACAATTTCTCAAGAGGCTACAACTTCTTCATCAACTTTGGTGCATCGAAAGACCATTTGTTTAACACTTGGAAGCTCTGCAGGTGCCCAGGAAGTCTCCAGGATGCTAACAGGCGGCAATGATGCGCCACCACCCATCACGCTACGGGCACGCAACACTCGAAAGGAAGAACCTACGCCTGTACCGATTGCCGATAGAAGAAGAATAAAAGAGGTGGAGGAAGTCGCAAGGGGAGCTCAAGGCGTACAGCCCCCGTCGTTCTATGTCTCAGTGACTTCCCCATTGGAGGTTTGCGCAATCCCCAGTTTGTCTGGACCTAGAGTCCAGACCATTTTCTGAAAGGTCCCGTAGGTAAAACAATGTGATTTTGTATTTTAATTTCCCCAAACTTGCAGTGATCCAGAGGAGGTACTATCAACAATGAAGGCAGAGCCCAAGATGGTTCACTTGTTGGAGAAGGCCGGGGTCACTCTTGGGCGGAACAACAGGATGCCTCCACCACCCGCCATATGCGAGGAATGGTGGAGACAAGTGGAAGACCTCATCAAGCAAAAAGGAAAATCTCAACCAAAGTTTGGCCTTGGCTACAACAACCCCGACGCCCCCAGCGATGAGGGGAAGCTCAGCTCCATGCCAGCACCACAAGAACTAGAATATAAAGGGTGGCCGACGCCAGAAAGAGACTTCTACAACACTGGCATGCCTTTTGGGTTGAAGAATGCAGGTGAAACATACCAGCATGCCATGACATGCATCCTTGGCGATCCGATACACCATACGATGGAATGTTGCACTTACGACGTCCCTGCCAACGAAGAAGAGGAGCTCGGTGTTGGAACACGAGTCAACTACCACGCCATGTCTGTCTCATCAAGCGATGAGTCCGACACTTTGTCCGCCGTTCCTCATCAACAGCACTTTGTCAACAGCGAGTCAAGTGATGCAGAGGAACTTAGCTCCACATCAGCACCACAGGAGTTAGAAGACGGAGGGCAGCCCACCATCGATGATCTCGTCCAAGTCAACCTTGGAATGGAGGACGACCCACGCCCCACTTTTGTTAGCGCCACGCTGATGCAAAAGGAGCGGGAGGACTACGGAATCTTCTTGATGGAATACCAAGACTGCTTCGCCTGGAGTTACAAGGATATGCCAGGTTTGGACCCTCGTGTCGCCACGCACAAGTTGGCGATTGACCCACGGTTCCGTCCCATCAAGGAGCAACCACGGCGGTTACGTCCGGAACTTGAGGATGATGTCATCGGAGGTCGACAAGTTAATCGCTTCAGGTTTCATCAAGGAGATGAAGTATCCACGGCTCACCGATATTGTCCCGGTGGAGAAGAAGAATAGGCAGATACAAATCTGCCAGGACTTCCGCGACCTGAATCGGGCTTTCCCAAAGGATGACTTTCCTCTACCAATCCCGGATACCATCATCGACTCCACCACAGGCCATGGCGCACTCTCCTTCATGGATGGTTTGTCAGGCTACAACCAGATCAAGATGGATCCCGATGATGCCATTGACACCGCTTTCAGGACCCCGAAGGGAAATTTCTACTACACCGTCATGCCATTCGGACTGAAAAATGCTGGTGCAACTTACCAGCGTGCCATGACATGTGTTCTTGGTGATTTAATCCACCATTCGGTGGAATCTATGTTGATGACATGGTAGTCAAAACCAAGGATCGCAAGCATCATCAGGAGGATCTTCGAGTTGTCTTCGAGCGGCTACGTCAACATCAACACAAGATGAACCCGATGAAGTGTGCCTTCGCTGTTCAGTAAGGCCTCTTCCTCGTCTTTCTTGTTCATCACCGAGGCATAGAGATCGAGCCTCAGAAGATCAAGGCCATCCTCGACATGCCGCCGCCTCAAGATCTCAAAGAGTTGAGGTCATTGGAAGGGAAGCTAGCGTACATTAGGCGCTTCATCTCCAACCTCTCCGGACGCATCCAGCCCTTCTCGAGCCTCATGAAGAAAGGAGCTCCGTTCGTGTGGGATGAAGGATGCCAACGTGGATTCGATGAAATCAAAAGGTAAATCCTTAATCCACCTGTCTTGGCAGCTCCCGTGAAGGGGCGCCCACTCATTCTATACATTGCGGCACAGCCTACTTCGATAGGCGCTTTGTTCGCCCAAAACAATGATGATGGGAAGGAGGTGGCATGATATTACTTGAGCCGCACCATGGTGGGGGCTGAGCGAAACTACTCTGCTATAGATAAGTTGTGCTTGGCCCTAATCTTTGCTTGGAAGAAGCTCAGGCACTACACGTTGAAGCATGAAGTCCAGCTCGTCGCAAGGGCGGACCCCGTGAGGTGCGTTTTAAGTCAGCCCGCACTTATGGGGCGACTTGGAAAATGGGCACTTATCATGATGGAGTTTGACATCACCTTTGTGCCTCAAAAAGCAATCAAGGGTCAAGCCTTAGCGGAGTTTCTCGCAGCGCAACCAATTCCAGACGAGTCACCTCTTGTCGCGGACCTTCCTGACGAAGAGGTTTTCAATGTCAACCTCAATGTGTCATGGGAGCTCTACTTTGACGATGCCTCCCGCATGGACGCCGACTTCGATGGTACCCCAAGACGAAGAGCTGGTGCAGGTTTGGTGTTCAAGACGCCACAAGGAGGGGTGATGTATCACTATTCTCCCTCCTCAAAGAAGAATGCTCCAACAACGAAGCAGAGTACGAGGTGCTCATCTTCGGCCTCCTTTTGGCACTCTCCATGGAGGTTCGTTCATTGCGGGATTATGGAGACTCTCAACTCATCATCCGTCAAGTCAACGACATCTATGAAGTTCGCAAGCCTGAACTGGTGCCGTACTATTCCACGGCCCGGAATCTAATGGGAAAATTTCAACATGTTTAAGTGCTTCGTGTCCCGCGAAGTAGGAATGCACCTGCTGATGCATTAGTGAAACTAGCAGCGGCGTTGGTGCTTCCAGATAATAAAACAATGCATTTGAACATGGAAGAAAGGTGGCTACTCCCTTCTGTCTTGGAGCTCATCTCTGCGGAGTACAAAGTCAATACCGTCATGACAAATGTCGTAGAGGAGGGCGAGTGGCTGCAACCATTCCTCGACTACTTCAAGCATGGGAGCCTCCCTGACGACCCTGTCACAAGGCGCCAACTACAATGACGACTCCCTTTCTACCTTTTTGAATCAAGTGTCCTATACAGGCGTTCGCATGGGCAGGAGGTCCTACTTCGATGCGTCAACCGAAGTGAAGCCGACAAGATCCTACTGGAGATGCATCATGGAGTCTGTGGCGGGCACCAAGGAGGGGCCAAGATGTATCATAGTATACGTCTAGCGGGATACTATTGTCCCGGCATTATGGCAGACTGCCTTCGGGTGGCTAGATCATGCCACAATTGTCAAGTTCATGGTGATTTCAAGCACAGGCCGCCGGTCCCTCTTCACCCTACCTTGGCCATTCGATGCCTGGGGAATCGACCTCATCGGCCCTATCGACCCTCCATCTTCCAGGGGGCATTGCTTCATCCTCGCCGTGACGGACTACTTCTGGAAGTGAGCGGAAGTTGTTCCGTTACGGGAGGTGAAGAGTGACAATGTCATCAACTTCCTAGAGCGAAACATCATATATCGCTTTGGGATACCTGATCGGATCACCTCCGACAACGGCAAGGCCTTCAAGTCCAACAAGATGTACATGTTCACGGAGAAGTACAAGATCAAGTGGAACTACTCCACCGGCTACTACCTTCAAGCTAACGGTGCGATCGAGGCTTTCAACAAGACGCTCGGCAAGATACTCAAGAAGACAGTGACAAGGAATCGGAGAGACTGGCATGATCATCTCTTCGAGTCCTTATGGGCGTACCATGTCACAGTCCATACCCCAACACAGGCGACTCCGTTTTCCCTCGTTTATGGGAGTGAGGCGGTCCTACCGCTGGAGGTCCAGCTACCCACTTTGAGGGTGGCTATCCAAGATGAGATCACCCAAGACGAATAGGTACAACTGCGGTTTCAGGAGCTCGAGGCCCTTGAAGAGGGGCGACTTAATGCCCTACAGAACCTGGAGCTTTACCGCCAAAATATGGTGAGAGCTTACGACAAGATCATCAAGCAATGCGTCTTCCGAAAAGGCGAGTTAGTTCTCGTGCTCAGGCGACCCATCATCATGACGCACAAGACGAAGGGCAAGTTCAAGCCAAAGTGGGAAGGACCATATGTCATCGAGCAAGTCTATGATGGGGGAGCATACCAGCTCGTCGATTCCCAAGGAGCCCGACCTATGCCCCCAATCAACGGAAGATTCCTCAAAAAATATTTTTCTTAAATTTTTTGCTTCTTTTGTTGCCTTTTGGGTTTTCATTGGGGAAATTTTTTCTACGGGCTTTTGGATCCATGGTGCACCCTCTTTGCATTTTGTGGATATATATAGTTTTCCCCAATTTTTACGGACTAAGTCCAACAAAAAATTGGCTTTCCCCTATCGCACTACGTTGTTGATTGAAGTTTTGGCTACCCTAGGACTTGTTGGAGGGCGGCACAATGTGTCAAGTTGCAGGTGGAGCGGCTCCTACACCCACAATGCACGACACGTACCAGGTGTATGCTTTCGGAGGCAGCAGAGATGATTACTTGGGAACTTCCGAGTATTGACACCCCGCGCTCTTCATGTTTCCCGGCATCCCTCGTGTTCACAAAGGCTCGCACTCTAGGGAAGACCATAGGAAAAGATCATGGAGGGCTGCCTGACCCGACACAAGTTGGTTTGGTGCGTAGTCACATGGCAACCCTGGGGTGCACCACCAGAAGCCCCAGAGAAAGTACTAGAGGGTTTTTCCTAGTCCACAGAGGTGAATAGTTCCCTTCCAAGTTCCCAAGGTGGGTCCCCAAGAAATCCCGGAAGAAGAGTCCTCAAGAAGTTCGAGCCAAATGTCAAAGCAAATCCATGAAGTCCGCAGCAATCAATCATCCGCGTGAGCAATCATAATAAATTCTGAAAGTCCAAGAAGCAAATTCAAGAAAGTAAATCCCAACAGTCTAAGAAGCAATCAAGCGGTCCCAAGCAGTAAGGAACCCACTGGAAGGAAGGAGGCAAGAAGTTGTTCACCACCCCTCAATATGCATGAAGAAAAATCGCCAAGCCGTTGTCCCAAAACCATTTACCCTGAACTTATCACACCCAAGTCTCAGGGTTCATGGGGCGTGTGTAGGGGGCATGTTGAGCTATGGGGGCCCTCATTATGATGATGGGCTAGAGTATGAATTTTGGTTGCCTCTCGAAAGCATCCCGAAACACGGCATCTTCATACACGTACACCGAAGCTATTTAAGTTGTTGAGTTGCAATCGTCAAGGTCTTTCGACGATTCCCAATGACAAGTTCCTTCGGTAGCCTTCTCGGATATCACGCCTAGTAGGTGGTGTATAACGGGAAAGCCAACATTTAAAAAAACGCATTTTTTCTTTTTCTTTCTTCTGCCTGTTTTTGTTTGGTGTTTCTAGTTGTGCTCCTCCAACATATTTGCAGCCATGGAGAGACACTCCTTGTCATCGTCGACGACATACAGACGACAACCACTACATCAAACAACGTCTTGGGTGTTTGGGTGCAGCAATACCCATACGTCCTTGACAACACCCACGACAGCCCGACAACTAATGATGTACACTGACACGCACGATGGGTGCCAGAAGGCAACACCTACGCTCACGAAGGTGGAGACGATATGTCTCCGCAACCCTGTCTCCAACAACAATGAAGCATGGGGGCAACATCAACCCCTCAATTATTCGTAAGGCCGATGGCGTCCCGGCGCACCACTAGAATTGTCACACCACACGGATGGTGTGATGGTTCGCTCAACGAAGGGGAGCTATCGACAATCTACCGATGCCTCGCCTACATCAACACAAGGAGATCACGGGAGCAGTCCAACGCGCCAGTGCGGCCAGTGTGAATCTGTGAAACCCTCCAATCAAGGCGGCTGGCACCGTAGCAGCTAGACGGTCGAAACGAGATTGGTAAAAGAAGTTCTTTTTGTTTTCAGGACAAGGCATGATGTTTCGCCATGGAATGAAGACGAGATAGGGTTTGCCTCATTGATCGGCATCCTGCCTACTATACGATCCAACGAGCACCCTAGAGAACATCAGGTGTGGATGGGCATGCCTACACTAATTTACATTACTATCAATCAATGATCTTCGGGACGACGCTCAATATCACGAACCTCGGGTCAATACCCGTCTAGGTTGCACACATGTTGATGCGGTAATTCTCTATTGAAAAAAAATGTTTTCACCAAACTAAGTTCGATCGCTTCACGCTCGAACTTTATTTGGTGAGGGGGCATTTGTTCGACGCAGTTTTGTACAAAGAAGAGAGGTTAAATGAGTACTAAAAAAGATACGGATCAACTCTTTTTCCTCTCTCTCATACATGACTAATCCCTTAATTTTTATTATTTTATTTTATTTTCTGAACGAAAAGGAATTTTCAGGAGTGCAGGATACACAGGGAAGAGTATATGTACACACATGGTGGACTAGTGCATGCACGAACTAGTTAATCTCTTGATTGATCTTGTATGTTGTGCATGGCAATTTTGCCCACGTACATACATGCATGCATGAGGGCGGCAATATGTATAGCGGAAATATATGCCTCAGTTATACATGGCCGCAGCGAGGATGGACATACAAATAAGCATACGAACATCCGCACATATGATGGATTGATAGATATATTTTTGAGGTCTAGATGTGCACTCTTGAAGGTGCGCGGCTGGTGCAAGACAAGTTGAAGCTGTTACATAAGCATTGGTGGAGTCCAACGAGCCGGAAGGACTGCAGCATATACACCAGGGAGGCTATGGTTAGCTAGCCTCATCGTTGTTGGAAGCGGATACGCAGCTCCATGGCCAGTATAAAGCAAAGACCCGGCGGGTAAAAGCAAAAAATGAGATATATCACAAAAGCTATCATTTTATTGATCGATGATACAAAAGTTCACTCGGACTAATCATACTTTGTTTTGGACGAGCTAAGACAAATTATATTTAACTAAGATAGAACCTATTTGAACTAAATGCGGCTTTTGCAGAGCAGTCCATAAACTCTAGCCCACTCCCTCACTCAGGAGCTTTGTATGCTAGGATCGTCGCGATCTTCGGAAGCGTTCCGCCAGTGGCCAAGAAGGCAGCCGCCTCCGCACGGCGTCTTGTGTATGACTTAGCCACCTGTGATGAACTCCGGACTACATCCTCATGAGCTTCAAGATGGCAGGAGCTAGAAGTCATCATGCCAGCTAGGACGCCTGTGCGCTTTTCAGCCAATGCCGCCATCTCGGTTTCCTTCTCGTAGAGAGCCTTGTACTCCTCTGCAAGCTGCTGATGTTTGCCGTCAAGCATCCAATGTTCTTCGGCCAACTTCTTTTGTCTGTTGCAGATGGAGGCGAGGTCAGCAAGGTGTCCCTCTAGGCGCAGCCCTTCCTTCTTGAGGCGGCAAAGTCCTTGAGTGATCCCCGTATGAGCTGTATCGAGTTTCTCCAACAGAGATGACACTTGTGCCGACGCGGGTGCCAATGTGTGGGAAGTGCCAAGACCATCTGCTCCGCCCAGACGAACCAACACTGCTTCAAGGTGGAGAATCAGAATCTCGAGGTCTGGCGGGACCTCGTTCGCATACGGGATCTTCCACATACTTATCACAGACTCTATTTTCGTGATGGTTAGCTCCTCATTGATCGGCTGCTCCCTTAGCGCCTCTTGTATATCTTTGAGTCCTATTGAGATGTACTTTGTTGCTATTCCGGGCGGGGGAACAATGCTTGGCGTTGAGATGTTACTAGTTGGAGGGACTTTGAGCTTCTCGAGCAGAGTGTTTTCTCCAGCAAGGATATTCTGGTGTTGCTCAATTAATAGACGGAACTTCTTTGCCTCAGGGGAATAAAATCCTTCTAGATTAGTTGATTTGCTGGAGACATCTAGAAAGGCGACAAAAAGAGAACGAGTCAAGAAAGCATCAAAAGAAAATTCATGCAAGGGTGGCGGGGGCACTATACATGTACCGCAAGCAGACGGCCTTGGCTTCTTTGCAGTTATCCAAACATCCTTGTCATTGATAGCTCCCGATGACCGCTTCTTGTCAACTTCGGGGGTGCCTGTTGATGTGGTTAAAGAAGCAAGCTTTGTTACCAGGGAGGCGGGTTTTACGACGAGATCGTTCCCTGCCATAGTTGAAGAATTCACAGCTGGATCACTCGCTGCCGGGGGCGTGTGCTTCTCCACCAAACTAGACTTGGTCGGAGCTGTGGATTTGGTGGCCGGCTCATCTTGGTCCATGTTTTCCATCACCTCGTCTAGGAGTTGCTCCATACTGCGGCTCAGAGGCACGAACGGCAACACATCGTCAAGCTTGTCCTACATGCGTACAGGATATACGTAGAACTAAGGAAAAAAATACATTCATGCGAGCTCTGTTTCTTTATTATTTTCTTTACCTCCAGGTTCCCTAGTGGTGGAGCGTCGGCATCAAGGGAGATGGATGTGTCATCAGAATTCTTTGAGTTGCGGTTCGGGTAGCTATGCGTAGTTTGTGGCGCTGAGCTATGCGACTTCAGTACGAGCGGCCGGGCACTTGGCAACGGCGGTGACCGGCGTGTGTACTCCACACCCTTGGAATGGTTTCCCGGCTTGCTTGGAGGTGGTTGAGGAGTTGAGCCGCCTTTGTCGTTCCTGCTGACGCTCGTCGAGCCTTCATCATCTCTCGATCCATACTTCTTTAACTTGTCACCCCGCCCACGGTGTCCTGATGATACGAGTGAAATAACAAATACAAAATTAGCAGGAGACAAAAGATACAAGTGTATCTACTAGGCATGCACACATAACACGCAAAGTCAAGGTGAGGCATTAGCTTCAGAGAAGAAGTAACAAAGGTGTACCTTTTTCTCGTCAGATCGGATGTGTCGTGGGTGATGGTCGAACTTGTGTGCTCTTGGAAGCTACCCAGGGTCTCATCTTTATAGTAGCTTACATGAAGCATACATGGCAAGACTTGTGCTAGAGCCTTGATTGGACCGACCGGGAGCTCTGGATTACGTCTAGGATGTTGCTTCCTTATATGAAAAGTTGAAGTAAAATTGCCTTGTATGGATTTGTTTGGTGTGCTTGAGATTGAGTATTTCACGGAGCAATTTAATGATTATCTTTGAGAATTTTTCGGCACAGATAATGTACTTGAGATTGGGCTTATTATCATATGTACGTAGCTTTTGCATGCTCGTTCAAAAATTAAAACAGGTTTTTTGCATGTACGTGACAAGCTTGCCTTACACTTTTATTTATACACTATATGTACGTATTTGGGTATCTCGGCCGGCCGGCAAGCCCGTGTGTATATATCTGAATACCCGCAATACTCAAACCAGGCATATACGTGTACGTGTACATTAGCCCCTTCCTATACTAGCTGGTCTTTGGTTACCTTTTTGCATGCACACGTAAGGTAGCATACATGCATGTATTTTTAGTAGATTATATGCGGCAACCATGTACACATGCGTACGTACTTGAGTATTTGCGGGCCGGCCAGCACGCACTCGTATTTATCCAACGAGAGGCAGGCCCATCAGCACCCGACTAATCACATGCATGCAAGATGGTTTCCTTTCTTTTTGCAGGCTCAAACGGAAAGGTGCTAGCAAAAGAAAGTGGTAGAAGCGGCATTAGGATTTACTTAGCTCACGGAGGAGCAATACGCGATCCGCGAGTCACCAAAATTTGGAAACGAATACAAAAGGAAAGATTACCTGCCGAACGAAGCAAGAGTACGGGCCAAGAAATCTGATTCGCTCCTTCTCACATTTCCTTTCTTCTGCACTAGTCGGTTGCCTATATATAGAGGCAAGGTCTCAACATTAGGGAGAGGCAACAAACCCACGAGAGAAATCTCACAACATCTCACGTACGGAGCCGGAGGCATACATCCAGCATCCATCAAGTAGCAGCAAGACCACACAACACCACATCCAGCAAGACGCACGTTGGCAGGAGATCGGCGGCTCGGCGTACCCTCATCCGCGAAAAGAACTCCGATGGCGATGCACGCAAAGGTCATGTTTCCAGAAGGTGAGGCTAATGTCTAATTCTTTTCTTTTGTATTCCCCTTACATCTATCATGCATGCACTAAATGGAGAGTATGTGATCATCGCCGAACACAACGCTTGTTCTATTCCGCCGCCGGCACCGGAGAGGACTTCATCAAACAAGGTGACTACACAAACATCACGGGAGTTTGTCCACACCAAGCCATTCATCGGGTGCGGGCAGAGCTCGCCAACGACGGAGCCCAATCACGCCCTTCTACAAAGTCACCTTCCTCGGCCCCATGAGGCAGCACCTCTGTCTTGGCGGACAACCGAATACGGCGTCTGACCAAGACGAGGTACGCCCTTCATGGCATAAAGGTTTTGGCGTAAAGGCGGCATGATCCTAGTCTCGGCAGACCATCGAATACGGTGTCTAGCTGAGACAGGGCATCAGTCACCCCTCTCCATGTCATGTTTCTTCGACCCCGTGATGTGTTTCCCTTGTCTTGGTGGACCACCGAATACGGCGTCTGATACGTCTCCAACGTATCTATAATTTTTTATTGTTTCATGCTATTATATTACCCCTTTTGGATGTTTATGGGCTTTATTTTACACATTTATATCATTTTTGGGACTAACCTACTAACCGGAGGCCCAGCCCATATTGCTGTTTTTTTTGCCTATTTCAGTATTTCAAAGAAAAGGAATATCAAACGGAGTCCAAACATAATGAAACCTTCGGGAGCGTGATTTTTGGAACAAACGTGATCCAGAGGACTTGGAGTGCAAGTCAAGAAGCAGCCGAGTCCTCCACGAGATAGGAGGGCACCCCCCCCCCCTATAGGGCGCGCCCCCTGTCTCGTGGGCCCCTCGGGCGGCCACCGACGTACTTCTTCCTCCTATATATACCTATGTATCCCGAAAACATTCGGGGGCACCACGAAACACAATTTCCACCGCCGTAACATTCTGTATCCGCGAGATCTCATCTTGGAGCCTTCGCCGACACTCTACCGGAGGGGGAATCAACCACGGAGGGCCTCTACAACAACATCCTTGCCCCTCCAATGAGTTGTGAGTAGTTTACCACAGACCTACGGGTCCATAGTTATTAGCTATATGGCTTCTTCTCTCTTTTTGGATCTCAATACAATGTTCTCCCCCTCTCTTGTGGAGATCTATTCGATGTAAACTCTTTTTGCGGTATGTTTGTCGAGATCCGATGAATTGTGCGTTTTTGATCAAGTTTATCTATGAATAATATTTGAATCTTCTCTGAATTCTTTTATGTATGATTGAGTTATCTTTGCAAGTCTCTTCGAATTATCAGTTTAGTTTGGCCTACTAGATTGGTCTTTCTTGCCATGGGAGAAGTGCTTAGCTTTGGGTTCAATCTTGCAGTGTCCTTACCCAGTGATAGAAAGGGTTGCAAGGCACGTATTGTATTGTTGCCATCGAGGATAACAAGATGGGGTTTATATCATATTGCATGAGTTTATCCCTCTACATCATGGCATCTTGCTTAATGTGTTACTCTGTTCTTATGAACTTAATACTCTAGATGCATCTTTGGATAGCGGTCGATGTGTGGAGTAATAGTAGTAGATGCAGGTGAGTCGGTCTACTTGTTATGGACATGATGCCTATATACATGATCATGCCTAGATAATCTCATAACTATGCGCTTTTCTATCAATTGCTCGACAGTAATTTTTTCACCTTTGTAATACTTATGCTATCTTGAGAGAAGCCACTAGTGAAACCTATGGCCCCCGGGTCTATCTCTTATCATATTTGCTCCCAATCTACTTTTATTTGCATCTTTACTTTTTGCATCTATACTATAAAATACCAAAAAGATATTTATCTTATCATACTATATTTATTAGATCTCACTTTACATGAAGTGGCCGTGAAGGGATTGACAACCCCTTTATTGCGTTGGTTGCGAGTTCTCAGTTTGTTTGTGTAGGTGCGTGGGACTTTTCAGGATCCTCCTACTGGATTGATACCTTGGTTCTCAAAACTGAGGGAAATACTTACGCTACACTTGCTGCATCACCCTCTCCACTTCGAGGAAAACCAACGCAAGCTCAAATCGTAGCAAGAAGGATTTCTGGCGCCGTTGCCGGGGAGGTCTTCTCTCAAGTCAAGACATACCAAGTACCCATCACAAACCCATCTCCCTCGCATTTACATTATCTGCCATTTGCCTCTCGTTCTCCTCTCATCCACTTCACCCTTGCCGTTTTATTCGCCCTCTCTTTCCCAATCTCCTCCTCTCTTTTCCGCTTGCCTTCTTTTGTGTGCTTGTTTGCTTGTTTGACCTTATGGCTGCACCTAAGGGTCCTGACCACCTTCTCAGAAGGATGGATGAGATTGAACCAAATATTAGAAGCTTTATGAATTTGCAATTTGAGCATAATAATTTCTTTAGAAAAGAGCTTAAGGAACAAAAAAGTTTTTTGGGGTTTGTGAACAAAGAGCTTGATGATATGAATAAAGAATTCTATGGTGTAAACGCTCAAATTGCCCGGCTTGAAAATGATATAGCCAAAATTTCTGACAAGCAAGCCACTTTAGTCAATAAGATGGCCGCTAAACCAGAAAAATTATGTGAAAATAATGATGAGGATCTTAAAGTTATTGATGCGTCTCCAATTAGATCTATGTTTTGCAATATGAATTTTGATGATTATGGGACTGATGATGAATCAACTTCGCCTAGAAGGCGTCCCAAGAATTCAGAATCTTTAGATCTTAATGTTAAATTTGGTAAAAGTGAGATTCGAGAATCCTCAACTTCTAATAATGTTGAACCTACTATCTCGGATTTCAAGGAATTTAATTATGATAATTGCTCTATAAAAGGTTGTATTTCCTTGTTGCAAGCCGTTGTTAATTCTCCTCATGTTTATAGTCAAAAAAAGCTTTTACCAAACATATTGTTGATGCCTTGATGCAATCTTATGATGAAAAACTTAATTTGGAAGTTTCTATACCTAGAAAACTTAACGATGAGTGGGAACCTACTATAAAGATTAGAATTAAAGATTATGCGTGTTTTGCTTTGTGTGATTTGGGTGCTAGTGTTTCCACAATTCCGAAAACTTTATGTGATATTCTAGGTTTCCATGATATTGATGATTGTTCTTTAAATTTGCACCTTGCGGATTCCACCATTAAAAAGCCAATGGGAAGAATCAACAATGTTCTTATTGTTGCAAATATAAATTTGGTGCCCGTAGATTTTATCGTTCTTGATATAGATTGCAATCTTTCTTGCTCTATTATTCTTGGTAGACCTTTCCTTAGAACGATTGGTGCGATTATTGATATGAAGGAAGGGAATATTAGATTCCAATTTCCATTAAAGAAAGGCATGGAGCACTTTCCAAGAAAGAAAGTTAAATTACCTTATGAATCTATCATGCGTGCTACTTATGAGTTTAGTGCCAAAGATGGCACTCGTTATATCTATCCTTGCTTTTATGCCTAGCTAGGGGCGTTAAACGATAGCTCTAGTTGGGAGGCAACCCAATTTTATTTTTAATTTTTTATTTTTGCTTCTGTTTAGGAATAAATAATCCATCTACCTTCTGTTTAGATGTGGTTTTATCTTTTAATTAGTGTTTTTGCCAAGTTAAACCTATAGGATCTTCTTGGATGATAGTTATTTGATCTTGCTGTAATTTCCAGAAACTTTCGGTTCACGAAAACAATTGTTAAAAATCACGAGAACGTGATAAAATAGTGATTCCAATTGCTTCTGATCAATAAAAAAATTTCCTAGGACGTCCTATTTTGGCTGAAGTTTTTGAGTTCCAGAAGTTTGCGTTAGTTACAGATTACTACAGACTGTTCTGTTTTTGACAGATTCTGTTTTTCGTGTGTTGTTTGCTTATTTTGATGAATCTATGGCCAATAAAATAGTTTATAATCCATGGAGAAGTTGTAATACAGTAGGTTTAACACCAAAATAAATAAAGAATTAGTTCATTTCAGTACCTTATATGGTGGTTTTGTTTTCTTTCACTAACGGAGCTTATAAGATTTCCTGTTGAGTTTTGTGTTGTGAAGTTTTCAAGTTTTGGGTAAAGCCTTTATGGACTATGGAATAAAGGGTGGAAAGAGCCTAAGCTTGGGGATGCCCAAGGCACCCCATGATATTCAAGAATAGCCAAAATCCTAAGCTTGGGGATGCCCCGGGAAGGCATCCCCTCTTTCGTCTTCGTTCATTGGTAACTTTACTTGGAGATATATTTTTATTCACCACATGATAAGTGTTTTGCTTGGAGCGTCGTGTATTATATTAGTCTTTGCTTTTTAGTTTACCACAATCATCTTTTCTGTACACACCTTTTGGGAGAAGCCTATTTGATTAGAATTTGCTAGAATACTCTATGTGCTTCACTTATATCTTTTGAGCTTGATAGTTTTTGCTCTAGTGCTTCACTTATATCTTTTAGAGCACGGTGGTGTCTTAAGTTTGAAGAAATTGCTAGTATCTCATGCTTGACTTATATTATTTTGAGAGTATTTTAGAACATCATCGTATTTGCTATGGTCATAAAATTGGTCCTAGAATGGTAGGCATCCATGTTGGGTATAATAAAAACTAGCATAGGAAGTGAATTGGATGCTATGATCAACTTGATACTTGATAATTGTTTTGAGATATGGAGGTAGTGATATTAAAGTCATGCTAGTTGGGTGATTATGAATTTAAAGAATGCTTGTGTTGAAGTTAGGAAGTCCCGTAGCATGCACGTATGGTTAAAGTTGTGTAACAAATTTGAAACATGAAGTGTACCTGGCTTGTGCATCCTTATGAGTGGCGGTCGGGGACGAGCGATGGTCTTTTCCTACCAATCTATCCCCTAGGAGCATGCGCGTCGTACTTGATTTTTGATGACTTCTAAATTTTTGCACTAAGTATATGAGTTCTTTTGACTAATGTTGAGTCCATGCATTATACGCACTTTTATCTTTCCGCCTTTGCTAGCCTCTTGATGCAAAGGTGCATTGCCCTTTCTCACCTTGAGAGTCGGTGCAAACTTCACGGTGCATCCAAACCCGTGATACGATATGCTCTATCACACATAAACCTCCCTATATCTTCCTCAAAACAGCCACCATACCTACCTATTATGGCATTTCCATAGCCATTCCTAGATATATTGCCATGCAACTTTCCACCGTTCCGTTCATCATCATCATGACATACATTACTTTTGTCATATTGCCATTGCATGATCATGTAGTTGACATCGTATTTGTGGCAAAGCCACCATGCATTATTTGTCATACATGTCACTCTTGATTCGTTGTACCATCCCGGTACACCGCCAGAGGCATTCATATAGAGTCAAATCTTGTTCTAGTTTCGAGTTGTAATCCTTATGTTGTAATCAATAGAAGTGTGATGATCATCGTTATTAGAGCATTGCCCAATAAAAAAAGGAGAAAGGCCAAAAAGAAAAAAAGAAAGGCCCAAAAAAAGGGCAATGTTACTATCTCTTTTTCCACACTTGTGCTTCAAAGTAGCACCTTGTTCTTCATGTAGTGGGTCTCATATATTGTGCTTCAAAATAGCACCATGTTTTTCATATAGAGAGTCTCATAGGTTGTATTTTTCATACTAGTGGGAATTTTTCATTATAGAACTTGGCTTGTAAATTCCTACGATGGGCTTCCTCAAATGCCCTAGGTCTTCGTGAGCAAGCAAGTTGGATGCACACCCACTAGTTTTCTTTTGTTGAGCATTCATTTATAGCTCTAGTGCATCCGTTGCATGGCAATCCCTACTCCTCATGTTGACATCAATTGATGGGCATCTCCATAGCCCGTTGATTATCCTCGTCAATGTGAGACTTTCTCCTTTTATTTTCTTCTCCACACAATCCCCATCATCATATTTTATTCCACCCATAGTGCTATATCCATGGCTCACGCTCATGTATTGCGTGAAGGTTGAAAAAGTTTGAGATTATTTAAGTATGAAACAATTGCTTGGCTTTTCATCGGGGGTATAGAAGCTGGGAACATCTTTGTGTGACGAAAATGAAGCATAGCCTAACTATATAATTTTGTAGGGATGAACTTTCTTTTGCCATGCTATTTTGAGAAGACATGATCACTTTGATTAGTATGCTTGAAGTATTACTATTTCTTTTATCAATATGAACTTTTATTTTGTATTCATTTGGATCTGAACATTCATGCCACAATAAAGAAAATTACATTATGAATTATGCTAGGTAGCATTCCACATCAAAAATTCTCTTTTATCATTTACCTACTCGAGGACGAGCAGGAATTAAGCTTGTGGATGCTTGATATGTATCCAACGTATCTATAATTTTTGATTGTTCCATGCTATTATATTACCCCTTTTGGATGTTTATGGGCTTTATTTTACACATTTATATCATTTTTGGACTAACCTACTAACCGGAGGCCCAGCCCATATTGCTGTTTTTTTTTGCCTATTTCAGAGGAATATCAAACGGAGTACAAACGGAATGAAACCTTCGGAAGCGTGATTTTTTGGAACAAACGTGATCCAGAGGACTTGGAGTGCAAGTCAAGAAGCAACCGAGGCCTCCAGGAGATAGGAGGCGCCCCTATAGGGCGCTACCTGTCTCGTGGGCCCCTCAGGCGGCCACCGACGTACTTCTTCCTCCTATATATACCTACGTACCCCGAGAACATCCGGCGGCACCACGAAACACATATTGCACCGTCGTAACCTTCTGTATCCGCAAGATCTCATCTTGGAGCCTTCGCTGGCACTCTGCCGGAGGGGGAATCAACCACGGAGGGCCTCTACATCAACATCCTTGCCCCTCCGATGAGTTGTGAGTAGTTTACCACAGACCTACGGGTCCATAGTTATTAGCTAGATGGCTTCTTCTCTCTTTTGGATCTCAATACAATGTTCTCCCCTCTCTTGTGGAGATCTATTCGATGTAAACTCTTTTTGCGGTGTGTTTGTCGAGATCCGATGAATTGTGGGTTTATGATCAAGTTTATCTGTGAATAATATTTGAATCTTCTCTGAATTCTTTTATGTATGATTGAGTTATCTTTGCAAGTCTCTTGAATTATCAGTTTAGTTTGGCCTACTAGATTGGTCTTTCTTGCCATGGGAGAAGTGCTTAGCTTTGGGTTCAATCTTATGGTGTCCTTACCAAAGGATGTAAAGGGTTGCAAGGCACGTATTGTATTGTTGCCATCGAGGATAACAGGATGGGGTTTATATCATATTGCATGAGTTTATCCCTCTACATCATGTCATCTTGCTTAATGCGTTACTCTATGCTTATGAACTTAATACCCTAGATGCATGCTTTGGATAACTTGATCGATGTGTGGAGTAATAGTAGTAGATGCAGGCAGTGAGTCGGTCTACTTGTTATGGACGTGATGCCTATATACATGATCATGCCTAGATAATCTCATAACTATGCGCTTTTCTATCAATTGCTCGACAGTAATTTGTTCACCCACCGTAATACTTATGCTATCTTGAGAGAAGCCACTAGTGAAACCTATGGCCCCCGGGTCTATCTCTTATCATATTTGCTCCCAATCTAATTTTATTTGCATCTTTACTTTTTGCATCTATACTATAAAATACCAAAAAGATATTTATCCTATCATACTATCTTTATTAGATCTCACTTTCGCAAGTGGCCGTGAAGGGATTGACAACCCCTTTATTGCGTTGGTTGTGAGTTCTCAGTTTGTTTGTGTAGGTGCGTGGGACTTTTGAGAAGCCTCCTCTGGATTGATACCTTGGTTCTCAAAACTGAGGGAAATACTTACGCTACACTTGCTGCATCACCCTCTCCTCTTCGAGGAAAACCAATGCAAGCTCAAGACGTAGCAGTATCCAACCGAGACAAGGAGCACCCTTCGTTGCACAGGTCTCCTCGTCATACAGGAGGCGTGCTCCTTGTCTTAGCAGACCACCGAATACATCGTCTAGCTGAGACGAGGCATCAACCACACCCCTCCACGAAGCCATCTTTCTTTATCTCCACAATGTTTTGCCCTTGTCTTGGTGGACCACCGAATACGGCGTCCAGCCGAGACGAGGCGCACCCTTTGTTGCACAAGTCTCATCGTCGTATAGGCGGCGTGCTCCTTGTTTTGGCAGACCATCAAATACGGCGTCTAGCTGAGACGGGGCATCAACCACCCCCCTCCATGTCATCTTTCTTCGGCCCCGTGATGTTTGCCCTTGTCTTGGTGGACCACCGAATACAGCGTCCAGCCAGGACGAGGAGCACACTTCATTGCACACAAGTCTCATTGTCGTACGGGTGGCGTGCTCCTTGTCTTAGCAGACCACCGAATACGGCGTCTAGCTGAAACGAGGCATCAACCACGCCCCTCCATGACGTTACCTTTCTTCGCTCCAGCATGATGATCCTTGTTTTGGCATCACCGGTCAATACGACATCTAGCCAACACAATGCATCCACCACGCCCCTCTAAAACGTTCCATCTCACGGCCTTGTGAGGCGGAGTCGTTGTCTCCGCAGACTGCCATAATCTCGGCGTCTAGTAGAGACGAGACGCCAATCACACCGGCCATGCCGATGCGAGCATGTGTTGGTTTTACACCGACAACAGTCTCTATGAAAGAATACTCATGTGAGGCAACCCCTTGCATACCCCGATGAAGCTACTACATCATCAATAAGTCCGAGCCAAGCCCGACCCATGCTATTCCAACACCAACTACATCGACGCTGTCAAGACCGACGAGGCGCGACGGCGAGAGCGGACATGGCTAGCAGAAAGCCATGTTTTGAGTGGCACATGTACCGACGAGGACATGGGCTTTGCCGCTGCCCACACCTACACACACTATCATCATCATGCATGGAGAATGCAAAGCGAAGACGACTAAGACGACCACACAGCTTAATCGGAGGTATCTCGTGGAGTAACCTGCGGGAGTAATTAAACGGGAGTCTTCCGAGGCCCCGGGAACCAGAGACCGCAATTGCTATAGTCAGGCAGGCCATGCTAGTAGGCCACGGAGCACTTATCGGGAATTGTATTTGTTATCCTTGAGATTAATAAAATAATGTTCCTGTCTCTTTGGTTTCTTTGTGTACAATAGTACACTGGCACGCCCGCATTTTATTTTCCCCGGCGCATGAGAGAAATCCACACTCCTTCTCTTCCCTTCTGATGAAGTGCTTTAAGGTTTTTCTCATGTCAAACAATATTCCAAAAATATTCTCTGTAAATTTTCAGGTCATTCCGAGAAGTTTTATTTCTGCCCAAAAATAACACCAAGGGAATTCTGCTGAAAACAGCGTTATTCCGGGTTAGTTCCAGTCAAATCATGCAAATTAGAGTGCAAAACAAGGGAAAATAGTTTGGAAAAGTAGATACGATGGACACGTATCATCCTCGGGCGACCGTTCGAGCACCGGTATGTCAGAAATCAGGTGCTAGAAACTCTAGAGAAACAAAAACGCCACAATACAGGAATTAGATGCGCAAGAAGTAACTTATGGATGGTCCGACAGGTCAGAAGAAGATTACCTCGACTGGCGGCAAGTCCTTGGCATATGGGGGCACCCTCCTGGCCCCCTAGTGGGTTGTCCTGAGCGCAAGTGATAGCTCTGATCTTGGCGCCCACATCCTTCTTGGCGAGCTCCTCTGGATGCACCCGAGTGGGGTCACTTGGCCCCTCATACATCCACATGGGATGGGCCCTGGCCTGCAGCGGTTGGATCCATCGACTGAGGAGTGTCTCCAACAGATCCATCCCGTTGATGCCTGCGTTCACCACCCCAACCAGGGCCTGGCCAGGATGCCGACCTCTGTCTTCTCCTCCTTCATCATAGTGAGGGACTCGGGAGCCCTCACCCTCTCTTCCTAGTATGGAGCAAGACCCGACTGGTTATTGGCCCGGGGGACGTCCCTGCAGTAAAACCGGATTCCCTGCCACCCTTTGACGGAGTCGGGGAAACTCATCTTAGGGAAGGCACTATCGTCCCGAAGATGGATCCCCAATCCCCCGCATAGCTGGGTGACGTGGGTCTTTTCACCAGTCGGTGAATCCTTTTTCATGGTCATCGACCGGCATGTGAAGATGTGTTTGAAGAGACCCCAATGCGGGTGGCAACCAAGAAAGTTTTCACAAAGAGAAATGAAAGCCAAGAGATAGATGACAAGGTTTGGAGGGAGATGGTGGAGCTGCGCCCCAACGTAATCCATAAAGTCTTGAAAGAAAGGGTGGGGAGGCATCGAGAAAAATCTCTCAATGTGGGTCACCAGGATAACGCGCTCATCCTCCTGCGGCGCCAGCTCGACCTCTCCTGCCTTCAAGCGCCTCCATCCGTCCTGCGGGATGAGCCCCTCCGTGGGAAGGTCCTCCAACCACTTGACTGAGACGCTCGAGGCAATCCAGTCCCCCGAAGCACCACCTATAGGACCGCCAGAGCTCGAGGAAGTGGACTTCTCGGCCTTCTTCACTTTCTCCTCCTTAGCGATGGAATCCCTCGCCATAGCTTCAAGTGCTCTGGTGTGCTCAGGTGAAGAAGAGAAGCGGAGGAGTCGAGGGAGAAAAGGGGATCTGGATAATTAACCCCAGCCCCCAAACCTCTTATATCTCCGGTAAAACTTGCGCCACGGATCCCCAGCCATAGATCCCTGGATCGACGACGCCCGCTGTTGGAGATATGCCCTAGAGGCAATCATGTGTGATGATATTTCCTATGTGTTTATGAATAAAGATAGTCATTGGACATTATCAATGATGTATATCAGAAAGTACATGACTTGTTTGTGGGACTATGCATTGCATGATTACTGTCCTAAAAGGTCCCTAATCGAAAGGGTTGTGTGGACGTGTAGCCGACTAGACTAGCATATGACACGGTCGATGGTTTGGTCTCACCAGCCATGGAGCATTGGATGCTAACCGGATAATATGGACTTGGAGGGATCTGGTTGGATTCGACATAGTCGGACAGACCCAACTAAGAGACGCAGCGATATGTCATCAGTGAGTCTCTAGTACAACATACGTTCTATGTCCTAAGACCTGAGCTGGTGCATATACTCAGGATGGTGACAGACCTGCTTTGGGCCGACCAAACGCTACTCCATGAATAGGTAGTTACAAAGGTAGGTTTCAGGCTTGTACAGACCCATGTTGCGAGACATGGTCGAGCAAGATGGGATTTGCCCCTCCAATCAGGAGAGATAAACTCTGGGCCCCTCGTGTGATCTGACCAGGATAAGCATGGCCATGCGACAAGGACTATGAGATAATCTGGTTTGTGCTCCGCATCACTAGAACGAGAAAGAGGTCGGGCTAGCACAAGGATGACAAACTCGCCTTGAGCCCGATAATATATATCGTGTGGCAAAAGGAATGGAAGTATGATGTACAAGTTCGCCTAACCAGCTTCATAGTCTGCTTGGTGTTCGGCATGCCTTGCTAGGGGCCGCTACCAACCGTGCAGTTCGGAGGTGATCCGAACTACGACCAAGCCGGCTTGAACCTAAGAGGTTGCGCGCTTAAGGGAAGGAACCTACGAGGTCAGATCCGACGACACTGGTCGGATGTGATCCAAGCTGTATTTGGATTATGGCTGAGTAGACTTATGGGCTTTAGGATCCGTGTGAGGCCCAAGTGTTGAGCCCGCGACGGACACCTATATAAAGTGGAGGTGCCGCACACTCATGCAGTTGATCGCTTCGGCGCAGTCACTAGCATTTGCATGTGTTGCGAATAGACACCTCCACTCGCTGCCGGTTGTGTGATCGGACCTAGCAGTCCGCCGCACGACGTTCCTCCTGCACACGCGGATACCGTTAGAGACAATGCACTTGCGCCGCTCCGGCGAACCTATACGTGGGAACCTACGCCCGGCTATTTGAGGGAGATCGGACGAGGAGGAGACGATCCACGCAGATGCGCTGCCCCAACTCTTCTTCTGCTGCACGGCACTATGCGTCTAGTGGTAACGATCTGTGATCCGTCTCCCATAGCATGTTCCTCGATGTTCTGCGCGTAGGAAATTTTAATTTGCAGTAGACGCACCCTACGGTAGAACCCAACACCCGCAGTGGCAGCTCGCGCAAAGCAAAAATGGCACGTGGCCGATTTGGGGCCGTAAACCAAGGCGTCGTGCCCCTACTTTCCCCACTAACCCATGTCATCACCGCTTCTGCGTGCGCACACTCAATTTTGAATCCCGTGATTTCCGCGGTGAATCAATCTAATTGATTGTCCGCTGCCCCTTTCCTAAAGGGCATTTGTCAACCCGACTAACCACCCTCCACGGGGACCCATGCACTCGGATACGAAATACACTCGACTGAAGTGACCTTCGGGATTGCTATGAGACGAGCTTGATGCCCTCCACGGGTTAACTTGGCCCTTTCACTAGGCTCCAGGGTGCATGACTCGTAAACTTGGACTCGGAGATGGCCTGCGCTGGCATTTCCCTGCGATAAGGAGTGGCATCTCCCCTAAGAGTCAGACCACGCGCCGACGTCGCCACTCGAGTTGTATTGGCATGTCCACACTCGGACCTCAAGTCTATCTCTCTCGAGAGACAAATGAATGCCACCAGGTTTTCCTCGACGATCAACAACACCCGGTCACCTAGGGAACCCTTTGGTCTAGAATCCATTGTGTTTTCATCCAAGGCATAGTAGACTACTATTCGCAAACATATTCCGAGTGCCCCTGAAGCACTCGGACTGAACCGAAAAGCTTAGTGCACTTGCTCTACGAAACCTCAACTGATTCAGGGGGCTAATGATGAGGTCACCTACTACAGGTAGGGTCAAGGACCTATCATCTATGGGCCCCACCCCATATTTGGTGGGTCTCTGTATCACATGAGCATTCGGATGCGTATAACTAGAAGATCACTCAGATACCTCGATAGCACTCTGACGCCCACTTTCCAGTCGGCTTCACCACCACCACTCGGACAGAAGAAGATGAAGGGACGATGTGGGACCTGCAACGGTCCAGTACTCTTAAGTCATTCTTTAAGTATAGTCATAGCTATCGTTACCTGTAACTGTTGTAGTTGTCACTATTTATACTTGTAACCGTCATAGTTATGAACATTAAACACCCCGGCCACGTGGGAGCGGTGGAAGCTGCGGCACACTCTATATAAGCCGTCCTCCTCCCGAGCAAGGGTTAAGCAATCTCTATAATCATACCCCCCCCCCCTCGAAAGAAAACAAGCCTCAGGGCAAGAGACATAGGGCTATTACCTTCTCCGAGAGGGGCCTGAACTCGTAAAACACCGAGTGTTACACCTGCGCTGTACCTAGGCTCTGCCCCTTTTCCTACCCCTTGTACTCATTGTCAGGATCATAAACCCTATAGGCCTCGCCTAATAAAGTGACAATGTTGGTGAACGTAGTACAAAACAAAAAAATTACGTACTAACGAATACACTGAGATCACTATGAAGATGCATAGGCGTAGATCAATCTTTACCAACAAGAATGCAACGAAGAAGTAGATGTTGCTTTAGATGTGCAGATTCCTGCATGTAGGATAAACCTTCCAGCCACGAGAATTTTCTCGATCTAGGATTGAATGTACGATTCCTCTGTGGTATCCATGCATACCGTGTCCACGGTTCGGAATCACTTCATCGTCCAGGACAAAGGTTAACCAGAGGACAAGAGGTGGTGCATAACTACACCCCCGTGTTCGTCAAGTTGTCGTGCACAACTGACTTAACAGCTGGCTACATGCATCCGGTGGAGATACTCGATCGTCACATGATGATGCATGGCAACAACGTGGTCGTGCAGCTACACGTTTGATGGTCCAAATTGTGGCCAGAAGCTACAACCTGGGAGGACTATGAGGTGCTTCGGCGATGTTTTCCAACGGCAACCATCCGGTCAAGGGCTTCTTCTCAAGCAGGCGGGACCGTGGGCTTAAACACATGGAGATTGACCGTTTAAAGGTTTCTCCGAAGTGTAATAACACCTTACCTAACCCCGAAACCGAGGATGATGATGAAGCAGATGCCAAATATGATGGTCCACTAGTCTCCCACTTGGTTGGTGATATTACCGAGGTTGGTTTGGATAACGCAAGATCTAGGTCCATGTTTTGTGACTTCACAGCATCTTTGCGGAAATCTAAATCACAATCCACTAAAAAGAAACAAAAACCGCCCAAGAAGGCGAAAATTTCCACACCAATCTGAGTTTCCACATGAGAGGCATGTTTTGGAATAGCAGAGGTCTCTCAGACTTGGCTAAACATAAAAACGTCGGTGATTGTGTGCGAGAACATGAATTGAATTTTGTGGCAATTTCCGAGGCAGGTAAATGTTACTTCCGCCCGCACGTCCTCGATCACCTATCTCGTGGTTTCGACTACACATGGCATAGTCTACCAGCTCGTGGAAGGTCCGGACGAATCCTTCTTGGGATACAGACCACGACAATGGACTTGTTGGCCTTTTCGACCGGTGAATTTCATATCAAATTTCACCTACGAAACAGGGCTGATAATTTTACGTGGAGCATGGTCGCAGTCTATGGGGCTGCCCAAGATGAGCATAAATCCACTTTCCTTCGTGGAACCGGGTGAATCGGCTAAGGATAACCTGCACCCAATGCTTATTGGAGGATTTCAATATCCTTAGGTACCAGGAAGAAAAATAATGACCACTTCGACACTCAACGGCCTTTCCTATTCAATGTTGTGATTGATAGTTTGGACCTTCGGAGGCTTGTATGTCGTATGGCAGTTCACTTGGGGTAATAACCGTTACGTACTTAGCGTCACGAGAAGCTCGATAGGGTGCTCATGGATACCGAATGGGAGCTAAAATTTCCTATGGTAACCGTACGAGCCCTAGAGAGAATCGAGGCATTATCGGATCATGCACCAATCATTCTTGATTCTAATTCTACGAGCCATTCTTCCCGCCACCCTTTAAAATTTGAATTGTCATGGTTGCACCGGGAAGGTTTTGTAGAATTAATCAAGAAAGTTTGGGAGAGGCCAGCCATTGGTCATACACTGATTCACAGATGGAATTATAAAATAAGGGCCATGAGGCAACACCTCTCTGGATGGGCGAAACACATCAATGGGTTATAGAAAAAAGAAAAGCAGCGCCTTTGTACCATCATTGATGACCTCGACAAAATTGCAGAGACCCGCACCTTATCTCAACATGAGATTGAATTGAAAAATCAATCTAATGAGAAGGTTACCCGTCTTCTACGAGAAGAGGAGATCAAATACTACTAGAGGTCCAAAGCTGACATCATTCTAATGGGAGGTAGTAATACAAGATACTTCCAATTGCTCGCCAATGGTCGACATAGGAAGAAATGTATTCATAGTCTCCAACAGGATGAGGGGCAGATCGAAGGTCAAAGGGAGCTCAAAAACTATATCACCAGCTACTACAAATCTCTATTCGGAGCGTCGGATGAAGGGAATGTCACCCTTGACAAGACCCAAACAGATGATATTCCACAAGTCACGGCAGAAGAGAATGATATCCTCACAACACCTTTCTCGGAAGAGGAGGTGAGCGCGGCGGTGTTCCAAATGGAACACAACAAAGCTCTAGGCCCTGATGTTTCCCCGCAGAGTTCTATCAGAATTTCTGGGATATCATCAAGGCTGACCTTTTGGAGTTGTTCAATTGTCTTCATGCCGATCGACTTGATCTATTCAGAATAAATTTTTGCGAGATTGTTTTGTTGCCGAAGATTAAGGAGGCTGAACGGATTCAGCAGTTCAGACCCATATGTCTCCTTAATGTTAGCTTCAAGATTTTCACCAAAGTGGCTATGAATAGGTTAAACTTGATAGCTGACCATGTTGTCCGTCCATCTCAAACGGCCTTTATGCAAGGACGAAATATACTAGATGGTGTAGTAATCCTGCATGAGACCGTCCACGAGATGCACTGAAAAAACATGAGTGTAGTGATATTCAAAATTGACTTTGAAAAGGCATATGACAAGGTCAAGTGGTCTTTCCTTCAACAGGCCCTAAGGATGAAAGGTTTCTCCGATAAATGGCGCCAGTGGATCCACAATTTTGTAACTAGAGGTAGTGTGGCCATCAAAGTCAATGATGATGTATGGCATTACTTTCAGACAAAAAAAGGACTACGACAGGGTGACTCCATGTCCCCAATGTTATTTAACATTGTCGCTGACATGTTGGCGATTCTGATTGAGCACGCCAAGCAGGACGGCCAGATTGCAGGAGTAGTGCCACACCTTGTGGATGGTGGCCTCTCTATTTTACAATACGCCGATGACACAATTCTTTTTATGGAACATGATCTGGACAAGGCTCGAAACCTGAAACTCTTGCTTTCAGCGCTTGAGCAAATGTCCGATCTCAAAATAAACTTCCATAAAAGCGAATTGTTCTGCTTTGGAGAAGCCGTTGAGGCGGCGGCCTATTATGCTGACCTATTTGGTTGCGCACATGGCCAATTCCCGATTAAATATCTGGGAATACCGATTCATTATCGATGCCTCACCATTGAGGAGTGGAAGCATGTAGAGGAGCGTCTAGAGAAACGGTTGAGTAGTTGGAAAGGCAAACTACTCTCAGTTGGAGGACGGTTGGTTTTGATTAACTCTGTCCTCGCAAATATGGTTCTCTATATGCTTTCTTTCTTCCAACTCCCAAAAGGGGTCCTAAAAAGAATGGATTATTTTAGATCTAGATTATTTTGGCAAGGAGATGGTGAAAAGAAAAAATACAGGCTGGCCAAATGGAGCGTGGTTTGTAGGCTGAAAAGACCAAGGAGGGCTCCGAATTCATGACTTGTGTGTCAAAATGAGGCCCTACTCAAGAAATGGTTGTTCAAACTTCTTACCGAGGATGGTGTTTGGCAAACCATGCTGCGCAACAAGTATCTAGGTCAAAAGGCGGTGTCCCAGGCATTTTGGAAACCTGGCGATTCGCACTTTTGGGCTGGCCTAATGGCGGCAAAGAAACATCTCTTTCGCTTTGGATCTTTCGCGATAAAGGATGGGTCGAAGATTCATTTTTGGGAAGACATCTGGCTAGGCAATGCCAGTCTCTGAGAACAATATCCAGGCTTATACAACATTGTTCGCGATAAGAATAATACTATTGCGCAAGTGCTCAGTTCATTCCCGCCGAATATTTCATTCGGGCGGGATTTGATTGGTTTCGAATTGTGTCATGGCATAATCTTTTATCCCGATTGAGTCGATTAACCGACACAAGGCCGGGATGTGTTTCACCGAACCTTACTACATCAGGGTCTTTCACTGTAGACTCTATGTATCGTGCGCTCACATATTCTGAGGTACCAGTGAGTAATAACAAGAAAATTTGGAAGTCCAAGATTCCACTAAAAGTGAAAATTTTCATGTGGTATCTTCGTAGGGGAGTTGTGTTAACCAAAGACAATCTCGCACGACGCAACTGGCAAGGGAGTAAGAAGTGTTGTTTTTGTACTCATGACGAGACAATCAAACACCTCCTTTTCAACGAAAAAGACTTTCGCCCCGCTTTATATTATAAAGCAACTGCCCAAGCCAAACATCCAACAAGGTTCAAACACACACACGCACACAAAGGTCTAGCACAGACAGGAAGTCAAAGGGTTAATGCTGAGGGCATAGCTCAACAAGCCCTGAAAAAACAAAAAAACACGCACACGCGGGGTGCGGCAGAGCAACTATTCGGGCTCTAGGGGCGGCGGAGGGAGCGGGGGCGCCAAGCGGAAGGCCATCGATCGAAGGTCGGCGAGGAGGGTGTTGATGACGTCCCGATCCTGAGGGCGGCTAAGCGGCCGCCAGAGCTGCAAGTATCCACACATTTTAAAGATGGCGTCAGTAGCACGTCGAAGAGGCATCTTCTGTATGACAAGCTTATTGCGGACGGTCCAAAGCGTCCAGGCAAGGACCCCAACGCAAAGCCATCTAATATGGCGATAGCGAGGGGGGGAGGCGTGAATTTTCCAAGCAGGTCAGGGAAGTTGGTGTTGCACCACTGGCCCCCAACCATCTCGCGAAAACAGGACCAAAGGAACTGAGTCGTGGAGCACGAGAAGAAGATGTGGTTAGCATCCTCCACCGTGCCGCACAAGGGACACATCCCATCACCAGGTCCATTACGCTTAAGGACCTCCACGCCGGACGGGAGGCGGCCGTGATCCATTGCCAAAGGAAGATCCTGATCTTCAGGGGCAGGTGGATGTCCCAAATCAAACTAAAGGGCTCGGGGGCCGTCGAGGGGGCGATGGCCGCGTAGAGGGATTTGGTGGAGAAGCAGTCGGATGGTTCCAGACGCCGAGAGATGGCGTTCGGGGTGTCGGCGACGGTCATCGGGAGGAGGGCGATGTCCTGAAGGAGGGCATCCCAAGCGGCCACTTCAGGCGGGCCAAAGGGGCGGCGGAAGGCGAGGTGCCCTAAGTCAATAAGGGCCATCTCGACAGAGACACGAGGGTCAACTGCAATGGCAAAGAGCTCCAGAAATCACGCGGCCAGGGGGTGTCGCCAATCCACCGATCAAACCAGAACAGGGTCGTGGACCCAGTACCAACCGAAATGGATGTGCCGAAGCACGGTGTAGTACCGGACGACGGCCTGCCAAAACTGGGAGCCGCCCGAGCACTGACAGAATGTGAGAGGCTGTCCTCGAAGGTAGTTGTTCTGGATGATGGTGAGCCAAAGGCCTCTATCGCCATTGGCAATGCGCCAGAGCCAACGGGTCAGGAGGACAATGTTCGTGCGTCGGGAGGACAAGATCCCAAGACCGCCCTGGTCTTTGGGTTTGCAGATATCGGGCCAGCTTACCATATGGTACTTCTGCTTATCCCCCTCCCCAGCCCAGAATAATCGGGATTGGTATTTGGCGATCTCGTGATGAAGGGTCCCATGGAGGCTATAGAAGCTCATGAGGAACCATAGAAGGCTGGCAAACACCTCCTTTTCCAATGCAAGTTTGCATGTTCTATGTGGTCAGTCATCCAAATAGCGTCAAATTTGTATCCGCCCACAACTGTTGCCAATATTTTTGGTCATTGGTTGGACAGATTTCAAATAGGTTCATAACGCTAATAAGGGTGGGAGCGTATTCCTTAATTTGGTCGCTTTGGCTATGTAGAAATGATTTTGTTTTTAATGGAAAAAATGCTTCACATTTACAGGTTATTTTCTTGTGTACGCAATTGCTACGTTTGTGGTCTATGTTACAACGACCGAAGGACCAACCGCTGTTCAAGACGGTGTGTATGCGATTGGAGCAGGTGGCTATGGAGGTATTTTCCCAACATGGGTGGCAACATAACCTCCGGATCGATCCACCACCTCCATCAATATAGGCATAGTGTCGGTTTATAGGGCTCTACTGTTGTCGATTTGTTGGTTTTTTTTCATCAATTTTTGTCAGACCTTCATATTGGGCCGTGTGCATCCTAATTATGAAGAGGCCGAATGTTACTCATAATGCTTTGTATCCGTTTAATGCTACATTTAAGATAATAAAATCGCCCTTTATCAAAAAAAAAGGCGGGACCGCGGGAGTGTCACACTTGTGTCTAATGACGCAGTGGACTGAAAGATGGCTATGGCATGGTGGACTTTGGGCCGTGTGTGTGGGGGCGTATGGAGCCATGTGTAGCTATTTATTCTCTCTTTCTTCCAGACGAAGCTTCGACTTGACCGACGCACCCAACAACCAATCCCGCGCCGCGTTCGTTTTTCCCTCTTTTCTTATCGCTGCATACACTGTTCCTTTGCCGACGTGGAACCAGCGAGCGAGCACCATTTGCGCGACTGTTAAAGGGTTGTATGTGGTGTTGATAGACTGAGGGTGGTTGTCGAATGAAGAAATGAAGAATAGTCTGGTTCTCCTCTCTCTGTCTCTCTCTCTCTTTGTTCTATGATCTCACCCATTCTCCTTCCTCTCCTTAATCTACCCAACTTTGTTCTATGATCTCACCGACTCTCCTTCCTCTCCTTAATCTACCCAACTTTGTTCTATGATCTCACCGACTCTCCTTCCTCTCCTAAACCTACCCAACCACTCCGCCACCGTGCCAAAATCCTATGCACAAAGCTTTAGAAACCAGAGTAACTCTTGTACTCCCTCCGTTCGGAAATAACTGATGAACTAAAACACATCGGTTATTTCTGAATGGAGGTAACAGCAAGTTAGCTATACAGGGGTGCCTCAAAGCTCAGGTTTGCACATACGCCAAATCATAAAACTTCTATCAGGACTTGGCTCATACATATCTCACAGGGTATTAACAGTATGACCCGAGTTGCCCAACCTGTCAATCTTCTCGGAGTTTGTGATTAATTCAGACATAGCAGTAGCATTTTGCTCTTGAGTCCAGCAATTCAAATTGGTCAATATTTGCACATGTTGTGCACAGTATAGTATCTCAGCAATTCAGATACAAAGAAAACACACCGGTTACATCAGGCAGCAGCATAGAAGCGTGGCATGTCAACTCAGGTAAAACATTTACATCTCTGAACTTGTCATTACAAAATATCATTGTAAGTTCAGGCTTCAGGTGGTGGACAAAAGGATCTTCAAGTCAGCATCTACACTAACATTAGTGAACTCTGTATGCGTGTATATAGCTATTTAGGCATAGCTTGGCATTGCTGCGCTATGCTACACTGGCTGAAAAAGTACCTGTAGAAAGGCAGCTGTGTCTATTTTGTAAACAAACAAAAATGGACTGTTCGACCAGATTATTCAAATGCAACGCAGTCTCAAATGGAGCCTTATTTTCCAGCTGAATTCCGTGGAATCTGTAAGCAGGGGGCAGTACGACCATCCCGATTCTCAAGCTCTTTCTCATCCAGTGGAGTCCGGCAACCCGATGATGTACATGTAGAGGCATCGAGCCCTGCTGCAATGTCAGCAGCATGGTGTTTCGACAGTCAACGCATAAATCCATGCCGGAAGTCCTAGGAGCTGCTGAGTCTCAATGTCTTTTCAGATGTCTACCTTGTCTTCTTGGAACGCTTTGTATACAAAATCTTTAAAGCGCCTGGAATACTGTTTTGGATCTACTGCTGAAATAGACGTTGGGTCATATTGGAAAGACTTGTATGCATGCTCAAGCTTTTTGCTGATATCATAGTCCTGAAGTATGTCTATAATCCCAAAGTACAATATAACATCGTACAACTCCCGGTAGGTTCTCCAATAAGTTGTGGTTCACAATCACTCTTTCGAATTGTCAATTCAGCTTTTGTTGGCATGTTAGGCCGAGCTTTATCTTGGACAACCTGTCCACCCAAAGAATGTTAGTTATGCTTGTGTTAGAACACACAAAGCATGAATAGGAATACAACCAAATATCTATAGCATATGTATATAGGAAAAGGGGGGGGGGGGGGGGTTGACTATGGCTTTTTTTATGAAAAGATATTAGTTGTTGATAAGCACCATATATCGCCAGCAGTATTTATATATGAAGGAATGGACAAATGATAGGTTGCAACAAAATATGGCCTCTGTGCGACTTCTAAACCTCATGGGGATTGTGGGGACATACCAACCAGACAAATTGGGGATTTGTTATAGATTAAAATAACGCTCAAGTGAACCAAAGGCTATGGCCTACAGATGTTGCTGCATCCTGGATTGTCCTACAACCTGCTACCTCCTTCCTGCTTTTACTACCTTGCTTATCTTGCCTCTTCTCCCAACGCACAGAGTTAGTTGAACAATAAACTCAGATCAACGTGAACACCATGGAGGCAAAACTATCTCAATATGATAAGTAGGATATGATTATATTAGCACGTGCATGCATTACAAGTATTGTGAATAAGAGCAACAATGATGGGCTTTAATCAAGTGCCTTATTTGACCTGTTTGGATCAGTATCTCCTCTAGATAGGTGAGGTGATAGGTGGGGTGATGATCCTCTGCTGCTATCACTGTCAAAGGAACCTTCAAACAATGAAGTTTGTAAGGTATACGACAACAATGTCAAAAGTTGTTAAAATGTTTTATTTTTCAAACCAACCTTCAGCCATTATAACTCTTTTGTCTCTAAAATGTACACCCACCAAAAGACTGTAATCCATAATGTTTTCCTGCTCGAGAAAATCGCAATCCTTGTCGACTTGTCTGCTTCAACAGATTTAACTTCTGGATTAGCTGGGGAGTAAAAATGTAAAATGTGATGACTTCTCACTGGTAGTAGCCTCACTCTCACTCACCTCTGGAACTCTTGGTACCAGTGTTTTTGCAATCGAAATATAAAGTTAAGATCAAGGTCTTTTAAAATAGTGTACTCGTCTATTTCTGTCTGTGGCTTGTCAGTCGTACGTCCAAGGGATGAGCCTTTCAAATCAAATCTCCTATGAATAAAGTGATCAGAACAGAACAGATTTCCCATTATGACAAAACGAACCTGGGTAATAGTAACAGCAAACAGATGATCAGGCATACATGACAAGCTTATCAAGTAGATGTAGCATGAAACCAAATATCTTTTAAGTCCTGACCTTCTTTTGGTTAGCTCCGGCTAACTTAACACAATGCAGACCAAAAAACTTGGTGACTAGAGTGTTTTCGAATGACCGGACATGATTGTAGTAAGCTCGAAGCATCTTCAGAAATATCTGCACAACAAAGAAGTGTTCCGTACATTCTGCATAAAACTGTTGGTCGTCTAGGAAGTTAGAAAACATTTAGACAGAGACAACAACCAAGCACAAACCTTTACTTCAGCTTTCTTCATCGTCTTTATCATGTACTGATCATTGCTCGTGAGATAAAAGAAGCTTCCACTCTTACCAGGGGATGATAGCTCCCGGAGAGCCTGGTCGCCACAAAGGGATAACATATAATCTGCTGCATCAACCTTGAACAACTTGCGCAATGTCCTGCAATTCATTTCATGACAAATTGCATGTGAATTGTAACTAAGCATAGATAAACGTTAATTAGAAACTGGAGTGATGACCAACCTGAATACTTGCGGGCAGTAATCTTTCCATCTAAAATCGCAAGAACTGTGTGGAGGGGTGTATTTTGAGCCTTCTGGAGGGAACCTTGTCCATACTTTCTCCTTTGGGTCAAAAGCTGATGACTTCAGATCAAGCGTAATAGGTCCTTGCTTTCCTATCATGTGTCTGTTCCACGAACAAGATAATAAGCACATGAAAAAATATGTTAGAAAGACATGGCATTCTGCTATATCGTCAATGAAAAACCACAAAGGGTTGTGCCTCGTTGTGATCCACTATCCTTAGTTGAAAATGAAATGTCGTATAACATGATTTTCCATGTGTGGGCTGGGACAATGGACGTTTGGCTCTTGGCCTCCATGGAGGCCTTTTTTTTGAAAATTTCAAAATTCAAACTTTTTGGTTTCAAAAAAATCTGAAAATTTTTGTGCAAGTAAACAAGGATGTATGTGTATGTATGTAAAATTTCAGGATGAAATACGTTGAAATGTGACCTATATACAAAAAAGACAAATTCAAGGCCTGGGAGGATGATTAGTATCATGTGTTAAAAAGCCCCAGATTTCTCTTTTTTGCACAGCCCTCATTTCAACGTATTTTGCCCTGAATTTACAGACATGTGTGTTATGCCTCCATGTATATCTGTATTTTTTTTCAGAATTTTTGAAACGTAGAAAATATGAAATTTGACGAATTTTGATTTTTTCAAAACCGTTGGAGCTCGGCCTCCAAAGGCAATTTCTGCTATCCAGCCCGAGATGAAGTGCAGCTAGAAGCTCCGAGGCGATTAGCATCTCCATAAATTTTCCAGCTTTGTTTCCGGTCGGATGCCTAGTTGGCTACATGGTGCAACCACTCGCGCCATTTGAATGGAACGACAGATCATTACGAATCTTCTGTCTAAGCCATCAAATTGCAATTAGCCACCATTAATTCTCGTTTGACCAAGTACAAGGATAAGCATTGGCCGCACTTTCATGTTGGTGGGTGCTCTAGGTGTGGAGCTGTGTTTTTGCACATTGTCTTTTCATTCTTAATAAATGGGCAAAACGCTTGTCTAGTTTTGAAAGAAAAGAAACACGAATATAGTACATTTGTTGGAGCATTGTCTGAAATCTCATGCTTTCTAACATATGCAAACAATTCTGGAAATTGATTGTTCACGGCAGAAGGTGCTTTCTACATATGCAATCAATTTTTGGAAATTGATTGTTCACGGCAGAAGGAGGGGGAAATCAATCTATTTGCCATTCATCTTTCATATAACCGTGATTGTTCTCGAAAAAAGAAGACTTTCATAAACATCTGATTCTTAGACAACTGCAATTTTCTTTGTATCAAGAACCATGAAGATCAATGTACGAGGGCAGGTAGGGGTACCTGATGCCGAGCTGGAGGTTGAGCATAAGCTCATAGTTCTTGTGACCCTTGGCGATGGTCTCGCCCTGCCGCCGCGCCGCGCGACCTGCCGCCGGCGTGCGGCCCCGTCGCCGGCGACGGCGGCGGCAGGCCCCTGCCCTCGCCGGCGTCCTCCACCCTCACCGTCGTGGCGCGCCTCCTCGTCCTCTTCCTTCCCGTCTCCCGCCGCCGACCTGGCACCGTCGCCTCCGCCGAGTCCCCTCCGCCTCCTCCTCCACAATGCCGCACGTGGTGCCCCCATCCAGAGGAGCCCCCTACCCCCTGCAATCTCGGATCTTTTCAAAGTTCTCTCTCTCCTCCCACCCGGAAGTTTTGCTCGGCCTGGACGCCGAGCTCGCGCGCCCGTACGTTCGCTGCCCTACGAGCCGAGGTGTGCTCTCCTGGTCTGTCTCCGCCACGTGTGCCGTATCACAAGCTTGCAGCGACTGTAGGCCGTAGAAGGATGTCGGAACTACGTACAGACATGTAATACCTCCATGGAGGCCGAGAGCCAAACGTCCATTCTCCCAGCCCACACATGAAAAATCATGTTATACGACATTTCATTTTCAACTAAGGATAGTGATCACAACGAGGCACAACCCTTTATGGTTTTTCATTGACGATATAGCAGAATGCCATGTCTTTCTAACATATTTTTTTCTTGTGCTTGTTATCTTGTTCGTGGAACAGACACGCAGTAGGAAAGCAAGGACCTATTACGCTTGATCTCAAGTCATCAGCTTTTGACCCAAAGGAGAAAGTATGGACAAGGTTCCCTCCAGAAGGCTCAAAATACACTCCTTATCTTGACCATTCTTTTGACTCCCGAGGGTAGGGGCACCCTCTTATCTTGACCGTTCTCACTTGATTCCTCGAGATGTGAACCATACCTGCAACCCCATTGCAATCTGATTTGCAGAACACATGAATAGTAATCCTAGCTGAAACAGTGACTTGTCCTATCACACATCATCGCAACAAGGCGGCTCGGAGTTGATGCAGACTCTGTGTCGGGTCAAAGAGGCAAAAGCGGCTGCTGCTATTTGTGACGTTTTCAATATTTTTAAATCCTAATCACCCGGGCTGCCAACAATACTAAAGCAAATGAATGTCATAAATTAGTGGGTCGTTTCTCAAATATACATGGACAGCCCATCTGAGCTGCTATCTGATCCCCATCTGAGCTGTAGCCTCAATATTAAAAAAAGAAGAAAGGAACCTTACGTGAGTGGAGTGAGATACGCACAACGTACGAGAGGGGCAGTTGACGTGATGGTGCTACAGTGTGCCTACTCCTGCTAGACCTATTTCACCTTCTGATGTTGTTTGTCTGCATAAAAAAGCCTGCTGATACTGCAAAACGTCTACAGCTGAACAATGACTAGCATGAATCTTGTACTCACTTAACGAACATGATAAGAGGGTGTCGGAGCACCCGGGTTCTATTACAACTTTTCGAATCGCCAAACAGTAGCTTCATACTACTCGCACCGCTTAAGCGACAAGTTCCGTTTCTAAATACTCCTACAAGATTCCGATATAGACTACGTATGAAGCAAAATAAATGAATCTATGCTTTAAAATATATCTATATCATCCGTATATAGTTTATACTAAAATCTCTAAAAAGACTTAATATAGACTACGTATGAAGCAAAATAAATGAATCTATGCTTTAAAATATATCTATATCCATCCGTATATAGTTTATACTAAAATCTCTAAAAAGACTTAATGAAGAAAGTAATATGGATCGTCATTTGTTTTCCTCTCATTTGCTTCAAAATTTTATTTTTAATATAAGCGATATTTGATCCAGCAGTTCATAGTCACAATCAATAACAATCAACATAATTAGCAACTACTCCCTCCGTTCCAAAATAAATGTCTTAACCTTATGCTCTGTACTAAAGTTAGTAAAAAGTTGAGACATTGATTTTGAGACGGGGGGAGTATATTAGTGGCAAAAATACGTCACACCGTATATATTTTGCGACCTCAAATGTCATTGAGCGATATTTTTCAAATATGCAACATCGACGACATTGCTGGCTACTACTATCTACACTAGGAGGAATGTCACTAAAGCTGACCGTGTGAAATGTCTGCGGGCTTAATGCTCTGGCATTGTATGCCTTCACAAAACTAATTTACATGATGTATCGGCGGCTGTTGTGCAACAATATCTTGGCAATAAGTTTGGAAAGTTCTTTTATTTACCGGCAGTGGGACCCATGGTGGGAATTTGGTGGCTTGGGATGAGACTATCACCCAACTATCAAACCCCCAATATACTAATAATATGCTAACGACATTTGTCAAGTCTTCGGATGAGCAGGAGTCACTACTAGGGAAAACCCTAGTAATGGTGTGGGTTTATTGGCTAGCAGTAGCGTGGGGCCCGCCGCTACTACGACACTACAGCTAATTTTTAGCAGTAGCACGGTTCTCACTCAGCGGGACTGCTATCTACATCTACCAGTAGCGCGCTTCCAACCATCCTACTGCTAATATTCTGTAGCGCGGCTCTATGACCCACACTACTGGTAAACCAACGCTGCTGCTAAGATTTTCTCCTTTTTTTATTCTGCTGTATTTGTATCTTTATAGGTTTTATACAAGTACAACATAGATATACATTGAAACTATATGAAAAGAGAATGTCCCAGCATCAGCATCATCATCATCATCATCGGAGTGGTCAACATAGTCTCATCATATCATCATTATCCAACACAAATGATGTCGATCTCATCATCATCTCGAAATAGCGATACAAGTTATCACATGTCTTCTACATGGTCATTGCACACACATGTTTCATCATCTACCTAAACTATGACATACGAGAGAAAAGCGGTGGCGATGAGGAAGAGCTAGATTACGTAGTACTTCTTGAGGCGCCGGTTTTGAATCTTCTCTTGCGCTAGCGTGAACCTCAAGTAACTAGCTTCGGCGTCCATTCTGCTATAAAACCCTTTCCGGCTTCCGCCCAGGAAGATGTACACTTGGACCTAACACTCTGACCACTCGTCGTACACTCCCGAAACATGACCTATGTACACGACATTCCACTTCTTCGCCATCGATGATCTATGTACCTGGTAGAGAAACATCGTCATCATGCGAATTCAACGATAATATGCAACATAATATAATTGAGTAACACTTAGAGAAAGAGTTAGAAAATAGAAGCAAAATATTAGCAACAATAATATGCAACATAATATACTCAAGCAACACGAATAGAAAGAGTTAGCAAATAGAAGGAATCAACATATAGTAAACATAACTAACGAAGTTCATGGTACCCAAACTAATTAGGTAGAGCGCGACACCGTTTATATCACACAAAGTTTCATCGTACACAAATTCAATGTTTCGTCACACAAAGTTGCATCATACTGAAAGTCATTTATTCAATGTTCCACCCTTCTAAATCTGGGAGGATGCACCCTAGCTTTGTGAAAGGCGTATTGTCCAGACGTTGTAGGGCTAGGCGAGTTCGGACCTCAGCCAGCGATATTGGGACGCCATGGAACAACCCATTCTTGTCGAGGATTTCTTTCTTGATGATCTGTGCAATTCCTTGCTGGATGCGATAAAAGTCAGTTCGGAGATGATCATCCAGTATGGCTCCTACGCTTTCAGCCCATTTGCGGATATGGCCATCGGATGAAGATGTCATGCGAAGTCTTTGCTGATCCCGTCTGAACTCCAGCATGTGATGGATGACGTAGAATCCATCCGTATATTTGCTTGCCGGTTGTTGGACGCACTAGAAGTCAGTCTTATGGTTGAAACACAGTGCGTCGTTCTTTCGTTTTCTGACCTTCATGTGGCCCCCCATCAAGCAGAAGCTCTGGATAACACTATCCAGAACACTCTTTATATGTGTGTAATCTTTCTTCTGTATGTTCTTGGACGTGTCGAAATATATGGCGTAGGAGACTTGCGGGAAATGAATGATGAGGACGGAGCGCCCCTCGCTGCACAAAATAAGTACACCTCAAATTAGTCTCCATACGGAAGGATGTATGTGTTATATTGGCTATACGCGAATGACTTACATGGAATGATAAGGTAGGAGAATTGTTTCCTTGTCCTTATTGGCGACCATAAAGTCTACGTTGTAGTTCCTCACATATTCATGGTTCTTTGGGATCTCTGCCAAGAAGCCCTCATGCATTTAGTACGGGTCTGAGACCGAAATTCCAGGGATTTTCTCCTTCCTGATGATGTAGTTCATGTGCAGCGCATAAAGGCGAACAAAGGTAAAATCTAGCCGCCTCATACGAAATATCTTCAAGATGTAATCAAATCGCTGGAAGAACATGTCCGCGGGGCATCCATGGACGTACAACATGTCCATGGGCACATGGACCGTGTAAAGCGGGTATCCTAGATCATCTGAGGTGATAATGTTGTTCACTGTCGAGAACACATTGTCATGCAGTCTCCTCAGATCCCCTATTACGCCTTCTAGCGCTTTCGCCGGTAGGATCGGCTTGCCTGCAACATGGAGCAATGAAGCACCTCTAACCGGTACACTATCCGCAACCCTGGTCGTCGGAGGCGGCTCGCTTCTAGAAGCAGCTTTGGTGGCAGCAGAGCCTTTCTTCGGCGATCTCTTCCTCTTCTTCTTCTTGGGTTGAGCTATCGAGCCTTGTAGACCCTCCTTGAGTCTTGATACTTCCATTTTGCATCATGCTTTTATATCGATATTTATTGCATTATGGGCTATTATTACACATTATGTCACAATACTTATGCCTTTTCTCTCTTATTTTACAAGGTTTACATGAAGAGGGAGAATGCCTAAATTTGGAATTACGGGCTCGAAAAGGAGCAAATATTAGAGACTTATTCTGCACAACTCCAAAGGTCCTGAAACTCCACGAAAGTCAGTTTTAGAATATATTAAAAATATTGGGCGAAGAAAGCACCGGAGGGGGGCCACTTCTTGTCCACGAGGGTGGAGGGCGTGCCCCCTGCCTCGTGGGCCACCTGGAACCCACCCGATGCCCATCTTCTAGCATAAGGTGTCTTTCGCCCTGAAAAAAATCAAAAGGAAGCTTTCGGGACGAAGCAACACCGTCTCGAGGCGGAACCTGGGCAGAACCAATCTAGGGCTCCGACGGAGCTGTTCTGCCGGGGGAACATCCCTCCAGGAGGGGAAATCGTCACCATCGTCACCACCATCAATCTTCTCATCGGGAGGGGGTCAATCTCCATCAACATCTTTACCAGCACCATCTCCTCTCAAACCCTAGTTCATCTCTTGTATCTGATCTTTGTCTCAAAACCTCAGATTGGAACCTGTGGGTTGCTAGTAGTGTTGATTACTCCTTGTAGTTGATGCTAGTTGGTTTATTCGGTGGAAGATCATATGTTCAGATCCTTTATGCATATGTAGGACCTTGAGAAGAGGTGTCTAGAGGGGGGGGGGCGATTAGACACTAAGTACCGAAGTTGCAGTTTTTAAGTTTCTTTAAAGTTTGAGTGGAGTTTAGGCACAAGTTTAACATTCACAACATATAGCAAGTAAGCATGCAAAGAGTATATGAGCAGCGGAAAATAAAAGCATGCAACTTGCAAGAATGTAAAGGGAAGGGATTGGAGGATTCAAACGCAATTTGGAGACACAGATGTTTTTGGCGTGGTTCCGATAGGTGGTGCTATCGCATTTCCACGTTGGTGGAGACTTCAACCCACGAAGGGTAACGGTTCTGCTGAGTCCATGGAGGGCTCCACCCACGAAGGGTCCACGAAGAAGCAACCTTGTCTATCCCACCATGGCCGCCGCCCACGAAGGACTTGCCTCACTAGCGGTAGATCTTCACGAAGTAGGCAATCTCCTTGCCCTTACAAACACCTTGGTTCAACTCCACAATCTTGTCTGAGGCTCCCAAGTGACACCTAGACAATCTAGGAGACACCACTCTCCAAGAAGTAACAAATGGTGTGTTGATGATGAACTCCTTGCTCTTGTGCTTCAAATGATAGTCTCCCCAACACTCAACTCTCTCTCATAGGATTTGGATCTGGTGGAAATAGGGTTTGAGTGGAAAGCAACTTGGGGAAGGCTAGAGATCAAGATTCATATGGTAGGAATGGAATATCTTGGCCTCAACACATGAGTAGGTAGTTCTCTCTCGAGAAATAGGATCTTTGGAAGTGTAGGTTCAGTCTGATGGCTCTCTCCACGAATGAAGAGGGGGTGGAGGGGTATATATAGCCTCCACACAAAATCTAACCGTTACACACAATTTACCAAACTCGGTGGGACCGAATCTTTAAACCCGGTCAGACCGATTTAGCAAATAATGTGACCGTTAGGGTTTTCGGTGGGACCGAAATGCAACTCGGTAGGACCGATATGGTTAGGGTTAGGGCATAACGTAATCTCGGTAAGACCAATTACACAAACTCGGTGGGACCGATTTTGGTAATAAGCTTTCCAGAGTTGGTCGCAAACTCGGTTTGACTGATTATCAAACTTCGGTGGGACCGATTTTGATAATAAGTTAACTAGAGAGTTTGCATTGTAATCTTGGTAGTACCGATTGCTCAAACTCGGTGAGACCGATTTTGATAATGGACATACACAGAGAGATTACAATCCCATCTCGGTGAGACCGAGATCCCTATCGGTGAGACCGATTTGCCTAGGGTTTGTGGCGTTGGCTAAGACATCCAAACTTCGGTGGCGCTGGATAGAAAGAATCAGTGGAATGAGTTTGACTTTACGTTTAGGACAAATGTGTGGAAGTGGGAAAGTAGTTGAGGGTATTTGGAGCATATCACTAAGCACATGAAGCAAGAGGCTCATTAAGAAACACCTCATCCCTCCTTGATAGTATTGGCTTTTCCTATAGACTCAATGTGATCTTGGACCACTAAAATGTAAAATGAAGAGTCTTGAGCTTCAAGCTTGAGCTAATCCTTTGTCCTTAGCATCTTGAAGGAGTTCCCACATCCTTTAGTCCATGCCACTCCATGTTGAACTTATCTAAAACATACTAGATAAAAGTGTTAGTCCAACAAGAGATATGTTGACATTAATTACCAAAACCACCTAGGGAGCACTTGTGCTTTCAATCTCCCCCTTTTTGGTAATTGATGACAACATACATCAAAGCTTTAGATAAAGATATAAAGAATAGCAAGTAAAGCTTTGGAAAGACATGTAATAGGCATAGGCTCCCCCTACATGTATGCAATTATGTGAATATGGAATATAGAAGCATGTGATAGCATAACCATGATAGAGCAGGCAATGTGTTACATGTATCTTGGCCATATGCATCAGAGCAAAGAATATTAAAGAAAGTACCTTCATGCCCATGAGTCCTTCTTGCAAACAGTATGTACATCAGCAAGAATTCCTCATACACATGATTGTGATGCATATACTTACCTTGTAGTCTTGAGTTGGCTTAGGATGGAATGAACCTGCGTAAACAAGGTTAGATAACACAGATGAACCTACTAGCCAGAGCAAACAAAAGAAACCACAAGAATACCAAGACTGGGATGACATGTAGAGAGTGAGTACTAAGTACTACGTTGGATTTGACATGTCCCCAAGAGTAAAGATATGCAATGAATTTAAATGATCTCTTTCCCTTAGATGTCTTGCTCCCCCTGAATCTAACATGGGATACTGGGAGAAGATAGGGAACAGAAAATCAGAGCTGAAGGAAAACAGAGCTGAAAGATATGAATGATGATCAGAGCTAAAGTTCATAGCTATGCTAATGCAGAATTTAGCACAACAGATCATATGAACATGTCTCTCCCCTCAAGAAGACATGTGGACATCTCTCCTCTTGAACACCAAGCATCCGGGATCCTTGAGAAATACTTTCTACTAGTATTCTCTCCCCGAGATCTCTCTCCCCCTGAAGGAACTCTCTCTCCTTCTCTGATGTGATCTCTCTCTCTAAATGATAAGCTTTGATGTGATCTCTCTCTCCCCCTTTGACATCAATTTCCTAGAAGGGCTTGATAAAGATGTAATCTCTCTATCCCCCTCTAGAATTTGTCGTGAATGGGTTTGATCCTTGAGTCACAACATAAAGCAATGATAAAAATGTGATGCTTGTAGAGGACAAGATTCATTGAGTGGAGCTGGATCAGAAGAAACACAGAATAAGTGGCAACATGTTTTTCCTGTGGTGAAATCGGTGGCACCGAGTTGTAGGCTTTGGTCGTACCGAAAAGATTTGGTTGGACCGAAAACAACAAATTGGTTGAACCGAGTTCATCGCAGAGAGAACACTTGTCACCTCAGCTCACTAGACTAGTAAGATCTCACAAAGATTTGCAAGGAATTAACTGAAAGATATGCAAGGAATTAGATGAAGAAAATGCAGAGAAAACAGAAGGAAATCTAGATGAAGTTTTTTTTGAAAGGGGAAACACAAATGCATGAGACAAATGCAAAAACTCAGAAAAGAACATAGGAGAACTTCATCTAGAGATGGTCGGCGACAAAGTCACCTATGTTAGAGTATATTGACTTAGGAGTCAAGTGAGGTCACTTGATTATAGGCCATACTCATTGTTTAAGCTCAAAATGGGGTTGCCATTTTTCGTTTAAGCATCTTGATGTATTCACATCTTGTCGAGTTGCTTTAACTCATGACGCGGAGTAAAGCTTCTCTAAGATGGAATAACATACCTTGGTTGGTGGTGTTGTCCATGTAGTTGAACTTGCGTGGGTTGCTCAAGGTTGATGTAGCTCATCACGAATTTGGAGCACCACTTGGAATTTGAGTCCATCTACCTACATGGGTTAGTTCTTGCAAGGAAGAGCACTTGTATATCCAAAATGACAATCATGAAACTCAACATAGAATTTGTCAAAGGATATGTTTGAATGGTTTCGATGCTTCCTTGTCTTCAACCACCTTGTGTAGAGACTTGGTGATGTAGAGATTGCTCAAGATATGAGTAGGTTACAATCTCATGGAATTGATTCAACCAAGTACCTACATGGGTTAGATAACATGCAAGATACAAATATATCCAAGACATAAGTTTTTCATCATAAGAGAAATATCAAGGATTAGTCATAAGCTCATGTCTTGCATGTATCCAATGGAGTTTCTACTCCAAGTTTGAAGCATCAATGATGTTCAATTCTCCTCTTAACCTGCAAAACACTTTCTCATCAAGAGGTTTAGTGAATATATACGCTAATTGCTTTTCGGTGCGAACATGCTTAAGATCAATGTCACCCTTAGCAACATGATATCGAATGAAATGATGACGAACTTCAATATGTTTAGTTCGAGAATGTTGCATGTGATTATGACCAATTTTGATAGCACTTTCATTATCACAAAGAAATGGAACATGTTTCACATATATCCCATAATCTTTAAGAGTTTGGGTCATCCAAAGTAATTGAGCACAACATGAACCAGCGACAATATATTCAGCTTCGGCGGTGGATAAGGATACCGAGTTTTGTTTCTTGGAGGACCAAGACACAAGAGATCTACCAAGAAATTGACAAGTACCAAGTGGACTTTCTATCAACCTTGTCTCCGCATAGTCTGAGTCGGAATAGCCAACAAGATCGAAAGAGGCCTCTTAGGATACCAAATGCCAAAATTTGGTGTATGGATTAAGTATCTCACTATCCTTTTCACGGCCTTAAGATGACATTCTTTAGGGAAGCTTGATATCGTGCACACATGCACACACTTAGCATAATATCGGGACGTGAAGCACATAGATATAACAATGAACCAATCATAGAGCGATAAACCTTTTGATCAACCGGTTCACCATCTTTGGTTAAGTCAAGATGTCCACTAGTAGGCATGGGTGTATTCATACCTTTGCATTCTTGCATATTGAACTTCTTGAATAAGTCCTTAGTGTACGTTTGTGAGACAAAAGTACCTTCCTTAGTTTGCTTGATTTGCAAACCGAGAAAGAATTTGAGTTCACTCATCATAGACATCTCAAACTTCTCCGACATTAGCTTCCCAAACTTTTCACTAAAATTAGGGTTAGTTGAACCAAATATAATATCATCAACATAAATTTGGCACACAAAGAGTTCACCATTAACCCTTTTAGTAAAAAGAGTAGAATCAATTTTCCCAATTTCAAAGCCTTTTTCAATAAGGAACTTGGTCAAGCATTTATACCATGCTCTAGGAGCTTGTTTAAGTCCATAAAGAGCTTTGTGAAGTTTGTAAACATGATTGGGTTTCTTAGGATTGACAAAGCCGGGAGGTTGTTTAACATAAACTTCCTCCTCTATTTCACCATTTAGAAATGCACTTTTAATGTCCATTTGGTACAAGGTGATATCATGGTGATTAGCATAGGCAAGTAAGATGCGAATTGACTCAAGTCTAGCAACGGGGGCGTAAGTCTCACCATAGTCCATACCTTCGACTTGTGTGTAACCTTGGGCCATTTAGACGTGCTTTATTGCGAACTACTTGTCCATCTTCATCTTGCTTGTTGCGAAACACCCATTTGGTACCGATGATGTTGTGGTTGTTGTCGGGCTTCTCAACCAATGTCCAAACTTGGTTCCTCTCAAAGTTGTGTAGCTCTTTATGCATAGCATTTATCCAATCCGGATCTTCCAATGCTTCTTCGACCTTCATAGGTTCAATGCTAGAGATGAAAGAATAGTTTTCACAAAAGTTAGCTAAACGAGTTTTAGAGCGAGTGATTCTCCGGTTTGAATATCATTGTAGATTTGCTCGACGGGATGGTCTTTAGCAATTCTTGCTCGAACTCGTGAAAGCTTTTGCTTGGGTCTTCGATTGAACATCTTCTTCATCTTGTTCTTCTTCTTGGCCTTCTTCGTTGTTGGCGTTGTCGTTCTCTTGTCGTGGTGAAGAAGGAGGTTGTTGACGTTCATCTTGATGCACTTCCTCGTTTTCTTCATCTTGGTGTGTGCCACTTGTGGATGCTTCCGTATCAACTCTTGGTTCACCTTGTCGTGAAGTAGAAGCTTCCACTTGGACGGACGAGGTACCCTCCTTCACCTTCGTTGGACGGACCTTGCCAATAGACAAGTCTTGGATTGTTTCCGAAGGATCTTTGTCTCCTACATCAATTGGAAATTGCTCTACTTGCGAGCCGTTAGATTCATCAAACTTCACATCTACCGTCTCTTCAACCTTTCGGGTGAAATTGTTGTAGACACGTTAAGTGTGAGAGTTTGAGCCATAACCTAGTAGGAAACCTTCATGAGACTTAGGAGAAAATTTAGAACGACGATGCTTATCAAGAATGTAGCACTTTGAGCCGAATACTCGAAAGTATCCAACTTGGGGTTTTGATGTAGGGCGGAACCCTACGTGGATGATCTTTCACATTGGAGCGGATCCTACGGGGAATCACGAAGAACACGCGGAAGAACAAGAGGGAAACACGGAGGAAACGAGAGAGAAATCACTAAACCGACAAGGGATCAATCACACAAATGCTAGATCACCGATCACATAGAGTGGCACAAGATTCAAGATCAACAAAGGTAAGATACAAACGGTAACCGTTCTTCTCCGTGAGGAGGCCTGGAGGGGTCCACCCTAGAAGGGGGTCTTGAATCCGCTTGGGGGATCTTTCTCCGGAGAGGTCCTGATCTCGGTGGAGAAGTAGCCAAGTGGATGAACAAAGGCTCTCACACAAGAATATGAGCTAATCCAATGCTAACCCTAGAAAGAGGAAAGGGAATAAGTATATATAGTCTCGGGCGAAGGGGTACAAGGGACAAGGCCCTGAGGCACTGCGCGCAGGCAGGGGAGGCCGGACGTCCGGCCGGATGTCCGGGCTTTCCCGAGAAGCCGCCTGTCCTGGCTAGGGTGCCGGATGTCCGGCCTGGCGGCGTCTTCCAAACGCAATCGGTGATGGGGGCGGATTCCGCAAGGGGCGGATATCCGGCTTCGGAAGAGCCGGATGTCCGCCAAGGGCGGATGTCCGGGCCGGGCTACCGTTCAGCCGAATCGGAAAGGGCGCGGATTTCGGTGGGGCCGGATATCCGGCTGGGGCCGGATGTCCGGGCTTGGACGCCGGATGTCCGGCCCCGGAGACATGGCCGATGGGATCCTGTTGAGGTAGAAGCTCCAGGGCCGGATGTCCGGGCCATGGCCGGATGTCCGGCCCGGAAGGTGTTCTTGGCCTTCTCCGTTGGTTCTGTTCATCCGCCGGACTTGGTGGCTTGTCCATCTTCACGTGTGTCCTCGGAGGTTCCCTTGACACCTAATCATGCATAGCATATCGGACTTAGGTAGTAGCCATGTCTCGAGAGGATCATATGCGATATCAATAAGGAAAGAGGTCACCTCGTTCTCGAGAGCTCTAGCTCTAGCTCGTGTCATGGGTCCTCTTGGCTCTTGATGAGAGGGTTGTAAGTCCATGGGGATGATCGTGGGATGCTCCGCATCATCTCCCCCCCCCCTTGGGAGAGATCCGACCTCGGATCAAAAGCTTCATCTCCATGGAATGGTGCGAGGTCCTTGACGTTGAAGATGTCGCTCACGTTGTATTTGTCTCGAGGTAGGTCGATCTTGTAGGCGTTGTCATTGTAGCGTGCTAGCACCTTGAAAGGTCCATCGGCTCGAGGGAGAAGCTTGGACTTGCGTTCTTTGGGGAAGCGGTCTCTTGCGAAGGTGTAGCCACACGAGATCACCGATGTTGAAGACGATGGGTTGCTTGTTGGCGTTGAGCTTGTTTGCTTGACATTGTACTTGGCGCCAATGGTGTGCCTTGTGTCTTCGTGCATCTTCTTGATGTAGCTTGCCTGCTCAGTTGCATCCATGTTGGTGTGCTCTTGGAGAGGAATAGGTAGAATGCCCAATGGGGACACCGGTTGAAACCGTGAAGCGACCTCGAAAGGGGACTTGCCGGTAGTTGAGTGTCTTGCACGATTGTAGGCGCATTTCGGCGATGGGTAGACATGCTTCCCATTCCTTGATGTTCTTCTTTATCAAGACGCCAAGTAGAGTGGATAGTGTGCGGTTCGTCACCTCCGCTTTGGCCATCGGTTTGAGGATGGTATGCCGAGGAGAACAAGAGCTTGATTCCTAGCTTGGAGCATAGGGTCTTCCAAAAGTAACTCAAGAACTTGACGTCACGATCGGAGACGATTGTCTTTGGTACGCCATGGAATCGCAAGATTTCCCTACAAAAGAGATTGGCAACATGTGAAGCATCGTCTATCTTGTTGCAAGGTATGAAATGTGCCATCTTAGAAAATCTATCCACAACAACAAAGACGGAATCCTTGCCATTTTGAGTCCTAGGCAAACCGAGTACAAAATCCATACTAATGTCTTCCCATGGTTTATATGGAATTGGAAGGGGCATGTAAAGACCATGAGATTGGGCTTTAGACTTAGCTTATGACATGTGTAGCATCGGTTGGTGAAGCGTGAGACGTGGCGGAACATCTTGGGCCAAAAGTAGTTGTTGGAGAGCGTGGCGAATGTCTTGTCGCCATTCAAAGTGTCCCATGAGTCCGCCTCCATGAGCCTCTTGCAAAAGGAGCAAACGAAGAGAAGACTCGGGAATGCAAAGTTTGTTAGCTCTCATAAGATAACCATCCTTGATGTAATATTGTTCCCAAGACGCAAGGCCAAACACTTAGCATAAGGAGAAGCAAAAGATGGATCATGCTCATACAAGTCTTTTATATGTTCAAAGCCAATAACATTCAACTCAAGTTGAGTGACAAGCATGCATATGCGTGAAAGCGCGTCGGCAACTACATTTTCTTTACCCTTAATGTACTTGATCACATAAGGAAAAGATTCAATGAATTCACTCCATTTGGCATGACGCTTGTTCAATTTAGTTTGACCTTTGAGGTACTTAAGCGCTTTCATGATCGGTATGGATGACAAACTCATGAGGTCTAAGGTAATGTTCCCAAACATGTAGCACACGCACTAAAGCATACAATTCTTTGTCATAGATGGGATAATTAAGTTGAGCAATCGGAGAGTTTTTCACTAAAATAAGCAATGGCTCGCTTTTTCTTGCATCAAAACTCCGCCAATTCCTGCATTCACTTGCATCACAATGAACCTCAAAAGTTTTGTCAAAATTGGGCAAAGCAAGAATCGGAGCATGAGTAAGCAAAGACTTGAGCTCATTGAAAGCGGTTGATTGCAAAGTTCCCCAAACAAAGGGAGTATTCTTCTTGCTCAAAGCATGCAAAGGAGCGGCAATTGTGCTAAAATCTTTCACAAAGCGACGATAGAAACCCGCAAGACCAAGAAAACTTCGCACTTGTTGCAAATTGGTGGGTTGGGGCCAAGTTTTAATTGCTTCAATTTTAGATTCATCAACATGGACACCCTTTGAGGAAACTACAAAACCCAAGAAAACCACTTTGTCAACTCCAAAAGTGCATTTTTCAAGTTTGCATAAAGGCTTTCCTTGCGAAGAGTTTGCAACACAGATTTTACATGATTGATGTGCTCTTTCATGGTTTTGCTAAACACAAGAATATCATCAAAGTAAACCACAACAAAGACTCCAATATAAGGACGAAGCACATGATGCATAAGACGCACAAAAGTACCGGAGCTTCCGAAAGACCCATAGGCATCACTAACCATTCATATAATCCAAATTTGGTTTTGAAAGCAGTTTTCCATTCATCACCCTCTTGTATGCGGATTTGATAATAGCCACTTTTAAGATCAATTTTTGAGAAAAAGTTGGCTCCACTAAGTTCATCAAGCATGTCATCTAAGCGAGGAATGGGATGCCTATATCGAACGGTAATAGCATTGATAGGTCTACAATCGGAGCACAAGCGGAAACTTCCATCGGGCTTAGGCACAAGAATAACGGGAACGACACAAGGGCTTAAGCTTTCACGTACATGACCGTTGTCGATGAGTTGTTGTACTTGCCGTTGAATCTCCTTGGTTTCTTCCGGATTGACTCGGTATGGAGCTTTGTTTGGTAGAGGTGCTCCGGGGATGAGGTCAATTCGATGCTCTATCCCTCGAAGAGGAGGTAGACCGGAGGTAGCTCATCGGGAAAAACATCTTGAAATTCCTGCAAAAGAGATTGAAACACCAAAGGTAGCTCGTGAATGGTGTTAGTTTTGGTTCTCCATCCTTGCACACAAGGACAAAGTGCATCACACTCGATGGGTTCTCACACACTTCTCTCATCTCACTTTTGGTGGCAAATAGAATGAGGTTTTTCTCTCTAGGTGAAGAGTCGCTCAAATTTGGCTTGTCGCTCTCACTCACTTTTGGGTGGATCACTTTCTCACTCTTTTCTCTATGATGTGTGGCTTGCTTATCGGCTATCACTTGAGTAGGAGACATAGGTCGTACCACATATTCCTTCCCTTTCATCTTGAAGCTATAGTGATTGGTGCGCCCATTGTGGATGACACCACGGTCGAATTGCCATGGTCGACCTAGAAGTAGGTGGCAAACGGTCATTGGGACCACATCACATTCTAATGTGTCTTCATAAGCACCAATTTTGAAGGAGACTTGGACCGTATGCTCGACTCGTATAGTGCTGGAGTCACTTAGCCATTGAACCTTGTAGGGGTGCGGGTGCTTCCTCTTGACCAATTGGAGCTTGGAGCATAGTTCTTCACTTGCCAAGTTGTGGCAACTACCTCCATCGATGATGACCTTGATGGACCGTCCCATTGATGCCGGCTTTTGTGTGGAAGATGTGGCATCGTTGGTCTTCTTCTTGTTGATGTTGAAGAGTCAAGACCTTGGAGACAACGAGGGCGGGCTCGAATCCTCATCACAAAAGACTTGATGATCCTCTTCTTCGTTCACTTGCCGGTGCATGGCAACTTGCTCAAGAGCTTCCAAATCCTCTTCACTCATGGAGTCATATGAGCCATCGTCGTTGAGGATAATGGTGCGCTTGTTGGTTCATTAGTATTAATTTTGGCCTCGGCCGCCGCAAGTGAAACACTTGAAGGAGCTTGTCTTGATGGTCTCATCGGTCGGAGTAGAGGATGAAGCACGCGGCTTGATGTTGCTTGTAGTAGGAGGAGGACGACTTGAGCTTGTCGAAGTCTTCTTGTAACTTGACTTGTCGTCGCTTTCTTGAAGAAAGTTTGGTTGATGTAGATGTTGAAGGAGTCGTTGACGCTTGGTTGTTGGAGAAGCCGTAGGTCTTGGATGAGTACTTGGCGTGCATTTGAAGTCATCTTGTACTTGGCGCCCGCCTTTGTAGCTTGATGCACGAGCTCAATGAGGGATGAGTATGGTTGGAAGTCGGCGATCTTCTTGATGGGATGATTGAGTCCATTCAAGAAACGTGCCATAGTTTGCTCATCATCTTACTTGACATTGGCTCGAATCATGGCTATCTCCATTTCCTTGTAATATTCTTCAACGCTCTTTGTTCCTTGCTTGAGTAGTTGGAGTTTCTTGAAGAGGTCGCGGTTGTAGTAGGTTGGCACAAAACGTGCTCGCATGACATCCTTCATTTGGGCCCAAGTGGTGATTGGAGGTTCACCTCTTGCTTGTCGTCGCTCAATGATTTGTTCCCACCATATGAGCACATAGTCTTGGAACTCAAGTGATGCCATAGCAATTTTCTTTGCTTCATCGTAGTTGTGCAAGCGAAAGATTTTGTCAACCTTCAATGCCCATGAGAGGTAGTCTTCGGGGTCATTGCTTCCATTGAACTTGGGCATGGTGAATTTTAGCTTGCCGTAGCGTTGCTCTTCATTGTGTTGTTGGCGATGTTGATGATGACCTCTTTGGCGTGGATTGTATTCGTCTTCATGTTGCTCTTGGCGCGGATGAAGACCATGATCAACTTGCCCTTGTTGAACTTGAGGTTGAGGTGGAGCTTGACGAGCTTGTGGAGGAGCTTGAGGAACTTGTCGTTGTGCATGAGGTTGGTAGTTCCTCTCTTGGATTTCTTCTCGAAGGGCTTCCTCTTGATTGCGCCGCTCGCGATTGCGGTTGGCGAAGGCTCTACTTGATTCTTGAAGGGCACGCTATGCGCCTCAAGAGCTTGCGCCTCACGTTGTTGTTGTTGAAGACGTTGAGCCTTGGCGTCTTGTTCGCCTTGGTGAAGACGTGCTCGTTCTTCCTCTTGTTGACGCATTTAAGACGTTGTCGTTCTTGAGCTTGAGCAAAAGCCTCTTGATTAGATTGAGGACGAGGAACTTGATCATCAACTTGCTCTTGTGAATGCTTGACATGTAGCGGGTTGCGAGATGCATGACGGTCTTGGCGCCGCTGCTCGTCGAAGAGTGTTCGATGACGGTGTACTTGAGTCGTAGAAGGTGTCGTCGGAATGTCGACTCGAGCGTCCGTCTTGATGATGAAGAAGTTGAATGATGCGGTTTCTCATCAACGCGGATCTCGTCCATTCTTGCATCATTCTCTTGCTTGTGAGCCTCGAACTTGTTGTCGAAGTACTCTCTTGTACGTTGCTCGGAGAGTCGCAAGTCGGTGGTGAGGTTGTCGATGCGGTCGCTCATTGCTTGTTGTTCTTGGTGCAACGCTCGTTGTGCACCAAATAGGTGGTTCTTGGTGACATATGAAGACATGTCGTCGTCTTGCTCGTTGAAGAGTGGGTTGGTAGAAGAACTTGGCCTATCCATCATTCCAAGCGAAATGTGAGTGGTAGAACGGAAAAGAACTTATACCAATGTACCTTTGACCGATGTTGAAGATGAATCAAGTTCACTCAAATGCGGACAATGAAATAGCACTCTTGGTACCGATTCTTGTCGGTTCTCACACCTACACAAGTAAAAAGCTTTATGGTGGAGCTCGGTTAGGATGGTGGCACAAAATTTGATGCAATTGTAAGTGAGACTCAATAAAGTTGGAAATGATTCACAAATTTGCAAATGCAACAAGTAGACCACTAGCAAGATAAGGTACACGGGAACACACACGCAAAAGATAATATGGGGTTATGCAACCAAGGATGAGCCAAAATGTGGAATTCACCAAGATGCTCTTGTTGCACAACACTAGAGAGACGCTTAGCACGATTGCACAATAGGCGGATACGAACTTACGCACAACCTACTAAGCAAAAATGCAACGACTTCTACCCAAGTATGCTATATGTATGGTGTTTTGATGTGTTGATCCAAGATGATCAAGTATGACAATCTTAATGTTGTATGATGCTATGGTTCTTGCTCATAAGCTCTTTGCTTATCTTCCTCTCTTTGCTTAAAAGCTTGAATGGCTCTTTCTCTTTTGAGCTCTTTCTCATGCAAAACTTCACGAACCAAGATAGCAAATGTGTATGCGATGACAACTTTGTGACACACAAGTTGTTGGTGAGATATGCACCACTTTGGTATGGTATGTATGCTATGGAGTATGATCACTAATGTGCACAAGTCACGTTGCCGGCAATACTCAATGGCTAGTCTCGATGGGTAAGCAACGCAAAAGATGGGTTATGATGGTTATCAATGCAATTGCAAGTAATGTCAAAGGTGTCGACGATGTTACCGTCCTTGACGAAGATGAGCGGTGGTGATGTTGATGTTGAACCGTACCTAGATAGCCGAAACACAAAAGGATACGGAAAACCCCAACTCAACTTCTCAAGGCAAAATTTGGCAACACTGTCGGAATTGGAAGTGGGAAAGGCTAAGGTGGTGTTATGCGGAAGTGGTGGAGGTACGTGGAAGTGTATGTGGGCATGGGACAACATTTGGCGAAAGTTAGGCGGTGATCGGGGTGGTGGAAGGGATTGTTGTTACAGGGGCCGGAAATGGCCGAAGCCGGATGTCCGGGCGCCGATGTCCGGGCGCCGGATGTCCGGCTGATCGGGCCGGATGTCCTGCTCGATGAACACCATGGGGAAGGTTGGATCCGGCGCAAAATTAGCGGGATTTTGTGGATGGAACTTGTGGAAATGGTGGGAGAAAGCTAGATCTACACGCAACACACGAAATCCATGGATCAAATCCAACAAAACTTCATCAAAACTAACAAATCACAAAAAAAATTGGGGCTATTTTTGGTGGGGATTTTCGGATTTAGGACGAAATCAACAAAATCAAGCTAGAAAAAGAGGGTAGGGGCTCCAAAACGTGATCAACCTAAGCTCGATCCATAGATGATGTAGGGCGGAACCCACGTGGATGATCTTTCACGTTGGAGCGGATCCTACGGGAATCACGAAGAACACGCGGAAGAACAAGAGGGAAACACGGAGGAAACGAGAGAGAAATCACTAAACCGACAAGGGATCAATCACACAAATGCTAGATCACCGATCACATAGAGTGGCACAAGATTCAAGATCAACAAAGGTAAGATACAAACGGTAACCGTTCTTCTCCGTGAGGAGGCCTTGAGGGGGTCCACCCTAGAAGGGGGTCTTGAATCCGCTTGGGGGATCTTCTCCGGAGAGGTCCTGATCTCGTGGAGAAGTAGCCAAGTGGATGAGCAAAGGCTCTCACACAAGAATATGAGCTAATCCAATGCTAACCCTAGAAAGAGGAAAGGGAATAAGTATATATAGTCTCGGGCGAAGGGGTACAAGGGACAAGGCCACGAGGCATCAAGGCACAGTAGGGGAGGCCGGACGTCCGGCCGGGCGGATGTCCGGCTTTCCCGAGACGCGGATGTCCGGCTGGCGGGTCTTCCAAACGCAATCGGTGATGGGGGCGGATTTCGGCGAGGGGCCGGATATCCGGGCTTCCGGAAGAGCCGGATGTCCGCCAAGGGCCGGATGTCCTGCCGGGCGACTGCTTTCAGCCGAATCGGGAAAGGGGCAACGGATTTCGGCGGGGCCCGGATATCCGGCTGGGGCCGGATGTCCGGCTTGACGCCGGATGTCCGCCTGGAGACATGGCCGATGGGATCTGTTGAGGTAGAAGCTCAGGGGGCGGATGTCCGGGGCCATGGCCGGATGTCCGGGCCCGGAAGGTGTTCTTGGCCTTCTCCGTTGGTTCTCTTCATCCGCGGACTTGGTGGCTTGTCCATCTTCACGTGTGTCCTCGGGAGGTTCCCTTGACACCTAATCATGCATAGCATATCGGACTTAGGTAGTAGCCATGTCTCGAGAGGATCATATGCGATATCAATAAGGAAAGAGGTCACCTCGTTCTCGAGAGCTCTAGCTCTAGCTCGTGTCATGGGTCCTCTTGGCTCTTGATGAGACGGTTGTAAGTCCATGGGGATGATCGTGGGATGCTCCGCATCAGGTTTGTTACCGGTGAGTAGCTCGTACGCCATCTTGCCGAGTAGCTTGTGAAGATACAAGCGATTTGTTGCATGACAAGCTGTCTCAACCGCTTCTGCCCAAAAGTACTTCGGTGTCTTGTACTCATCAAGCATCGTTCTCGCCATTTCGATGAGCGTCCGGTTCTTCCTCTCAACAACTCCATTTTGTTGAGGTGTGTACATAGCCGAGAACTCGTGTGAAATCCCTTCTTCGTCAAGAAAGGTGTCCACATTTGTGTTCTTGAACTCCGTTCCGTTGTCGCTGCGAACCTTCTTTATCTTCACTTCAAATTGGTTTTGGGCCTTCCTAGCGAAGTTTTTGAAGATATTTTGGACCTGCGATTTATCATCGAGAAAGAACACCCACGTAAATCTGGAAAAATCATCAACTATAACTAGACCAAAAGAATTTCCACCGAGACTCTTGTAAGAGTTGGGACCAAAGAGATCCATGTGAAGTAGCTCGAGTGGCCTCTTCGTGGTCATGATGTTCTTAACGGGATGCATTCCTCCAACCTTTTTACCTGCTTGACAAGCACTGCAAAGTCTATCCTTATCAAATATGACATCATTAACTCCAAGGATATGATTCCCCTTAATAAGCTTGTCAAGGTTTCGCATACCAACATGACCTAATCGTCTATGCCATAACCAATCTTTTGAGGATTTAGCAATGAAGCAAGTTTTAGGTTGAGCCTTTTTAGTGAAATCAACAATGTATAGATCACCTCACGCACACCAAGTAAAGACCATTTTATGATTATCTCGACGAAACACTTGGCAATCTACTTGATAAATAGAACATTGAAACCAAAATCAGCAAGTCTAGATATCGAAAGTAAGTTGTAGCCAAGAGATTCAACGAGCATGACATTTTGAATGGAGCTATCATGTGAGATGGCCACCTTACCGAGGCCAACCACCTTACCTTTTGAGTTGTCACCGAAAGTGACAAACTTTTGAGGACCATCATTTTCAGCAAGCTCACGAAACATGTCTTTATCTCCGGTCATGTGATCGGTACATCCACTATCAAGAACCCATTCCTTTCCTCCCGACATATATCCTCAAGATTTGCCATAAGACCAAAATGTCTCATTGCATCATCAAGATCGAAGTCACTATCATCATCCTCATCATAGTATCCATGTTCAACATCGTCATGTGGTGGATCAAATCCTAGAGAGGGTGATTCATTAGAATGAATTTGACATAGATCTTGCTTATGAATTCTTATAGCTTCGAAATAATGTCACTAATAATACCAACATTTCCTTTGGCACGCATAAGGTTTGTAAGCTCAAATAGACGATCACCAAACATAGGATCACTAGTATTCATTTTACTCAAGGCAATAGACTTATGGAGAACTTCATCAAGATTTTTCAAAGAATAATCAGGAAATCGTTCCTCAAGAAATTTCCATATAGTGTAGGCACACTCAAAAGTAGGCAAGATTCTAATCAAGTTTCTAGGCAAGCCTCTAGTGATAAGATTAACAGTTCTAAGATTTCTAGTCATGTTAATAGCTTCATCAAGAGTAGGATGCATAGGATCAACATGAGGTGCACAAGGGCTAGTAATGTACTTGTTAAAATGATATTGATTGAAAAGAACAAGCATCTCATTTTTCCACTCATGAAAATACTCTCCATCAAGAATAGGCACTCTATGACTAAGACTCCCCAAAGTAGACTCATCCATCTTCCTCTAATGGTGATTAAACCATAGCAATGGAGACCAAATCTCTGATACCACTTGTAGGATCTTGAGAAGAGGTGTCTAGAGGGGGGGGGGGGTGATTAGACACTAAGTACCAAAGTTGCAGTTTTTAAGTTTCTTTAAAGTTTGAGTGGAGTTTAGGCACAAGTTTAACATTCCCAACATATAGCAAGTAAGCATGCAAAGAGTATATGGGCAGCGGAAAATAAAAGCATACAACTTGCAAGAATGTAAAGGGAAGGGATTGGAGGATTCAAACGCAATTTGGAGACACGGATGTTTTTGGCGTGGTTCCGATAGGTGGTGCTATCGTACTTCCACGTTGGTGGAGACTTCAACCCACGAAGGGTAGCAGTTCTTGTGAGTCCACGGAGGGCTCCACCCACAAAGGGTCCACGAAAAAGCAACCTTGTCTATCCCACCATGGCCGTCGCCCATGAAGGACTTGCCTCACTAGCGGTAGATCTTCATGAAGTAGGCGATCTCCTTGCCCTTACAAACTCCTTGGTTCAACTCCACAATCTTGTCAGAGGCTCCCAAGTGACACCTGGCCAATCTAGGAGACACCACTCTCCAAGAAGTAACAAATGGTGTGTTGATGATGACCTCCTTGCTCTTGTGCTTCAAATGATAGTATCCCCAACACTCAACTCTCTCTCATAGGATTTGGATCTGGTGGAAAGAGGGTTTGAGTGGAAAGCAACTTGGGGAAGGCTAGAGATCAAGATTCATATGGTAGGAATGGAATATCTTGGCCTCAACACATGAGTAGGTAGTTCTCTCTCGTAAATAGGATCTTTGGAAGTGTAGGTTCGGTCGATGGCTCTCTCCACGAATGAAGAGGAGGTGGAGGGGTATATATAGCCTCCACACAAAATCTAACCTTTACACACAATTTACCAAACTCGGTGGGACCGAATCTTTAAACTCGGTTAGACCGATTTAGCAAATAATGTGACCGTCAGGGTTTTCGGTGGGACCGAAATGCAACTCGGTAGGACCGATATGGTTAGGGTTAGGGCATAACGTAATCTCGGTAAAACCGATTACACAAACTCGGTGGGACCGATTTTGGTAATAAGCTTTCCAGAGAGTTGGTCAGGCAAACTCGGTTTGACCGATTATCAAACTCGGTGGGACCGATTTTGCTAATAAGTTAACTAGAGAGTTTGCATTGTAATCTCGGTAGTACCGATTGCTCAAACTCGGTGAGACCGATTTTGATAATGGACATACAGAGAGATTACAATCCCGTCTCGGTGAGACCGAGATCCCTATCGATGAGACCGATTTGCCTAGGGTTTGTGGCGTGGTTAAGACATCCAAACTCGGTGGCGCGGATAGAAAAGAATCAGTGGGGCGAGTTTGACTTTAGGTTTAGGACAAATGTGTGGAAGTGGGAAAGTAGTTGAGGGTATTTGGAGCATATCACTAAGCACATGAAGCAAGAGGCTCATTAAGCAACACCTCATCCCTCCTTGATAGTATTGGCTTTTCCTATAGACTCAATGTGATCTTGGATCACTAAAATGTAAAATGAAGAGTCTTGAGCTTGAAGCTTTAGCCAATCCTTTGTCCTTAGCATCTTGAAGGAGTTCCCACATCCTTTAGTCCATGCCACTCCATTGTTGAACTTATCTGAAACATACTAGATAAAACTGTTAGTCCAACAAGAGATATGTTGTCATTAATTACCAAAACCACCTAGGGAGCACTTGTGCTTTCAGCATATTAATACCCCTTTGATTATGAACATGAATATGATTTGTGAGTAGTTACATTTGTTCCTGAGGACATGGGAGAGGTCTTGTTATAAGTAGTCATGTGAATTTGGTATTCCTTCGATATTTTGATGAGATGTACATTGTCTTTCCTCTAGTGGTGTTATGTGAACGTCAACTACATGACACTTCACCAATATTTGGGCCTAGGGGAAGGCATTGGGAAGTAATAAGTAGATGATGGGTTGCTAGAGTGACAGAAGCTTTAACCCTAGTATATGCGTTGCTTCGTAAGGGGCTGATTTGGATCCACATGTTTCATGCTATGGTTAGGTTTATCTTAATTCTTCTTTCGTAGTTGCGGATGCTTGCGAGAGGGGTTAATCATAAGTGGGATGCTTTTCCAAGGAAGGGAAGTACCGAAGCACCGGTCCACCCACATATCAAATTATCAAAGTAACGAACGTGAATCATATGAGCATGATGAAAACTATCTTGACGATAATTCCCATGTGTCCTCGGGAGCATTTTCCTTTATATAAGAGTTTGTCCAGGCTTGTCCTTTGCTACAAAAAGGATTGGGCCACCTTGCTGCACCTTGTTTACTTTTGGTACTTGTTACCCGTTACGAATTACCTTATCATAAAACTATCTGTTACCGATAATTTTAGTGCTTGCAGAGAATAGCCTACTGAAAACTGCTTGTCATTTCCTTCTGCTCCTCATTGGGTTCGACACTCTTACTTATCGAAAGGACTACGATAGATCCCCTATACTTTTGGGTCATCAATACTCTTTTCTGGTGCCGTTCCCGGGGAGTGAAGCGCCTTTGGTAGGTGGAATTTGGTAAGGAAAAATTTATATAGTGTGCTGAAATTTACTGTCACTTGTTACTATGGAAAATAATCCTTTGAGGGGCTTGTTCGGGGTATCTTCACCCTGACCAGTAGAGCAAAGAGTTGCTCCTCAACCTACTGAACCTACTGAAAATGTTTACTTTGAAATTCCTTCGGGTATGATAGAGAAACTGCTAGCTAATCCTTTTACAGGAGATGGAATAGTACATCCCGATATGCACCTAATCTATGTGGATGAAGTTTCTGGATTATTTAAGCTTGCAGGTATGCCCAGGATGGTATCAAGAAAAAGTTTTTCCCTTTATCTTTGAAGGGAAAGGCATTGACATGGTTTAGGCTATGTGATGATGTTGGATCATGGAACTACAACCAATTGAAATTGGAATTTCATCAGAAGTTTTATCCTATGCATCTGGTTCATCGTGATCGTAATTATGTATATGATTTTTGGCCTCGCGAAGGAGAAAGTATCGCTCAAGCTTGGGGGAGGCTTAAGTCAATGTTATATTCATGCCCCCATCATGAGCTCTCAAGAGAAATTATTATTCAAAATTTGTATGCTCGGCTTTCTCTCAACAATCGCTCCATGCTCGATACTTCTTGTACTTGTTCTTTTATGATGAAGACTATTGAATTCAGATGGGATTTATTGGAAAGAATTAAAAACAACTCTGGAGATTGGGAACTCGACGAAGGTAAGGAGTCAGGTATAACACTTAAGTTTGATTGTGTTAAATCTTTTATGGATACCGATGTTTTTCGTGAACTTAGCACTAAATATGGACTTGACTCTGAGATAGTAGCTTCTTTCTGTGAATCATTTGCTACTCATGTTGATCTCCTTAAGGAGAAGTGGTTTAAATATCATCCTCCCATTGAAGTAAAAGTAGTTGAACTTATTAAAGTTGAAGAAAATACTATCACTTATCATGTTGATCCTATTGTTCCTACCGCTTATATTGAGAAACCACCTTTCCCTGTTAGAATAAAGGATCATGCTAAAGCTTCAACTGTGGTTCGTAAGAGTAATGCTAGAACACCTACACCCCTGAGCAAATTAAAGTTGAACCTAGTATTGCTATGGTTAAAGATCTCTTGGTCGATAATATTGATGGGCATGTTATTTACTTACGTAATGAAGTCGCTAGATTTGCTAGACCCAATACCAAAGGTAAACATAGACTGTTGTAGCCATGCACATTATTTACATTAAGATAGGAGATCATTGTTATCATGGCTTATGTGATATGGGTGCTAGTGCGAGTGCAATACCTCATTCCTTATATGAAGAAATTATGCATGATATTGCACCTGCTGAGATAGAAGGTATTGATGTTACAATTAAGCTTGCCAATAGGGATACTATTTCACCAGTTGGGATTGTTAGAGATGTTGAAGTCTTGTGTGGGAAAGTTAAATATCCTACTGATTTTCTTGTTCGTGGTTCCCCACAAGATGACTTTTGCCCCATTATATTTGGTAGACCCTTCTTGAATACTGTTAAAGCTAGGATAGATTGCGAAAAGGATATTGTTACTGTAGGTTTAGGGGATATGTCTCATGATTTTAATTTTGCTAAATTTCATAGACAACCCCATGATAAAGAATTTCCTAGTAAAGATGAAATTATTGGTCTTTCTTTTATTGCCGTGCCTCCTAATGATCCTTTAGAACAATATTTAATAGACCATGAAAGTGATATGTTTATGAATGAAAGAAGGGAAATAGATGAAATATTCTTTAAACAAGGACCTATTTTGAAACACAACTTGCCTGTTGAAATTCTAGGGGATCCTCCTCCACCCAAGGGTGATCTAGTTTTTGAGCTTAAACCATTACCAGATACTCTTAAATATGCTTATCTTGATGAAAAGAAGATATATCCTGTTATTATTAGTGCTAACCTTTCAGAAAGGTGAAGAAGAGAAATTATTGAAAACTCGAAGAAGCACCGTGCTGCTATTGGATATACTCTTGATGATCTTAAGGGCATTAGTCCCACTCTATGCCAGCACAAAATAAAATTGGAGAAGGACGCTAAACCGGTTGTTGATCACCAACGACGGTTAAATCCTAAGATGAAAGAAGTGGTAAGAAAAGAAATACTAAAGCTTCTGGAGGCAGGTATAATTTATCCTATTCCTGATAGTCAGTGGGTAAGTCCTGTCCGTTGTGTCCCTAAGAAGGGAGGTATTACTGTTGTTCCCAGTGATAAAGATGAATTGATCCCACAAAGAATTGTTACAGGTTATAGAATGGTAATTGATTTCCGCAAATTAAATAAAGCTACTAGAAAAGACCATTACCTTTACTTTTTATTGATCAAATGCTAGAAAGATTATCCAAACATACACATTTTTTTGCTTTCTAGATGGTTATTCTGGTTTCTCTCAAATACCTGTGTCTAAAGAGGATCAGGATAAGACCACTTTGCAGACTAAGGCATAGCCTAGTGGTGGGAAGGGGCTGATGCCTTCCCACCCACCCAGGTTCAAGGCATGGTACTTGCAATTTGTGGTTGTTGCACCAATTATAGTGTAGGGGGTTTCCTTACAGTCTTTCTGTCAAAAAAAGGATAAGACCACTTTTACCTGCCCTTTCGGTACCTTTGCTTATAGACGTATGCCTTTTGGTTTATGTAATGCACCTGCTACCTTTCAAAGATGTATGACTGCTATATTCTCTGACTTTTGTGAAAAGATTGTTGAGGTTTCATGGATGATTTCTCCGTGTAGGGAACTTCTTTTGATGACTGCTTAAGCAACCTTGATCGAGTCTTGCAGAGATGTGAAGAAACTAATCTTGTCTAGAATGTGAGAAGTGCCACTTTATGGTTAATGAAGGTATTGTCTTGGGGCATAAGATTTCTGAAAGAGGTATTGAAGTTGATAAAGCTAAAGTAGATGCTATTGAAAAGATGCCGTGTCCCAAGGTCATCAAAGGTATAAGAAGTTTACTTGGTCATGCAGGTTTTTATATGAGGTTAATTAAAGACTTCTCTAAAATTTCTAGGCATCTCACTAATCTCTTACAAAAAGATGTTCCTTTTGTCTTTGATGATGATTGTGTAGAAGCATTTGAAATACTTAAGAAAGCCTTGATTTCTGCACCTATTGTTCAAATTACCGATTGGAATTTACCCTTTGAAATTATGTGTGATGCTAGTGATTATGCTGTAGGTGTTGTTCTAGGACAAAGAGTTGATAAGAAATTAAATGTTATCCAATATGCTAGTAAAACTCTAGACATTGCCCAGAGAAATTATGCTACTACTGAGAAAGAATTTTTAGCAGTTGTGTTTGCTTGTGATAAGTTCAGACCTTATATTGTTGATTCTAAAGTAACTGTTCACACTGATCATGCTGCTATTAAATATCTTATGGAAACGAAAGATGCTAAACTAGACTTATTAGATGGGTTCTCTTGCTACAAGAATTTGATTTGCATATTATTGATAGAAAGGGAGCCGAGAACCCCGCTGCGCATAACTTGTCTAGGTTAGAGAATGTTCTTGATGACCCACTACCTATTGATGATAGCTTCCCTGATGAACAATTAGCTGTCATAAATGCTTCTCGAACTGCTCCATGGTATGCTGATTATGCTAATTACATTGTTGCTAAATTTATACCACGTAGTTTCACATACCAGCAAAAGAAAAAGTTTTTCTACGATTTAAGACATTACTTCTAGGATGACCCACATCTTTATAAAGAAGGAGTAGATGGTGTTATTAGACGTTGTGTACCTGAGCATGAACAGGAACAGATCCTACGCAAGTGTCACTCGGAGGCTTATGGAGGACACCGTGCTGGAGATAGAACTGCACATAAGGTATTGCAATCCGGTTTTTATTGGCCTACTCTCTTCAAAGATGCCCATAAGTTTGTCTTGTCTTGTGATGAATGTCAAAGAATTGGTAATATTAGTAGATGACAAGAAATGCCTATGAACTATTCACTTGTTATTGAACCATTTGATGTTTGGGGTTTTGATTATATAGGGCCTTTTCCTTCCTCTAACGGGTACACCCATATTTTAGTTGCTGTTGATTATGTTACTAAGTGGGTAGAAGCTATTCCAACTAGTAGAGCTAATCATAACACCTCTATTAAGATGCTTAAAGAAGTTATTTTTCCGAGGTTTGGAGTCCCTAGATACTTAATGACTGATGGTGGTTCACATTTTATTCATGGTGCTTTTCTTAAAATGCTTGCTAAGTATGATGTTAATCATAGAATTTCATCTCCATACCACCCACAGTCTAGTGGTCAAGTAGAACTGAGTAATAGAGAGATTAAATTAATTTTGCAAAAGACTGTTAATAGATCTAGAAAGAATTGGTCCAAGAAACTTGATGATGCATTATGGCCCTATAGAACTGCATATAAAAATCCTATGGGTATGTCTCCGTATAAAATGGTTTATGGAAAGGCATGTCACTTACCTCTCGAACTAGAACATAAGGCATATTGGGCCAAGAAGAGCTCAATTATGATTTCAAACTTGCCGGTGAGAAGAGACTATTTGACATTAGCTCACTTGATGAGTGGAGAACCCAGGCCTATGAGAATGCCAAACTATTTAAAGAAAAAGTTAAAAGATGGCATGACAAAAGGATACAAAAGCGTGAGTTTAATGTAGGTGATTATGTTTTGTTATACAACTCCCGTTTAAGATTTTTTGCAAGAAAACTTCTCTCTAAATGGGAAGGTCCTTACACTATCGAGGAGGTCTATCGTTCCGGTGCCATAAAAATCAACAACTTCGAAGGCACAAATCCAAAGGTGGTGAACGGTCAAAGAATCAAACATTATATCTCAGGTAATCCCATAAATGTTGAAACTAATGTTATTAACACTGTAACCCCGGAGGAATACATAAGGGACACTTTCCAGAACGTTTCAGACTCCGAAAAGGTATAGGTATGAGGTACGGTAAGTAAACCGACTCCAAAACAGTTATAATAGCATTTTTTCTATGTTTTGGAATATTTAAGAAAATAGTAAAATAATAAGTAGTCCGGGAAGGACACGAGGTGTCCACGAGGGTGGAGGGCGCGCCCTACCCCCTTGGGCGTGCCCCCTGCCTCGTGGGCACCTCATGAGCCCTCTGGACTCCGTTTTCTTGCACGATACTTCTTTTGGTCGATAAAAATTCATTATATAATATTCCGAAGGTTTTGACCACCGTATCAAGCAAATATCTCCCGCTTTTGTTTCGAGCAGTTTTTCTGACATATCTAGATCACCATGACGTCTTCAAGCGCCCCCAAGGACAAGTTTTTCGAGAAGGTCATCAACCCCTACCTTGCGGAGGTGCTGCATCATCCTCAAACCATTGAGATGCGTGAGGGGGTGCTGCACATCAGCGATGTTGAGGGACCAAGGAGGACCGGAAGCGTGGAGACAAGACTCGAAGCAATGGAGCAACAAGTTTTCAAGTGCCAGGGGATGGTGGAACATGGACTCAACGCCAACCACATGATGATCGCGGAGTTCACCAAAAACCACAAGCTGGATGCCAGAACATTGGGGAGACCATCTTCAAGCTTCACAAGAAAATCGAGCACCTCCAAGCCCAGATCTATGACCTGCAAAACCAAAACTGTGAGTATGAATATAGATTCAAGAGGATGAGTTTGGCTGCAGATTTCAGGATCCCGAAGACTCGATCATCCTTCTATGATGGCGAGCCTATGCCTTGGAAGATGGACGACAAGCCTACATCATCAACAACTCCATCATCACCACCTCCGAAGAAAGAGACATAAATACATGCGTATGGGCACTCCCCATGGCAACTCCCAAGCTTGGGGGAGGTGCCTCGGTATCGTATCACCATCACACTTCTATCTTTACCATTTTTCTTAGTTTGATCCTTTTGGTAACATCTTGATCTAGTAGAATAAAGTTTTAGTATGATCTAGTTTTGAGTTTTGCTTTATGATCCTTATCTATGTAATCGAGTCCATGAGCTATATATAATAAAGATTAGCTTTGAGTGAAGGGCTTTGCTATCTTGCTATGATCTTGAGGGAATAAAAGAAAGAATAAAAAGAAATAAAAAGATCATATTGATCTTATGGAGAGTAATGACTTCACATATCACAACTACGAAAACGGCTATAGCTAATATGGACATTAATGGCGCACCATGTATGTGGTGCGCCACTGCTATATAGTAGTGGCGCACCAGATACAGGTGCGCCATTAATGTCCTCATTACTAATGGCGCACCTGGTGTGTGGTGCGCCATTACTAGTTTTGAAAAAAAGATAAAAAACAAAATTGTTAACAATGGCGCACCAGGGGATAGTGCGCCATTACTAGTTCTAACTAGTAATGGCGCACTGTCCACTGGTGCGCCACTACTAACATGTTTCTTTTTTCAAAACTAGTAATGGAGCACCACTACCAGGTGCGCCATTAGTTACCCTGCTTACTAATGGCGCATTCTTAGGTGGTGCACCATTGGTAACCTGGGAGCAGCTAGATATTTTGGACAACCACCTACCACACTCACTTTCCCCACTTCATTCTCTCCACCTCTACCAAGCTTAATTGGTCTCGGCTGCCTCCTCCTCCTCACCTCATTTGCACCATAGATTCACCCAAATTACGTGGTTAAATTTCCTTTTTTTGATAGGCAAGTAAGGGGAAAGCTTTCTTTATGTTCTAGATCTACTTTTTTCTCCCTCCAACAACGTACACACACTTTTTATGGCCTAGATCTACGTATGTTTGTGGTGTTGCATATGTTTGTATTGTTGCATATGTTTGTGTTTGCAGGTACCAGTATTTGAAATGCGATAGTTGCCAATATTTTGCCGGAATGTTGATTCATTTCCATTTCAGCAAGAATTTGGCACTATGCATTCTTTTTGGTCCTATTTTTAGGCAAAGTCATGCCAATTTTTTTTGGTTCTAAAATATCGTTTTGCTCTACCCCGCAGGCGACCATGATCCGCACGATGACCGAAGGCATCATGAATAGGTTTTTGAGCTCCGGAAAGGCCGAGATGCTTCAAAAGAACGAGACGGAGATAAGATGTTCGTGTCGAAGATGCAAGCTGAAGATCCTTATGGACCCGGATTCCGTACAGGTGCGGGACCACCTGCTCTTGCGTGGTTTCATGGATGGCTATCGGTGGCAAGGTGACGAAGATGACTATGAATGCGTCCATGGGGGCCGGGCAAGAAATGAGGAAGGGCAGCAAGACAACCACGGTGAGGGCGGGCGAGAAGGCGAAGAATCTCCAGGACATGATCACGAAGTAGATGCAGTACACAGTCATCATGTAGAAGATGCCGGACATGATGATGAGGAAGGTCAAGACGAAAGGCATGATCATGAAGATGAAGATGCCGGAGCGCATTTACGATGGACCATCGATGGGCTGGGTGCAGGACCCTCATATTCAAGAGCCGCTTCTTAAGCAGACGGATAACACAAGAGCTGCCGCCGAGAGAAAGCCAAGCTGGATCAACTAGAGATAGACGCGGTTACTCCATTGTATGAAGGATGCAGGCCGAGGACACCCGCTTTGAAAGTAATGCTCATGGCTCGGAGATGAAGGTAAAACACAAAATGACCGACGTATGCTTCGACGAGAACATGTCATTACGCACGAACGTCTTCCCAAGGGGAACAAGTGCCCGACCAGTTTCATGGAGGCGAAGAAAATCGTGTGTCCTCTGGATTTACCGCACGTGAAATACCATGTGTGCATGAACAATTGCATCATTTATCGGGACGAGCACGCGAGTCTACCATATGTCCGGTGTGCGGCGTCACTCGATACAAGAAGAGGAAGAAAGCTCCTCGAAAAGTGGTGTGGTACTTTCCGATCACTCCTCGTCTGCAGCGGCATTTCGCGGACCCTAAGCTAGCAAAGCTCCTGCGTTGTCAAGTGGATAGGGAGGAGAAGAAGCGAGAAGATGACGGAAATGATCCGGAGATAAATAAAAAAGACAAGATGCTGAGTCACCCTAAGGATGCGAGCCAGTGGCAAGCGTTGAACTTCGAAGACCCAGAATGTGGGGACGATCCAAGGAACATCATGCTGGGCGCGAGCACCGATGGAGTCAATCCGTTTGGCAGCCGTGAGAAGCACACATAGCACTGGCTCAGTATTTGTGTGGATGTACAACCTTTCCCCAGTTGTGCATGAAGAGGAAGTACATTCACATGAGTATGCTAATTGAAGGGCCGAAACAACCAGGGAACGACATCAATCAGACCGGTGCTTTGAAAGAGGAGCTAGACACGTTGTGGAAAACGCCAGCCAATACGTGGGACGCCGCAGAAAGAATATTTCCCTATGAGAGCTGCACCGCTCACGACGGTGCACAACTATCCGGGTTCTGAGATATGTCGCGGGGCAGGTGGCCCACGGATTTCCTGGATGCGTCAGGTGCATGGATGACACAACGTATCGCTGGCTAGATAGAGATCCCGGGTCTTCGAAAACCGTGTTCATGGGACATCGAAGGTGGCTTCGCGACGATGACTCATGGAGAAAACGCAAGGATCTGTTCGATGGTGAAACCGAACCCCGAAGACGCCCGCGTACGAGGAGCGGCGAGGAAATAGACGAGCTATTGAAGAGTTGGAAAGATTGCCCACTGCCGGGAAAGAAGCGAAAGGCGCCAGAGCCAGGAAAGAAGTGAAAGGCGCCAGAGCCGCTGCTGAAGGTATCGAAAATGAGGTCTGTTTTCTAGGACTTGCCGTACTGGAAGATCCTCCGTGTGCCTCACAGCCTTGATGTCATGCATATCACGAAGAACGTGTGCGAGAGTCTGCTTGGTACCCTGGTCAACATGCCAGAGAGGACCAAAGATGGGCCGAAAGCAAGGGCAAACTTGAAATCAATGGGCATCAGGGAGGAGCTTCACGCTAATGATGATGATTATGATGAGGCAAAGGACACGGAAAGTCGTCGCAAAGGCAAAAAGGCCAAGAAGATCAGAAATGACTACCCTCCCGCGTGCTTCACTCTAAGTCGAGGAGATCGAGTAGTTTTCACCTGCCTCATAGGAGTAAAACTTCCTTACGATTACGCTGGGAAGATAAGCAGATACCTAGACTTCGAAGCAGAAGTTCAGCGGGATGAAGTCTCACGACTGTCACGTGCTGATGATGCAGATACTTCCAGTTGCAATCTGTGGGATCATGGACGTGCACGTCCGTGAAATGCTATTTGGCCTATGCAACTTTTTCTACGTCATCTATCGGAAGTCGGTTGGCGTGAGGCAACTCAGAAGGCTACAGGAAGAGATCGTGGTGATACTATGCGAGCTTGAGATGTACTTCCCGCCCGCATTCTTCGACGTTATGGTGCATCTGCTGGTCCATATCGTGGAGGATATCATCCAACTCGGGCAGACGTTCCTGCACAGCATGATGCCGTTTGAAAGGATGAATGGTGTCATCAAAGGATACGTTTGCAACATGTCACGTCCAGAGGGAAGTATATCCAGGGCTTTCAATCAAGAGTGCTTCTCCTACTGCACGAATTATCTAGGCATCGAGAACCCCGTTGGTCTGCCCATCAACAGGCACCTCGGCAGGCTCGCTGGATGGGGTCACCGCGATGGTCGCCGCGAAATGCATGTCGACTTCGAGGGTCGACTCGCCGACTTTGAAAGAGAAAACCTAGTCGCGCTACAACACATAGACGTGGTCGATCCTTGTGTGGTAGAGCACAAAACCTTTATTGAGAAGACGTATTATGACCGAGGCCAACAGAGGACGGACGGAGATATAATCAAAGAGCACAACTCATGGTTCACGCGTTGGTTCAAGGAGAAGCTTCTGTTGTACCCTTTACATGAGGATTCTTCTGCGGAAGAAAAACTCATATTCGCCTTGTCACTGTGGCTACCGAGCACAACCTGATGACCTATGAGGTGTACGATATCAGCGACTACACATTCTACACCGAGGACAAGGACATGAAGAGCGATGGTTATCAGAACTCCGGGGTAACGATGGAATCCTACACCGGTAACGACAAGGACAGATACTATGGAAGGATCGAGGAGATCTGGGAGCTGATCTACACTGGAGAGAAGGTCCCGATGTTCCGTGTCAGATGGGCGAAGAGCGTCCTAAAAGAAGACCGGTATTTCATGACTATGGTTATACCCGAAGCCAAATCCAAGACCGCGGGCGGAAACGTCACTGCGAAAAATGAGCCATAGGTACTGGCTTCCCAAGTGGACCAATGCTTCTTCATTACCGACCCGTCAAAGCCCAGTCGTGTTGTCGTGAGGAGAGGCAAAAGGAAGATCATCGGAATGGATGGAGTCGCCAATGAGCAAGACTCCGACAAGCACGGGCGACCAAGATGGAACATGACGATTTAATTTATGAAGTACCATACACCACAAGAAGAAACAGGACCACCCTACCTAAAGGACGTCCGTTCAAGAGAAGAACTCCATTTGCGAAAAATAAGGGCAAGAAGATTGTGAAAAGATAGCTAGCTAAGATCGATTGTATTTAAATTGTATTCTTCATTTCTCGATTGTATTTCGACATATGGAAATGACATTTCTTCTGTTCTAGTCCTCATGAATATTTATTTATGTTTATTTTGGTATTTATGTTTATTCTGGTATACCAATTTTTATTTAGGTTTATTCTAGTATTGAATTTCTAACTCACAAAAAGTATTGAATTTGTTAATATTTTTTGAACTCATGAATATTTTTAAATTTCATGGGCACTTTTTGAATTCATAATTATTTTTTCAAATTTGATGATATTTTTTCATATTCATAAATGTTTTCTAAAAAATTATTAGATGCAACTAAAAATCCAAAAAAATATATTTTCAAATAACAAATTTGATGATATTTTTTCATATTCATAAATATTAAAAAATAACAAATTTGATGATATTTTTTCACATTCATAAATGTTTTCAAATTTGATCGTCATTTTCTAAAAATATATTAGATGCAACTAAAAATCCAAAAAAAAAAGTTACTAATGGCGCACCAGGAGAAGGTGCGCCATTGCTATGAAGGTACTTATGGCGCACCCCTAGGAGGTGCACCATTGGTATACCAATTCTTATTTAGGAATTTATTCTGGTATTGAATTTCTAACTCACAAAAAGTATTGAATTTGTTAATATTTTTTGAATTCATGAATATTTTTAAATTTCATGGGCACATTTTGAATTCATGAATATTTTTTCAAATTTGATGATATTTTTTCATATTCATAAATGTTTTCTAAAAATTTATTAGATACAACTAAAAATAAAAAAATATTTTCAAATAACAAATTTTATGATATTTTTCATATTCAAAAATATTTTCAAATAAAAAATTTTATGATATTTTTTCACATTCATAAATGTTTATAAATTTGATCGTCATTTTCTAAAAAATTATTAGATGAAACTAAAAATCCAAAAAAAGTTACTAATAGCACCCCACGAGAAGGTGCGCCATTGCTATACATATGTTTATGGCGCACCCCTAAAAGGCGCGCCATTGCTAACCCTCCCCCACTCGACTTGCTCCCCTCTCCCTCGGGCCTCTCTCCCTCCCTCGCCAGATCCACCTAACCCGACGACCCCCGCCACCGTCCGCCCGCGCCCGCTCCACCGCGCCCGCCTCCCTCCTCGCCCCCTCCCCACTTGCCCTCGCTTCTGTCGCCCTCTCCTCTCCCCCAGAGCCCAGAAAGCCTCGCCGCCGTCGCCCTTCTCCTCCCACCTGCCGCCAGACCGCCACCGCCGCCGCAGTCATCCCCAAGGTGAGCTATCTGGGCTAGGGTTCACCGCAAGCAAAGAAAGAGAGGAAGAAATCCCCCCGCCCCTCGCCCCTTTGCTAAATGCCGATGGAATCAAATTTGTCGCTCCGCAGGTGAAGGATGACGGTGCTTTCCTGCCGTGCCTGCGGAGCAAGGCCGGGTCCTCCATCTCGTCGGTGCTGCACATCGGGACCTCGCCGCTGGGAAGGTCTGTTCTTGGCTACTGTCGATTTGCTACATAGAGCAGAGCAGAGCAGAGTCTGGTCTTGTTGTTCCTCAGGTCCTTGTTTGCGTCGCAGCCGATCCAGGAGGGGGACTGCACTGGATCCGCCGTCGCCGAGGAGCCGCACAACACCGGATCCACCTCGTCTTCTTCCTCGGGTCGCCATCTTCCTCAACTCCGGCCACCTCAACTCCGGTCTCCGCTCCACCTCTGCTCCCTGGTTCAGTACACTAATCCTATTGTCTTTGACTACTTGATTTAACTTGCTGTACTTCCCACTGCAAGTTGATTTACTGAATATGCTACTCTAGTTCCTGGAGCTGGGTTTCTATTTGTGTGTTTGGTATACAGTTTCTAGTTTGTGCATCACTATAAGAGCAGTGCATTTTTCTAGGTTCTCTCACAATCTCCACATGTTAGTTTGTTATCTTTTATACTTATAGTACAATAGGTTAATAGTTTGAAAGCCATACAGTGAGGCTTTCTAGTGTATGGTCCTAACACACAACAATTTTATTAGTTGAGGTTCACACTGGACAAACTTGTGCCAGCTAAGAAAAAAATAGGGTTCTACATTAACCTGTCTGCCAGCTGGAGCAAGAAAGAACTGGTTTTCCTTAGCTATCGCCTTCATTTAGAAAATATTGGACAAGATCCAAAGAGACTTGGAGATATGTACAAGATCAGTAAGATAATAGCTTGCTGTTTAAGCATCAATGTAGTCAAACTCTCGAATATTTACAACGAAAATGACCAAAGGTATGGCCAGTGCCATCAGGAAATCACAGGTGAACCAATGCATCATAGTGGAACACTAAACTGACAATTCCATCATATGTATCACCAATCTTCTTGAGAACTTGTAAAGAAAATTCTCTCCTCGGAGAAAACAAGCTTCTTCCCTCAATTACTTCAACTATCTAGAGAAATTAGCTCATTTGGTTGGTGTTCCGAGGCAATCTTTTAAGTCAGAGTCCAAACTGTCAGTGTAACTCGTAGCTAAGTGTCTGCTCTGTTCATTTGGTTGGTACAGCAAGTTACCTAGAAAAATTCTGTCTACTAACATATGGAGTGGTACTATGAAAGCTGTTAGCTTCTAGCTACTGTGGTCATTATAGCAAGTAACATATGTCACGACATAGTCTTTGTTGTCACTATAGCAAGTAACCAGCTCTTAAATGTTAGGTTATTTCCTATTCAAGTTTCCATCGTGTGATCAAGCTGTGAAACCAAAATGCATTGGCAGAAATCATCCAAACTTTTTACTCTGTCAAGTGCTGTGCTGCATAATTGCTAGTCCGAAATTATTCTGGTGGTCACTACTACTACTATGAAGTTGTGAGCTGCATTGGTTTTCCAACCATCGTGTCTTCTTTGTGAATGTATTTCTTGAATTAACTTGTGATGTCAGCTGTACTACTTGTGATCTTGCCGCTGCTTGTGATTTTGTCAAGTGATGCTGCTAATTGTGATCTTCTGAAATGACCCTTTCTCTGAAATGTTGATTAATTTCCGTTTCGGTTGAGAATGGGGCACTCCTAGGTCAAGAAAATTAGCAAAGGTCATGCCCAATTTTCTTGACCTAGAAGGTGCCCGATTCTCAACCAAAACAAAAATTAATCAGCATGTATCTTGACATCAAAACTAATCTCTGGTCAAAATGATGGGCTAATCATGATTAAATGATAGGATTAACCAAATTAGTGCGTTGTTGTAGACGAAGGAAGGACTGTTTGAAGGTGCTACTAACACATTCCACATTAACACCTTTGAAAGATAAACTAGAAATATGATGAGACCTGGACCATCATATAGTGAGGCCCAAAAGGAAATTCAGGCTAGGCAACTCACTGATGCAAGTGTCATGCTCTCTCATGTACAACATGTTGCTACCACCATAGCCACACTCGTAGCTCCCCCATGTGTTCTCGCAGCTGCAGTCCTTGCACTGGCAGAAGAGCCTCTCTTTGCATTCATCAACATCTGCAAGTGCCAAGCAAGAGAGATATTGTGTATAAGAAATTACTTGAGAAGCTCAAACAGTTCAGCATTTGAGCCATTATTCTAGGTTTGCCAGTACTAGTAACATGCAACAATACTACCCACAAGGTTGCAGAACAATGTTCCTAATGGCGATACCTTCGCAACCGTGTATACCATCACCCTTGAAGCATTGCGGGCATTTGCAGCCCTTAGCTTGTTCATTCTATAGATTTCCAAAATTCAGTTTTGTACCACACACCGAAGCCCCAAGAAAGAAAACTGCAATCTGAAACAGATGATCAATTTTTAGCCCTTGAATTAGTTTAGTATTTTTTCGCACACTCAGACACCCTTGCTTGCCATGTGTGTGAGAGAGATAGTGAGAGGAGACAAGAAGAAGGGGGTTAGGAAGGGACTTGGACCTTAGCAACAACACACTAACATGTTCCATCCCAAAGCACCTAGGCAATATCACAAACATCTCTCAATTGTTCCTTGACAATAACCAACTTTTTGGCGACATTCCTCGATAATTAGGTTATTTGGTCAACTTAGAGATCTTATTCCTTGACAATAAACAACTTTTTGACCAAACTTTTTTCCTATTTAGAGCGAACATGGCCCACAACGATGAGGCCGGCGGTTCGGGCAAGGCATTCTGGGAGCTGTCCCAGGAGATGGAGGAAGAACCTCACCGCTATGAGGACGCCGCGGAAGACACAGATCCTGACTACACAACCCCTAGTGGCGTCGGGGATGACACCACTGATGGTGTCGCCGAGTATGCCACCACTGATGATGGCAGCGCACGCACAGATGGCATCCAACCGAAGAGGCAACGGAAGGACCGGCGCTCGAACGTGCTCGGCCCCGTCAAGGAGGAATTTACTGAAGTGTCCTCTGGTGGGCATCCAACGGCGCCCAAAGAATTAGTCAAGGGGTACATGGGACATCTCGGGTGCATTCTCCAGAGCACCGTCTCGATCAACACCGAGAACCTAAGGCATCGTGACCGAGGGAATTTGCGCAATCTCCTCTTCACGAAGCTGCACGAACGATACAATTTCCCCGATGACTTCGCAAACACACGCCTCTCAGGGAATAAAGTGAACAGTGCCGCCCTCACGAAGATGAGCACGACCCTGGCTACTTGGAGAGCCGTGGTGAAGAGAAGGATTGAAAAAGGTGATAGTTATGAGAAGATCAAGGAGACAAATCCTTCGATCAACGAAGCTGACTACCTGGAGTGCAAGATCAAGTGCGAGAGCAATGCAACCACGGAATCAAGTCAGTGGGGGAAAGATATGTGGGACTTGAACTTAGGGGTCCACAAACTCGGTCCCGACGGTTACAGAGTGGCGGAACCTATATGGGACAAGGAGGATGCGGAGCGTGCCGAGAAAGGCCTACCGCCCCTCTTCGATAAATACCGTGACAAGCAGACCAGGAACTATATCAGGGCCCGGTACAAGATTGACCCGGTAACAAAGGAGCTTACCATGGATCCGAAGACCAAGGCGCTTGAGCTTTTTCTGGTAAGGAATACACCCCCGCGTAATTAGCTCCATATGCTTGCATTCTAATTAATGAAGCCAAATTTCTAAATGGTTCACGTTCCTTCCGCAGGACACTTAAAGCAGTAGCGCGGGGTCGTCTAAGAGCTCCCCTTGGGACACCACTTTAAATAGGGCGTTGAACGTAATGAGAAACAAGGATAAGCTCAGTAAGCCGTCATCAGCTGGTTGTGTAGCCGGAAAAGGCTTGTCCATGAAATGGTCAGAATACTATACCGCTGGGCGAAAGGAAAGAAAGACCAGCTCGGAAAGCCAGGAGCGCGAGGTTCAAGAACTCAAGGCACAAGTGGCGCGGATTCTGGAGATAGTCGAAGAGCAAGTGCGAGACCAACTGGGAGCGACGATCACCGCCATTGTGCCTACCTTGATTGAGGGGCTGCAGGTGTGGATTGCGGGCGGACAACAGGGGCCGCCCCCGATTCCCAGCTTCACGGGTAGCAACTCGCACAACGCGCCGGCGGCGCCATTGGTGTCTCTGGTGGAGGCAGCATTGGTGTCTCCGGCATCGGCGCCGGCATTGCAGCTTAATGCACCCGGGTGTTGGAAGAATACGCCGGCCGGCACCTCGGCAGCAAGCGGCCCCTCCGTCACTTGCACGCCCGCCGTTGGGGGTGCCTTGACATTTGTCAAGCTCTACGCCATCACGGTAACTAAGCCTCTCGGCTGATGACTTCATCTCCTTGCCTTTGACTGGGCATCCCTGACGCCCTACATGTTTTCGCAGGGCACCGCCGACGTTCCATGCACTCTCCTGCACTTCGTGGACGGCAAGTTGATCGATGTCGCCAAGGCCAGAATCGTTCAACCGGGCAGCCGCGTGTTCCACGGTAATCCGATGCCACCCACCGTGTATAGGGTTCAACTGGTTCGGGTGCTGCGGGGCTTCGACGACTTGTTACCTCCGTATCGACCCCCTGGGGCCGACGAAGATGATGTGATGACCCTCAGCGCCTGCATAAGCTGGCCCATGCTTTGGTGAAGAGCAGATTCGTTTAAAGGCGGGACACCACCCCACAGACAACACCACCAGTCGTGTCGGCGCCAAGCCATGGCAAGACCGCCGCAACGCTACCGCCATCAGTTGATCCGGACATGCATATGGCACAGGATCCGGATGACGACGATGGTACATTTACCAACGTCGATAAGTACTTCAACGAACATGGGTATGATGATGAATTCTTGGGGCCTCCTCCTCAAGAACCAACCCTGCAAAAGACGATCGCGATCTAGCTGGTACCGCGGAGAAACCCAATTGCAACAGGCATCGTCTGGCGTTCAGTTCTCAGGAGACGCCTCCAGCTGCCGCCTTCACCGAGCCTTAGATAGCTAAGGTGCGAAATATTATCAGCCCCAACACACTCAAGAAGGTGGTCTCTGAGCAGAACTTGATCCCATTACAGCAGAAGAAGCAGAAGGGACGAAAAAGAAAGAATAACAAGGGTGCGAGCCAGCCGGCACCGAGTACGTTCCGTGCTCAGGACGGGCCACCTTCACCTAAGGATATCTCGAGGAGGGTGCATGTGGCGGGTAGGCCGATGCTACCAACTAATCTGCTCAATGCTGCAACCGGTGCTATGCGGAGTCTGCATGACAGTGTTCTTTCTTTGGAGAAGCGGCGTCTCTCCGAGAATGATGTGGCATACCCGGTTTTCGGGGCCAAGGTGCCAGAGGGCAAGGGCTTTATGGATAGCGCCATCGGGGGTATGATTGTCCTGCAGTTTGATGACATCTTCGCTATGTTTAACCTTCATCCACTGCACTACACCTTCGTTCGACTATTTTTGCTAAGTATGGAGATGCGGATCATTAGAGACAAGACCCCAGACATCGTGATAGTCGACCCCTTCTACATGCGTGCCAAGATCTTGGGCAGCGCTGGGGACCGGCAAGTCACGAGTTCATACCTCGAAGGCGCCATTTTGGCGAACCCAGATAAGGATAACTTCCTCGTGCCTTACTTTCCCGAGTAAGTCATCCCCTCACCGCCCCGTAACATATGATTTCTTAGATTTCGATTGTTCTTTTTTTCTAACATTCCGTGTTTTGTGCAGAGACACACATTGCACACTCATCCTCTTAAGCCCGAATTATTCCATGGCCACGTATTTCGACTCGGACCGTCAGCCGAAGAAAGACTACACAAATATCAAGAAAGTTCTTGATGATGTTCTCCCCGGTACGCCAAATCTGGAGGCACCTTCAGGAGGCCAATTTTTAGGTACGACAAGCATGTGTTCACCCACGTAACGACGTTCCCCTACATCAAGCAGCCGCCTGGCGGTTAGAAGGATGCCTACTACGCCCTCCATCACATGCGGGCGATCGTACGGGATCATAATCACCTTCTGCTACCAAATAGTCTCAAAGATTGGGCCGCACGCTTGTCGGCAATCCAGGACGTGGACCTCAGACAAGAATTCTTTCGCATCCAGTCGGAGTTTGCGGAAATCATCCATCAAGATGTCCTTCGTACCTCGGGGCAGTTCTACCTCAAATATCAACCGTCCAACAGTGAAATAGAAACAACGCTACAAATGCAGGCTGACAACGACCGCACATTCATGACCATCACGAAAGACGGCAGCTTCATCCACGCTCCGGTCCCTGAGTCGAGTCGAAAGTAGTGATGCTATGTAGTTCTGAAATATCGATTAGCTCATGTTGTAATTAAACTTTAATGAACTTGTATGTCTCTTTGGTTTGGACAGTCGTTCAACTTATACCTAATCGATGCTATTTATTAGTAGGACCATGAAAATCGTGCTATTAATGTGTTGCTTTTCTCTTCCGATCCTTTTGTTGCATACTTATATATTGCTTATGTATTGTCTGTGAATTGCTACTAACGTTTTGTTTGTCTAGTGCATAGAGATGCCGTCGTATGTCGTGTACAAGGGTAAGGTTCCCGGAGTCTACGACGACTGGGAGGAGTGTCGGAGACAGTTTTACCGTTTCAGCAGTAACAGTTACAAAGGGTACACCATTAGGGCGGAGGCGGAAGCTAGATACACGCGCTATCTAGCGGGAGAGAGGAGGGAGTGGAGGAGGAACCGGATGAAGACCAGTTTCATCGCGATGATGCTCATCGTGACCGAAGCTCTCTTCTATGTGATGGTAGTTTAGATATCGACTTGTAATGTGAAGACAAACTCGCTACTCGCGGTCTCGAGAATTGTAATGTTCTAACTTTGTTCGGTATTTTGAATTCGGAGACCAATATGATGAATTGTATTCGGAGACTAATCTTCTATTGTATTCGATAAATCTGCTGTTTATATGTTGTGCTGTTTATATTTTGTGCTGTAATGTATTTTGTAACCTGTGCAAATATCAGAAAAGCAAAAAAAATCCTAATATTCATAGTGGTGGCACACCTTCTTGAGCATTAGTGGCGCACCAGGGCTAAATACTAGCGACGCATTATGGGGCATACTAATGGCGCACTAGTGGGCATACGTGAAGGTAAATATGGCCCCCTAGGAGGCATAATAATGGCACACCGTTGGACATAGTAATGGCGCACTTCCTGGTGCGCCACTATTGTCTGGTATACTAATGGCGCACCAGGGGTGCGCCATTAGTACTTGTTACTAGTGGCGTGATGATAGTGGCGCACCTATAGTGCGCCATTAATGGCCAAAACAGGTGCGCCACTAACAGGCCTTTTCCTAGTAGTGTATAAAGAGTATGATGAATAAAAGTTGTTGAGAGTTGACAAGCATAGTTTTGGTCATCGTTGCAATTAATAGGAAATAATAAATAAAGATAGGTTCTCACATATAAATATACTATCTTGGACATCTTTTATGATTGTGAGCACTCATTAAAATATGACGTGCTAAAAAGTTGATGTTGGACAAGGAAGACAACATAATGGGTTATGTTTTCTCATATCCGAAATAAATTATATTGTCATGGATCATCCAATTGGATGTGGGTTTTCATAAAGCATTATTGTTAATTTTACCCTTGAGGGAAAAGGTTGGGAGGCAAAACTATAAGCCCCTATCTTTCTCTGTGTCCAATTAAAACTTCATACCCATAAGTATTGCATGAGTGTTAGCAATTGTGAAAGACTAAACGATAGTTGAGTATATGGACTTACTGAAAAGCTGGACTTACTGAAAAGCTCTTATATTGATTCTTTCCGATGTTATGATAAATTGCAATTGCTTCAATGACTGAGATTATAGTTTGTTAGTTTTCAATGAAGTTTCTGATTCATACTTCACATTGTGAATAGATTGTTACTTTAGCATAAGAAATCATATGACAACATATATATGTTGCTATTTTAAGAATGATCATGATGCCCTCATGCCCGTATTTTATTTTATCGACACCTCTATCTCTAAACATGTGGACATATTTTTCGATATCGGCTTCCGCTTGAGGAAAAGCGAGGTCTAAGCTTGGGGAGTTGATACGTCCATTTTGCATCATGCTTTTATATCGATACTTATTGCATTGTGGGATGTTATTACACATTATGTCAGAATACTTATGCCTTTTCTCTCTTATTTTACAAGGTTTACATGAAGAGGGAGAATGCCGGCAACTGGAATTCTGGGCTGGAAAAGGAGCAAATATTACAGACCTATTCTGCACAACTCCACAAGTCCTGAAACTCCAGAAAGTCAGTTTTGGAATATATTAAAAATATTGGGCGAAGAAAGCACCAGAGGGGGGCACTCCCTGTCCACGATGGTGGAGGGCGCGCCCCTGCCTCGTGGGCCACCTGGAAGCCCGCCGATGCCATCTTCTGGTATAAGGTGTCTTTCTCCCTAAAAAAATCAGAAGGAAGCTTTCGGGACGAAGCGCCGCCATCTCGAGGCGGAACCTGGGCAGAACCAATCTAGGGCTCCGACGGAGCTGTTCTGCCGGGGTAACATCCCTCCGGAAGGGGGAAATTGTGGCACCCCGGCTCAGAGCAACCGGTTTACCCTGCATTGCCAGCCCAGAAATAACCACTTTATTGATACTAGCGTGGTACAAAGGTGTGATATTACATCGAGATTCGAGGCCAAGCGGCACACACGGTGCTGCTGGACAGTATGTACATTATTTAATGAACATGGTTGGGGCCTCGATCACACGAAACTACGCGGCAGCGGAAGAATGACGTAGCGGAACTCCATGGCACAGGGACACCAACGTGGACACGGCCTAGGCACGAGATGCACTCGGATGCGAATCAACTTGCCTAAAAGGTGGCATGACACGCCAGGTCAGTACATTGAATGTACTTGCAAGCTCACAACAAACATAAGCACGATGACAGACAATATCATGATAATTAATCAAGTTAAATTAATGCAAGAAATTACTACAAATGTAAAGCTATGCAAAGCAACCAAACATCGCACCGAGTCACACGGACTCGCTTACCAGACGGTTACCTCGTAACCAAAAGGTGATCACACCGGGGTCACACCTGAAACCAATCACTCATGAACACCTCGAGTGTTCAAGGTTCACCACGAAACAATGCATCACAATAATTAGTAGTTTGCAAGATTAATTATAAAAGTTGATCCATGGTGTGACTTACTCCCGAGTCTTGCCCTTAACCGAGGGCGCGACTATCGATAGATTAAATAAACTCTACGGAATACCTGTCCTCATACTCCCATTCGGGTGGACCAAAGTATTCCGACGAAACCCTCCCTTTGCCATGCACTCTCCCCGGTCACTTCGACCATCTCTCTCTTAGGGCTAGGTCTTGGGTGGCCTCGTGTCTACCAAAGACACCGACAGCCATCGTCGTGGCAAAACAGTCCCAAACGGGGACAAGGTACCATAAAAACAAAACGAGCACACAAGGTTATGTCTGCCTACTTGGCCAGGGTATGCACACCCATAACCTTCCCTTGTGGGACGCACCGGTGAGAGCCACGCCAAATGACCAAATCAAGGCGTTCCCATTAGGTAAATGTGGTCGCACTGAATTAAAAACCTGATTCAGTGGCACCATGATGTGATCAACATCATATTCAGGTTGAACTTAATCAAGTATTAACTTTCAGAAAAACTTTTTATTACTAACATGGCATCATACCGGAAATCATGCAACTACTCGTCACCTGAGCAAGCAACTCTTAAGCATGGATCAAAACAAGCAACATAACTATCTTGCAATACTAAGATCGAAACTTCTCCGGTTATAACTCATTTTATCTACAAACAACATTTTTATTAGTTCATCACTTAATTGAAAACTATTACTAGCAAAAATAGCTACCATAACTTTCCATAACAAAATATCTAGTGCAAAATCTTACTCTACTTAGCCAAACAATTCTATGAACTCAACCAGAAGCTAAAACAAGCATATCAAGCATCATAAACACAACTAACAATTGACCATATTAATTTATAAAATTAAATGCAAATAAAGACTCATATTCAAGTAGAAAATCATAGATATTGAAATAACACCATCCAAATGATGTTGTGGCTTGCCTTAGTGTAGAGGAGGGTCACACTCCTCCTGGTTAGCTTCAAGGCAAGATCCTCCTTCTGAAAATATTTTAAAACGACAAAAATAAATGTTAAAACGCATTCTGAAAATCACCAGAAATTCTAGACAGCAAGGAAAAATCCACCTTCTGGTGTGCTGCTAGAGCTTTCTGTAACAAAGACAATGCAAAAAGAATCAATTCATTTGGACTTATGGTTTAGAAATGGTGGCTGGTCAAAGTTTAGTCAAATTTCTGAATTAAATTTGAATAAATAGAAAATCCTGGGGTGGGGGGCGACGTTGAAGGCGTAAAGTGGGAGTGCGCCTCCACTCGTACCGCTTCGGGCACGAGTGGTGAGGCTGACACTGGGCCCCACCAGTCAGGAGAGAGGGAAGGGGATCAAGATCAGAGGGGAGGCGGAGCTTCGTCGGAGCTCATGCCAGCGACGAGGGGGGTTTGGGGCTAGGCTAGAGGGATAGATCGGAAGCGGGGCTCGCGGCGCACCTGCCCGTACCCGTGGCTTGGCGAAAGGTGGACGGAGCTGGTCGCAGTCGAGCTCGCAAGCTTCGGTGGCGGACGGGGTTCGCCGGAGAGGTGGAAGACGGTGGCTAGAGGCAGCTCCGAGGGCTTGGCGGGGTCCAGGCAGCTCCAGTAGACCACCAAGGCCCTGCCCAAGCAGCTGCTTGAGCTCGAGAAGCCCTGGAGACCGGTAGCTGGCCTGCAGGGATCACCGGAGTCCTCGGGTCGGGGCGACGGCCAGAGGCCTGCCCGACCGGGCTTCTTCTCGTCTACGTGTTCGTGGAGGTGGTGTGGAGTGGTGCGTGGCTAGCAAGGGAGGCGGGGTGGCTTTATATAGCCGGAGCTGAGGAGGGGGACGTGTCGCCGCCGGAGCACTCTGGATACACGGCGAACGTCGACGAGAGGCTCCAACGCGAGGGGACAGGGTGCAGCGTCAACGCCGGCGCTTGCCCACGCTCGCGGATGAGCACATGAGGCGGTTTGAGATGGGGACAAGCACACGCGCAAGATCAGGTTGCTTTTGGCCGCGACTTGACCGGGCTTGCGGCGGCGGCTCGGCCGGGCGAAGCGCCAGGAGGGCTCATGGGTGATGGGTCGAGGGTTGTGCCACGCTATGCGGAGGCGAAGCGCTTGCATGCACACGCCGCAAAAACAACGCAGCGCCGCCGAGCGCGCCGAGACGCCGCCAGCGCCGTGTCCTCGCTGTCACCAAGCTGTCATGGCCAAAACGACGGCCGAGCGGCCAAACCTTGTCTACGAGCTCAACCGCGATTACTACGTCTAGGAAAGGTGATGGATCATACCCAGCCGACCAGACGCGACTCTACCAAGTGGCAAGTTTCGTCGTAAACTTGGTCGCCAAGTTTGGCCACCTTCTAGAAGGCCATTAGGGCTAATCTCCTGGGGTTTAGGGTTTCTTAGGAAGGTCTTTAAGCTCAAGAAATCTCAAGGCCAAAAGCTCAAGGAAAAATGCACTTGCTGTACAAAGTGCATTTCTGGTCCAGAACTGAAAAGATTTTCTAAAGCAAAAATATTACAGAAAGTGATGCAATATTTTTGCTTGGGAAGATGTGCCATGGTCCTAAGAATATTTAGGAATTATCTCAGATTTTTCTAAGCAAGAAAAAATGAGGTTGCTTTGGAGCACAAAGTTCTGAAATGAGCTTGAGAGAGAAAAATGAATATTTTCCTTTTAGGAAAAATATTCATTTTATTATTTTGGGAATTTGTGGGAGGAATAAGGTAGATAGGTCACTTGGGTGAAATCCAAGGATAGTCCCAAGTGACAAGTCCATTTGAATTGATCCAAAAATCCAAATCAAATCAGGGCAAAAACCACGATGAAAACCAAGTCCGAAAAGAGAGAGAAGGCAAGTCCGGTAAAAAGAGAGAAGGCAAAATCTAGGCTATCACAAACCTCCCCCACTTAGGATGAATATCATCCTCGAGATTCGGCTGCTTGGGAAAACCATTCTGGGTATGCAGTCCTTAAAAATTCCTCTCTTTCCCAGGTTGCTTCTTCTTCGGTGTGATGCTCCCACTGAACCTTGTAAAATCTTATCTCTTTCTGCGAGTGACCCTTTACATTCGATCCAATATTTTGATTGGCTTTTCCTCATAAGTCAAATCGTTAGCCAATTCTATCTCTGACATATCAGTCCTTTTCTCTGGTGGCGAGATGCATCTTCTTAGCTGTGAGATGTGAAACACGTTGTGTACTTCTAACAATTATGGTGGCAATTCCAACTGCTAGGCAACTGTTCTGACTCTGGCCATGACGGGGAATGGACAGATATATCTGGGTGCCAATTTTCCTCGGGTATGAAACCTCTTGACTCCTTTCATAGGGGTGACTCGGAGATATACGTGTTCTCCGAGTTCGAAGCTGATCTGACGATGTTTGGCATCATAGTAGCTCTTCTATTGGGATTTGGCCAGTTGCATTCTGTCTCGGATTTTCTTGACTTGCTTTTCTGCTTCGAGCATTAAATCAGTCCCAAAAATACGGATATCTCCGGTTTGAGACCATTTTAATGGGGTGCGGCATTTCCGGCCATACAGGGCTTCATAGGGTGACATCTTTAAGGTCGGTGCAGAAGCTGTTGTTGTAGGAAAACTAGGCGAGGGGCGCATAGTCTTCCCACTTGGTTCCTTGGGCCAATGTACATGCCCGGAGCATATCTTCGAGTATTTGATTTACTCGCTCAGTCTGTCCATCTGTCTGAGGATGGTAAGCCGTGCTGTACTTTAGAGCGGGCCCCAAGGCTTGATGAAGTCGGGACCAAAATGCGGATGCGAATAGAGATCCCCTGTCGGAGGTGATTGTCTTGGCTACTCCATGCAGACTGACGATTCTTGATACATACAACTGTGCAAGTTGATTTCCACGGTATGTGGTCCAGATGGGTAGGAAGTGTGCCACCTTGGTTAGAGTGTCCACTATGACCCATATCGCGTCGTTTCCTCGATGAGACCTTGGTAATCCGGTGATGAAATCCATGCAAATATCGTCCCATTTCCATTGGGATACCAGCAGAGGCTGGAGGAGTCCGGCGGGTTTTTGGTGTTCCGCCTTTACCTTATTGTAGACATCGCAGCAGGCCACAAAATACGTGATGTCTTAGTTCATTCCATCCCACCAAAATATCTGACGAAGATCCTTATACATCTTGGTACCACCGGGATGAATTGAGTATGGTGCTTCATGTGCTTCCGCCAATATTTTCTTCTTCAAACTGTCTTGGTTGGGTACGCAAAGTCTTCCTCGGAACCTTAGCGAACCTTGCTGATCCATAGTGAAATCCGGTGCTTGCCCTTGGTGCAACCTCTGAACATATATCCGTAACACCTTATCATCCGCTTGAGCTCTGTGGATTTCTTCTTCGAGAGTAGGAGCAACTTCCAATATATTAGTAAGACAGGCGTCGGTGATTACCAGATTTAGCTGCATGATTTCTTCATAGAGCTCCAGAGGCAAGGAATCCATTAGGCCATTGAGGTTTGCTGGTTTGCGGCTAAAGGCGTCAGCCACCACATTAGCTTTGGCCCGGGTGATAATTTATTCCGAGGTCATAGTCCTTAACCAACTCGAGCCATCTTCACTATCGAAGGTTCAAGTCGGGCTGAGTGAATATATACTTGAGACTTTTATAGTCGGTAAATATCTGGCACTTCTTTCCAATAAGATAATGTCTCCAGATTTTCAAAGCATGCACCACTGCGGCCAATTCCAAATCATGAATAGGATAGTTTCCTTCATGTTGTCGCAGTTGGCGAGATGCATAGGCCACCACTTTGCCATCTTGCATGAGTACACACCCCAGTCCTTTGCTGGAGGCGTCGCAGTAAACTTCGAAACCGCGGTAGATATCTGGAAGAGTTAATACGAGTGCCGATGTCAGTCTGGTTTTTAACTCATTGAAGCTCCGTTCACATTCTTCAGTCCATACGAACTTCTTGTCCTTCTTGAGGAGCTCAGTAATTGGCTTGGCGATCTTGGAAAATCCTTTGATAAAACAACGATAATATCCGGCCAGTCCAAGGAAAATCCGGATTTCTGAGACGATGGTGGGTGCGGATCAATCAAGTACATCTTTTACATTGCTTGGGTCTACCGAGATTCCTTCTGCCGAGAGGATATGTCCGAGGAATCCCACTTGCTGGAGCCAAAACTCACATTTGCTGAATTTGGCATACAGTTGATGATCGCGAAGCCGTTGCAGAACTGCGCGAAGATGTTCCTTATGTTCATCCTTGCTTTTGGAGTAAATGAGGATGTCATCAATGAACACCACCACAAACTTGTCCAAGAAGTCCATAAACACCTTGTTCATCATATGCATAAAGAATGCAGGAGCGTTGGTGAGGCCGAAGGACATAACAGTGTATTCGTAAAGACCGTACCGAGTGGTGAACGCGGTCTTAGGAATATCTTCCTTCTTAATCTTGAGTTGATGATATCCCGTCCTCAAATCAATCTTTGAGAATACTTTGGCCCCACTGAGTTGATCAAACAGATCATCAATGCTCGGCAGTGGATACTTGTTTTTAATGGTGACGTCATTCAAATTGTCGGTAGTCTACACACATTCGTAGACTGCCATCCTTTTTGTCCACGAAGATTGCTGGTGATCCCCATGGGGAATAGCTTGGACGAATGTATCCTTTTTGCAGCATATCATCCAGTTGTTTCTTCAATTCCACCAATTCTGAGGGGGGCATCCGATAATATTTCTTATGTATCGGGGTGGTTCCAGGCACTAGGTCAATAGCGAACTCCAATTCCCGGTCTGGTGGCATGCTGGGCAATTCTTCAGGAAATACATCTGGATACTCACTGACCGCTGGGATTAATTCCACCTCTTCTGTCACGGCTGCGAAAACCATATTCTTCATGGGGATGCGCTTGCGGGCATAAAAACTGGTAGTGCGACCTTCCATATTTTTCGCGGTAACTTCTCTGGTCGCACAGCTGATGCAAACTTGGTACTGGGTTATCCAATTCATGCTCAGAATGACATCCAATTTGTTGGAATCGATGAATATCGACGATGTTCGAAACTTGATGCCCTTGATGTCAATCTCCAGATTTTGGCATTTAGATTGCTTCGAGGAGGGATCCTGGGTTGTACCAAAGATGTGTTTTCCCAAAATCGAGCAAGAAAAAATGTTTTGGGAAGCAAAACTCTGCGAAATAAAAGAGTGGGAAGCCCCAGAGTGAAATAAAATTACGGTGGGTATGTTGTTAACGAGAAACATACCAATGATGACTTCCAGGTCCTCTTGGGCTTCGTCTGCGGAGATGTGATGAACTTGCCCTTGGATTATATCGGGGGCGGAATACTGCTCCATGTAGTTGACTTGCGGCTGAAATGGAGCGACGTGCTTGGTGTTCTTGGGACACTGTCGGGCGTAGTGTCCGGTTTGACCACAGCTGAAGCACGAATTGTTGCGCTGGCAATCGTCGTGCACCGGGCCGGTCACGACATTCTTGACTTGTGTAGTAGTCTTGTTGACGTTCTGCTGCCAATTGGGTTTGTACTCCACCTGAGTCTGTTGCCATGTAAGAGCCTTTTGCATTGGTTGCATATCCTTCTTGGGCTCGAATTTGCGCTTGTGGTCATTAGCAGCTGGCTTGTTGTTGTGTGGGAGCTTGTGTTCCCTCTCGGCGATTAGGGCCTTGTTCACTAGAGTCAGGAAGTCCAGGAAATCAAACATACTGAGAGTGCACCGGAGATGTTGATGTAGGCCTCCAAGGAATCGGTCGATCTTCTGCTCTTCTATGGCCACATCATGGAGAGAATAGCGGGCCAGATGGTTGATTTATTCAGATACTCGGCGACGGTCATGCTGCCTTGAGTGAGAGAGAGAAATTCGCGTTGCTTGATCTTCATGACTCCGGTGGGAATATGATATTTGCGGAAATGATCCTTGAATTTTGTCCAAGTAATTTCCTCGTCGGCAGACCATATTGCTTTGGCGTTATCCCACCATATAGCGGCAGCTCCTTCGAGATAATGCGTTGCAAACACTACTGGAATCTGGCACTTTGCCATCTGTCAGTTCTTTGCCATCTGTTTTTTATAAGCAGATGGCAAAGACATTCTTTGCCATCAGCTGGCAGATGGCAAAGAGCTGGCTGATGGCAAATTCCCAGTTTCCAGTAGTGAAAGGGAACCTTGTCTCCATCGTCTGTGCGAGCAATTTCCAGTTTTCTTTCAATATTCCTTAGCCAGTCGTCGTCGTCCAAAGGATCAGTAGCATGGCTGAAACTGGGAGGCTTGGTTCGCTGAAAATCTGATAGCTTGGAATGATGGCCATTCGGTTTCCATTCTGCCCAACCATAACTTGTACACTTTTCAGTATTTACCGCAGATCATTGCTCCTTCTTTATTCAAACATTCGCAGGATTTGCTCGGTGGAAGGCGGTTGTGGCGGTGGAGGCGGAGGTGGCTGGTATGGTTCAGGGGAATATCCTGCCTGTCTTGTGGAACGACGGACAGGGACATCCTCACCAGCTTGACTGCTGCTGCCTCCACGCGGCATCCTATTTTTCGTTTTCCCAATACATAGAAACCATGATGAGAAAATTCCAAAATGGGGGAAAAACCAATGACAAATCCCAGAAGAAAGCAGCGAATAAAACCTAGTCAAAAAAGAGTCCAACATAATTATACATAGTCCCAACATGAAAATAAACATCGCAATGGGTCTACTACCCTCGTACATGAAACTACGCATCATGACAAGTGCGATTATAGCCATACATCATGCTCATGACTACCACGATACTCTAACGATCTACTGCTCGGATGGTGCTGCTGCAAGCTCGTCTCCTGAGCCGGACCCAGATCCTGAACTGATAGTAGAGACCTCCGGGGGAAGAGAGGTGCGTTGGCGCTGCCTTGAGGGCTCTCCCTCAGGGGTAGGCGAGGGATGGAATCTAAGCATAGGAGCGGTAGGAGTAGCGACAAGAGATGACCATGCAGCAGGAGCGCTGTGAGGGTTAACCGTCAAAGGGTTAACGTACCCTGCGAGGTCGTCGTAGGTACGGAGGTGGGAGGAGCAGAAGTGTAGATGACAGCGGGAAGAGGGTTCCTTATACGAGCAACAGCAAGAGCGGCGCGAGCACGTGAGATCTCCCGAGCTAACTCGTAGTTAAGGAGATAACTAGCGGTGATGTAGCGTGTAAGGTGGCTAGTGGGACGATCTCACGCCGGATTAATCAAAGAAAAGCGGATATGCCCATTCTCGTGCAGAGATGGGTAGAAGAAAAGTCCAGGGTGGGTGTGCATGCGAACCTCATTGTAGCGCAAGTCTACAAGAGCCTTGATAGCAGCAAACTGAACCACCTGAGATGGCATAGAAGCAAGACCACCCTTAGACGAACGAGTGTAAGCGCCGGATGGGGAACTGTGGTGTAGAGTGACCTCAAAGATAATACTCATACAATGCACCGCCGGATGCTCGCGATACACCCGATACTGGATCGGCACCCTCTGGATAGAGTCATCGCCACATGTTCTGAAGCAGGTGCGGCGATGTGCACAGAGCTGGCTCAGGATGGTACAAGATCGGTACTGGTGCCATCTACACTCACAAACCATACGGTTAGTAATAACAACAATAAGTCATGCATGCAATGCAGCAACCAATTCCTATGTCTACCGGCACTCAAACGAAACTATCTACCGTTTTACTAACGCACTTTCGGTCTAGCTTGTCCTACAATCATCACGGATCTGATACCAAGCGTTGTGGCACCCTGGCTCAGAGCAGCCGGTTTACCCTGCATTGCCAGCCCAGAGATCGAGTCTTCTGGCAATACAAAACAACATGGTACAGAAATAACCGCTTTATTGATACTAGCGTGGTACAAAGGTCTGACATTACATCGAGATTCGAGGCCAAGCAGCACACACGATGCTGCTGGATAGTATGTACATTATTTAATGAACATGGCTGGGGCCTCGATCACACGAAACTACACGGCAGCGGAAGAACGACGTACACACCAACGTGGACACGGCCTAGACACGAGATGCGCTCTGATGCGAATGAACTTGCCTGAAAGCTGGCATGACACGCCATGTCAGTACATTGAATGTACTTGCAAGCTCACAACAAACATAAGCACGATGACATACAATATCATGATAATTAATCAAGTTAAATTGATGCAAGAAATTACTACAAATGCAAAGCTATGCAAAGCAACCAAACAGCGCACCGAGTCACACGAACTCGCTTACCAGACGGTTACCTCGTAACCAAACGGTGACCACATCGGGGTCACACCTGAAACCAATCAGTCATGAACACCTCGAGTGTTCAAGGTTCGCCATGAAACAATGCATCACAACAATTACTAGTTTGCAAGATTAATTATAAAAGTTGATCCATGGTATGACTGTCGGTGTACTAGAGTAGGGGTACCCTAGTATCCCGAACTTGTGCACGGGCAGTTGCAGCCCTCCGCGGCAAGGCTTACCGGGTGACCGCCAAGGTCCTCCGTGGTTCCTTTGGAGCCATTCAAGAACAAAGTATTCAAGCCAAGGAGACAATGCCCGGCAAGAGGAGCTTGCCGGAAGGCCACCCTAGGCACATACAAGACAAGGCCCGGCAAGAGGAGCTTGCCGGGAAGGCCCGATGAGCGACAAGCTTCGGGCGCGACAAGACAACAACCGCGGCAAAGGCGCTTGTCATGCAGACCACCTCTCTGTACCCACGCTCCAGCGCATCCACTAACGTGTCGCCTGCAGGGCCTTTCGGTAGCGCTGCGTGGCGAGAGGCTGTGCAGCTCGCGGTGCGAGGTGGCAAGCAACGCTGACCAGTTTGCCATCGGGGCGAACGGTGGCGCCCCTGACGGGCCCGGCTTGCACTGTTAGGGCGACTAGACGGGCATTTAATGCCTTTGTCCCCTGCCGTCGGGGTTAGGTATATTACAATCGCATACCTTTGTACAAGTAGGTGTACCAACCTCTATTTTTCCATTTGTACCCCGTCTTCACGTTGCCACTGTGGGAGCCCCTTGAGCATATAAAAGGAGGCCCATGCGCAATGTAGAAATGGTTGGTTGGTCGATCAGTTCCTCCACGCCGGTCTCGTTAGCAGCTAAATGCATCTTTGTAGCATTCGGCGCTCTGAGCAAGAACGCAATACACCTAGACATGCAGCGGTAGAGTATTATCTCTCCGGAGAGCTCCGAAGCTGGGTAAACCTCGCGTGCTTCGCCTCGACCGCTCTTCGTGCGACCTCTGCTCCCTGCCGAACCGAAAGGGGCTCGGTCCGCCGGCCCCATAGGTGTTCGTGGGCCAGATCAGCCTGCCCCGACATCTTTGGCGCGCCAGGTAGGGGGCATCGAGGTTGTGTGAACCTGATCCGGCGTCCACGCGAGCTAGATCTTCATCATCTTCGTCAACATGCCACCGAAGAAGAAGGCTTCAGCGGCAGAAGCCCGTCGCGTCGAACCCACCACCACCGGAGCAAACAGGTGGTGGGGTAGACGCCGGCGGAAGAATGGACGGCGACGGGAGCTCACGCTGCTGCCAAGTCCAAGGACAAGGCTGCGCAGAACCTCGGCGTCCGTGACATGCACCGCGCCCGTCTCGTGAGGCGTGGGACCGACAGCGTCATGGCATTCACAATGCCATACGCTCGTTGGACCGGATCGGTGGAGGATCTCGGGATGCTCAAGACCAGCATGCACGCCAACATGCCGGCGCGGCGAAACGCGGTCGCCGGACGGGATATCGCTCCTTCTAACATAGTTAGAAGTCGAGCATATCCGCTCCTCGCGCCGCTCGCCACTGCCACCCACTACTCCAGCCGAAGCTCGGCGAGCTCAATCGCTCTGGATTACCCTCCAACGGCCGACAAGGTCGACGAGTGGAGGGCCACCATCTGAAGTCTCATCGCCTTTCGCTTAACGGCGACGCTCCGCGGCAACCGAGTGCATCGCTGCCGCGGCAAGACTGCCAAACACGAGCCGGTGGTGACGAGACCGGTGGAGGTGCAACCACCATGCACTCTCCACCCCGAAGGCCAAGATCGCCGACTCGCCGGATCCACCTCGACAGCGACTCCACTGCGTCATTAGATCCACGAGCTCATCGCGATCAACACCAAGTTCTTCACGAACGACAGCAAGAGGACGCTTCGAACTTCGCGCCAGCGCCCGAAGAGAAGCGGCGTCAATCCGACAAGCCGCTGGGCCCTCTGTCGACATGCAGCGCCCGGAGGAACCAGGCGACTTGCCCGTGACGCTGGAGGTTGCCCTGCGTTCACTCGTGAGCTGCGGCAAGTCCAAAGGCCCAAAGAAGAAAAACTTCAAGCCAGACGTATCGGGAGAAGTACGACGGCAAGAGGCATCCGTCGGAGTTCCTCAGCATCTACACCATCGCGGTGCAGGCTGCCGGGGGGCGAGACGACAAGATCCTTGCCAACTACGTCCCGCTGGTGCTCAAGCCCAACGTCAGGTCCTGGCTCATGCACTTGCCGGACAACTCCATATCTTCTTGGGCAGATCTATGCCATCAGTTTGTCGGTGCCTTTACGGTGACCACAAACCCCATGGCCAAGAAAGTGACCTTCATCTGCCGCCCGGAAGGAAGGAGAGCCCTAGCGCAAGTATATTCAAAGATTCAGCCGTGTACAAAGACAACATCTCAGATGTCCACCGCCGCGGTGATCGGTAGCGTTCCATCGGAAGCGTCGCGAAACCGCGAGATGCGGGAGGAGATGGCGATGTGCAAGATCGAAGACGTCGATGAGCTACTCATACTGGCCGACAAGTGTGCACGCGTCTTTGAGGAGGAGGAGACTCCGGAGAAAATATCAAGCGATGAGATCTCGACGGTGAGGAGACCGCCCGGCAAAGAAAGAGCGGCGGCGGGCAATGAGAAAAGAAAGGAAGAGATGTGCTAGTTGTCGAGCAGTCCGGCAACGGAGGCGCCGCCAAGAACGCCAAGGCTGGTAGCTCCGGCAAGGAGGTTGCCGTTGGCACCAATCGCCGATCTGGCGGCCACGCCGACAAGCGGGTGGGCTCCGACAGCAAGATCTTGCAAGATCCACCGCACCAAGGGCCATGACCTCCAGAGCTGCAAGAAGGTCGAGCAGCTTGTCGAGCAAATGTAAAGCTGAATCTGGCGGCGCGACAAGGAGAAGGCCCAGGAAGGTGCCGGAGGAGTAAGCAAGAAATGTCCCGGCGGGAGGCGCGCGGCAAGGCCAAGCAGCGGCAAGGAGACAGACCTCCCGTGGCGCGACAAGGATGACGACGACGACGGCGATGAAGACATGGACGGCGACGAAGCCGATGAGCGGGAGTTCCAGAAGCCACAGAGGTCCTGGTGGCGTTGACGGCGGTGCTTCTCTGCATACTTCACACCGCCAACTCAAGCAGTGGATGCGGGAAGTCAATGCAGCAGAACCATCCATCGAGTCACGCAAGCCTCGGAAATGGTCCAGCACGCCTATCATCTTTGATATTGAGGACCACCACGATCGGCGTAAGCTGCGGTCGGGTGCTTGCCGATGTTGGTTTCACCAACTATCCGCAACCTCAAGGTCACCAAGATGTTAGTTGACAGCGGGGCCGGCTTGAATTTGATCTCCTCCGCGGTGCTCCAGAAACTCCAGATCCCTGATGGCGAGCTCGAAGAGACCGGCACCTTTCAAGGAATTAATCTGGGAAGGAGCAAGCCGAAGGGAAAAATCACGTTGCCGGTAACATTCGGCAAATGAAGTTGAACTTCAGGGCCCGAGAAGGTCACCTTTGATGTTCTTGACTTTCCATTGCGTTACAATGGAATACTTGGCCGTCCGGCACTCGCCAAATTCATGGCGGCCTCTCACTATGCCTACAACCTCCTGAAGATGCCGGGCCCGATAAGTGTCATCTCTGTCCCTGGCGACAAGAAGGATGCTCTTATCTACGCCGACAAGATCTACCAGGAAGCGGCTGACGCGGCAGATTGCAAGCCACTTGCCGTTGAAGCTCCCGGAGGGAAGAAGAAGACCAAGTCCGGCAAGAGCTCTGATGCCCACTCCGGCAAGCGCACCTCTTCGGAGTGCTGCGCTACCGTCGAGGACGCACCATCGAGCTCCACCGGCAAGTATAAGAAGACAATGACAGCTCCACCAGAGACCAAGAAGGTGTCCGCCAAGGAGGATGGCACTGGTGGTACCTTCACCATCAGTGCCTCTCTCGACCCTAAATAGGAAGGCGCTCGTTGCTTTCTGGCGGGCGACGTCGGCGTGTTTGCATGGCAACCGTCGACATCCCGGTGTTCCTGAAAGTAATTGAGCACCATCTTGCCGTTTGTCCTCATGCGCGGCCCGTCAGCGAAAGTCGAGAAGCAAGCGGTGGAGCGTCAAGAGTTCATCGCGGAAGAAATCAAGAAAGCTGGAAGCGGCAGGCCTTGTCGGAGGAGTGCTCCATCCCACGTGGTTGGCCAATCCTGTAGTTGTATCGAAGGCTAACGGGAAATGGAGGCTTTGTATCGACTTTACAGATGTCAATAAAGCTTGTCCCAAAGATCCATTTCCCTTGCCGCGCATCGACAGATTGTTGACTCCACGGCGGATGTGATTTGCTTTCATTTACGGATGCATATTCAGGATATCATCAGATCTTCATGGCAGAAGAGGACGAGGAGAAGACCGCATTCATCACCCCATGTGGCACATACTGTTTTGTACGGATGCCCTTCGGGTTAAAGAATGCTGGTTCAACGTTTGCAAGAGTAGTTCATGATGCTTTTGAGACACAAATGCACAGGAATGTGGAAGCCTACATGGATGACATAGTGGTCAAAAGCAAGGACAAGGCGACCCTAATTCAAGATTTAGATGAAACCTTTGCAAATCTGCGCAAGATCAACCTCAAGCTCAACCCCGAGAAGTGCGTGTTTGGAGTCCCTTCCGGCAAGCTTCTCGGGTTCTTCGTGTCTCAGCGGGGAATTGAAGCCAACCCCGACAGGATCAAGGCCATTGAGCAGATTGAAGCACCAAAACGCGTCAAGGATGTGCGAAGACTTGCCGGTTCGCGTAGCTGCTCTCGGCGAGGTTTATCTCTAGATCTATCGAAGCGCTGCCATTTTCAAAATCTTGAAAAAGGCAGGTCCGATGCAATGGACTCGGAAGCGGAGGCAGCGTGCTGCAGACTTGAAGAGATACCTGTCCTCCTTTGCAACACTTGTCGCACCTAAGCCACAAGAGAAGTTGCTTTGCTATATATAGCGGCAACCAATCAAGTGGTTAGTGCTGCGTTAGTAGCGGAGAGCGAGGCGGATGATGAGCTAGCAACCATGGCGAGACACATCCGGCGACAAGCGAGGGCTTCGCCCGGCAAGCTCTGGTCCCGACAAGGACGGATCTGCGCAGACGCATGAGGAGATGCAAAAAGGATGGTGCAGCGCCCGGTTTACTTTATCGGTTCCCTTCTGCGGGGGCTAGGTCAAGGTACTACGGTGTGCGTAAATTGCTTTTCGGCCTCCTCATGGCCTCGAGAAAGCAGCGCCATTACTTTCGAGCACATGAGATCACAGTTGTCACTCACTTTCCGTGAAGAGGATCTTGCAAAATCCAGAGGCAGGCGGGATTGTCGAGTGGAGCCTTTGGGCTGTCAAGCTTTGGCCTCAAGTTTGAGAGCACTTCAACTATCCAAAGCGAGCATTGGCGGAGTTCATAGCAGAATGGGCGCCAACACGGATGAAGAAATTCCAGAGACGAGCATTCCCGTCAAGGAAGCAAGCAAAGTGGCTGATGTACTTTGATGGTGCCTTCTCGCTGCAAAGGCGCCCGGTGCGGCGTGCTACTTGTCGCACCCAGGAGAGCACCTCAAATCGTGAGTCCAGATGCACTTTCCCAAGGAGCAAGCAACAAACAATCTGCAGAGTATGAAGGTTTGCTTGCCGGTCTCGAGATCATGATGAGACCTTGGGATCAAGAAGCTCATTGTCCGGGTGACTCACAACTTGTTATCCGCCAAGTGAACAAGAATTATCGAGTCCGTTGATGGAAGCTTATGTTGTGAAGTGAGGAAGCTAGAAGAGCACTTTGACTGACTGCAAATGGAATATATTCCGAGAGCTCGAGCGACATTCTTGATGGCTCCGTCAAAGTGCGCCAAGACTTAAGTTACCTGTGGAACCAGGGATTTTGTGCTCAAGCTGACTCAACCGTCTGTAACACCACCGATCGGACAGAGCAAGAAGAGAAGGTTGATCTCTGGTGACTACTTTCCCGCAGAGAGCTTCCCGAAGCCGCCGCCAAGAAGGTCCCCAAGATCGACACCAACGATCTTGAGGCAGTCTGCTCCGACAAGCCCCAGGGTTTGTTTCGTTGAAGCAGACGCTCCCGACAAGTTTTGCTCCAGCAAGTTTGCCGGGGAACGTCAAGCTCCGGCTGAGCCGCAGGTCCTTGCCGTGGAAGCCGATGTTCCTGCAGCAGCAGATGTACCTTTAGTCCTTGTTGTCGAGCCGCAAGCTCCAGCATGAGCGCAGCAGATTGTCCATTTCCTTCGGACAGGAGAACTTCTCGAGGAGCAAGAAGAAGCGGAAAGAGTAGCCCGGCAGTCAAGTATGTACCAGTTTGTCGACAGCACACTGTATAGAAGAAGACTCAACGGTGTGAAATTGAAGTGTATTCACCGGGAAGACGGACAAAAGCTGTTGGCAGAGATACATGGAGGCATATGTGGTCACCACATTGGCGCCAGAGCACTTGCCGGCAAAGCGTTCCGACAAGGTTTCTTTTGGCCGACAACCCTCCAGGATGCAACTGCACAAGTAACCAAGTGTGAAGCGTGCCAGTTCCATTCCAAACAGATACACCAGCCAGCTCAAGCTCTCCAGACGATCCCTTTATCCTGGCCATTTTCGGTGCAGGGGCTCGACATTCTCGGCCCCTTCCCCGAGCTGTCGGGGCTTTGAGTACTTATGCGTTGCCATCGACAAGTTCACAAAGTGGCGGAAGTGGAAGCGATGAGGAAGGTGGCGGCCACGGTCGGCGATCAAGTTCTTGGTCGATTGTTTTCCGTTTGGAATCCCTAACAGGATCATCACCGACAACGGCACGCAATTCACGAGCCGCACCTTCATGCAAGACGCCCAAGATCTTGGCGCCAAGGTCTGCTTCGCTTCTGTTGCTCATCCGAGAAGCAACGGTCAAGCGGAGAGGGCAAATTCTGAAGTGCTGCGCGGGCTCAAGACCAGAACTTTCGACAGGCTACACAAGTGCGGAAGAAACTGGATTGAGGAGCTGTCGGTGGTTCTTTGGTCGATCAGGACGACGCCAAATCGAGCCACTGGCCAGACACCTTTCGCTCTAGTATATGGAGCAGAGGCAGTTCTCCCCACGGAACTCGTATACGGATCGCCTCGAGTGCTCGCTTATGATGAGCTTGAGCAAGAGCATTGCGACAAGATGACGCTGCTCCTTGAGGAAGATCGTCTTCAGGCTGCTGTACGAGCTGCTCGGTACCAGCAAGCTTTACGCCGCTACCATAGCCGCAAAGTCAATGCCAGAAGTCTCGAGGAAGGCGACCTTGTTCTTCGGCGCGTTCAGTCCGCCAAGAATTCCAACAAGTTGACGCCAAAGTGGGAAGGCCCTTATCGGGTGAAACGAGTCACTAGGCTTGGCGCTGTCCGCCTTGAGACCGAAGATGGCGTTCCGGTGAGCAACTCCTGGAACATAGAGAATCTTCGTAGGTTTTACTCAGAGGCGCGGTTGCGGAACCTGTTCCGCAACCACCTTTTGTACAAGTCTTGCCGCTGATGCATGTAATCCTTTGTACAAAGCCGGTATGAGACCCGTGCATCGATAAAGCTAAGCGTGCTTCGCACACCTTGTCAATTTCATGCTTTTTACTTCTATTTTGCATGCATTTGTCTGACACTTTGTGCAGCACCTACCCCTGGTAAGTGATAACGAGCCACGAGGCTCCATATCTTTATTTTCTCTTCTTTCTCTTTCTCAAAGAAAGGAAGGTTCCCTCGCACACAAGTTTGCCAGGGGGTGTGGGGAAGGAGAAGATAATGGTGTGGACCAAGCGTCGCTCAAGGAAGTCTAGCCTTACCGGGAAGCAAACGACAGAAAAGCTAAGTTGCCAAAGTTTGAGCAATCAGTTTTAAAATTTTTAAGTTATTTTCCTTGAACGACCGAACTTTGTATGGAAAACACGTGCAGAGGAACCAATTCGTAGCTAGTTGCGCCCTTACTTTGTTTCGAGTCCGCTCAACAACTTAAGTGAGCTGCGACTAGTTGCGACAAGGTTGCTTGTCGGAGCGGCACCGCCAAAGCTGATTGACGTTCACTTTTCGGCCTTCAGCGGCTCAGGTGCCCGCGCCGACAAGTCTCCTAAAAGCGTAAGGCAAAAACATACAAAGGAAGGAATCAAGTAAAGGAAATAGCATAGCAATTGATATCCAAAATAAAGTTATATTACAATATAGCTTGCCGCAACTCTAATGGATTGTTCCTATGACATGACTAGCAGCGGCAAGAGCAAGAGAAAACGGGCGGCCTAATCTACGTGACCACCCTCAACCCTCTTGATTCCGCTCACCCTGTCCACAATGGGTGCGACAAGGGTCTTGAGCGCCTCCACATCAGCATCCGGCAGCAGGGACTTGAGGACGTTGGTGAGGTTGAGGCCTGGATTGCGGAAGGCCACCTTCATCAGCACCTTTTGGAGGGCTCCCGCGCAGATCTGGCGCGACTCCTCGGCCAGCTGTTTTGGGACCTCTTCCCGAGTCGGCTGGAGGCCCGTCCACCACGCCCTTGAAGAATAAGCTAAGCTTGGCGCTGGGTTGGAGGTGCTCGTGGAGGAGTATCCAAGATCCACCATCCCCAGCTCCATCATTTCATTTGTGGATGGCGGCAGCGATATCCACGAGACCTTCGGTCCGGTGCTCCACACTCTCCCTCAAGGCACCCTGGGCGGCAACAAGATTCGCTGACAGCTCCTCGTCGGCCGTGATCTTCTCCTTCAGGCCACCTCCCGCTCCTTGGCGCCGTCCCAGTCTGAGTCAAAGTAGTTAGCTTCAACTCAAGGTCTGCATTGGAGTCCGTGGCGGCGCTGAGCTCCTTGCTCCTCTCGGCGAGGCAGCCTGCAGCTCGCCAAGAGTGTAGGCGTCCTTCTCGCTCGTGCTTGAGTGCAGCAAGCTCCTCGCCGCTCTTCTTGAGGCTGGCCTCCAACTGCGCCACCTTCGTCTCCAGCTCCTTCTTGGCGGCCTCGGCAGCTGCGGCAGCATCCTTTGCCTCCTTGAGAGCCCCGCCAAATGTTTCCTCGTGCATGGCGAGATCCTCCTCGTGGCTGTCCAGGTTAACCTTCCGCTGCGCCAGCTCACCCTCCTGCGCAGACAGCTTCTCGGCGGCAAGCCGCTGTTCCTCCTCAGCTGCAGCCTTCTCGAGGATGAAGGCCTTGTGCTCCTCGGCGAGTTGCTCCCGCTCCTCCGCCAAGGACCGGAGAGCTTCCTGGTTGCGGCCCCGGAGCTCCTCCGCGCGCTTCTCGATGTCTGCTCCCGCCTTCGCGACAAGCGCCTCCCGGGATGCCAGTTTGGCTTGTCGGGCGCGGTAGAGCGACAGCAGCTTCCGCAACAGCTGCTCCTCCTCAGGCTCGCCGCTGCTGCTGCTTGGCGCGTCAACTAGCGTCAGCCCAGCGGAGGCGAGCAGCTCTTCATCGAAGGTTTCTCCTTCGGCCGGCGCCCTGGAACTCGACTCCCATGGGAGCTTGATGAAGACGCCGTCGCCGGCCTTCAAGTAGGCGTCGGGCTGGGGCTCTTCGGAGTCTGATGCTGCAGCAGCGGCGGAGGGATCGGCGGTCGGTGTAGCGCCTGGCGCTCCTGCGCCTCAGGTCCTCGGTCGATCGCTGGACCCTCGCCCGGCTTCTGCGGCGGCGGCCAGTGGCCTCTTCGCCGGCAGGCTCGTCAGCACCGACTTCTTCCTCCACGGCGGCGGTTTCGTCAGTATTGCCGCGCACGTCCTCCTCGCCGGTGACCTCGGTCTCCATTGGCTCTATGGCGGACGGACGAAGAAAGTCAAGCAAATATTCAAAGACAAAATCAGAAGAAGAAAAACACAAGGGAAGTACTCAGGCAAGAAGGTTACCAGCGCCGGGGGCTGCGGTCATGGTCTCCGCCGCCAAGGGATCATCGGTGCCGTCCCTTGCCGGAGAGCTACCCTTGTCGGAGAAGGCTCCCTTGCCGGAGAAGGTTCCCTTGCCGGAGAAGGCTCCCTTGCCGGGGAGCGCTCCCTTGCCGGGGAATCCATCCTTGGCGGCGTAGTCGAAGCGGAAGGAGGATGCTCTGCTCCTACACAAGTCAACAGTCAGATATCAGCAAAGGAAAAAGCACCCATGCACCCCGAACATCAAGAAATAGACCATGTACTTACGCTGGGGGCTGCGCTGGGGGCTGCTTTGAAGGAGAGTTGCCTCATCCGGCAAGGTTGTCTCGGACGCGCCTCCTGCCGTCGCAGTAGGTTCGTCCTCGACGACAATCACCGGGGTCTTGGCTCTTTCGACATCCTTCCGGGCCAGCGTCCTGAAAAGGAATGGATTCAGAGTAAAGCAGATCAGATACAAGACAAGGCAACAAATCGGAGAATTACAAGTACAACAAGGAATCTTACTCTTCCTCTTCCTCGTCGGAGCTGAGCGTGGAGAGGTCGAATTCTGGCCCGCCTCCCGTGCAGACGAGGCGGAGGAACTCCTTGGGCGCTTGGCGGGAGGCGGGACCAGTGGCTGCGAGGCCCGCCCGGCTGCCGCAGCGGTGTGAGGTGCTCCTGCTGCAGCAGTGCTTGCAGCGGTGGGCGCGTCCAGCGCTTCTGCTGTTGGCCCGTCTGCCGCCCATGCGTCTCCGGCCTGCTAAGACGCCTTCTTGGTGGAGCCGGTGGCTCCGCTCGCGGCAAGCTGCTTGGAGGTGGAGAGGATGCGCCCTCGGCGGGCTCGCTTTCGACTTCGGCCGAGCTCGGCAAGCTCTTCCCTCGCCAGCGAACTCCTTTCGCTCGACAAGGCTTGGCGCCTCGGCTGCCTCTGCCTCCTCCGCAGTGAAGCCAAACTCGCCCGCGGCAGCGTCTGCTGCCGCTTCTTCTAGCCTGGTGGCGATGCGCTGCATCTCGTCGTTAGTGGTGTCGCGGGTGAGGCCCCTCTGCTCATTGGGGTGGACCGGCATCTCCACTAGATTGTCGAAGAACTGCCGCACGACGTCATCTGCCGGCTCTTGCCAACTGGGGACAATTCCATGGGAGTCACACAACGGCATCATTGCACGGATGCGGTCGAGCGACGAGTTGTTGCATAGCGGAACGACGCCCCTCGGCAGCCTAAACATCTCCGGATGATCAGGATCAGGCCTGAACAGCTCTAAGAGCATTGCGTCAAGCTCCAAGACTGTAAAGTTGAAGTTGAGGCCTGGGCGCAGCCTCATGATGTCTGCGGCGTTCTGAAATTCCCAGGCAGGTCTCCTTCTCTCCTACAAGGGGGCGATGCGGCGGCGAAGAAAGTCCGCGCCAAGGTGCCTACAGTGAGTCCGGCAAGTCTGAGGCGGAGGATTCAGGTAACTGCGATCTTCAACCTAGCATTCTCCGGGGCCAGATTGCTCCAATCATTGCCGCGTACTACTGGGGTTTGGCGCTGAGCGGTAAAAGGCTGCTGGTTCTCCTCAAAAATCCAGCACCAATCTGCCCTCCACTCCTCCCATTTGCTACGGAGCTCTCCCTCCAGATAGGCCTCCTTCTTGCCGACCCTGGAGACCCAACCAATTCCTCCGGCAAGGGGCTCTCCTCTCGGCTCGGGGCAAAAGAAGTGATGGAAAAGAGCTACATTTCGGTGGACTCCGACAAAGTTTTCGCAGAGATGTGCGAAAACCGCCATGGTCAGAACGGCGTTGGGGGTGAAATCAAGGAGGCGGAACCCGTAGGTGTTCATAATGTCGCAAAAGAACTCAGAGAAGGGCGGGCAGAGCCCGCGGTAGAAGAAGAGCGCGAAGAAGGGATACCCCGTCGGGGCCAGTTCTGCAGCAGCGGTGGGGAGTACCTTCGTGCGCGGATGCGCGCGTGTCTCCGTCAACCAGAAGAGGTAGCAGTTCTCCCTCAGCTCCCTCGCGGCGAGCTGAGGGGGGAAGACGGCCCGCTCCTTCCGCAGCGCCGCAAGCCGCAGCGCCTCGGCCGACTTCACGGTCTTCCCCTTGTCGGCTTTCGGGCCCATGGCGGAGGCGGTGGAGAAGATCGACGGCGTTGAAGGTGCTGGTGGCGATGGGGGGCGGAGCGCTGCTCTCTTTTCAGCCTCGAGAAGAGGGGGGGAGCAGCGGTGGTTTTTCGATGGGACAGCAACTGGCAAGGTAGGCGACGTGCCCTGCTTCCCCTTACAAAGAGGGAGGCGGACGTTCCAATTTTCCGAATAAAGAAACCCCACGATCTCACCCACGATCTCTCACACGACGCCACGTTCGATGCGTGCTGCCTGTGGGGGGCGCAGGGTCCGGGGTGAGTTATGGTGTGACCCGGGCGCGTGTGCCCGTGCCCTGTTTTGGGCCTGGCCCAACAGCGCTTCGGCACCGTGTGTGGCCTGCACTGGGGCTCTGCTGTGTACTAGAGTAGGGGTACCCTAGTATCCCGAACTTGTGCACGCAGGCGATTGCAGCCCTCCGCGGCAAGGCTTACCGGGTGACCGCCAAGGTCCTCCGTGGTTCCTTTGGAGCCATTCAAGAACAAAGTATTCAAGCCAAGGAGACAAGGCCCGGCAAGAGGAGCTTGCCGGAAGGCCACCCTAGGCACATACAAGACAAGGCCCGGCAAGAGGAGCTTGCCGGGAAGGCCCGTGAGTGACAAGCTTCCGGCGCGACAAGACAACAACCGCGGCAGGCGCTTGTCATGGCAGACCACCTCTCTGTACCTACGCTCCAGCGCATCCACTAACGTGTCGCCATACAGGGCCTTTCCAGCGTAGCGTGGCGAGAGGCTGTGCAGCCAGCGGTGCGAGGTGGCGAGCAGCGCTGACAAGTTCGCCATCGTGGCGAACGGTGGCGCCCCTGACGGTCCCTATTTGCACTGTTAGGGCGACTAGACGGGCATTTAATGCCTTTGTCCCCTGCCGTCAGGGTTAGGTATATTACAATCGTACCTTTGTACAAGTAGGTGTACCAACCTCTATTTTTCCATTTGTACCCCCGTCTACGTTGCCACCTGTGGGAGCCCCTTGAGCATATAAAAGGAGGCCCATGCGCAACGTAGAAAGGGTTGGTTGGTCGATAAGTTACCTCCACGCTTAGTCTCGTTAGCAGCTCGTCTGTACTGTAGCATTCGAGCGCTCCTGAGCAAGAACGCAATACACCTAGACATGCAGCAGTAGGAGTATTATCTCTCCGGAGAGCTCCGAAGCTGGGTAAACCCCTCGCGTGCTTCGCCTCGATCTGCTCTTCGTGCGACCTCCGCTCCCCGCCGAACCGAAAGGGGCTCGGTCCGCCGGCCCCATAGGTGTTCGTGGGCCAGATCAGCCTGCCCCGACAGTGACTTAATCCCGAGTCTTGCCCATAACCGAGGGCGCGACTATCGATAGATTAAATACACTCTTCAGAGGTAGCGCACTTTACCCACACTACGGAATACCTGGCCTCGTACTCTCATTTCGGTGGACCAAACTATTCCGACGAAACCCTCCCTTTGCCATGCACTCTCCCCGGCCACTCCGAGCATCTCCCTCTCAGGGCTAGGTCTTGGGTGGCCCCGTGTCTACCAAAGACACCAACGGCCACCGTCGTGGCAAAACGGTCCCAAACAGGGACAAGGTACCATAAAAACAAAACGAGCACACAAGGTTATGTCTGCCTACCGGGCCAGGGCATGCACACCCACAACCTTACCTCGCAGGAGGCACCGGCGAGAGCCACGACAAAGGACCGAATCAAGACCTTCCCATTAGGTAAATGTGGTCGCACTGAATTAAAAACCCAATTCAGTGGCACCTTGATGTGATCAACATCATATTCATGTTGAACTTAATCAAGTATTAACTTTCAGAAAAACTTTTTATTACTAACATGGCATCATACCGGAAATCATGCAACTACTCATCACACAGAGCAGTTAACTCTTAAGCATGGATCAAAACAAGCAACATAACTATCTTGCAATACTAAGATCAGAAACTTCTCTGGTTATAACTCATTTTTATCTACAAACAACATTTTTATTAGTTCATCGTTTAGTTGAAAACTATTACTAGAAAAAATAGCTACCATAACTTTCCATAACAAAATATCTAGTGCAAAATCTTACTCTACTTAGCCAAACAATTCTATGAACTCAACCAGAAGCTAAAACAAGCATATCAAGCATCATAAAACAACTAGCAATTAACCATATTAATTTATCAAATTTTAAATGCAAATAAAGACTCATATTCAAGTACAAAATCATAGATATTGAAATAACACCATACAAATGATGTTGTGGCTTGCCTTAGTGCAGAGGAGGGTCACACTCCTCCTGGTTAGCTTCAAGGCAAGATCCTCCTTCTGAAAATATCTTAAAACCACAAAAATAAATGTCAAAACACATTCTGAAAATCACCAGAAATTCTAGACAGCAAGGAAAAATCCACCTTCTGGTGTGCTGTTAGAGCTTTCTGTAACAAAGACAATGCAAAAAGAATCAATTCATTTGGACTTATGGTTTAGAAATGGTGGTCAAAGTTTAGTCAAATTTCTGAATTAAATTTGAATAAATAGAAAATCCTCGGGGGGGGGGGTGAGGTCGAAGGCGTGAAGTGGAAGTGCGCCTCCACTCGTACCGCTTCGGGCGCGAGTGGTGAGGCTCACACTAGGCCCCACCAGTCAGGAGAGAGGGAAGGGGATCGAGATCAGAGGGGGGGGGGGGGCGGTGCTTCGCCGGAGCTCATGCCAGCGACGAGGGGGTTTGGGGCTAGGCTAGAGGTATAGATCGGATGCGGGGCTCGCGGCTCACCTGCCCGTACCCCGTGGCTTGGCGAAAGGTGGACAGAGCTGGTCGCAGTCGAGCTCGCAAGCTTCGGTGGCGGACGGGGTTCACCGAAGAGGTGGGAGACGGTGGCTAGAGGCAGCTCCGAGGGCTTGGCGGGGTCCAGGCAGCTCCAGCAGACCACCAAGGCCCTGCCCAAGCAGCTGCTTGAACTCGAGAGGCCCTGGAGAGCAGCAGCTGGCCTGCGGGGATCGCCGGAGTCCTCGGGTCAGGGCGACGGCCAGAGGCCTGCCCGACCGGGCTTCTGCTTGTCTACGTGTCTATGGAGGTGGTGTGGAGTGGTGCGTGGCTAGCAAGGGAGGCGGGGTGGCTTTATATAGCTGGAGCAGGGGGGATGTGTCGCCATCGGACATCGACGAGAGGCTCCAACGCGAGGGGACATGGTGCAGCGTCAACGCCGGCGCTTGCCCACACTCGCGGACGAGCACATGAGGCGGTTTGAGATGGGACAAGCACATGCGCGCATCGTGCCGTTTTGGCCGCGACATGACTGGGCGTGCTGCGGCGGCTCCGGCGTCCGCGAGCGCTAGGCAGGGGTCATGGGTGATGGGTCGAGGGTTGTGGCATGTTGCGGCAGTCGGAGGCAAGCGCTTGCATGCACATGCGCGAAACAGAACGCAAAGCGCTGGCCAGAGCGCGTCGAGACGCTGCCAGACGCCGTGTCCTCGCGTGGTCACCAAGCTGGCATGGCCAAAACGACAGCCAGGAGCGGCCAAACCTTGTCTACAAGCTCGATCATGCAGTGCTACGTCTAGGAGAGGTGATGGATCATACCCAGGCCGACCAGACGCGACTCTACCAAGCTGGCAAGTTTCTGGTCAGAAACTTGGTCGCCAAGTTTGGCCACCTTCTATAAGGCCATTAGGGCTATTCTCATGGGGTTTAGGGTTTCTTCGGAAGGTCTTTAAGCTCAAGAAATCTCAAGGACAAAAGCTCAAGGAAAAATGCACTTGCTGTGCAAAGTGCATTTCTGGTCCAGAAGTGAAAAGGTTTCCTACAACAAAAATATTACAAAAAGTGATGCAATATTTTTGCATGGAAAGATGTGCCATGGTCCTAAGAATATTTAGGAATTATCTCAGATTTTTCTAAGCAATAAAAATTTAGGTTGCTTTGGAGCACAAAGTTCTGAAATGAGCTTAAGAGAGAAAAATGAATATTTTCCTTTTAGGAAAGATATTCATTTTATTATTTTGGGAATTTGTGGGAGGAATAAGGTAGATAGGTCACTTGGGTGAAAGACAAGGATATACCCAAGTGACAAGTCCATTTGAATTGATCCCAAAATCCAAATCAAATCAGGGCAAAAACCACGATGAAAACCAAGTCCGGAAAGAGAGAGAAGGCAAGTCCGGTAAAATGAGAAAAGGCAAAATCCAGGCTGTCACAGAAATCGTCACCATCGTCACCACCATCAATCGTCTCATTGGGAGGGGGTCAATATCCATCAACATCTTCACTAGCACCATCTCCTCTCAAACCCTAGTTCATCTCTTGTATCCGATCTTTGTCTCAAAACCTCAGATTGGTACCTGTGGGTTGCTAGTAGTGTTGATTACTCCTTGTAGTTGATGCTAGTTGGTTTATTCAGTGGATGATCATATGTTTAGATCTTTACGCATATTAATACCCCTCTGATTATGAACATGAATATGATTTGTGAGTAGTTACGTTTGTTCCTGAGGACATGGGAGAAGTCTTGTTATAAGTTGTCATGTGAATTTGGTATTCGTTCGATATTTTGATGAGATGTATGTTGTCTTTCCTCTAGTGGTGTTATATGAACGCCGACTACATGACACTTCACCATTATTTGGGCCTAGGGTAAGGCATTGGGAAGTAATAAGTAGATGATGGGTTGCTAGAGTGATAGAAGCTTAAACCCTAGTTTATGCGTTGCTTCGTAAGGGGCTGATTTGGATCCACATGTTTCATGCTATGGTTAGGTTTACCTTAATTCTTCTTTCGTAGTTGCGGATGCTTGTGAGAGGGGTTAACCATAAGTGGGATGCTTGTCCAAGGAAGGGTAGTACCCAAGCACTGGTCCACCCACATATCAAATTATCAAAGTAACGAACGCAAATCATATGAGCATGATGAAAACTAGCTTGACGATAATCCCCATGTGTCCCCGGGAGAATTTTCCTTTATATAAGAGTTTGTCCAGGCTTGTCCTTTGCTACAAAAAGGATTGGGCCACCTTGCTGCACCTTGTTTACTTTTGTTACTTGTTACCCTTTACGAATTACCTTATCATAAAACTATCTGTTACCGATAATTTCAGTGCTTGCAGAGAATACCTTACTGAAAACCGCTTGTCATTTCCTTTTGCTCCTTGTTGGGTTCAACAATATTACTTATCGAAAGGACTACGATAGATCCCCTATACTTGTGGGTCATCAAGTCTCGCCACTAGTGTTGTCGAGCTAAGCACATCATGACCCTCACGTAGTTCACCCTGGGTAGAGGCTCCATCTGGAGGCATGTCCTGCAAAGACATGAACAAAGAATTCTTGCACTCCCGAGGGTGTTCCGGCTCCGGTGCATCATGCAACTCATCTTCACACTCATAGGTCGAGTAATATGGCAGTTGACCCATCAGTTTTGCGCCATCATAGCCGGTATTGATGTACTGGAGAGGGTCATCCTCATCTATGTCCTCCTCATTTCTATCTTCTTCCATGGGGCAACGTCAATGGCTGGACCCCTTTCCTTTCATCGTCCACTCTCAGCCAACATGACAGACGGTGGTAGTTGCATGGGTGGATGGTGGTCATACCTTGCATCATAACTGTTGTCTTTGTTGTGCTCCCGACCTCCTCCACACAAAGAAGATTCTTCGGCCATAGCAACGACCAATTCTTGCATTGGCAAAACTTTGTTGGGGTCCTCATCCTCTCCCCCGGTTCATAGCGGAGGAGCCAAATCCTCGTTGGGGGCTTTCACACTAGCCATAGAAGCCCTGAAGATGCCCTCGGGCATTGGCTGGCCATGGAACAAGTGCTCCTTGGGCTCGTTGTCGTACACTTGCCCACATCCACCAACTGGCCGTTGATGTTGTATAGTAGGGCGAACGGATTTTCGCGGCCCGTGGGGACATGTTTGCGGTGTTAAAACATCCGAAAGGCATAGAAACAGAAGATTATGGATATGTTGACGAGGGTGTGACGCGTAATTACCGTGAGGGCATCGAGCTCCGCCAATGTGAAAGCCCCGCCGAGCATGCCAGAGACGGAGGGCGGGCTGCTATTAGCGGGTGCGAGAGCTCCGTTTGCGAGAGCAAGTGCGAGTTTGATGTTCAATGAGTTGCTCTCGACGAAGCTTGGAAGGAGAAAATCTGAGGCCGTTTTGTCTGGATTTTCCTTCGTCCTGGCGACAATAGTCGGAATCAAGGTAGAAATCGCATATGCAAAATCAATTCTACAGGCAGCTATCGCTGCCTGGACTGCCTCCTGGACCACCTCAGCCTTAGTCACTTCCCCGTCCTTAGATGTTTTTGTCCAATCGCCGCCACCTTCTAATTGATTGTACCCTGGCTGAACTTCCTTCTCCGCCTTCTTTCCTCATGGTCCTCGTCGTAGCAGTATGTCCACGTGGCGCCGTCTCCGGTGGCATGCACGTGACCATACTACGGCTGCTGGTCCTCCGGTTGTCCCTGCATTATGTTGATGCCTCAGTTGAAAGGGGTGTCCCACTTGTACTTCGTTGACTAGTCGCTTTCTTCGGCTGCTCGCCTGTGTTGGTCTCTCTGCAAAACAAACATGGACCATTTACAAATGTGACTAGAACGTAGTCGACTTGATCATAAGCTATTATATGATGGTAAAGTATTAATTACTAGTATTCTAATGAATTTCCTTGTTGGCCCGTCCATGTAACATTCCTTTTTCTCCTTGTCCCACTTGAACCGGGCCCTGATGAAATCATGCTCTTGCGGGACGGTGAACTCCGCCGAAGGGTTTGGGATCCCCGGAAGTTCGCCTCTCGTGTCCTCCTTATCCCACACAGGCTTCTTGCCCATGTAACCACATGTTCCGAGGTGGCGGATATGAAGGAAATATGCCCTAGAGGCAATAATAAAGATTTTTATATCTCCTTATATCATGATAAACGATTATTATTCATGCTATAATTGTATTAACTGGAAACTTAGTACATGTGTGAATACATAGACAAAATAGAGTGTGCCTAGTATGCCTCTACTTGACTAGCTCATTAATCAAAGATGCTTATGTTTCCTGACCATAGACATGTGTTGTCATTTGATGAATGGGATTACATCATTAGAGAATGATGTGATGGACAAGACCCATCCGTTAGCTTAGCATTATGATCGTTGAGTTTTATTGCTATTGCTTTCTTCATGACTTATACATGTTCCTCTGACTATGAGATTATGCAACTCCCGAATACCGTAGGAACACGTTGTGCGCTATCAAACGTCACAACGTAACTGGCTGGTTATAAAGATGCTCTACAGGTGTCTCCGAAGGTGTTTGTTGGGTTGGCATAGATCGAGATTAGGATTTGTCACTCCGTGTATCGGAGAGGTATCTTTGCGCCCTCTCGGTAATGCACATCACTATAAGCCTTGCAAGCAATGTGACTAATGAGTTAGTTGCGGGATGATGCATTACGGAACGAGTAAAGAGATTTGCCGGTAAGAAGATTGAACTAGGTATGATGATACCGACGATCGAATCTAGGGCAAGTAACATACCGATTACAATGGAAACAACGTATGTTGTTATGCGGTTTGACCGATAAAGATCTTCGTACAATATGTAGGAACCAATATGAGCATCTAGGTTCCGCTATTGGTTATTGGCCGGAGATGTGTCTCGGTCATGTCTACATAGTTCTCGAACCCGTAGGGTCCGCACGCTTAACGTTTGATGACGATTTGTATTATGAGTTATGTGATTTGATGTACAGAAGGTTGTTCGGAGTCCCGGATGAGATCACGAACATGACGATGAGTCTTAAAATGGTCGAGACGTAAAGATCGATATATTGGAAGGCTATATCCGGACATCGGAAAGGTTCCAAGTGATTCATGTATTTTTCGGAGTACCAGGGAGTTACGGGAATTCATGTGGAGAAGTAATGGGCCTTATTGGGCTTTAGTGGAGAGAGGGGATAAGGGCCAATTGGTGGCGTGCGCCTCCCCCCTGCCCAAACCGAATTGGACAAGGGGTGGGGGCGCAGCCCCTCCCTTTCCATCTCCCTCTTCCTCTCTTTCCTTCTCTCCTACTCCGAATAGGAAAGGGAATCCTACTAGGACTTGGGAGTCCTAGTAGGACTCCCTATGCTTGGCGCGCCTCCTAGGCCGGCCACCTCCTCCCTCCCTCCTTTATATATGGGGGAGGGGAGCACCCCAAGGGCACCCCAAGATTTGTCTTAGCCGTGTATGGTGCCCCCTCCACAGTTACACACCTCGGTCATATCGTCGTAGTGCTTAGGCGAAGCCCCTGCGCCGGTAGCTTCATCATCACCGTCACCATGCCGTCATGCTGATGGAACTCTCCCTCGGCCTCAACTGGCTCAAGAGTTCGAGGGACGTCATCGAGCTGAACGTGTGCAGATCGTGGAGGTGCCGTGCGTTCGGTACTTGGATCGGTTGGATCACGAAGACCTTCGACTACATCAACCGCGTTACTAAATGCTTCCTATCGTGGTTTTGTCACGACAGATGTCCTAGGGAAAGGTCTTAGTCGTGGAGCCTTCACGACGGGTTAGCTTAAAGGGGTTAAAGTGGACAAGGAACACAGAGAGTTTATACTGGTTCGGCCCCTTGCGGTGAAGGTAAAAGCCTACGATCCAGTTGTTGTGGGATTGCTTGGGTCTCGATGACCAGGGAGCGAATACGCTTTGCCTGAGTCTCGAGTTGTTGTTCATTGTCCTGAACCGCCACCGGGTCGTCCCCTTATATACACGGGTTGACGCTCGTCGGTTTACAGAATCTCGAGACCGGCTCAAAAACGTGTCCGGCTCGGTCTCTACTCTTTCTATCTTACAACACAAGTTTACATATTAATGTCGGTCTATGTCTACAGGCCTTAAACTGGCTTTGAGCCCTGGGTCTTCATAAAGCGTCACTGTCCTTGTCTTCATGGGCTTCAGGTACAGTGAACCGTTATGGGGTTAACCCGGCCTTTCCCGGCCGGTTTACGCCCGGTAGTAATATCCCCAACATTTGGCCCCAGATTGATTTGAACTGGTTCATGTCAATCCTCAATACTTAGAAAATTTCTTCTTCAAAATCTTCACATAATCTTATAAACTGCCGTGACGTCATCTTCCAGTATCATGGTAAACCGCCATGACATCATCTGTTAGTAAAACTGCGCATAACCCACCTTCATTAATGGGCCTCCGACAATCGAGGCAACAGAGCTGTCACATATCCCATTTTTTGGGCTCCTCGATTCTCGCGCCTACCTTTATCGATTCACCTTATAAATAAGGCCGAGGGGTCCCTTTCACTTTTCCCCCTCGTGCCTCTTTGCGTCGTCTTCTTCCTTGCGCCGACCGACCTTCAAGCTCTACCGCCGCCGTCGTCCTTCGCCTCCGCCTCAACAATGACTGCTGCATCAACCTGACCGTACCAGAGAAACGCGGCGATCCTCCGCTGCTTCCCCAGCACTAGTAAGTTCCTTTTCTCCTTACCCTAGATCCACCATTAGGGTTCGGTGTTCCTCATAGCTTTTCAAAGTTCTTGAAGCTGTTCTTCCTTGTTCCTCTTCAAGAATCGATGGCTAGTTAGATCTGATTCTTCCAGTGCCCTTGTAGTTTAAACTCTTTTTTCCTTTGTTAAGAGATCTGCTTTATATCAAACTCATCTGTCCTTACTGAACCCTTTGAGCACTTGGAATTAGGTTAGAATATATTTTGATTTTACAACACACGGTAGATCTGAAATTATCATGCCAAGCTGCGAAACTTGTTTTTCCTTCACTTACGCACCTTTAGACATATACATTCAATACCAGATTAGGCGGTTTAACCTCATAGAAAAATGATGACCCAGTAGATACCATTAGTCCCCTGTTGAACCGCCAATGCATTCATCATTGTACTGTCTCCATTGTCAGACTCCGGTTTACAAATAACAAACTGCGGTTTAACAATATGCTTACATCCATAGACCGCTTTATAGTTGTCCACTGTGAATCTTAAACCGACAATAATCATGTTTCAGCTTCTCATTGTAATGGCCAAGCAAGTCTATGAATGCAACTGGTTTCCTTCTCGAGTCACCGAAGATCAATTAAACAAATGCGTTGCAACGTGCGCTTTAGCCAAGAAAGATGTCATCCACTGGAGGGCCCCTGGCCCGGAAAATCCTCCTAAACCCAAGGGCGGAGAGGTAGTCGTGTTTGCTGACCATCTGGGTCGAGGTTTTAGCCCTCCCGGTTCAAAATTCTTCCGAGATGTGCTGGCTACTTTTCAACTTCACCCTCAGGACATCAGTCCAAATTCTGTGACCAACATCTACCACTTGCAAGTCGTCTGTGAAGTTTATCTGCAAGAGGAACCTACAGTTGAACTGTTTAGGGATTTCTTTCACTTAAACCATCGCACAGAGTTCACGGATGGACCCAATACTGAATTGGGCGGAATGGCGGTTTAGAAAAGGAAGGAAGTCACTTTCCCTCATCCCAAGCTCCACAGTCACCCCAAAGAGTGGAACCATACCTGGTTTTATTGCAAGGATACATCTCCAACTGATGAAAACCCCTTGCCGGGTTACCGCCCTGAACGCCTTAGCAATACGCATCCTTTTCCTCAGAGATTAACAGCAAAGGAAAGGGCCAACTATGCCCCTCAACTATCAAAGCTTAGAGCCTTCACGGCGAACGGTTTAACAGGTGTTGACCTTGCTCGTTGTTGGATAAGCTGGAGTATTCTTCCCTTAAGCCGGCGCCCGCGTTTGATGTGTGAGTACACAGGGAGTTTGAAGGATGCTCAACTACACATTGATATTCAGCTTACAGATACGGAAGTTACTGAGGCTGTAAAGAAGATGCTGAATGAACCGGAGGCTGTCTGTCGCCAGACCGGACAAAGCCCTTTTTGCACCTTCAACAAACCGCCAGCTGTAAGAATCATATAAAACTTTTATCTTAAGTTGCTTCTGTCAAAATATTCTCTGAAAGTTTGACTATTTTCTGACAGGGTGATGATCCGTTCTGGAATAAGAAACCACAAGACAAACCGGCAAAACCGCAAGACAAAACGGCCAAGCCACTTCACCCAAAGACCAAGGTTGTTAAGAAACCTGCCAAGAAAAGGACCACTGCATCCTCCAAGCCAAATGCTGATGACGATGTGGGTAAACCGGAATCAGAGGTAGAACTTGACTCTCTTGGTTCATTTTTCGTACACCTCATTGACAATGACTATTATCAGGATGACGCTAAAGGCAGTCAAGTTGATGACGTAGAGGTAATCATTCTTTCCTCCGATTCAGATCCTCGGCCAACATCAAAAATCCGTCGAGCAAACCGGAAAGTGAAATTTTCTCACCCCCTTGCTTACTTGGACCCAAACTTTCTTTTGAAGACGCAACAGCATGAGGCTCGCCGCACAACCCGGCACAGCGGCCAGGTAGTTACCTCCGCCGATTTACCGAACAATATGGTTTGGAAACGCCGATCAGAGGTCTCTTATACGCTTGACACTTCATGCCCCAAAGCGGGTTGTTTCCGTCAGCCTCTTAACCCGTCTGATTCAAATTATCAGGGTACTTCCCACTCATCTTCTGGCGAGTCATCAGCCACAAAGCTTCCACCCCTCAAAACAGTTCTTGGGTGAGCTATACACTTGTTTTTATCCTTGATGTGTTATTTTTATATACTGTACTGATCCTCATGTTTATCTTTCTCAGCGCCAAGCCTAGACCCAGCAAGAAGACTCGGTTGAATAAAATGGCTGATGATAACGTGGCTATTGAACCGGAAAAAACTCCAGATCTTGAAGAGACCGATGCTGCGCCATGCTTAATGATCCACCGCCTCAAGACCATGACTTGTTTACTGAACAAGTAGAAATTGACACTACAAGCCACGCTGACAAACCGACCAGCCCGGTCCGTCCTGATGAAAAATCGGCCAGTCCAGCTAAGGCTACCGACAAACCGCCAACTCCCGTGAAAGCTGCTGATGATACAGAGGATGATGTCATGATTACTGGCATTGGCCATACCATTCCTGGCAATCCTGGTGCTTTATCAAAGCGTACTACCAAGTACGAGCTCTCTGCTATTGGAAAAGTCAAATGGAACGCCGATTTCTCAAGCTATGCCCATCTCAATGCTCAAGACCTTCCCTCTGGTACTTGAACCGTCTGTACACTAGCCGCGACTATGAAGCCGGTTTGGTAAATTTTATGAAAGAGCGATATGAGGTAACTAATGCTCAACTCTGCTTAACTGTCTCTCTTGTATATTCCAAATATCAACTCTAGTAGCCCCCAAGTGACGGTTTATGATACCAATCTGAACTGGGACTTAATAACAACTTATCATGCTTAACCTGTAGTGACCGGGCAATCTCTTTAAGATGAACCGGTATTGTAAAATGACAATATTGTATCTTTCACTTGTGTAGCCCCCAAGGGTCGGTTTAACTTTGTAAAGATGAACCGGGACTATTAAAGGACTTCCCAAATCAATACTTTTGAGCAAACATACATTAGCCCCCAAGTGCCAAGAGTAATACTTGTATTGTGCCTGGGACTTGCAAAAATTTCCGAGAACAAGCAAATATGCATTAGCCCCCAAGTATCAAGTGCATAACTTGTTATGTACGTGTTACTTCAAAGATGTAGCATCGACTCATTATACTTCTGTCTGTTATAGGCTGAACTGAGCAAAAAGGAAGCTCAAACCGCTGATCTGTAAGAGAACATCAAATCCCAGCAAGCCGAAACTGCCAAGGCAAAGGATGAGTTGACTAGCGCTTTAGCCGCTATGGAAAAGCTAAAGGAGAATTTCAACAAAGAGCGTGCAGATTGGAACACGGAAAAATCCGCTTTGCAGAAAAGAGCCGAGGACGCAGAAGCAGCTCTTAAACCGGTGGTAGATGAGCTGACTGGCGTAAAGCGGCAGATACATGCCATGACTGCTGCTGTGTTCGGTAAGCATCCTTGCCTTATACTTTCAACATATCTTTCCATGCATTGCCGGTTTACTGACGTTTGTAACGATGCAGGAACTCGCATCAGTCATCTGGGCTCTGATGTACAGAAGAAGCTGAAGGCTGCTTACATGCTGATAGAGCAATTGTATACCGGCGCGCAACAATTCATCTGCACCGCTTCTCACAATAAGCCGCCCCTGACGTTAATCAAGGATACCTTAGACAGGCTATCTATGCTGCCTGCCCGGGTAGAAGAGCTAAAGAGATCTGCTGCAAGGGCTGGCGCTTTGACAACACTAACCCGGGCAAAAGCATGGGTGCCTGATCTTGATCCAGCGGACGTCATTAAAGGCTACCCAAGCTTAAAAGAAGACGGATTAGAATTTGGCACTGAAGATCTCCGTGCCATAAACCGGGAAGTTCGTCCACTGGCTTGTCAACTTGCTGAAGAGGCTGATCTTTCATTTTACCAGGCGGGTTACGACACCAACAACAAACGGGTTGCTGCACCCACTCCTGAAGCTCAAAACCCGATCCCTCCTATCCGTAAGCACACTTATGCCCCTGACATTGAACTGTCCACCCTTATAAGAGATGAAGCTGTGTTCCAAGCGTTAACTGGGGTCGACTAGACAACTGTTGACGTCCAAGCGCTGGGTAGAGACGAAGAAGATGAACCGGTGCAAGATGATCCGCAGCCGTCAGGTCAAGCTGGTGACCAACCATAATCCGGAGGCCGGTTTAGTCATCCACGTGCTTCAATACTTATTTGAGAAACAATTATCCTTTTGAGCACTGAAACACTTTGGTCTATTAAAAACACCTTGGTCTGTTATGCCATCGTGCATATTTATCTACGACTGATGCTTGCTAATCCGCCATGCGTAAGATATGATGTTCATAATCCATAGCAATTTATTAAAGCTATCCATGCAGATAAAAAGCTTAAAGCGCCCCGACGATTTACCACCGGGCGGGTCATAATGCCCAAATATATATATATATAACCAAGGTTTATAACCAAAGTTGTAAAAAGATAACCAAATATGGAAATACGTGATACCTGTGACCTTGAGTCATAATGTTGGCTGACCAACTTTGTAGTTATGTAACACTCCTAATCCAGAGTATAAGTAACTCCTATTATATGATGCCCGTTTACAGTAAAACCGTTCTAGGTTGTGATAAACACCGGTTTATTCAATACTGGTGACTTTCAGTCAAAACTAGACCTGGTTAAGAAACTCCGGGTTATAAGTGAGTGTACTGACAACTTGTAGTTGACAGCCTACCCGGGTTGATGAACACCGGTTTATCAAAAAACATCATAAGTATTGTCAAAAGAGAGAAAAACTTGGCAAAAGCAAATGAAAACTTGTAGTCGAAGCTTTTCACGGGCTACCAGGCCCCAAATTTGAGGCTTTTCATGGGCTGCCAGACCACTGAGTTAAACCATTTCACAAAGCCTTTTAAGATGGTCCTCAATCCTTAACCAATCATCATTTTAACTTGACAAGTTCAGGGTCTTATCAGAGTAACTTGTCAAAGTTCGAAGGGTCGCATGCCGAGTTTACAGGCGGAGTGACTTACTTAAATAGGCAGGCTAACCCGGGGTTTTAGGTGTATACACCAGGCTTCCAAGCCACAGCTTGATAGCCTATTACAAGTGTAGATTCTTTGTTCATTTCGACAGCAAATAATCCCCAAGTAACATTTTGAGCTGTGCTTAGCGGGTGCCTATGTTTGAGTTGTTGTTTTGCAACACTCTCTTTGGCCCCGGATTGATTTGGCTGTGAGCCGATCAAGAGGTGTGACTATGGTTCGGATACGACCAAGCCCCCAAGTGATGTTGTGGCATTGTGCCGATCAAGAGGTGTAGCTATGGTTCGGATACGACCAAGCCCCCAAGTGATGTTGTATAAAGCTTTGATAGGCTGAATCAAGGGGTAAACCGGACGCCATTTTATAAACAAAAGCTCCATGTAACCACACATGATGTAAGAAAAATAACAGATACCCCGCTTTAGCTGAGGTTCCGGTTTATTATATTGATCATAATATATACATTGTCATAACTATGTACAAAAGTAGAGACTATTGCTCAAGTATAGTAGGGCCGAAGATGAGCGATATTGCACCGCCGGTGGGTCTCCTCCTCTGATTTATGTGAGTCTTTGCGCTCTCAAACATCGATTAAGTAGCATGACCCGTTGTGCAGATTCTTGATGACCACAAAGGGTCCTTCCCAAGGGGGGATAACTTGTGCATATTCGTCTGATCCTGGATGAGTCGGAGCACGAAATCACCTTCTTGAAAGGTTCTGGTTCTAACCCGGAGGCTGTGATAACGATGCAGATCTTGCTGATAAATCACCGAACAGGCTGCTGCCATGTCGCGCTCCTCATCTAACAGGTCGAGAGCTTCCTGCCGTGCCTTCTCATTGTCAGCTTCGACATATGCCGCTACACGGGGTGAGTCATGACGGATGTCACTCGGGAGAACCGCCTCCTCTCCATAAACCATGAAGAAAGGCGTGTACCCTATCGATCTGTTGGGTGTGGTATTGATGCTCCATAACACAGAAGGTAACTCCTCAACCCAACAACCCGGCGTCCGTTGCAAAGGAACCATAAGCCGGGGTTTGATGCCTCTCAAGATCTCTTGATTGGCCCTCTCCGCTTGACCATTGGACTGGGGGTGAGCCACTGATGATACATCAAGCCGGATGTGCTCACGTTGACTGAACTTCTTCATGGCACCCTTTGATAGATTGGTACCATTGTCTGTTATAATGCTGTATGGAAAGCCAAACCGGAAGATCACCTTTTTGATGAATTGAACCGCCATAGTTGCATCACACTTACTGACTGGCTCTGCCTCCACCCACTTGGTGAACTTATCAACCGCCACCAAAAGGTGGGTCTTCTTATCCTTGGATCTCTTGAAGGGTCCAACCATATCGAGCCCCCAAGTCGCAAACGGCCAAGTAATTGGAATCATCCTCAACTCTTGAGTCGGTACATGAGCCCGTCGTGAGAACTTTTGACATCCATCACACCTTTTGACCAAGTCCTCGACATCAGCATGAGCCGTCAACCAATAGAAACCATGACAAAACGCCTTGGCCACCAGCGATTTTGAACCGGCGTGGTGACCACAATCTCCTTCGTGGATCTCACGCAAAATTTCATGGCCTTCTTCAGGGGATACACAGCGTTGAAACGCCCCTGTCACACCGCAATGATGTAACTCTCCATTGATAATAGTCATGGACTTGGACCGCCGGATTATCTGCCTGGCCAAAGTTTCATCCTCTGGTAACTCGCCCCGGTTCATATACACCAAATATGGAACCGTACAATCCGGGATAACATGAAGGGCCGCCACCAACTGAGCATCCGGATCAGGAATAGCCAAATCCTCTTCACCAGGGAGCTTGACGGACGGATTATGCAGCACATCCAGGAAGACATTAGGTGGAACCGGTTTACGTTGGGAACCCAAGCGGCTTAAAGCGTCCGCAGCTTCATTCTTCCGCCGGTCCACATGATCCACCTGATAACCTTTGAGGTGACCTGCAACAATATCCACCTCACGAAGATATGCCGCCATGAGTGGGTCCTTGGAGTCCCAAGTGCCGGACACTTGTTGAGCCACCAGGTCCGAGTCACCGAAGCACTTAACTCGACTTAGGTCCTTAACTGCCATTTTGATCTGATGATAACCAGAATATGCATCCAAAAAGCTCAAATGCTTGCAACCTGCCGTAGCATCAATGATTTGATCAATACGCGGGAGAGCAAAAGGATCTGCCGGGCAAGCCTTGTTGAGATCTGTATAATCCACACACATACGCCAAGTGCCATTCTTCTTAAGTACTAGCACCGGATTAGCCAACCACTCAGGACGAAACACTTCGATGATAAACCCAGCCGCCAAGAGCATGGCAACCTCTTCTCCATTAGCCTTGCGTCTTTCTTCATTGAACCGACGAAGAAATTGTTTGACCGGTTTATACTTGGGATCAACATTGAGAGTATGCTCAGCGAGTTCTCTCGGTACACCTGGCATGTCAGAAGGCTTCCACGCAAAGATGTCCCGATTCTCACGAATGAACTCGATGAGCGCATTTTCCTATTTCGGATCCAAGTTAGCACTGATGCTAAATTGCTTGGATGAATCGCCAGGGACGAAGTCAACAAGCTTTGTCTCATCAGCCGATTTAAACTTCAGGGCCGGATCATGCTCTGTAGTTGGTTTCTTCAATGAAGTCATATCTGCCGGATCAACATTGTCTTTGTAAAACTTCAACTCTTCTATTGCACAAACCAACTCTGCATAAGCCGCATCACCTTCTTCACACTCCAAAGCGATCTTGCGGCTCCCATGTACTGTTATAGTTCCCTTGTGACCCAGCATCTTGAGCTGCAGATAGACATAACAAGGCCGAGCCATAAACTTAGCATAAGCTAGCCGTCCAAACAGGGCATTATACGGGCTTTTGATTTTCACCACTTCAAAGGTCAATGTTTCTGATCTCGAGTCATGCTCATCTCCGAAAGCCACCTCCAGAGCTATTTTACCAACAGGATATGCCGATTTACGAGGCACCACACCATGGAACACCGTATTGGACGGTTTAAGATTTTTATCTGTTAACCCCATGCGACGGAAGGTTTCGTAATAAAGGATATTGATACTACTCCCCCATCCATGAGTACCTCAGTGAATTTATAACCTCCCACCTGAGGCGCCACCACCAATGCCAGATGACCCGGATTGTCCACCCGGGGTGGATGATCCTCTCTACTCCACACAATCGGCTGCTCAGACCAGCGCAAGTAACGGGGCACCGCCGGTTCAACGGAGTTCACTTCCCTCTTATGAAGCTTCTGATCACGCTTGCACAAGCTAGTGGTGAACACATGATACTGCCCACTATTCAGCTGCTTTGGGTTGCTCTGATAACCCGACTGCTGCTGTTGCTGCTGATTGCCCTAATGATTATAACCTTCTTGGTTGCCCTGATTGCCTTGATTGTTATGTCCACCCTGATTACCGTGGAAGCCTGAACCGGAATTACCTCCACCATAACCCGGCCCATGAGATCCGAGGCCTGAACCGCCACCCGGTCCATGATCATACCGAAAGAGATCAGAATTTTTGAACTCCTGCATGATATAACAATCCTTCCAGAGGTGCGTGGACGGTGTCTCCTTCGTTCCGTGTTTTGGGCAAGGCTGGTTCAACAGATAAGACAGGCGGTCCGGGTTAGGACTTGGCCCTCCACCACGCTGGGGCGGTTTACCCTTATGCCGCTGGCCTTTGTCATGTGTGTTGGTATTAGCCACAAAGTCTAAGCTGTGATCCGCCTTACGCTTGCCGCTGTTTCCATGACCCGCCAGATTATGCTGCTGCCCCTTAGCGTTGCCGTTCCTCTATCCCTTCCCTATCTTATCATCGCCAGACTCGGGATCCTTGGTACCATCAGAGTCGGCATACTTCACCAGAGCGGCCATGAGAGTTCCCATGTCATTACAATGACGTTTGAGCCGCCCCAACTTCAACTTTAGGGGTTCAAACCGACAATTGCCTTCCAATGTTAAGACTGCGGTATCAGCGTTGATGCGGTCCGATGAATGCAAAATCTCCGAAACCCGGCACACCCAACGGGTTGTTGATTCTCCTTCCTCATGGACACAGGCAGCTAAGTCCACAATTGACATGGGCTGCTTGCATGTATCCTTGAAATTCTGGATAAACCGGGCCCTCAGCTCGGCCCATGACCTAATAGAATTAGCCGATAAGCTCTTCAGCCAAGTGCGGGCTGTCCCCTCTACCATCATGGTGAAGTATTTAGCACACGCCGCATCGTCCACATCCAGCATCTCCATTGCCATCTCATAGCTTTCGACCCATGTCTCAGGGGATAAATCGGCGGTGTAATTGGGCACTTTACGCGGGCCTTTGAAATCCTTGGGCAAACGCATGTTGTGCAACGCCGGGACGAGACACGATACCCCCAAAGAGCTGGAAGTAACTCCTGGTTCCACCGATGTGGTTGGACAAACCGGATTAAGTTGGCGGGCCTCGTGCTATGCTATAAGTCGGCCTCTCGATGAGCTCGGGCGTGATCCACCACATCCTGAGCACCACCGCCACCACCCGTCGGGTTATGGCCACGGGGCGGATCACGGTTTCTCGCATTGCTTGACATGGCCGGTTCATCCATACGCCTGCTGTAGCTCCGGCTTGGGCGAGGAGTAGAATGGATCCTCTCGCGACTATATGTGTAAGCCTGCTGCTGAACCAAAGCTGTCTGAAGAAGCTCCCTAGCCCGTCACGTCTCGACTGCCACTGGAGACTCGCCTTCAATCGGGAGGGCCGCCAGCCGTGAAGTGGCAGCGACAATGTTGTCCATTGGGTTAGAGTAATGACCCGGTGGTGTTGGGACATGATGTGTCACAATGTTGTTCTGACGAGGCAGATCTACCAAACGTGGCTAAACCGGCGCCCCCGCTCCAGGTGCCTCCGCCCGATTTAACACCGGCGGATTACTGGTCCCTGCTCCTGGGGTATTAAAGAGGTTCCTAGCTTCATAAACCGGCGGTAGGCGAGATCGGAACCTCCTCTTTAGGACATCGTTCGACGCACTCTGATCTAGCATAAGCCGGTAAGCGTGTGCATCCAATGCGGCCCGTTCCGCAGCCATCCTGCTATCCTCAGCTGCCAAGTCGGCTTTGGCCTGGGTGATCTGATCTTTCACCTTCGCGATTTCCGCATTATGTGCGTCTTAGTCCGCCAGGTTAACCTCCGCCATCAGCATTGCCAAAGCGTCAAATAAAAACCAGATAGAACCTAAGCCGGCGGTCGCACAGGGCCTCCTGCCCCGGCCGCTGTCGCTGCTGTTGATTCGGAAATCATTGCCACTGCGGTCGAAGAGTGGAGCGCTGGTTGTGTACCGGCCATGAAGATCGCAACCCGGTTTGGCATTTCAAAGGGGTCCGGAATACTGTCGCTATCGGAACAGCCCCAGTCCAGCCATCTTGCAACTGATACAGCGACTCGGTCTCTCCGGTCAATGACTCATCGCCGGAATAAACGACGGTTTCACCACCAGATTTCGATCTATCCTTAGATTCCCCTCTGTGGATGACTCCCACGAAGGCACGCTTCATGACAGGCTTAACCCGGGCAGGTCTCGCACGCTGAGCCGTTTCAACGAGGTCGGTGTAGATGTCCGGCTCAGGGCCCGGTTCGCCGATCTTGCCAATGAAAAGGTGTATGCCGTCGAAGGGGACCTGGTACCCGTACTCGATTGAGCCGGCCTCGGGGCCCCATCCTGCATCATCGATGTAGAGCTTGCCGCGATGACTCTTGGTCATTCGGCCCACAGCTTAGCCCTTGAGTCCTTCGAAGCTGCCCTCTAAGAACTCAAAACCATCATGCGATAGCCCCACGGTGGGCGCCAACTGTCGTGGTTTTTTCACGGCAGATGTCCTAGGGAAAGGACTTAGTCGTGGAGCCATCGCAACGGGTTAGCTTAAAGGGGTTAAAGCGGATAAGGGACACAGAGAGTTTATACTGGTTCGGCCCCTTGTGGTGAAGGTAAAAGCCTACGATCAAGTTGTTGTGGGATTGCTTGGGTTTCGATGACCAGGGAGGGAATACGGTTTGCCTGAGTCTCGAGTTGTTGTCCGCTGTCCTGAACCGCTGCCGGGTCGTCCACTTATATACACGGGTTGATGCCCGTCGGTTTACAGAATCCCGAGGCCGGCTCATAAACGTGTCCTGCTCTGTCTCTGCTCTTTCTATCTTACAACACAAGTTTACATATTAATGTGGGTCTATGTCTACAGGACTTAAACCGTCTTTGGGCCCTGGGTCTTCATAAAGCGTCACCGTCCTTGTCTTCATGGGCATCAGGTACAGTGAACCGTTATGGGGTTAACCCGGCCTTTCCCGGCCGGTTTACGCCCGGTAGTAATATCCCCAACACTTCCGCTTTCGGTCTACGAGGGTATGTGGACACACTCTCTCCGCTCATTGCTATGCATCACCTAGATGGATCTTGCGTGTGCGTAGGATTTTTTTTTTGAAATTACTGCATTCCCTAACAGTGGCATCCGAGCCAGGTCTATGCGTAGATGTTATATGCACGAGTAGAACACAAAGAGTTGTGAGGGATAATAGTCATACTGCTTACCAGCATGTCATACCTTGATTCGGCGGTATTGTTGGATGAAGCGGCTCAGACCGACATTATGCGTACGCTTACGCGAGACTGGTTCTACCAACGTGCTTCGCACACAAGTGGCTAGTGGGTGTCTGTTTCTCCAACTTTAGTTGAATCGAGTGTGACTACGCCCGGTCCTTGGTGAAGGTTAAAACAACAAACTTGACAAAAATCATTGTGGTTTTGATGCGTAGGTAAGAACAGTTCTTGCTAAGCCGGTAGCAGCCACGTAAAACTTGCAACAACAAAGTATAGGATGTCCAACTTGTTTTTGCAGGGCATGTTGTGATGTGATATGGTCAAGATGTGATTATACAAATAGTTGTATGAGATGATCATGTTTTGTAACACAGTTATCGGCAACTAGCAGGAGCTATATGGTTGTCGCTTTATTGTATGAAATGCAATCGCCATGTAATTGCTTTACTTTATCACTAAGCGGCAGTGATAGTCGTGGAGGCAATAGTTGGCGAGTCGACAATGATGCTTCGATGGAGATCAAGGTGTCAAGCCGGTGACGATGGTGATCATGATAGTGCTTTGGAGATGGAGATCAAAGGCAGAAGATGATGATGGCCATATCATATCACTTATATTGATTGCATGTGATGTTTATCCTTTATGCATCTTACTTTGCTTAGTACGGCGATAGCATTATAAGATGATCTCTCACTAAATTTCAAGGTATAAGTGTTCTCCTGAGTATGCACCGCTATGCATAAATCGTCGTGTCGAGACACCACGTGAAGATCGGGTGTGATAAGCTCAACGTTCACATACAAAGGGTGCAAGCCAGTTTTGCACACGCGTAATACTCTGGTTAAACTTTACGAGCCTAGCATATGCAGATATGGCCTCGAACACTGAGACCGAAAGGTCGAGCATGAATCATATAGTAGATATGATCAACATAGTGATGTTCACCATTGAAAACTACTCCATCTCACGTGATGATCGGACATGGTTTAGTTGATATGGATCACGTGATCACTTAGATGATTAGAGGGATGTCTATCTAAGTGGGAGTTCTTAAGTAATATGATTAATTGAACTTTAATTATAATGAACTTAGTCCTGATAGTATTTGCATAACTATGTTGTAGATCAATAGCTCGCGATGTAGCTCCCCGTTTATTTTTGATATGTTCCTAGAGAAAAACTATGTTGAAAGATGATAGTAGCAACGATGCAGACTAGGTCCGTGATATGAGGATTATCCTCATTGCTGCATAGAAGAATTATGTCCTTGATGCACTGCTAGGTGACGGACCTATTGCAGGAGCATATGGAGACGCTATGAATGTTTGGCAATCTCGGTAAGATAACTACTTGATAGTTTAGTGCGCCATGGTTTACGGCTTAGAACCGGGACTTCAAAAACGTTTTGAACGCCACGGAGCATACAAGATGTTCCAACAGCTGAAATTGGTATTTCAGACTCATGCCCGAGTCGAGAGGTATGAGACCTCTGACAAGTACTTTGCCTACGAGATGGAGGAGAATAGCTCAACTAGTGAGCATGGGCTCAGATTGTCCGAGCACTACAACTGTTTGAATCAAGTGGGAGTAAATCTTCCAGATAAAATAGTCATTGACAGAGTTCTCTAGTCACTATCACCAAGTTACTAGAACTTCATGATGAACTATAATATGCAAGGGATGACGAAAACGATTCTCGAGCTCTTCGTGATGCTGAAATCAACGAAGGTAGAAATCAAGAAAAGAATCAAATGTTGATGGTTGACAAGACCACTAGTTTCAAGTAAAAGGGCAATGGAAAGAAAGGGAACTTCAAGAAGAATGGCAAGCAAGTTGTCACTTCCATGAAGAAGCCCAAAGCTAGACCCAAGCCTGAAACTGAGTGCTTCTACTGCAAAGGAAATGGTCACTGGAAGTGGAACTTCCCTAGATACTTGGCAGATAAGAAGGATGGAAAATTGAACAAAGGTAAATTGGATATACGTGTTATTGATGTGTACTTTACTAGTGTTTATAGCAACCCCTCTGTATTTGATACTGGTTTAGTTGCTAAAAGTAGTAACTCGAAACGGGAATTTCAAAAATAAACAGAGACTAGTTAAGGGCGAGGTGATGATGTGTGTTGGAAGTGATTCCAAGGTTAATAATATCACCATCGCACACTCTCTTTACCTTCGGGATTAGTGTTGAACCTAAAATAAATGTTATTTGGTGTTTGCGTTGAGCATGAATATGATTGGATCATGTTTATTGCAAAACGGTTACTCATTTAAGTCAAATAATAATTGTTGTTATATTTACATGAATAAAACCTTCTATGGTCATACACTCAATATAAATGGTTTATTGAATCTCGATTGTAGTGATACACATATTCATAGTATTAAAGCCAAAAGGTTCAAAGTTAATAATGATGGTGCAAATTATTTGTGGCACTTCCGTTTAGGTCATATTGGTGTAAAGCGCATGAAGAAACTCTATGCTGATGGGCTTTTGGAATCACTTGATGTTTGCGAACCATGCCTCATGGGCAAGATGACATAGACTCCGTTCTCCGGAACAATGGAGCGAGCAACTGACTTATAGGAAATAATACATACTGATGTATGCGGTCCGATGAGTGTTGAGGCTCACGGTGGGTATCATTATTTTCTGACCTTCACAGATGATTTGAGCAGATATGGGGATATCTACTTGATGAAACATCAGCCTAAAACATTTGAAAAGTTCAAAGAATTTCAGAGTGAAGTAGAAAATCATCGTAACAAGAAAAAATTAAAGTTTCTATGATCTGAACGCGGAGACGAATATTTGATTTACGAGTTTTGTGTTCATTTGAAACAATGTGGAATAGTTTCACAACTCACGCCACCTGGAATACTACAACATAATGGTGTGTCCAAACGTCACAACCGTACTTTATTAGATATGGTGCGATTTATGATGTCTCTTACCGATTTACCACTATCGTTTTGGGGTTATGCATTAGAGACAACTGCATTCACGTTAAGTAGGGCATCATCTAAATCCCTTGAGACGACACCATATAAACTGTGGTTTAGCAAGAAACCTAAGCTGTCTCTTTTTAAAGTTTGGGGTTGTGATGCTTATGTGAAAAAGTTTCAGCCTGATAAGCTTGAACCCAAATCTGAGAAGTGCGTCTTCATAGGATACCCAGAAGAAACTGTTGGGTACACCTTCTATCACAGATCCGAAGGCAAGATCTTTGTTGCTAAGAGTGGATCCTTTCTAGAGAAGGAGTTTTTCTCGAAAGAAGTGAGTGGGAGGAAAGTAGAACATGATGAGGTAATTGTACCTGCTCCCTTATTGGAAAGTAGTTCATCACATAAATCAGTTCCAGTGACTCCTACACCAATTAGTGAGGAAGCTAATGATGATGATCAATGAAACTTCTGATCAAGTTACTACTGAACCTCGTAGGTCAACCTGAGTAAGATCCGCACCAGAGTGGTATGGTAATCCTGTTCTGGAGGTCATGTTACTTGACCATGACAAACCTACGAACTATGAGGAAGCGACGATGAGCCCAGATTCCGTGAAATGGCTTAAGGCCATAAAATCTGAGATAGAATCCATGTATGAGAACAAAGTGTGGACTTTGGTGGACTTGCCCGATGATCGGCAAGCCATTGAGAACAAATGGATCTTCAAGAGGAAGACAGACGCTGATAGTAGTGTTACTATCTACAAAGCTTGAATTGCCGCAAAAAGTTTTCGACAAGTTCAAGGTGTTGACTACGATAAGATTTTCTCACTCGTAGTGATGCTTAAGTCTGTCCAAATCATGTTAGCAATTGCCACATTTTATGAAATCTGGCAAATGGATGTTAAAACTACATTCCTTAATGGATTTCTTAAAGAAAAGTTTTAGATGATACAAACAGAAGGTTTTGTCAATCCTAAAGGTGCTAACGAAATGTGCAAGCTCCAGCGATCCATCTATGGACTGGTGCAAGCATCTCAGAGTTGGAATATACGCTTTGATAAGTTGATCAAAGCATATAGTTTTATCTGAGACTTGCGGTGAAGCCTGTATTTACAAGAAAGTCAGTGGGAGCACTACAACCTTTCTGATAAGTATATGTGAATGACATATTGTTGATCGGAAATGATGTAGAATTTTCTGAAAAGCATAAGGGAGGGTTTGAAAGGTGTTTTCAAAGAAAGACCACGGTGACCCTGCTTACATATTGGGCATCAAGATCTATAGAGATAGATCAAGACGCTTGAGAAGATTTTCCAATGAGTACATACCTTGACAAGATTTTTGAAGTAGTTTAAAATGGAACAGTCAAAGAAGGAGTTCTTTCCTATATTGCAAGGTGTAAAGTTGAGTAAGACTCAAAACACGACCACGGCAGAAAATAGAAAGAGTATGAAAGTCATTCCCTATGCCTTAGACATAGGTTCTATAAAGAATGCTATACTGTGTACCAAAACTTTTGTGTACCTTGCCATGAGTTTGGCAAGGGGGTACGATATTGATCCAGGAGTGGATCACTTGACAGCTGTCAAAATTATCCTTAGAAGACTAAGGAGATATTTCTTAGTTATGGAGGTGATAAAGATTTCGTCGTAAAGAGTTACGCCGATGCAAGCATTTACACCGAACAGGATGACTCTAAGTCTCAAACTGGGTACATATTGAAAGTAGGAGCAAGTAGCTAGAGTAGCTCCATGTAGAGCATTGTAGACATAGAAAATTTGCAAAATACATATGGCTCTGAATGTGACAGACCCATTGACTAAGCTTCTCTCACAAGCAAAACATGATCACACCTTAGTACTCTTTGGGTGTTAATCACATAGCGATGTGAACTAGATTATTGACTCTAGTAAAACCCTTTGGGTATTAGTCACATGACGATGTGAACTAATCACATGGTGATGTGAACTATTGGTGTTAAATCACATGGCGATGTGAACTAGATTATTGACTCTAGTGCAAGGTGGAGACTGAAGGAAATACGCCCTAGAGGCAATGATAAACTTGTTTAATTTTCCTTATATCATGATAAACGTTTATTATTCATGCTAGAATTGTATTAACCGGAAACTTAGTACATGTGTGAATACATAGACAAAATAGAGTGTCCCTAGTATGCCTCTACTTGATTAGCTCGTTAATCAAAGATGGTTATGTTTCTTGACCATAGACATGTGTTGTCATTTGATGAACGGGATCACATCATTAGAGAATGATGTGATGGACAAGACCCATCCGTTAGCTTAGCATTATGATCGTTGAGTTTTATTGCTATTGATTTCTTCATGACTTATACATGTTCCTCTAACTATGAGATTATGAAACTCCCGAATACCGGAGGAACACCTTTTGTGCTATCAAATGTCACAACATAACTGGGTGATTATATAGATGCTCTACAGGTGTCCCCGAAGGTGTTTGTTGGGTTGGCATAGACTGAGATTAGGATTTGCCACTCCGTGTATCAGAGAGGTATCTCTGGGCCCTCTCGGTAATGCACATCACTATAAGCCATGCAAGCAATGTGACTAATGAGTTAGTTGCGGGATGATGCATTACGGAACGAGTAAAGATACTTGCTAGTAACAAGATTGACCTAGGTATGATGATACCGACGATCGAATCTTGGGCAAGTAACATACCGATGACAAAGGGAACAACGTATGTTGTTATGCGGTTTGACCGATAAAGATCTTTGTAGAATATGTAGGAACCAATATGAGCATCCAGGTTCCGCTATTGGTTATTGACTGGAGATGTGTCTCGGTCATGTCTACATAGTTATCGAACCCGTAGGGTCCGCACGCTTAACGTTCGATGACAATTTGTATTATGAGTTATGTGATCTGATGTACCGAAGGTTGTTCGGAGTCCAGAATGAGATCACGGACATGTAGAGAAGTCTCGAAATGGTCGAGTCATAAAGATCAATATATTGGAAGGCTATATTCGGACATCGTAAAGGTTCCGAGTGATTCGGGTATTTTTTGGAGTACCGGGGAGTTACGGGAATTCACCGGGAGAAGTAATGGGCCTTATTGGGCTTTAGTGGAGAGAGGGGAGAAGGGCCAATAGGTGGCGTGCGCCTCCCCCTGCCCAAACCGAATTGGACAAGGGGTGGGGCCGCAGCCCCTCCCTTTCCTTCTCCCTCTCCCTCTCTTTCCTTCTCTCCTACTCCGAATAGGAAAGGGAATCCTACTAGGACTTGGGAGTCCTAGTAGGACTCTCTATGCTTGGCGCACCTCCTAGGCCGGCCACCTCCTTCCTCCCTCCTTTATATACGGGGGAGGGGAGCACCCCAAAGGATTCACACTTCAATGGGAGGATCATATTTAAACCACTTCTCCTTAGGGAGATCAACATGAGTAGCAAAGGATTCACAGAAAGAAGCTACTATCTCAGAGTCAAGTCCACATTTAGTGCTAAATTGACGGAAAACGTCGGTATCCATAAAAGATTTAATCAAACATAGGTGTTATACCTGACTCCTTACCTTCGTCAAGGTCCCAATCTTCATAGTTGTGTTTAATTCTTTCCAATAAATCCCATTTGAATTCAATAGTCTTCATCATAAAAGAGCCAGTACAAGAAGTATCAAGCATGGAGCGATTATTGAGAGAAAGCCGAGCATAAATTTTTTGAATAATAATTTGTCTTGAGAGCTCATGATTGGGGCATGAATATAACATTGACTTAAGCCTCCCCCAAGCTTGAGCGATGCTTTCTCCTTCGCGAGGCCACAAATTATATATATAATTATGATCACGATGAACAAGATGCATAGGCTAAAATTTCTGATGAAATTCCAATTTCAATCGGTTGTAGTTCCATGATCCCATATCATCACATAGCCTAAACCATGTTAATGCCTTTCCCTTCAAAGATAAAGGGAAGACCTTCTTCTTGATAACATCCTCGGGCATACCTGCAAGCTTAAATAATCCACAAACTTCATCCACATAGATTAGGTGCAAATCGGGATGCAATGTTCCATCTCCTGTAAAAGGATTAGCTAGCAGTTTTTCTATCATACCCGAAGGAATTTCAAAGTAAACATTTTCAGTAGGTTCAGTAGGTTGAGGAGCAACTCTTTGCTCGACTGGTCGGGGTGAAGATACCCCGAACAAGACCCTAAAAGGATTACTTTCCATAGTAACAAGTGACAGTAAATTTCAGCACACTATATAAATTTTTCCTTACCAAATTCCACCTACCAAAGGCCCTCCACTCCCCGGCAACGGCGCCAGAAAAGAGTCTTGATGACCCACAAGTGTAGGGGATCTATCGTAGCCTTTTCGATAAGTAAGAGTGTCGAACCCAACGAGGAGCAGAAGGAAATGATAAGCGGTTTTCAGCAAGGTATTCTCTGCAAGCACTGAAATTATCGGTAACAGATAGTTTTGTGATAAGGTAATTTGTAACGGGTAACAAGTAATAAAAGTAAATAAGGTGCAACAAGATGGCCCAATCCTTTTTGTAGCAAAGGACAAGCCTGGACAAACTCTTATATAGAGAAAATCGCTCCCGATGACACATGGGAATTATCGTCAAGCTAGTTTTCATCACGCTCATATGATTCACGTTCGTTACTTTGATAATTTGGTATGTGGGTGGACCGGTGCTTGGGTGCTGTCCTTTGTTGGACAAGCATCCCACTTATGATTAACCCCTATTGCAAGCATCCGCAACTACAAAAGAAGTATTAAGGTAAACCTAACCATAGCATGAAACATATGGATCCAAATCAGCCCCTTACGAAGCACCTCATAAACTAGGGTTTAAGCTTCTATCGCTCTAGCCACCCATCATCCACTTATTACTTCCCAATGCCTTCCTCTAGGCCCAAATATTGGTGAACTTTCATGTAGTTGATGTTCACATAACACCACTAGAGGAAAGACAACATACGTCTCATCAAAATATCGAACGAATACCAAATTCACATGACTACTTATAGCAAGACTTCCCCCATGTCCTCAGGAACAAACGTAACTACTCACAAATCATATTCATGTTCATAATCAGAGGGGTGTTAATATGCATAAAGGATCTGAACATATGATCTTCCACCAAATAAACCAACTAGAATCAACTACAAGGAGTAATCAACACTACTAGCAACCCACATGTACCAATCTGAGGTTTTGGGACAAAGATTGGATACAAGAAATGAACTAGGGTTTTAGAGGAGATGGTGCTGGTGAAGATGTTGATGGAGATTGACCCCCTCTCGATGAGAGGATCATTGGTGATGACGATGGCGATGATTTCCCCCTCGCGGAGGGATGTTTCCCCGGCAGAACAGCTCCGCCGGAGCCCTAGATTGGTTCCGCCAAGGTTCCGCCTCATGGCGGCGGTGTTTCGTCCCGAAATCTTGCTTCTGATTTTTTTCAAGGTAAATAACTTCATATAGCAGAAGATGGGCAACGAAGGCCTGCCAGGGGCCCCACGAGGCAGGGGACGCGCCCAGGGGGTAGGGCGCGCCCCCACCCTCATGGCCAGGGTGTGGGCCCCCTCTGGTTGATTCTTTCTCCAGTATTTTTTATTCATTCCAAAACATGCCTCCGTGAAGTTTCAAGACTTTTGGAGTTGTGCAGAATAGGTCTCTAATATTTGCTCCTTTTCCAAATTCGTAATTCCAACCGCAAGATTCTCCCTCTTCATGTAAACCTTGTAAAATAAGAGAGAATAGGCACAAGTAATGCGACATAACATGTAATAACAGACCATAATGCAATAAATATTGATATAAAAGCATGATGCAAAATGGACGTATCAATGACCTCTACGAGGACTGGCTGGACCGCATTGTCGAGCTCGTCAGCGCCGCCGGGTCTCCCCCGCGCTATCCCTCTCGCTGCCTCGCCCTCCGCCAGCTATGGGCAATGTGGCTCATGGAGCGCCTCCACCACCCCTTCACCAAGACGGTGTTCTGGCACCGAGACGTGCCCCCCCCCGGCGTGACCCACCGCGTCGGGCGCCCGCGCGGGAAGAAGGAAGCTGCCAAGAAGTTCCTCGGCCGTAGGAGAACGCTCCCGCGCTCCTAGCACCACTACGACAAGACCGTGCGCCGCCTGCGGCGGCTGTGCACGGGCATCAAAGGCAGGCTCCACATCAGCAAAGGGTCCCGGTGGCCACCACAGGCTATCACACCTTCACTCCTGAGCTGCGTAGCGTCGCTTGGCCGGGCAAGTTCAAGCCAGACCTGACTCCTCGCTACGACAGCAGCCCCGACCCCGCGGAGTTCCTGCAGTTCTATGAGCTGAGCATCGAGGCGGCCAACGGCGATGAAAAAGTCATGGCGAACTGGTTCCCCATGGCTCTCAAGGATGGCGCTCGCTCGTAGCTCCTGAACCTGCCCCCGGGCTTGATCTCCTCCTGGAACGAGATGCGCGACCGCTTTGTCGCCAACTTCCAAGGCACTCGCGACCGCCCTCCGGCCGCGGGTGACCTGCGCCGCATCAAGCAGCAGCCAGGAGAGACCTTGCAAAAGTACATCCAATGCTTCAACAACGTTCGCCTCAAGATCCCCAAGGTGACGGACTAGGCCATTATCTACGCGTTTTCTGATGGCGTCTGCAACGTCAAGATGAAAGAGGGGCTCGCCATCCACGAGGAGCTATGCACGACCTTGGAGCTGTTCAACCTGGCGACCAAGTGCGCGAGAGCTGAGGAAGGGCGCCTTTCCCTCCTCGAGCTCCCGGCTGCTGATCCCGAGGAGAAGAAGGCCAAGGCCAAAGACATGAAGCACAAAGGAGTGGCCGTGCTCGCAGCAGAGCCGTACATGAAGCGCGGCCTGGACCTTCCCGAGTCGTCCAAGAGCAGCCGCCCGTTCTGCGCCTTCCACAACATACACAGCCACAACACTAACGACTGTCAAGAGCTTAGGGCCATTCGAGATGGATGCCTCGGTCGACGCCTCGAGCGGAACGACCGGGGCTACGGCCGAGGAGGAGGACGTGGCGGAGGACGCTGGGACGACCGTGGCCCCCGCCAGGAGTGGCGCGACCGGCCTCGTGAGGACCGCTGGCAGGACCAGCCTCGTGAGGGCGCATGGAGGGATCAGCCTCGCGAGGACCGCCCCCAGGGCAATGCTGGCCTTCCTCCGCTGCCACCACCACCAACAAGGAACGACGACCACCATCAGGACGAGGGGCTGCGGGCTTCCAAGAGCCGCGTGCTATCGCCTGCATCTTGGGTAGAGCTCAGGCCCCAGCGTCTTAGCGTATCTTCAAGCAGTTTGCTCGCGAGGTGAACACAGTCCTTCCCAGGCTTGAGGCCACGCGCTCGCTCAGGTGGTCCAAGTGCGCCATCACTTTTAGCTCAGCAGACCAACTCAAGTGCGCGGCCACCGCTTGCGCCCTCCTGATGCTCTGCTCACCCGTCATCAACAACGTGCAAGTCACCAAGACCCTCATCGACGGCGGCGCATGGCTCAACGTCCTGTCCGTCGAGCTTCAGCCTACCAAGCCCTTCTCAGGAGTAACCGACGGCTCCACCACCCGATAGGGCAGGTCCGCCTCCCTGTCACCTTCGGACAGCGTGACAACTACCGCACCGAGCTCATCGACTTCGGTGTCGCCCACATCCGTCTGCCGTACAATGCCATCCTTGGGTATCCGGCCCTAGCCAAGTTCATGGCAGTGACACAACACGGCTACAACGTCCTCAAGATGCCAGGAAGCGGCGGGATCATCACAGTCCCCTGTGAAGAAAGAGATGCGGTGTGCTCCCTCGAGCGCGCCTTCCAAGCAGCATCAATCGAAGATCCCGACAACAACGCGGCACAGTACCCTCCTGAGGACGTCCCCAAGAAGAAGAAGAAGCTACTACGCACAGGGCCTCAGGGGAGCGGCGCCTCAAGTGGTGCCACGTCAGGATCGGCGCCCGCGCCTGGGGCGCCTCCCTCCCTTGCATAGGAAGGCGCGCGTGGCGCCCTCCTCGGGCAGGGCTCAGGGGCTCACTTCTAGAGGGCCTCAGACCTTGCCAGCATCACGTGGGAGGCGCTCGGGCACCACGTGGAGGCGTGCTTCGCAGCATGTTTCCGTCAAGAGGACACCAGGCAAGGAGCGCCTGGTGCTCAGGAGTTCATCACCAAGGTCACTTAGGAGCTGCAGGATGCAAGGGCCATGCGCGGCGACCGCCGCCCACCTGGCGTGGCTCCCCATCCAGGCAATGATGGCGGGTTGCGCGTCTGCATCGACATCCCAGGGCTCAACAGAGCCGCATCTCAGGAGCTTTTCTGGCCTTCGCTCGTGGGACGTTGCGAGGGACCGCCTCACAGCTACGTTCGCATGCCATTTGGCCTGTCAAGCGTGGCGTCCACCTTCCAGCGCAACCTGCAGAGCATCCTGGCGGCTCAGGAGGCCGGGCATCATGCAGTCCTGGTGGAGATGGAGACTATCCTCAAGGAACCATCTGGACCCTCAGAGCCTCCCGAGGCTCACGGTCCCGGTGGCTCGTGAGGAACAACCCTTTCGCCACACATCTTCAGCTGCCCCAACACCCCTGCGACAACAGAACAAGGTGACATTTTCCAAGTTTATTGAGCTAGGAGCGCCCCTCGGGCTGCATCATTCCCTATCCTTTTACGTATTTAGCTTACTTTGCTGGGGGCGCCCCTCGGGCTGCATCATCCCCAAGCCGCTCGGGTCCAGCCCAGTGGCATGTATCGTTCTTGAGTTTACCTAAGCTAGTCTGCTTTTTCATGCACAATCTATCTATGGTTATCACCTGCTTGATTGCCACCCATCATGGGAGCCGCGTGTCGATCGTCTTTCTTCAGGATCCTTCGCATAAGGAGGCTAGGCACGGCGTCTGTGCTCGGGCCCGACCCTGCAGCATCGATAAATCCAACGGATGAGCTCTGTCTGGCGGGCCGGCCCTGTTCACGTCACCTCCTGGGGTCGTTCGTGCTTGGCCTTCTCATGCGATAACCGTGCTGGCTCACGAGTGCCCAGACACACCTTGTCTAGCCCTACCGTGCAAGCCACATGTCAGGGCGGGGCTGTACACGCCCTGGGGGCTCTCCGCAGTAGGGATTCCCCTCCCACGTACTAGTGGAAGCACCATGCTCCGTGCTGGCCATCGACACTGCCGAGGAGCGGCTATGCCCGTGCAAGTGCGGAAGCGCTATGCTCCACGCTGGTGATAAACAACTGAGGGCGGCCTCACGGCCGTATCAACCTCAGGGAGCCCTAGAGCTCAGTGTCTGGCCTCATCGCAACACCTCCCCTCAGGAGAGTCGTGCGAGGGGGCTGGGCACGGGGGCTGCGCTCGGGTCACGCCCAAGCGTACACCACCCAGCCAGGTCCCCCGGACCTGGTTGTCGCGCGCCCCTCCCGAGTCGAGCCTCGGCGAGGGCAAAGGTAGGAAGGTTGTTTGAGCGTCAAGGGGGATTCCTAAGCATCATGACTCAGGAGACTAACTGGCCACGTAGCCCCTCACTCCTTGTTCTCGTCCTGGTGATCTAGACGACCCAATGGTGGTCGAGGTATGCGCGGGGTCGGGCCCTGCCGACGTAGAACACTAGACCTACCTCTGCATCTCCTTTCCATAAGCTGTTTGTGCGTCAAGGGGACTCCTGAGCATCGCTACTCAGGAGCCTAACTGGCCACGTAGCCCCTGTAACGCCTTCGATGCGGCTATATCTCCCACGTGTCGAAGCACGACTTAGAGGCATAACCGCATTGAAAGCAATGTCGCAAGTGAGGTAATCTTCACACAACCCATGTAATACATAAGGGAAAGAGATACATAGTTGGCTTACAAATGCCACTTCACACAATACATAAATAAACATCCATCATCCAGATTACATCAAGGTCCGACTACGGAACCAAAATAAAAGAAGACTACCCCAAATGCTACACAGATCCCCGATCGTCCCAACTGGCTCCACTATCGATCATCAGGAAAGACACATAGTAACGACCACGTTCCTCGTCGAACTCCCACTTGAGCTCGGTTGCATCACCCGCACCGCATCGCCGGCACTGCAACTGTTTTGGTAGAATCTGTGAGTCACGGGACTCGGCAATCTCACACCCGCGAGATCAAGACTATTTAAGCTTATAGGAAGGATAGAGTTGTGAGGTGGAGCTGCAGCAGTTTACTAGCATATATGGTGGCTACATTCGCAAAAGAGAGCGAGAAGAGAAGCAAGGCACGATCGTGAAGCTAGTAGCGATCAAGAAGTGATCTGAACTACTTACGCCAAACATAACTCCAACACCGTGTTCACTTCCGGACTCCACCGAGAAGAGACCATCACGGTTACACACGGATTGATGTGTATTAATTAAGGTCAACTTCGGGTTTTCTACAACCGGACATTAAGAAATTCCCATCTGCCTCATAACCGCGGGCACGGCTTTGAAAGATAATACCTGCAAGGGTGTCCCAACTTAGCCCATTATAAGCTCTCACGGTCAATGAAGGATATTCCTTCTACCGGGAAGACCCGATCAGTCTCGGAATCCCGGACTACAAGACATTTCGACAGCAATAAAATAAGACCAGCAAAGCCGCCCGATGCACCGACAAATCCCGGTAGGAGCTGCACATATCTCATTCTCAGGGCACACCGGATAGGTCAGCCTACGAGTAAAACCAGCCCTCGAGTTGCCCCGTGGTGGCCCCGCAGTTTGCCCGTTTCGGACCAACACTCGAAGGAGCACTGGCCCGGGGGGGGGGGGCTAAAATAAAGATGACCCTCGGGCTCGCGAAAACCCGGGGGAAAAAGGCTTAGGTGGCAAATGGTAAAAACCAATGTTGGGCCTTGCTGGAGGAGTATTATTCAAAGCGAACTGTCAAGGGGGTCCCATAAATCACCCAACCGTGTAAGGAACGCGAAATCAAGGAACATAACATCGGTATGACGGAAACTAGGGCGGCAAGAGTGGAACAAAACACCAGGCATAAGGCCGAGTCTTCCACCCTTTACCAAGTATATAGATGCATTAATTAACCAATAGATATTGTGATATCCCAACAAGTAAACATGTTCCAACAAGGAACAACATCTCCATGTTCCAACAAGGAACAAACTTCATCTTCACCTGCAACTAGCAACGCTATAAGAGTGGCTGAGCAAAGCGGTAACATAGCCAAACAACGGTTGGATAGGAAAGGATGGTTAGAGGTTTGACATGGCAATATGGGTGGCAAGATATAGCAAGTGATAGGCATCATAGCATAGGCATAGCAAAAGAGTGAGCATCTAGCAAGCAAAGATAGAAGTGATTTCGAGGGTATGGTCATCTTGCCTGCAAGGTTTTCAGAGTTGTCGAAAGCTTGATCCCCGTAAGCATTCTCAACAGGTTCCTCGTTCACGTACTCATCTCCCGGCTCTACCCAAAGCAAGAACACGAACAATGGAACCACAATAAATCACGGTGCAATGCACAAACAACATGATGCAAAACATGGCATGCTATGCGAGATGTGAGATGCAATGCATATGCGTGCTCCGGAAGGAAAATGATGAACGAGGCATCAACTTTGCAAACCAAGTATGCCGCTGGAAAGGTGAGATGATTTCGGTTGAAATCGATATAAAGATCACCGGAATCAGACGCACGGTATGCAAATGACAAGCAAAACAAGAATGGCACAAATCTGCCATGAACATCATGATACCACATAGCAAGCAACAAGAAATGAAGCTACTGCATCCAAACGTACCAACAAAGCATATGGCAGTTATCTACTCAAGATTCTTGATAAAAGATGAACATTGAGCTACGGCTAAATCACACCATAACAGGTCCAAACAAGCATGGCAAAAGTGCAAAATATATCAGCTTCACAGACTTAGTGAAATTACTGAACATGGCAGAATCAGCATGAGGAAGCAATGTTCAGAGCAAGCAAACAACATGCTACAGGAACTTATAAGAGAAAAACAAGGCATGAAATGAATCTAATCAAGGCATAGAACATAAGTCCCTTACTGACCATGAGCCAAAAGGGATCAGAAAATGTAATAGCACCCATGTCAATATAGCAAGTTCCGTTAACAGATTCAGCAATCAGGGCATGACATTGACAGAATTATGAAGGCATCTTCGCGAGCTCGATGCACTCACTACAGAGAATTTCATGATAAACTAAGCATACATCCATAAAGAATACATGGCATAGAAGCTATAAATGGCAAGAACAACATCATAGCATACACGGATCAACTACAACAACCTTGGCAAAATTGAATAACATGTAAACAATCTGCCAGGAAACATTTTATAGCAAAAGTAGAGGTCGATTGACTCAAGCTATGGCACTCCATAATTGCAAACACGGGCATGGATGGATAGAGAATAACCATATGTTCAAAACATCCTTACTGAAGTATCTCAAAATATGCATCGATCTCTCGGTAGCATCAAGTTTACATGGCATAAAAATATCAGCAAAACAGGGGCTGAAATCAGCAACATCATGAAGCCTAGTTTGCATGCTTGTGCTAGTCACCACAGAGATCACAAAAATACATGCCGTACGCCCTTGTAAAGATGGCATGTCATATTACAAAACACATGTAGGACTCAAGTTCATAGGGTGCACACATCAATCATGACAAAAATGACAAAAGTGCATGTTCTGATAAGAAACTGAAACTAACATCACATATCCCTCTTCTAACAGCATTTCGGGCATCAAGATGAGCTCAAATGAAAATGATGCAATGAGGTTAAATGATGTACTCATCGAGGCAAACATTTCGGTATGCTACACGCCCAAAACGGATCCACGGGTGCAAAGTTATGATGCGATGAACATGCAACAAAATATCTGCAGAAAAATGACTTAAGAGGATAATCGGGAGAAGTCAACCGAGACCGGATCTCGATCCGGGCGTATAACTGAGGCGCAGGCGGCTCGCCGGAGATGGAGGGAGGGACGGCCGGGCGAGCTCCTCCGGCCGGATCCGCCTTTCCGCTGACCGGATCCGGCCGGGCGGCGATGGGCGTGGGCGGCCGGGAGGAACGGGCACAAGTGAGGGCGGCGGCCGGGCGGGCGGAGGGCGGCCGGGCGGCGGGATGGCCGGCGACGGCTCGGGCGATCTGGGCGGCGCGCTGGGAGGAATCGGCGCTGGGAGGCGGCGCGGCGTTTGTGGCCGAGGAGGGCCCCGCACGGGCCTCGCGGGCCCGCGGGGTCGGCGGCGAACTGGGGACCGACCCGGGTCACGTGGCAGCCTGCGATTCGTCCCGGTGGCGCAGGCGGACGTGTCCGGCCGTCCGGATTTCGCCCCGGCCTTGAAGTGAGCGGAGACTAGGGTTTCGTCCGGATTTAGGTGAAGGGATCTATATTTATAGGTAGAGGGAGCTAGGAGGCTCCAAATGGAGTGTAGTTTTCGCCCACACGATCGTGATCCGACGACGGAGAGCATGGAAGAGACTTAGATGGGTTATTGGGCTGTTTTGAAGGGGTGTTGGACTGCAACCCAAAAGAGGCCTTCATGTTACCGGTTAACCGTTGGAGTATCAAACGAGCTCCAAATGACTCGAAACTTGACAGGTGGTCTACCGGTGGTGTACCAAGGCCACTTGACAAACCTCGGTCCATTCCGAGAAAGTTTAGTACCCGGCCACGAAAAAATGTAAAAGGGGACGCCGGGAACATAGGAGTGCCGGATTGCAAAACGGACAACGGGGAAAATGCTCGGATGCATGAGACGAACACGTATGCCAATGAGATGCACATGATGACATGATATGAGATGCATGACATGGACAAAATGCAAAATGAAGAAAAATACCCAACCACGGAGGGAAAAATCATAGCACATAGCCGAAAATGGCAAGAGCTGGAGTTACAAATATGGAAAGTTACATCCGGGGTGTTACAGCCCCTCACTCCTTGGTCTCGTCCTGGTGATCCGGACGACCCAACGGCGGCCGAGGTATGCGCGGGGTCCGGCTTTGCCGACGTAGAACATAAAGCAAATTGGAAGGAAATCGAAAAATCTCAAAGCAAATATTACAAAACATATTGTTCTCCAATACCAGACACAAGTGTAAACGCCTCCACAAGGCACGGTACATGTTGTAGGAGTTTAAACAGGAAAAGAGCCACAAGCAAGTCATCCCTGGACACCGCCGTCGCCCGCAAGGGATGCTCCTTCCTTGGTGGCGTCGCCTTCACCTGCACTGCCTACTAGAGTGGTGATATCAGTAGCACCGCCAGTCGAAGGCGCGGGAGCGAAGGCGCAAAACTTCTCTAGTAGGGCCTCCACCTGGCTCTTCACGGCTGCGGCAGTGGCTGCGCAGTGCTCGTCGTCCACAGGCTCCAGTAGAGCGACCGCGGCGCCGTCCGAGACCTCACCTCGAGCAGCTTGAAGGCCTCGCGGTCCTTAGCCAGGACCTTCGCCTTGGCGTCAAGATCAGCCTTCTCCGCCTCCACCTTCTGCTCTAGCTTCTTCAGCCAGCTGCATTCCGCGGCCTGCGCTTTCGCCAACTCCTCCATCTTGGCATCGCGACCCTTGATGGCGTCCTCCCGGGCCTTCATCTTCTCCTTGTCCGCCTTGCGGCTACGGGCTTCTTCCGCACGCTCATTGCGCAGGGTCTTCAGCTCGGCCTCTAGCACCTGGCAGCGATCCTGGGCGGCCTCGACATCCTTCTGCGCCACCTCGCGAGCGGCCGCTGCTTGGGCGGCGGCCTACTTCTCCTTTTTTGAGGTCGCCGCGGCCTGGCTCAGCACCGCCCGAATGGACACGTCAGAATGAATCCAGCCAAAGACCAGCTCGAGGCGCCCAGCTACCAGGTGGGGGTCGGCACCCTGTAGATCTTCTTGCAGCCGGGTCATCTCAGAAAGAGCGCGGTCCAAGACATCAGGGGAGGCGGAAGGACCTGGAATCAGCGATGCAACAGGAGGAGGAGGAGGCGACGTCATCACCATGGCCTGGGAGGATGGAGACTCCTGAGCTTTGGGGATCTCGGTGACAGGGCTAGGCGCTGGCACATCCGGATCTAGCGGGGCCATGAGGGCTGCCTCCTCCCGAGGATGCTCTCCCAAGCCTAGCGAGGTCGATCGAGCCGGAGAAGCGCGAGCGCTGACGCTGCCCTTCTCCACGGAGGGAGACGTAGCCGCGGCAGATAAATCGGTCCCGAGCAGCACCACCGCTTCCTCTTTCCTCTTCTTCGCCGCGGGCATCGGCCTAATTGCACAACGGAGAAGTGTCAAGGTCAAGCAGCAGAAGCAAGAACAAAGCAGGACAAGAACACTTACTGGTCTATGTGGCGTAGTCCCTCCGCTTCATAAGCTTGAAGCCGGAGAGCCTTGCAGCCTGAGGCGCAGAAGCGCGGGCTCCAAGAGCGGAAGAAGGGGCAGCGGACGGACCAGAAGCAGCCCCAGGCGGAGTCACAGCTGGGGCGTCATCTCGGGAGATCAACGCGGGCCTGCCCCTCGTCGGAACCAAGGGTGGCTCCTCTCTCTCCGGGAGGACGCCGTCCTCGTCATCGTCATCAGGCAGGGTGTGGAGGATGTCAGCCTTGCGCAAGGGGGAGGTCTCCCCCATCCCCTCGGGAGTCGCCTTCGAGTCGCCTTCGAGAAGGAAGGAGAAAGGAGAAGGAAGGAGAAAGGAGAAGGAAGGAGGAAGGAGAAGGAAGGAGGAAGGAGAAGGAAGGGAGAGAGAGCGAGAGCGAGAGAGAGAGAGAGAGAGAGATAGAGAGAGAGGTGGGGAGAGGGGAAAGGTGGTGGATATTTTAGGCTACAGTGCCTTAGCAGTAGTGAGGAGCTGCCGACAAGCACTACTACTATCCCGGTAGCAGTAGTGTAGGATCGAAAGTATGTCTAGAGGTGGGGTGATTAGGCTACTTGGCCAAATAAAAATCAAGCCTTTTCCCAATTTTAAGTCTTGGTAGATTTTAACAACTTAGCACAAATCAAGTAATCAACCTACACATGCAATTCTAAGAGTATAGCAGCGGAATGTAAAACAATTGCATATGAAGGTAAATGGAGGAGTTTGGAGGGAGCAAACGCAATGTAGACACAGAGATTTTTTATCCGTGGTTCCGATAGGTGGTGCTATCATACATCCACGTTGATGGATACTTCAAACCACGAAGGGTAACGGTTGCGCGGGTCCACAGAGGGCTCCACCCACGAAGGGTCCACGAAGAAGCAACCTTGTCTATCCCACCATGGCCATCGCCCACGAAGGACTTGCCTCACTAGGGTAGATCTTCATGAAGTAGGCTATCTCCTTGCCCATACAAACTCCTTGGTTCAACTCCACAATCTTGACGGAGGCTCCCAAGTGACACCTAGCCAATCTAGGAGACACCACTCTCCAAAAGGTAATAGATGGTGTGTTGATGATGAACTCCTTGCTCTTGTGCTTCAAATGATAGTCTCCCCAACACTCAACTCTCTCTCATAGGATTGGATTTGGTAGAAAGATGATTTGAGTGGAAAGCAACTTGGGGAAGGCTATAGGTCAAGATTTATGTGCTTGGAATGGAATATCTTGACCTCAACACAAGTGTAGGTGGTACTCTCTCAAAAAATGTATGTTGGAAGTGTAGGCATGTTCTGATGGCTCTCTACACGAATGAAGAGTGGGTGGAGGGGCATATATAGCCTCCACACCAAATCTAACCATTACACACAAATCACCAAACTCGGTGGGACCGAATTAGAAAACTCGGTCGGACCGATTTGGTTCATAATGTGACCGTTAGGCATTTCGGTGGGACCGACATGTCAACTCGGTGGGACCGATATCATTAGGGTTAGGGCATAATGTAATTTCGGTTGGACCGATTACTCAAACTCGGTGGGACTGATTTTGGTAATAAGCAAACATAGAGTTGGTCAGGCAAACTCGGTAGGACCGATTCGCTCGTCTCGGTGGGACCGAAGCATTACGAGAAGGAAACAGAGACTTTGCATTGCAGACTCGGTGGGACCGATCACTCATCTCAGTTAAACCGAAATGTTACGACGGGAAACAGAGAGTTTGCAATCCCATCTCGGTGAGACCAAGATCCCAATCGGTGAGACTAAAGTGACTAGGGTTTGTGGCAGTGGCTATGTCAAGAGAACTCGGTGGTGGCGGATAGAAAGTTTCGATGGGGCCGAGTTTGACTTTTGGTTTGGGACATATGTGGATATGAGAAAGTAGTTGAGGGTTTTTGGAGCATATCACTAAGCATTTTGATCAAGTAACTAATTAAGCAACACCTCACCCCCTTTTGATAGTATTGGCTTTTCCTATGGACTCAATGTGATCTTGGATCACTAGAAATAAAATGTAGAGTCTTGTGCTTTGAGCTTGAGCCAATATTTTGTCCTTAGCATTTTGAGGGGTCCACTTTCTAATCCATGCCATGCCAATCATTGAGCTTTCCTGAAATATTTATCTTGAAATAGTATTAGCTCAATGAGCTATATATTGTTAATCATTACCAAAACGACCCAGGGATAGTTGCACTTTCAATCTCCCTCTTTTTGGTAATTGATGACAATATATAGATCAAAGCTTTGACAAATGATAATAAGATTGAAATACGTTGTCGCTTTGAGAAGTATGTGATAAGCAAGAGCTCCCCCTAAATTTGTGCATTATTTAAAATTTGCTTTGGACTGCAAATGCACAATGTGTTAGGATCATGGGTCACTCTTCTTTGTCACATACATCTTGGTGGAGCGCTCAAAATGATAATAATTAAAGACAATGCACTCATCACCAAGCAAAGTGAATGATCATATATAAGATATAAAAGCTACTATCATCCAAACAAGCATTAATGTAGCAAATGATCAATCACATGATCATCCAAGTATCTCACAAAAGACATAATGTAGCAAGCAAACACACAGTAAGGTTCAAACAAGTAAAATGCAAATAGAGACAAAACAACACACGCACACTCTCTCTCTCTCTTGAAGACTATGATCTATACATATTTATCCCCCTTTGGCAACAAGTACCAAAAAGTCAAAAATATGCATAGTGCTATGCATCTCTCAAGCTTGGCCTTCATGAGGTGGTGTAGAGATGACTCCGAGGACGAAAGCTTCTGTCGATGTAGCTGGAGCTGGTGGAGTGGCTGCTGGAGCTGGTGGCATTGAGGCTGTGGTTGCTGGTGCAGATGTAGTAGCTCTTGTGACTGGGATAGGCACTGCAGCAGACCTCTGGCTTCTGGGCACTCTAGTAAAAGCTTCTATAGTAGACTTGTCCTTCTTCTCCTCCACTTCCGCCTGAAGTTGCTCAACCACTGACTGAATCTCAGTTACCTTGACATCAATATCATAGAATTTCTGCTCAATGATCCTCTCCAAGCTCTCCTGGTTTTGAGTGAGGGTGGACAAGCCCTTCTCAATCCTCAAGGTGGATTCGATCAGATATCCAAGCTGATCTTGCTTGCTCTTCAAGAACACTTGAGATGCTTCTTCAGCAGTTGGCATCTTGGCAGCTTTTTCAGCCTTTGCTTTGGCTCTCTTCTCCTGTGCTTGAACAGATGTGGGGTCTTCCTCATTCATCACAACAATATTGTCTTCAAAGTCAGGATGCAAAGGAAGGTGTTCCTTGTCCAACAAGTATGTACCTGTTCCCATCTTGGAGTTGATGAGCTCCTGAATGTGTGGAGCATACCCACAGCTCCTCTTCTGATCTGCAGCTGTCCTCTTGATTGTTTCTACCATTAAGCTCATAATCTTGAACTTCTGAGGGACATCAAAAAGCTGGAGCAGGTTGATAGATTGTCCTCTGATCATCTTGTGATCTCCTGACTTGGGTAGCAATGTGTGCCTAAGGATCTAGTTGATGGTAGGCAGACCAGACAACAAGAAGTGTACAGATCCAAGTTTGCGAGTCTCCAAAGCCTTATCTGGGTTCTCCTTGTACATGTTTGCCATTTAGTTGTGATCCTTATTCTTGGTGGCATACACATCCAAGTCATCTTCATGTTCTTCAGGGGCATTCATCAAATTAGCCCACTCCTCAACGATGGACTGGTACCTTGTACGCTCAGACATCCATACTATCCTCCGATCTAGATAGAAATGGGCAGTGGAGTAAAACTGCATGATCAGCTCATCATTCCATTTGGTGAGCTTCTTTCCAACAAACTTATCTACTCCACAAGCCTTGAAGATGTCATAAACTCATGGATAGTGATCTTCATTTTCCTTGATGTACTCCCAATCCACCCATCTCATGTCACACACTATGGGCTTCTTGTCAAGCAGGATAGTCTCATAGAAATCTTGTTGTTCCTTTGTGTGGTACCTATAATCAACTGCTGTTCTCCTCCTCACAGCATAAGGATCTGATTGTCTCCACAATCTTAGTCCTGCATCCTTCCTGAACCTCATATCTTCTGCAACAGGATGTGCATCATTATGGTCAGGGATTTTTGGCTTCAGCTTCCTCAAAACAAGTGAATCATCCTCTCTTTCTTCAGCATCAGGCACTAGGGCCTTGTTCTTCTCCTCAGCTGGAATACTTCTGGTGTTCCTCTTGGGTTTTGGGAGCTTCTGAGCTTAAGATTTGGGAGCAGACTTGGGCTTTGATGGAGCAGCCCCTGCCTTTATAGCATCTCCCATAAGCTTATGAGCTTTGGGTGCTGGTGCAGCATCCTCTTCCCCTTCATCATCTGATCTCACCATTGAGAACTTCCCAATAACTCTGGCAATGGTCTTCTTGACCCTTTCTTTCCTCTTCTTGCCTTCACCTCCTTCTTTGGGTTCAAGAGTGAACTCCATTGTCTCTTGAGTAGAGGCACTGGCCTTAGACATAGGAGTTCTCCTGGCAGGTGCCTTCTTGTTCAGCCCTGGCTTACTTGCAGCAGCTGTGCCATACTCCTTCTTTAGCACCTTCTTCTTGGAGCTTACTTCCTCCTCAGTGGCCACATAGTCCTCATGCTCTGATTCTGAGGTTCTCTTCTTCCTAGATCTGGTGGCTGCCTTTGGCAAGTTGCTTGGAGTGCTCCTGCTGCCATCATCAGGGTGCTAGAGGGATCTGAGCCCTCACTCATCTACACATGTTCCTCTGACCTGTTCTGACTGTCACTTTGATCAGCATCTTGCAGGCAAACTGTCAGCAGACCCTATGAATAGGTTGTAGATGAGGTAGGGTAGATGATCATCACAAAGTACAGAGGTTTTGCAAAACAAATTGAGTCAAAAACCTTAGTTTTAGTTCTCTACAGAAGTGATCTCGGAGCTACCGAAATGACAAACTCGGTGATACCGAAGCAACACTTGGAACCTAAACTAGTGAACTCGGTTGGGCCGAGTCACAGTTTGGTGGCACCGAGATTGCTAGGGTTCCACAGAATCTTGAACTCGGTCACACCGATTTGCACGTTTCGGTCAGACCGAAAAGCGCATGTGCAATGGCCTAAGCCGAATCGGTGAGACCGATATCTACATTTTGGTTGGTCCGAGATGAGTTCTACGGAGAGCTAACCCTAAATTTTTTTTATCAATCCAGACCTAAGGAAGTTTTAGCTGTATAGATTAATCTCATTCGTGGCAAGACACAGGGCATTGTCCTTGTGCTAGGAATCGGAGTGAAAAAGACAACACAAGGGGTCGAACACTTACCCTAGAACGGTGAGTGTCCATTACGGTGGCGACTGCGGAGCAGATTCCGCCGACGGCGGCAGAATCCAACGGCGGGAGGTCGTTGGTGGGAGGAGACGATCCGTAGACCCGAGGAGGCAGAGCAGGACATGCGCGGGCTGAGAGAATTTGAAGAAATTTCCAAAGTCTCACCCGCGGGTATTTATATCCCGACCCTGTCGGCGTGACCGAGTGGAACAACTCGGTGGCACCGAGATTGCAGCATGACAAGCGGTTTCTGCAACTTGGTGTGACCAAAGTGTTCAAATCGGTTGCACCGAGATGAAAACCTAGATCAACTTAGTGAACTCGGTTTGACCGAAATGGATTTGTCGGTCAGACTGAAATGCACAAAGAGGTTTTGTAAGTTTAATTCTATGATGAATCGGGGACTCTGAGTGCTCCTCACAAAGAGTGGTTCGAATCTGACTCGATCAAACTTTGTGATGTAGCATGAATAGAGTTTGAGACGAGGAAAGCATGGATAACTAGAGGGAGTACTTAGGCATTCTTGTCCATCCATTTGGCAAAACAAAAACAAAACAAACAAAACAACAAATGGATGTCCTCGAATGAGTAAAATATGCATCCAACATGCTCACACAATAAAATGACAAATGAAATATGTGACCAAGCATGCACAATCACTCTAGCATCTATCAATCAATTTGGTGATGACTAGGTCATCTATATATGAGTATATTGACTTAGGAGTCAAATGAGAACATTTTATCATAGGTCATACTCGTCGTTTAAGCACATGTGAGGTTGCCACTTTTACATAAAGCATTGTTGTTTTCACATCATTAGAGTTGCTTTAGCTCAATTGATTAGAGTAAAGCTCCCCCTAGATGTGATATCCCCCCTAAGAGGGATGAACTAACCTTGGGTTTTGTCGATGATGACTTCATGTAGGTGTTGAAGATGTAGATGCTCAATGTTGATGTAGATCATTCGGAGCAATCCTTTGGAGTGAGTTGCACTTTCAATACCTACATGGGTTAGTCCCACAAGGAACAAACAAGGATATCCATAGACATAGAGTGATGTTCACATGAGATGATGTCCATGAATGCATTAGGTTACCTTGTCCCTTGTCTTACCAACAAGAGGGTTTGTGACTCCTTGAACTAGTGCAATATATGGAAGTTGTTTGCACTTGTCCATGCCAAAATGATAAGAGTGAAGTATGTTGGCGGAGTCACCCTCAAGAACTCTCTAGTTCTTCTTCTTAGGGATCCGCACCATCTTGATGGGAATCTTTGGAGTTGTAGTCGTACTTGATGAAGTGGAACTTGATGTAGTCTTGGGAACCCACTTGACCAAGGCTTTAGGAGCTTCTTCAAATGCATCAATCTCTTCTTGGAGCTTGTGCTTGCCTTTTAGCTTGTGTCTTGTGGTGGAAGATCATCTTGAGCTTGTGTTCCTTGGAAAGAAGTAGGATCATACTTCTCTTGTTGAGGAACAAACTTTGTCTTGGGATATTGATCTTCTTCCCACTCAACTCCATTGGCATTGAACTTTCGTTCAAAACCAACACCTTGATTCTTCGGTGTCTTCCTTGCTTATGTACAATTTCCTCAAATTGCTTACTTCCGCAAGACTCTTGTAAACACCTTTCTCTATAATTCCTTCAATAAGCTATTTTCTTGCTCAAGTGTAACTTGGCTAAGAGAGTCATTAGTGGAATCAAGAGAACTACTAGAAGCAACAACGTTGGATTTAGCATGATTGTTGTTACTACTAGAAGAAGAATCTTTCTTGTTCTTATTGCAGGATTTAACTTGTGGCATGTAACTAGACAAGAGTAAACGCTTGGCAATGTAAGAAGAACTTTTCTTGTGAATATCATCATTGATTGCCTTTAAAAACTCATGCTCTTGCTCAAGGTTGAGCTTTTCAAAGCGTAACTTCTCATGATTCTTTAAAAGTTCTCGATGATCTTCCATGGTAGTTTCATGAGCTAACTTAAGAGTGTTTAGTTCTTTAGTTAGATGCTCAATCTTCTTCTTATCATCGTCATTCGTTTTATCTTGATTATTATGATTAATACCAAGTTCATCATAGTTCTCATAACTAGAGTTGTCAACAAGTAAATCGTCATCTCCTAGCAAATCATCTTCATCACTATTAAAATCAACATACTCGAGGTGTGTTACCTTTGGACCCTTGGCCATGAAGCATCTTCCAATTCCTTCATCTGGTGAGTCAAATATGTCGTAGGAGTTGGTTTACACACGTGCTAGACCGGCAACACCTTCATCTTGAGTATATTCGGAGTCGGAGTGATAACTTCTTTCGGAGTGATGGTCGGAGTCGGAGCCGGATACCTATTCACCAACATGAGCTTGATGTCTTCTTTTTGTGTAGATCCTTGATGATTTGTCCTTCCTCTCCAAATCCTTGCTTTTTCCGAGAGGGTGTTCATTCATATCGATCATCTCTACTCCTTCTCTCTCTTGGTAGTGATTCTTCTCTTCTACTTCTTCTCTTGGGAGAATCTTATCTTCTTTTGTAGGGAGCCGTACACTCATTGGAGTAGTGTCCGGGTCTTCCACAATTGTAGCAATTCCGTTCACGACTTGAAGATCTTTTGCCATTGTAGGACCTTGACTTGGAACTTCTTTCCTTGCTTCTACTCCTGTAGAACTTGTTGGAGTTCTTCACCATTAGGCTCAATTCTTCATTCAAGGTTTGTTTCTCACTTGATGATGTGGGAGCATCACAAGAGGCTTTGTAAGCACTGCTTGACTTGTTGTGAAGCTCTTCCTTATCCTTAAGTGACATCACATGAGCAACAATTCTTCCAATGACTTTCGTTGGCTTGAGATCTTTGTAGTTGGGCATCATTTGGATCAATGTGCACACGGTATCATATTTTCCATCCAAGGCTCTTAGGATCTTCTTGATGATGAATCTATCGGTCATCTCTTCACTTCCTAAGCCGGCAATCTCATTTGTGATGAGAGCAAGCCACCTTCACCATCCTTCATTTTGAACTTGTCAAGTTGACTTTCAAGCACATCCAATTTGGATTCTTTGACGGAGTCGGTACCCTCGTGCATATCAATCAAAGTATCCCAAATTTCCTTTGGATTCTAAAGACAGCTGATTTTGTTGAACTCTTCGGGGCACAATCCGTTGAAGAGAATATCACAAGCTTGAGCGTTGTATTGGAGCATCTTCAACTCTTCCGCGGTAGCTTCACGGTTCGGTTCTCTCCCATTAAAGAATTCACGTTGCAAGCCAATACACGCAATAGCCCAAACGGCAGGGTTATTTCCAAGAATATGCATTTTCATCTTATGCTTCCAACTAGCAAAATTAGTACCATCAAAGTAAGGACCTCTACGGTGGTAATTTCCCTCGCTAGACGCCATACTCTCCTAGGTTGTGAAACCAAGGCTATGATCACCAAAAGCTATGGAAATCAAGGCAAATGGAGACCAAAGCTCTGATACCAATTGTAGGATCGAAAGTATGTCTAAGGGGGGGGGGTAGTTAGACTACTTGACTAAATAAAAATTTAGCTTTTTCCCAATTTTAAGTCTTGGCAGATTTTAGCAACTTAGCACAAATCAAGTAATCAACCTACACATGCAATTCTAAGAGTATAGCAGCGGAATGTAAAATAATTTCGTATGAAGGTAAAGGGAGGAGTTTTGAGGGAGCAAATGCAATGTAGACACGGAGATTTTTTATCCGTGGTTCCGATAGGTGGTGCTATCGTACATCCACGTTGATGGAGACTTCAACCCACGAAGGTTAACGGTTGCGCTAGTCCATGGAGGGCTCCACCCACGAAGGGTCCATGATGAAGCAACCTTGTCTATCCAACCATGGCCATCGCCAACGAAGGACTTGCCTCACTAGGGTAGATCTTCACGAAGTAGGCGATCTCCTTGCCTGTACAAACTCCTTGGTTCAACTCCACAATCTTGACGGAGGCTCCGAAGTGACACCTAGCCAATCTAGGAGACACCACTCTCCAAAAGGTAATAGATGGTGTGTTGATGATGAACTCCTTGCTCCTGTGCTTCAAATGATAGTCTAACCAACACTCAGAGCTCTCTCATAGGATTGGATTTGGAAGAAAGATGATTCGAGTGGAAAGCAACTTGGGGAAGGCTAGAGATCAAGATTTATGTGGTTGGAATGGAATATCTTGACCTCAACACAAGTGTAGGTGGTACTCTCTCAGAAAATGTACATTGGAAGTGTAGGCATGTTCAGATGGCTCTCTGCACGAATGAAGAGTGGGTGGAGGGGTATATATAGCCTCCACACAAAATCTAACCGTTACACACAAATCACCAAACTCATGGGACCGAACTAGAAAACTCGGTCGGACTGATTTGGTTCATAATGTGACCGTTAGGCATTTCCGTGGGACCGATATCATTAGGGTTAGGGCATAACGTATTCTCGGTTGGACTGATTACTCAAACTCGGTGGGACAGATTTTGGTAATAAGCAAACAGAGAGTTGGTCAGGCAAACTCGATGGGACCGATTCACTCGTCTCGGTGGGACCGAAGCATTACGAAAAGGAAACAGAGAGTTTGCAATGCAGACTCAGTGGGACCGATCGCTCATCTCGGTTAGACCTAAACGTTATGAAGGGAAACATAGAGTTTGCAATCCCATCTCGGTGAGACCTAGATCCCTATCGGTGAGACCGAAGTGACTAGCGTTTGTGGCAGTGGCTCTGTCAAGAGAACTCGGTGGCGCCGGATAGAAAATTTCGGTGGGGCCGAGTTTGACTTCTGGTTTGGGACATATGTGGATATGAGAAAGTAGTTGAGGGTTTTTGGAGCATATCACTAAGCATTTTGAGAAAGTAACTCTTAAGCAACACCTCACCCCCTTTTGATAGTATTGGCTTTTTCTATGGACTCAATGTGATCTTGGATCACTAGAAATAAAATGTAGAGTCTTGTGCTTTGAGCTTGAGCCAATCTTTTGTCCTTAGCATTTTGAGGGGTCCACTTTCTAATCCATGCCATCCCAATCATTGAGCTTTCCTGAAATATTTATCTTGGAATAGTATTAGCTCAATGAGCTATATGTTGTTAATCATTACCAAAACCACCCAGGGATAGTTGCACTTTCAAGTAGTGCTGGTCTACAACTAGCGTTGCTGCTAAGTGGGGCCTAGGAACTGACACCATGTGGGCATATTGGCAACATGGTGTCCGTGACCTGCGCTACAACTATCATCTTAGTAGTTGAGCGGGTTTTATTGCAAGCGCTGCTATAATAGCTCCACCCGGGGGGGCACCTTGGGCCCAATTAGCAGCATCGCTTGTTGAACAGACCAGCACTACTACTATAGTATACCAGTAGCACGGGGCGTCCATCATCTCTACTGGTAGTTAATAGTAGCATGGGGTACTTACCGAGCGCTACTACTAAACTTGTACCTATAGCCTTTCCCCTAGTAGTGAGTGCTGGCTCACTTGTGTCTATGGCCCATAGGATGAGAGTGACATGATGGAGTTTATGTGAGAGTTAGTGGACATCAGAGATTTGCATATTGGGCTATAGCTTTTAACAGTTGACTTCAACCTCCTTGCGAGGTAGGAAGACAAGAGCAACGCATTGATAAATTGTAGGATGTTGGGAGATTTCGTGGGAAGTTAAACATGCTATAGTTGAATGAAGTGTATCTCAACGGAAGACTTTACACATGGTCCAACGAAAGGCAAAGCGAAACCTTGGAAAAGATCGACCATGTTTTTGTCTCTAATGAGTGGGATGAGGCATTTCTAGCTTACTTCTTTTCAGCCTTGGGCACTGCCGTATCGGATCACTGCCCTCTGATGTTGGACATGAGTGTGGAGGTTAATACTCGTAAACGGTTCAAGTTTGAAGCATTCTGGGTCAAAGCTGGGGGGTTTACGGAAACAGTGCAAGCAGCGTAGGGTTCGACACCGGTGGCTTCCATTGATTATCTTACGCTAAAAAATAAGCTGAGGGCTACTTCTTTGATTCTCCAAAGGTGGAGCGATTGGTGGATTGTAATGTGAAATTACAAATTTCCATCATGCTAGTGGTGATCAACATACTGGATATTGTTATGGACTCTAGGGCTTTATCAACCACAAAGAGGGATCTGTGCAAATGCATGAAGAGGAAACTTTTGGGATTATGTTCTCTCGAGCTAACTATTGCGAGGAGGTGGTCGCGCCTGCCTCAACTAAGAGAAGGGGATGGTAGCACGAGGCTCTTCCAGCAGCAAGAAAGTCATAGGTAGGGGAAGGACATACTGAGATTGGGGCGGCACAATGGAAATATGTACACATGGTAGGACGAGGCGGCATTTGCAATGGATGCTTACTATAGTGAAGCATTCGATTCTTGTGACGCACAAAGGCACACACTAAACTTAGAGGCACTCGGTTTGGCACATCTAGACATGTCACATCTGGAGGATCCGTTCATGGTGGAGGAAGTGGAGAACATGATGAAGTCTACGCCTCCGGATAAAGCCCCGGGTGTGGTGCTAAAACCGGCAGATCTCGGGTGGGGGGCCCCAAGCTTGTTGATCAGAGCTAGATGGTAAAAAGAGAAGTAGGGACACGATGTTTTACCCAGGCTTGGGCCCTCTTGATGAGACGAAACCCTATGTCATGCTTCTTATATATTGATTCTGATGCGGTACAAAGTACAGATTGATCTACCTAGAGATTGTATGAAGTTATTCTAAGCTCTAAAACTTGTGAATGCATATGCGTGTCTCTACAGACTAAACCCCACTGGTTTTATAGATGCCAGAGGTACCTAGGGTTTACACATAGTCGATTACAATTTAGGGATAAACATGTCGATCGTTTAAATATGCTTGAAGTTTATGCCAAGCCTCCAGGAGATCTTCATCTTGATTATGCCGAGGGCCAGGGCTAGCATGACCCATCCATCAGTCCTTCGTGGGTCCTCGGCCCGGCCCATAACCGTTGGGCCGACGTGGCAAGCACCCCCTAGTCTAGGACACCAACACTAGGGCTGGATGGATTTATGGGTCGGTTCTACGCCACATGTTGGGGCATCATCAAAGGGAATTGCACGGAAGCAATGAACTATTTTTAAAAGGGTGATGTTAGAAGCATGGCCGCAATAAGTAAATCCCTAGTGTTTCTACTACCTAAGAAGGATGGGATAATGGATGTGGGTGACTTTAGGCCAATCAATCTTGTGCATGGACCTCTAAAGATCTCTGACAAGGTGCTCTCATCTAGGTTGGCGGTGGAACTTCCAAGGCTTGTGGGAAATCATCAGAGTGCTTTCATCAAAGGAAGATTTTTGCATGGAAATTTCATGTTGGTTAAGAGCACGGCTCACCGGTTACATGCCTTGAACAACCCCACAGTGGTCCTCAACCTGGACATATGGAAGGCGTTCAATTTAGTCCAATGGCCTTTTCTACTTGAGGTAGTGCAACAACTGGGGTCTGGATGATACATATCTGACAAAACTACAATTATTTATTGTTTCATGCTATTATATTATCAATCTTGTATGATTTATACACCATTTTATATCATTTTTGGGAACTAACCTATTAACTTAGTGCCAAGTGTCAATTGTTGCTTTCACTTGTTTTTGGTTTTACAAAACATCCCTACCAAATGGAGTCCAAACACGATGAAACTTTTTAACGATTTTTTATGGACCAAAATAGCCCTAGAAGCTTCAGGGGAAGTCTAGACTACAAACAAGGAGGCGACAAGGCTGGGGTGCGCGCCCAGGGGGTAGGTGCACCCTTCCCCCTTGTGGGCCCCTACTGCTCCGATTACCCTAATTTCTGGCCTATAAATTCCCAAATATTCAGAAACCCATAGAGCGAGACCCAAAACAATTCCGTATGGAGGCATTTTCGGTACTCTGCCAGAAGGGCAATCAATCTCGGAGACCATCTTCATACTTGCTACCTCCATGATGATGTGGCAGTAGTTCCCCATTGGACCTACGAGTCCATAGCAGTAGTTAGATGGCTCTCTCCCCCCCTCTCTCACCTTTGTCTTCAATAAATTTCTCTTCAGAGATTGATTCGATGTAATCATTTTGTGGTGTGTTTGTTGGGATCCGATGAATTGTGGGTTTATGAGTAGATTATTCATTGAAAGTAATTGAGTCTTTTATGAACTTTATTATGTGTTACTTTTATAGCGATGTATTTGATACGGCTCCATCGTATCTACTTTTCCAACCACTTTTTCCCTTGTTTTGGACTCTAATTTACATGATTTGAATGGAACTAACCCGGATTGACGCTGTTTTCAGCAGAATTGCTATGGTGTTAGTTTTGTGTAGAAATAAAAGTCCTCGGATTGACCTGAAAATTTATTGAGAATATTTTTGGAATATATAAAAAATACTGGCACAAGAATTAACCACAAGTGGTCCACCCAGAGGCCACAAGCCTGGGGGCGCCCCCCACCTGGGGCATGCCTAGAGGGCTTGTGGGGCCTCTGAACCTCCTCCGACTTCAACACCAACTCTATATAAACCTATTTGGTGCGAAAAGAAATCAAAGAGAAGGATTCATTGCGTTTTACAACATAGAGCCGCCGCTGCCTCCTGTTCTTCATCAGGAGGGCTGATCTGGAGTCCGTTCGGGACTACGGAGAGGGGGATTCATCACCATCATCAACCTTCCTCCATCAGCAATTTCATGATGCTCACCGCCGGTCGTGAGTAATTCCATCATAGGCTTGCTAGACGGTGATGGGTTCGATGAGATTTATCATGTAATCGAGTTAGTTTTGTTAGGGTTTGATCCCTAGTATCCACTATGTTCTGAGATTGATGTTGCTATGACTTTGCTATGCTTAATGCTTGTCACTAGGGCCCGACTGCCAAGATTTAAGACCTGAACCTATTATGTTTTCATGAATATATTTGCGCTCTTGATCCTACCTTGCAAGTTGTAGACACCTATTACGAGTTATGATCCACATACCCCAAGGTGACAATAATTGGGATTCTTTCCGATGATTACCGTTGCTTGAGGAGTTCATCTATTCACTAAGTGCTAATGCTTTGGTATGGTTTTCTATTAAAAGGAGGCCTTAATATCCCTTAGTTTCCATTAGGACCCCCTTGCAACGGGTGGGTAGGACAAAAGATGTCATGCAAGTTCTTTTCCATAAGCACGTATGACTATATACGGAATACATGCGTACATTATATTGATGAATTGGAGATAGTTCAGTGTCACCCTAGGTTATGACGGCTACATGATGAATATCATCCGACACAATTATCATTGCCGATCCAATGCCTATGAACTTTTCACATATTGATCTTTGCTAAGTTACTTTTGTTGATACTGCTGTTAGAATCACTACAAAACTGCTACTGTTACTTTTGCCACTGTTACCGTTATTTCCATACTACTTTGCTACTAAATACTTTGCTACAAATATTAAGCCATTCAGTTGTGGTTGAATTGACAACTCAGCTGCTAATACTTGTGAATTTTCTTTGGCTCCCCTTGTGTCGAATCAATAAATTTGGGTTGAATACTCTACCCTCGAAAACTATTGCGATCCCCTATACTTGTGGGTTATCAAGACCTTTTTCTGGCGCCGTTTCCGGGGAGCATAGCTCTATTCTCTGAGTCACTTGGGATTTATATCTGTTGATTACTGTGAGTAATTTGAAAGATACCAGAACCAAGATTTTTTCCCTATACTACGAGGGGAGGTAAGGAACTGCCATCTAGCTCTGCACTTGATTCACCTTCCGTTTTGAGTAATCTTGTGACACCTACACCTGCTATTGATTCTGATATGTCGCATGTTATTGATGATGCTACTTCTGCTATGCATGATGCTTATGATGATACTACTACTTTGCTTGATAATAATATGCCACTGGGCGAATTTCTTGATGAACCACTTGCTAGAGCTAAAAACATTGAGAATGCTGAAGATGATGACATTTTTGAAACTGATGAAGTTATTGAAATTGAACACTTTGAAACACCTGTTAGACCTAGCTCTCCTAGATATGAATTGCCTTTTATACCTGAGGGTTATGTTATGGATGTGGAGGTAGCTAGGGACTTTCTTGCTTGCAAGGATATAGATGGTCTCAAGAAATTATTATGCAAGTAGAAAGAAAAATCTTTGAATGCTAGAATGCAATACGATCCTAAGTTTGCTACTTCACCTATCTTTGTTACTGATAAGGATTATGAATTCTCTGTCGATCCTGAGTTAATTACTTTGGACGAATCTTATCCTTTCCATAGTTATGAATCTGAAACTGTTGTGGGACATCTTACTAAACTAAATGATATAGCCACCCTATTTGTTCGTGAGGAGAAAATTCGATATTACTATATTCTTAAGTTGTTTCCTTTCTCATTAAAGGGTGATGCTAAGATATGGTTTAATTCTCTTGGTCCTGGTTGTGTGCGTAGTCCCCAGGATATGATCTATTACTTCTCTGAAAAATATTTCCCTGCTCATAAGAAATAAGATGCCTTACAGGAAATATTTAAGTTTGTGCAAATTGAAGAAGCGAGTCTCCCACAAGCTTGGGAGAGGCTTCTCTAATTACTTAATGCTTTGCCTGATCATCCTCTCAAGAAAAATGAAATACTTGATATTTTTTATAATGGACTAACCGATGCTTCTAGGGACCACCTAGATAGTTGTGCTGGTTGTGTTTTCAGAAAACAAACTGATGAACAACCTGAAGTGTTATTGAATAATATATTGAGTAATGATAATGATTGGACTTTTCCCCACTGGTACAACGAGGTGCTATACAAACGGTTTTTAACCCCTTTCCGAGACGGCGTTCTGAACCGTCGCCTAGTGAGTAAGTGCGATAGGGGGGTCCTTCCCACATGACCCAGAAATCTTCGGGGATATGCTCTCCTGGCACACACGCTCGGTAAAATGAGGTCGTGTGCGACTGGCGAGTGATCAAATATAGTTATACATACAGTAGTGCTAAAAAATACAATTATACAGGTGAAATCATTTCTGGTCGTAAGTACATCCCACACAGTCAGTCCCTGCTAAATGTTTCTGTTCGTATATACATCCCACACAGTCGCTCCAAGGAATACGTTTCCGTTAGTATGTACATCCCACATAGTTAATCTAAGAAGTATGTTTCCATTCATATATACATCCCACACAGTCACTCCAAGGAAAATGTTTCCGTTCACAGGTACATCACACGCAATTTCCCCATCAAATCGTTTGTAATAGCGTTGCCATTGCACATGATATTAACAATTTTATCGTTTGCGTTACTGAATGCAGCACACATGGTGCCTAGAAGAAATTGTTTGGCAAAGGCTGTCCATCACACACACTTTTTATGTGGTAAACGTTTGCGCAAGGTGGCCTAACACAAACAGTTTTCAAGAGAATGTCGTCTGTGATTGTTCATTGATCCAACACGGTTTATTCCTAGAAACTTTGTGTGTTGCCTGAGGCATCGCCCACTGTGTTTTCTCAATAACCGTTTGCAATAGAAAAACCCAATTAGGAGGCTAATTGGCCATTAGAAGGCTAATTGCCCTATTATTAATGATCCATTTATTAATCTAATTGAGATTTCATATTAAGCACACACTATATTTCATTTCCATATTAAGGAAGTAGGATTTCATAATTGAAATACATCAGAGTACAACACATATAGGCTGAGCACTCAGCTACCCCATTACACAACTACACCAGCACCAAGTTTCACATGCAACAACTACAACCTTTTGAAATTAGCATCATAGATGGAACATAGACAGATGAATCTCATCTGGAAAACTGCTGAAGAGGAAGGCGAATATTGAGCCTTCATTGATGTTGAAAGTCTTTGCAACTTTAGGCCAGTGCCTGTGGATGATTGACCGTCCATCCTTTGTCCTCTTCAGGAACACTTCAATATTGAACCGTGGCTGTTGTATGAAAACCTTCCCCGCCTTCTGACCATACATGTGGTTTGAGAGGTAATCATCAGTGAACTTGTTTGGAAAGGCCTGAAAACAAGGATATGCATAAATATCTTCTCCAATTTTGAAATGGCACAAAGGAATTAAAAAGACAAGGTATAACAGTTAGTACCATCCTGTAATGAACTGATGTCTTTTTCATTGTGCAGACAAAGATCTTGTTGTTTTTTGTTGCTAATTTCTTTATCGTAAGAATCTTTCTGAGTGTCTTGACTTGACTGATATTAATGGACAACTCATTTCCACATATTCAAAAAGGGTCAAACAGTGGGTCAAAACCTCTGACAGCAAGACCTACATGTGCAAGACCAAATTGTTAAAAACCTAATATGTAAAAACAAGAAGTGGAAAGGTGTGTTATTAACTGCAACATACCTAATATTTAAAAACAAGCAAACATAGTCATTCAAACTTGTCGTGCAGGCCTAAGTACACTAGTTATTGGCCCTATTTGGATCCATGGGTTAGAGTTAGTTTGAGCTAGTTTTGGCTCAGATAGCCCTAAAGTGTCCAAACATGAGGGCTAGTTTGAGCTAGTTGCATCAAACCCACCCAAAATAACTATCCCACCCAAGAGGTGGTGTTTGGGGCTAGTTCTCCTAGTGCATTTATTGTCAATCTAACAGTGTCATCCGAACACCTCTCTGGCTAGAGTTAGTTCAGGGTTAGTCATTGTTGAGAATCATTGTTATTTAGGAAACATAGGATAGCGTAGGATTTATTCTACCTTGACTTGTACTCCAAGATGACCATGTACTCCTATATAAATGCCCACGAGGCTCAAGCAATACAATCAACTTTTCCACCAATCTCTCTCTCTCCCTTTTAACTGTCATGAGCGAGAAACTAAATCTAACCTCAAGCTAAGTGAGAGTATCCAAATAGTGCCATTGTTAAATCAAATGGAAAAATGTTTTCAATACTCCCTCTGGTCCTTTTTACTCTGCATATAAGAATTGTCTGAAGTCAAACTTCATAAAGTTTGACCTTATTTATATGAAAAAATATCAACATCTAGCATGCTAAAGTTATACAATATGAAAATTTAAGTCATGACACATGTAGTGATATTTATTTCATATTGTGAATGTTGGTATTTTATTCTATAAAGTTGTTCAAGCTGTAAGAGGCCTGACTTTAGACAAATCTTATATGCGAACTAAAAAGATTCAGAGGGAGTAGAACATGCTTAATAGCAACCAAATATAGTCATTCATCGAGCTATTGTTAAATTTGGTATTGATGAAATTGAACTGTACAGTTCATACTAGCACATATAGAACATCACACTTTTAATAGCTGAGATAAACCAGGCATACTACGAACAACCAAAGATGGCAATTGAAACTGGACATATGCTAACTACAAACAACTGAACAACCATAAACCGTAGAAATAGACAAGGAGTAATGCAAACAACCTAATATAACAATAAATATTGGATAGGTTCTCACTAGAAAAGGGGTTCGAGAAAACAAATCATGGGTTTCCTCAGTTGTCACAGATTGGCTCCTCCTCGTGGTCACTTTCGATGAGGTCTGACTTGCCAGCTGAGGATCCCAGGCCAGCATCGTGGAGCGTGTCCTTCAGAAATGACAGAAGGGGCTCCATGGCGATGAAGGATGGCAAATTGTTCATAACGAGCCATAGGAGATCAGCGGCAGGGCCATCGATGAGATCGACAACTGTCGAACACGAAGGGTTGGGGGTGGGCAACTTAACCTATGACATATCCCGAGTCGAGCCGTTGGTGTCGACGACCTCGATGTCGTAGTCAGCATCCATGACATGTCAGAATACTCTAGCCCGCTGATTGAAAGGCTCGATCCATGTCCAGTCATTGTCGTCAGCTTCCTCGGCGGACACCTCGCCGACATTGGGAGAAGAGGCCGCGGTAAAGCTCTTTTGGACCATTCTCTCCTCGAGCTCCCCGAGAAAATATCCGAGTTTAGGCTGTGACGCTCTAGAGTGGGAGACGGGGTGGGGATGGGGATCTCTGGGAAAGGTGGCGTTTCGCATGCGTCATCTAAGAAACTCAGGGCAGCGACGGTATGTATATCGGTGGGTAAACTGCACGGGCAGACCGACAGAGGTTGACGATGGAGGCGGCGCGGCGGCGACCTAGCTAGGTTTGGAGCGAGGGAGGGGTGGTGTGTATGTGTGTGAGCGGGAGATTTGGGGTGAGCGAAGAATGTGGGGGGGTGTGTGTGGAGGGGGTCCAAGGTGTGTTTGAGGAAATGATGCGGGTACTGAAAATTTTACTAGGCGGGAGTAAAATGGCAGGGCTACCAAAAATTTGGATCAAGGGATTGAAGCAGGGCGGGGCGGGAGTAAAATTCCAGGGTTACTGAAAATTTTGATCTATTGATTGAAGCAGAGCGGGATTAACAGACATCGCACAAGGTCCAGACATACTAATCGTGCGCTATCAAACAGAAAAACCATCTATGCGGACGGAAGTAGATATTTTCAAGATTGCGAGGGAGTAGATATTTTCGAGAGGGGGAGGGAAGCCTCGTGCATCCCAAACTACTGTCATCATGCGGGTGACAGGGGCAGGGCGCGACACATGAGTAGTCTTAGGGAACTGTGCTATTTCGTACCCGGTCGTAGCCGGTTGTTGCGTCCGACTCGTCTGCTATTTACAAATTTGGCCAAAACACGCGGGAATGGGTCAAAACACGAACACACTTGCATGTGGACCAAATATATGTATGAAAAGGGTGGTTTTATGTTCAAATACCCAATGCACAACTTTGATGTGGCACCTGTCGCACAAAGAGCATGTTATTATTGCTAGCCCCCCTCCCCCCCAAACACACACACACACACACTTCGTGTTGCCGGGAGGGGAATCCTAGGTATGAACGCATGCCCCGAAATAGCTAGGTCTGACATATCATGGTATCGTAACACAAAACTAAAAGGAGTACATCAACACCCCCTGCCCCCTTTGCTTTTGATCAAATGTGGACCATGTGCGGGCCCACAGATGTGCTCTTCTGGCGTTACCAAATCACATATTTGATGTGGCACATGTGCATCGCAAATTAACCGGGCATCCCCGATCCCACGAAGGTTCAGCTAGTACGAAGTAGTACCGTGCCCCCCCCCCACACACACACACTTTGAGTATCTCACCCAGGCGTATTGTAAGAATGACCTAGAAGAATCACCACCTTGGTTGTATAACCTCTCTTGTTTGTTGGTTCAAAGTCATGCATTGACATTCCACACGCAGCCCCACAAAAATAGGCTAGCTTGTTGCTGATAACCACGTGAGGGAGTGCCTGAAGACAACCACTGCGTGCATCACTACAAAAAAAGACACATCCATGACATTTTGGGCCGAACAAATTTTTTTCCTGTCATACTTATGACACTTCTATGACGATAATTGTGACAAAACCCGGTATCGTCATAGATGTGGTGGGGTCCTACTTCGATGACAAAAAATCATGACAGAAAATGGGCTTTTCGTCCTGGGCGGGCTGGAGATGCAGCTGCCTGACATTCTTTGGGCCGTCCATGACGGAAAAATCATGGTAGAAGCGAGGGCGAGGAAAATATCGGGGGAGTTCCCGGTTATGGTAGAAGCGAGGGCGAGGAAGGGGACAACACGGAGCCAGGCAAGACGCGGCAGTGAATGCCCACACGGAGGGGAGTATGTGGGTTGACTGCTTCGTCTGTGGTGTGAGGTTGCCGTCGTCAGATAATAATAGGAGGTGTGGGTGAGTATAGAGGGATGGCATGGCCAGCGGTGGCAGCACAGCCAGACACGAGAGGCAGGAGCAGGCGTCATAGCCGACGCTTGTTTGGGCGGCTGGAGCAAGAAGAACAGAGGTTGAAGAAGCACTACAGCCGTTGGTTGGACATCGTACGGCCACTTGAGCTAGAATCATTCATATTGACTAAGTTGACAAAGCCCACTATCCCCGTTATCTTAGTAGGCCCACAAGTCAGCCTCCCACTATGGTGGGTCCCAGCTACCAGGGGAGTATTCCTTTTTGTGTGCGTAATAACGAGGCACTTCCACGCGTGCGAAGATATAGCTGGTGGGTCCGACCTGTTAGCGGGGGAACGTTTTTTCGTGAAATACAGAGGCCCTTCCGGTGGGTCCCAGCTGTTAGGTGGAGGAATCATTATTTTGCGTGTAATAAGGAGGCATTCCCTTGCGTGCGGTCGTGGACCCAGTTGTCAGCCTCTCCACGTACAGTACACTTCTGATGCATGTCGTTTGTTGACCACGTTGACCACGCCGCGCAGAGAGCACCAGGGCAGTGGACCACGGCGAGGCCTAGGAAGGGAACGACAGAAAGCCAGGGAAAACTCGGCAGTTGTTTCCCATGCGGAGGGGAGTGCGAGGGTTTACTGGTTCGTCTGCCATCGTCGGAGAATAACAACAGGTGTGGGTGAGTAGAGGGATGGCTAGGCCAGCGATGGGAGAATGATGTGGCGGTGAGGCCTGCGCGGAAGCATAGCCGGCCGCGGGAGGAGGGAGCAGGCAGTCCCGTCGGCGCTTGTTTGAGCGTCTGGAGCAGGAAGAGCAGAGATTGAAGAAGCACGATGGCTGTTGGATGGACATCCAACAGTCACTGCTCCCGTGTGTTGACTGAGTTGACACGGTGTTGCGTGTGCGTCAACCTTATTTTTTAGGAAAGCATACGCGTCAACCTGTAGTAGGCGCACAAGTCAGCCTCAAATCTATGGAAAATAGCATACAACCCATCTGCCATTATTTCTAATAATTTACAGCCCATTTGCCAATTCTTAAGATTTTTTTGGAGCCCATCTTCTTTTTGTTAGCATTACACCCCATATTGTGGCCACGGTTAAAAATTATACGAAATATTGCATCTTTCGGTGCGGTCAACAGTTTTAATCCCGAAATATCGAGTCAGATTCAAACTATTTTGAAAAATAATTTATATAAATATAAAATCCAAATAATTGTCCACGCATAAAAATCAATGGAATTTAAAATCTTGTAATTAAAAAAATTGAAACTAATTCCCGGATTGATGTGTTTTAAAAATGTACATCCCATTTCTGGGCAAACCAAATGAAACTCTCCTCGTCTTCAAAGATTTGCAGCCCACCAGGGCTGATAAAGCAAGTAGGCCTCGTTTGGGTATTTCTTTTAAAAAATAGAACTCGGCTAGCCATTTCCAGCAAGAGAAAAAGACAACTGGGCTCTTGATGTGGTAAACATAAAAAAAAACCCTGGCTAGACGGGCCATGGCCCCCGCACAACCCCGTTGTTACCCTGATGCGTCGCTAAAACTAGTATAAATAGCAACTGCTTGTTCCTAAAAAAAGTAAAATAACAACTGTGCGACCTGCTGGGTCCCTGGTGTTAGCCGCTCGTTGTGTAATTCTCTCGTTTATTGACTACGTTGACAATGGCGTGAGCCCCAGATGTCTAACCATTAGGAGGAACCATTTTTTTGGGCTTATAATAACGAGGCACTTGCTTGCGTACTGCCATGACGCTGGTGGGTCCGTACTATCATCCTCTCAACATACAGTCATATCCTTGTTCCTCTCGGTTGTTGATGGTGTTGACAACGCAAGAGGGCAGCGCACCACGCACGACGAGCGAACCAAGGCCGAGGACGACGGCGAGGCCTCCGACGAAATGAACAGGAGCTGTGGAAGATGTGCCGGTCCGGTCGCAGGCGGAGGGGAGTATGAGGGTTGATTGGTTCAAAAGCGGTGCGTGTTAATGACGTCGTGGAGAATAACAGGACGTGTGGGGGAATAGAGGGAGGGACTGGCCAACATTGGAGGGTATGGTAGGGCGGCGGAGGCGAAACCATCCATTGGAGGCGGGAGCAGGCGGAGCCGACGGGGTGGTTTGGTTTGGGCGGCTGGAGAAGAAGACCAGAGATAGAAGATACACGATAGATGTCGGATGTCAATCCAGTGGCTCGTAGGCAGAATTGTTTGTTGACTAGCTAGTAAGTCGACACCACCTTGGATAGGCTAGTTCCTCGTGGGTCCCAAATGTTAGAATCCAATTTTGTCACGGTAATGCAGCCTTTCCTATGAAAATTTACAGCCCATTTGGTGTGCTAGTTCGAAATAAGTTTGTGGGTGCTAGTGGGGGCTAATCACTTGGCTTCTGTAATGCACAGTGAGCTCAAGCAGCCGGCGAGAGTGGTGTTATTTCCCTTGGTTGGGATTTGTTACAATATTTCACTCTAAACTAAATGAATGGCAAGCCATTGGCCTTGTTTCAAAGAAAATATGACAGTCATAGCCGAGTTCAAAAGGGCAAGAACATCTAACTCCAGCTTACAAACTGTACAAAAGCGCGAGGGTTAATTGTTCTTCAGGTTTAGACAAACACCAGGTTGAAAAGGGCAACAACATCTAACTCCAGCACTATTTTCAGGAGTCACATTCAAATGGATCGGTCAGGTCCATAGAATGAACATCCTGGGTCATAAAATTTACTGGATTATGACCACAATATGTTGTAAATAGAAGCCCGACATGTTCAGAAGCTCTTTTGCCCACATGAAACTCCTTTTTTTGCTCTTCGACATACCCATCCGTCAAAACAATGTTGCTGATAAACTTAAGCCTGATGGACAACAGTAACCTCGCATTCAGCAGGAATAATGTGACAAATCTAGTGTTTGCATGGTTGGCTACATATTGTTCTAGCGTTATTGTCTTCAACCGAATGTGATGAGAAGTGAGAAAATCCCGGTTCTTACGAATCCACCGATTGGTTATAACTTTCTTACCCCGTCTTGTTGCCTAAATAGACATGAAGATTGAAAACAGTTAAGGTCTAAAAAAAAGAGTATGGAAAGAGCAACAACTGAATGGTTAATTCTAGTACACTATATGCGGGCTTCCAATGTGCGTGAAATTATCACCTTTATATACAACTTCTTTAGACATGGCAAGCATTGCAGCAAGCCAATAATCTTGTTCAGATCAAAACTATTCATTTGGATATATAAGATCTTGACAGAATCCAGCACCATTGATAGGCTATCCATGGAGAAACTCTTCATTGAGCATAGAACATAATATTAGTACAAAATGTGTACTCCGAGATGATATATAACATGTGCAGAAATTTAAACTGCAGCTTATGGTTACAAGTGTAGAAGATAATATAAAGTACCTGAAGAACTATGGAGCCAAACACCATCTTGAAATGAGCACAGAGATCATGTATTACACCCAAGGTCTCCAGTTTAGGCGCATAGAGGACGGTTATTTGCGACAGTGAATAACTAGAATCAAGGATCAACCTTTGAAGTGAAGGGGCATCTTGGATGATGAGTTGCCTTCCGTCAAAAGAAATTCCAATTCTTACAAGGTTAGGCGACTTTATTTGGAGAAAACCGATTCTAACTGTGAAAACAAGCACCAAGCACTCCAGGGCAGGGCAACGGGAGTGGATAATGCTGTGCAATGAGGCCTCCAATATACGAACCCGCACAAGTGAAAGTTTCTTGAGAAATGGGAGTCGATGGTTTAGTACCAGATTGTCTGGTAGTAATTATAGCGCAAAGGTGGCGGTGTGGAGAGAGGAGGAAAACCGTGAGATGGACATCGGTGCTGAGGGCACATGTAGATGGCGTTCGGTATCTGGTAGGTGATTTCCAGGGGAATAGTAGAACTCAAGTAGCTGTAGTTCTATGAATTCAGGGGATTTCAGCCAGGCGTCCACTGCGGGGGCATGGTATGCTTGCTCAGGTAGCATGACGGGATGCAGAGGCTTTGAATGGAGCCCTGGTGGGAGGAGATGATGGCTCTGGGGATGTCAACATAATTGAAGAGAGATAGCTGATGACAGTCGAGATTAAGGGGCACGGCGCGCCATAGAGGGTGCCACCAAATTGAGAGGACTTGGGTGCGGCAGCAATCCTTTGTGGGGAGAAGCGAGATGATCTCCCCAAGGACGGCGTCCGGGAGATCATCGATGCGGTCCACCCGAGATTCTACGGGTTCCTGGGATCCGGTGGGGGCAGGGTAGCCGCTTCTCCGTGCGCTGCCGGGTGCGGGATCTACAACAAGCATCGCCGTTGGTGGGAGCCTCATCTTCTTGGCGCTGGGGTCAGCCAACTCCATTTTCCTCGAGGGCGTCGCGTCGCGCTCACAGATTTGAGCAGAGTAACGAATGACGAGCCGAGTTGTAGTGCGAGTGAAGAAGAAGGGGAGATGGTTTTTTTTCTGTAGTAGTGAGGAAGAAGGGGTGCTGGGGTTTTCTGTAGGAGGGAGGTGAGGAATTTGTGGGTACGAGTGGAGCGAGCTGACTTGAGGTGGGTGGGAGTGAGGAGGAAGAAGAGCACCCAGTTTTTTTGGGGGGCGTTGTGCTGGGTGTGGGTAGCGCCTCTCATTAAGTAAATATATGGGCTTTTGAATTGATTTTATTATTTACTAGGGTGGATGGTCTGTTTTTTCTTGGGCCCAGAGACACAATTACTACTAGTACAGTGGAGACACTCTACAGCTACCAGAAAAACAATTACTACTAGTACAGTGGATACACTACCGCTTCTGGCAGCTCCTAGGTCATTGAAACGTCTCCCTCTACTGAATTCCGTTTTACTTTTGTTCACCGACATGCGGGCCATGCTGCGCACGGGCCCAAATGCCATCCACAAAATTAGAAGGCAGTATGCAGGCGGAGAGTCACCCCGGTCGTAGCGCGGCAGTAACGAGCCATCGTATCACAAAACCCCACCTCCCCATAGTCTAAGTTTGATGGACGAAGCAACCATCATTTCACTCTTCGCTGAACCCCCTTCTCCCTCACCGTCTTCAAGAAAGGCAACACTCAAATCTGCCACTGTTCTTCTCTCCCAACGAATGGAAGGTAAGCGGATCCGTGATATTGGTATATTTTGTTCACAGAATTGAAAAGAACTTTTGCAAAGCAGTAACCGATCTCACTCTCTTTTTTGTTTCATTGTCATTGCAATTGTGTTTTCCTTTCAGTGGTCTCCTAGTGTTCGTTAGTTTCATGATGGACCAAGGACAACCAGGCAAAGATCTGCCGATATTGGAGTAGACGCGGGTGTCAGTGTCAAAACCGGTGGATCTCGGGTAGGGGATCCCGATCTGTGCGTCTTAGGCTGATGGTAACAGGAAGCAAGGGACACAGATGTTTACCCAGGTTCGGGCCCTGTCGATGGAGGTAAAACCCTACTTCCTGCTTGATTAATATTGAAGATATGGTTAGTACAAGAGTAGATCTACCACGAGATCGTAGAGGCTAAACCCTAGAAGCTAGCCTATGATGGTATTATTGTAATTGTGATCGGCCTTCTAAGGACCAACCTCTCCGGTTTATATAGGCACGGAGAGGGCTAGGGTTTACATGGAGTCGGTTACAAGGAAGGAAATATAATATCCGGATCGCCAAGCTTGCCTTCCACGCGAAGGAAAGTCCCATCCGGACATGGGTCGAAGTCTTGAGTCTTGCATCTTCATGCTTCAATAGTCTGGACGTTGTATACAGTCCGGCTGTCCGGATACCCCCTAATCCAGGACTCCCTCAGTAGCCCCTGAACCAGGCTTCAATGACGATGAGTCCGGTAGCGTGATCTTGTCTTGACATTGCAGGGCGGGTTCCTCCTCTGAATACTCCAAGGTAATTATCAAACACTTGAACCGTGTCCGGATCCACAAAATGATCTTCACATGCCACCGCAGAGAGAATGGTATTTCACAAATGCAATCTGCTGACAACTTTTTAGGCAACACGACGTGTCATTACGGTCGGGGCATTATTCTAACCGTTTTCTCACAACCAGCCACAACGCATATTGCGAGGCGGTTTCCTTGACACGTCTTGTCAAAGCAGAGATCGTGTCCCCTTATCACGGGATTCTCATCAATATGGGTACGGGTAATCCCACCACATCATCAGTCGTGGCGCTTGGGGAGCAAGCGATCCCCAACAGGCAAGTGGGGAGGCGCATCGCTTTCGTCGCCTCTATAAAGGGATAAGATTTCCCCATTTTTACCCACGCCTTCTTACTCCTTTGCCCACTCTTGCCTCCTCCAGCTCCAGCGCCCAAGCCCAAGTCTTCTCTGCACAGCTAAACATGTACGGAGCAGGAGGCAAGTGGGTGGCTTCCACCGTCAAGGAGAAGCATATCGCAAATCTTGGGCGGCGGATACTTGGCATGAGACATAAGCAAGCGCTACGGACGGACCTTTGGGCAGGTCATTCCGACCCAGGACCCCACGAGCGGGTTGTGTTCGTCGCCCGATTCGTCTGTGGACTGGGTTTCCACTTCACCCCTTCGTCCATGGCTCATGTTCTACTACGGGCTAGATTTCCATGATCTAGCCCCGAATTTCGTCCTCAACATCTCATTGTTCATCGTCGTATGCGAGGCCTTCCTCCGCATCCGGTCTCACTTCGGCCAGTGACTGCAAATCTTCTGCGTGAAGCTGAAGATTGTATGCAGCCAGCAAGCGGAGTGCGGAGGGGCCATGGTGGGCAAGATGCCCAAAGTCACCTGGCTAGACGGCTCCTTTGCGGAGACCGTAAAAGGGTGGCCATCGGGGTGGTTCTATATCACCGAGCCACGCGGAGCCAACTGGGCGGCGGCCCCCGAGTTTCGATCCGGAGCCCCCATGCGGCTCACCTCCTGGGAGAAGAAGGGCCTGACTTGGGGCGAACCTACAGAGCGGACGGACTCCAAACCTGCATCAAGAGCATGAAGGACAAGAACATCAAGCTTGTCAACGTGATCCAGGTCATGCTCGTTCGCCGGATTCTGCCGTGCCAAAGGCGGGCATTCAATCTATGGGAGTTCGTCCCGGCCGAACACCAGACGCTTCAGGGACTCTATGGCATGAAGCAGAAAGACGCGTGGAAGGCGTTGTTCAAGGCCTCCGAAGTACCTCCTCCCACATCCGAGGACCGTAGACTTCATGCAGCGCGGCCCCCGTGTCCGGTGAGTTTTGGGACTACCACCGGATCCGGTTTTTCCCAATACATTCATGGGGAAGTCTTAAGTATTTTGTGTATATTTGATCAGGACTATGTGCAGACAGCGGAGCAGATTGACTGTCCGGCTCCGCTGCCAGAAGATCCAGCTGATGCTCTCCTGACAGAGATGCTGATCCCGGCGCCCTACAAGGCACCGGCGAAGAAGGCCGAAAAGAAGGCCCCGGGGACCAGGAAGGGTCTCCGGCGTAAGGTTGTGCCGGAAGCCTCGTCCGAAGATGCCGAGGCGCACTCCTCCCCCGAAGAGGAGGAAGAAGAAGAAGAAGCCGCCCCATCCAGAAAGGATGAGGGGCCTGAGGAAACGGGCTATGGGGCCGGGAGAGGCCCTCGACGCAAGGCCGTCATACCCACGTCGTCCGATGACGACGAAACGGATTCCTCCGGTGAAGGCGGGGGGAAGCAAGAAGAAACTCTACCTCCCCGCACTTGGGAGGAGAAAAAGAGGAAAGCTGCCTCGGAGGGGGAGGCTGGGACGCCCAAGAACGGAAAGACATCCCTTCCAGACTACTCCACCATGACCGTTCATAGCGAGGAAGAATGGCTGCCCAGGGGGAAGCCCCTAGCGTGATCATAAGTGTCTGCACTCTGTCATGATTTTACTTCATAGTTGTTTTAATGACGCCGAACATATATGCAGTCTGGCCAGGGCTCATCCGGAGGTGTCGTCTTCGGATGGGTCTCTGAGCGCTTCAGAGATGAACTCGCTCCCGACGGCCACCACTCCTCAGTCTGTGGATGACACGGAGGTGTTGTCCCGAAGGTTCCCCGAGCAGGGGGAGGTGACCCTGGAGACGCCCCAAGGCGGAGTTCCAGATGTCGGACACGCGGGGTTCAAGATCCCCGCGGATTGCGTCGATGAGAGCCGCAGCAAGGCGGACTCTTGACCGAACACTGTTTCGGAACCCTTGGCGGTTCCAGATTCAGGCGGGCGGCCCCTCGTTAGGGAGGGTGGGCCGTCCGTGCCGAGGACCTCTGTCGCGCCAGCGGTGCCGGATAGTCTGGTGGAAGCGCTTCGAGGCGCTTCCATGGATGACGAGCACCGTACTCTTATGAGTGTGGTGATTCAAATGGTTCTGTCCGCCAAAAGCGGACTAACAAAGCTCGCACAAGCCTCTGACGGGCTTCGAGGTAAGTGACAAAATGTGTGAAATTACCACCCGATAGGTAGTAGCCTCGATACTCTGTTTGGTGTTCGGAAAGAAAAGCCAAACGGAGGGTCAATTATAATCCGCAGGAGTCTAATAAGCGTTTATGTGAATAAGCAGGCCGTGCTGCTTGCTGCTGCTGCCCGCACAACTGAGTTTGCCGAACTAAAGCGGGACCTGGATCAGGCGCAGGGAGAGCTCGATCTCACGAAGAGGTGGCTCGAAGAGAGCAAAGGTGAGTGATTATCTGCTCTTATGTATGTAAAGATAGATAAACTTGTTTAGTCTGACGACGAAGCATCGTGACTGTGTGACAGGGTCCACTGCCGAAGTGGCGTCCCTGAAGAAAGCGCTATCCGAGGCTGAAGACAAGGCGGCCTTGGAATGCGAAGAGCGCGAGAAGGAAAGTGCTAGAGTGGGCGAGGTACAACCAGAGCTCCAGGACCTCGGCAAGAAGTTCGAGTCCGTGGAGCATGATGTGAAGATGAAAGAGGCCGAGCTTGCGAAGGCCCTTGTGAGTATGAAAGACGCCAAGGCCGAAGCCGAGAAGGCACAACAGGAGATCCAGGAGGCCAAAAAGATAGTGGCGGGTAAGAAATTCTTTTTGCAAAGCAAACATGTGGAGGAGGCGTTTCTTTTACTTACTCGAATTCGGAGCTCTCCAGGGGCATTCGCAGATCTGCCACGCAGCGTATCAGATGCCGCGGAGTTCTACCGTGCCCAAGAGGGGAGCTCAATGGAGAAGCTGTTCTGGTCCCAGTATGCTGGGGCCGAACACCCAACACCTCTGAGTGACCAACTAAAGCAGTTGGTCGAACTCCACAAGGCGGCCGAAGTGGCTATGAAAGATTTCATAGTCCGGATGTGGCCTGGTGAGCCCCTGCCCACTAGCTAGTTCGGCCTGATCATGCGGATGGTAAATGCCTGTCTGTGGCTTGAAGTAATTAAGCGATCCGTTTGCATTGAGGGTGCCCGCCGGGCCTTGGCCCGTGCGAAGGTGTATTGGGGCAAGCTGGATGCGGAGAAGCTGGTGAAGGACGGGCCACCGGAGGGCAAGGCGCATCGCCATCCCGAGAAGTACTATGATGGCATTATGAAGGGTGCTCGTCTCGTGGCCGACGAATGTACTAAAGACAATATCTTTGACTAAATGTACCTCTTCCTCTGTTGTAAATTAAGGACGGAGTTTCCTGTGCTATGTAGCACTGTTTTGATTTAAAATATAACCATCTGTGCGGCTGTTTATCAAATTCTGAAAGTAGGCCAGTCGTCGGCTTCCGCTCCCACGTACCTAGTAGCGGGGTGTTCCTGGAAAAACCCAGATACTCTTTATCCAAATGTTTGGTCCCTTACGGAGGTATCCGGCACAGCGAACAAGGCAATCGGACTATGTGGCTTTATAACTCTCACTTAGCCATAGAAGTCTATAATTTTAAATTTCGGCAAAGCCCCTAGAATTCGGAGGGCCGAATTGGGGTGCTATATACGCTTAAATCGGACAAGGCCGACTCATCGCCTAAAAGCGGAAAAAATCTTTAAGGATTTTAAGACCTCTCGAACAGCGACCAACTCTCGCCTCATCATGCCGGTCAGTTTTCGGCTTTCTCTACTGAGGTGCTCGTCCGGAAGAACCGGGACATAATCGCAGTAGTTCTTCCTGCGCTACCTTAGCCGATATAACGGAACGTAAGGTACCAAAACAAGGGAGCCGGGCTAACCCAATTGTAGACCCAAGACATGATTCGGAGCTGATGCATATAGTGCTATAAGTTCGGGGTGCCGCACTGTTCAAAGTGTTCGGACTTTATTTGCCGTAGAACGGGGCACCATAGGAAGCCCCTGGCAAACGGACCGTACCAAAGTGTACGGATGCAATATCAAAGAAACATTTGTAAGAAAAATGTTCAAATAAGGATAATGAGCTAACGCTATGTATAATCTCCCATTGATGAAAATACGTTTAAGTGTATGTTTACAATGAATGCATTAAGCGGAGATGAATAGGACTATTTAAGATGTCCTGTCCAGGGGCAGGCCGCATATGGATATATAAAACAGGTATAACGATCGTAAATAGATTCCACCTGGGTGTTTCCCTCTGTGTGCGAAGCCTGTTGCCTCCTTGGTTTTCTCTCCTATATAAGTCCGGCAATCCGGCTCTTCTGAAGAGGCTGCTCTAAAGCAATGTCCAGAAAAAGAAGATGGACGGGTTATGAAGGTATGTGGCGGTTATCCTGCACTGTTGACTGAGTTGTTGCGCCTCCGCCTACTCCCATGGTATCTTGAGTGCGTAATTGTGTACGTGTGGCACGAATGCTGCTTTGATGGGGCTTAAGCGGAGGCTGAACTGCTAGTCGCGCTCTTGGCGTGCTCGATGATCTGTTGCGGGGTGTTCCGGACTCTCTTGACGGTGCTTGAAGTTGTTGTCGCCGGATTGGTTTGTCGGAGGAGGCCGCATTGTACTTCCGCCGCGAGGGCTGCAGTATGTTCTTCTGTTCGGAGAGAGCGGTCCATATTTCCGTTCACTGTTATGACCCCGCGTTGTCCCGGCATCTTGAGCTTGAGGTATGCGTAGTGTGGTACCGCATTGAATCTAGTGAATGCGGTTCGTCGAGCAGTGCGTGGTAACCACTGCGGAAAGGGACGATATCGAAGATTAAATCTTCGCTTCGGAAGTTATCCGGAGATCCGAAGACCACTTCCAATGTTATAGAGCCCGTGCAACGAGCCTCTACTCCAGGAATCACACCTTTAAAGGTGGTTTTGGTGGCCTTGATCCTTGAAGGGCCAATGCCCATTTTATGCACTGTGTCCTGATAAAGCAGGTTCAGGCTGCTGCCACCGTCCATAAGGACGCACGTGAGGTGGAATCCGTCGATGATTGGGTCTAGGACCAATGCGGCCGAGCAGCCGTGACGGATGCTATTGGGGTGATCCCTACGATCAAAGGTGATCGGACAAGCTGACCATGGGTTGAATTTGGGGGCGACTGGCTCCATCACATAGACGTCCCGTAGTGCCCGCTTACGTTCCCGCTTGGGGATGTGCGTGGCGTAGATCATGTTGACCGTTTTCACCTGGGGGGAAATTCTTTTGTCCCCCCGTCTTCGGACGTTGGGGCTCCTCGTCATCGTTGTTGTGCAGCCCCTTGTCCTTGTCTTCAGCATTTATTTTGCCGGCCTGTTTGAATATCCAGCCATCTCTATTGGTGTGGTTGGCTGGCTTGTCCGGGGTGCCATGAATTTGGCACGAGCGCTCCAGTATGCGGTCCAGACTGGACGGTCCCTGATTATTTCTTCTGAACGACTTCTTCAGCTGACCGGGCTTGGATCCGCTGAATCCGGCGTAGACTGTCGTGTCTTTAGTGCTGTCGCCATTATTCCGTCGCTTATGTCTATTACACCGTGGCTTGCCGTTATTTTCGCGGCCATCCGAAGTGCTATAGTGTGGCGTAGTGCTGCCGCAAGCCAGCCAACTGTCCTTGCCCGCGCAAAAGCGGGTCATTAGTGTTGTCAGAGCTGCCATGGACTTGGGTTTTTCCTGGCCGAGGTGTCGAGCGAGCCACTCGTCACGGATATTATGCTTAAAAGGCGCCAGGGCTTCGGCATCCGGACAGTCGACTATTTCGTTCTTTTTAGTTAGGAACCGAGTCCGGAATTTCCTGGCTGACTCCCCGGGCTGTTGAGTAATGTGGCTCAGGTCATCGGCGTCCGATGGTCGCACGTATGTGCCCTAAAAGTTGTCGAGGAATGCATCTTCCAGGTTTTCCCAACTGCCAATGCAATTTGCTAGCAGGCTGTTTAGCCAGTGTCGGGCTGGTCCTTTGAGCTTAAGGGGAAGATACTTGATGGCATGTAGGTCGTCTCCGCGGGCCATGTGAATGTGGAGAAGGAAATCTTCGATCCATACTACGGGGTCTGTTGTGCCATCGTATGATTCGATGTTTACGGGTTTGAACCCTTCTGGGAATTCATGATCCATTACTTCGTCAGTGAAGCAGAGGGGGTGTGCGGCGCCTCTGTGCCGGGCTATGTGGCTGCGCAGGTCGAATTGCTCTGGGTGGCTACGTTTGGCCCGGCCGGACTTATCGAAGGTGTATCCGGCGTGACGGTCCTCGTCGCATGCCGAGGAGTGCCCCCGCGATCCGTAGATCGATCTTGGCTGTCCTGTTTTGTTGCCCCGGGCCGTAGTATGTTGGCGTGGGGGTGTTGGCTGGTATGCGGACTGATATGCCATTTTATCCCGGCCATGAGGTGGCCGGTCAGCCGTATGGCACTCGAGTCCATATTCCTCGGCTGCCAGGACTTCAGTCCATCTATCTGTGAGCAGGTCTTGATCAGCTTGGAGTTGCTGGTGCTTCTTTTTCAGGCTCCTCGCAGTGGCTATAAGACGATGCTTGAAGCGCTTCTGCTCTACGGGATCCTCAGGCACGCCGAACTCGTCATCGCCAAGGCTAATCTCGTCTTTGGAGGGGGGCATGTAGCTGTCCTCCTTCGGGTATTCGTCTGTCGCCTGTTCTTCTGGGCTGACCTGCTCATCCTCTGCTCGCCTGCTCAAGGAGGAGGGCTGATCAGGGTTGTATTCTTCTTCAGCACCATTCGGATTGTTTTCGTCTCCTGGGCCGGTATTGCTGTTGCAGGGCTTGCAGTGGCGCCGACGACGCCCGTTCTTTGCTCTTTCCCCTGAGGTTTTATCCTTCGTGGCCTCATCGCCATTTGTTTCCTTCAGAGTGTCCACCATATATATATCATAGGAAGAGGTGGCTGTCCACCGCCCAGTGAGCGGTGGTTCATGTTCTGCTCCTGCATCGTCGTCTATACCGTCGATGTCTTCGGAGTCGAATTCCAGTACCTCGGTTAAATCATCGACCGTGGCAATGAAGTGGGTGGTGGGTGGGCAACGAATTCCTTCATTGTCTGCCTCCCACTCGAGCCAGACATAGTTCGGCCGAGAGCCTCCTGACAAAGAGAGAGACTTTAATGAGTCCAGCATGTCGCCAAAGGCCGAGTGGTGGAAGATATCCGCAGCGGTGAACTCCATTACCGGAGCCCAACCTGGCTCGACTGGCTCAGGAGTGCGCGGATTGGAACCGGCGTCCGGATACAAATCCGGGGGTCCGGAGTCACATGCCACCACAGAGGTAAGTCCAGTGTTCGGCTCCATCATCGATGAGTGTGCGACTGGGGCGGGTCCATCCTTCGCCCTTAGGCGCCTTGACCTGCTCCGGATTTAGGTCCGGGGCTACTACGGGGGTGATACCCCGAGCTTCTTCCGACAACAGGTCTAAGCCATGCTCATCGTGACTGTCTGGTGCTCCTGGCATAGGCCCGAATCCATCAAAGGTCAAGTCTCCGCGAATGTCCGCCGTGTAGTTCAGGTTTCCGAACGTGATCTGGTGGCCAGGGGCGTAGCTGTCGATCTGCTCCAGATGGCCAAGCGAGTTGGCCCGCAGGGCGAGCCGCCGAACACGAAGATCTGTCCGGGGAGGAAGGTCTCCCCCGGGATCGTGTTGTTGACGATGACTGGAGGAGCCATCGAGCCCTCTAGTGACGGCACAGAGGAACTCTCAATGAAAACACCAATGTCAGTGTCAAAACCGGCGGATCTTGGGTAGGGGGTCCCGATCTGTGCGTCTTAGGCTGATGGTAACAGGAAGCAAGGGACACAGATGTTTACCCAGGTTCGGGCCCTCTCGATGGAGGTAAAACCCTACTTCCTTCTTGATTAATATTGAAGATATGGGTAGTACAAGAGTAGATCTACGACGAGATCGTAGAGGCTAAACCCTAGAAGCTAGCCTATGATGGTATGATTGTAATTGTGATCGGCCTTCTAAGGACCAACCTCTCCGGTTTATATAGGCACCGGAGAGGGCTAGGGTTTACATGGTGTCAGTTACAAGGAAGGAAATATAATATCTGGATCGCCAAGCTTGCCTTCCACGCCAAGGACGGTTCAAAGTCTTGAGTCTTGCATCTTCACGCTTCAATAGTCCGGATGTTGTATACAGTCCAGCTATCCGGATACCCCCTAATCCAGGACTCCCTCGGTGGGAGGCTGATCCCCATGAGACAGAGAGCTCCAAGAAGATGGAGGCAGCCACCGAGCCGACCCCAGATACGCTCATGGCCACTACTGAGATGGCCAATGCCCTGTCTGAAGTTACAACCCCCGTGGCACTGCAGGAGCAGTTTTCCCCCTTCGAGGATGTGTCCCCCCCCCCCCCCCCGCTGAGCTGCCCAAGGTGATTTTCTTCTTTGCCGATCTCGATTGTGGTTTTTCATCTAAGTATGTGGTGATGAATAATGCAAAATTTTATTAGCTGTGATGCCATGCTATACATAGTGGTTTAAATAACTTGTGTTTCTTATACTGGAAAGTAATTCAGAATTTGTTTCTGTTTCAATTAGACCCCTGATGTAGACAAGGATTGTGTGGTTGTACATGTCACTCGCTATGAGGTGGATGACCTGAATATATGCACTGGAAAAACAGAGTTCTTAGGCTGTTGGATTCCTGAAGCCATTTGCGCTTATACCAATGTCGAGTTGTATTCAAGCCTCACTGTTGTGAGGCGTGTTGTCCAGGGTGTACTGAAGCACAAGAATTTCAAAGCTACTCCTTCATTTGTGAGGCATACTATTCTTGTCAATCTTACGCAGGAAGATGACGTGGCATGCATCCACAAACAAGTTTATGAGTGGCAAGTCCACAAGGTTATCTTCATGAAGGTTCATAGGATTGAGCTGTTGCCGGACGTCCTCGGTGATGTTCATGGCAAGGTCCGTCTTGTGTCCAACCCAAATTAGATCGAGACATGAAATAGTTGCCCCAGCAAGTGTTTAATAATAGTTTTGATTGTGTCTGCTTATCCGAACCTTGCCTATTATTGAGCCCTCTGGGCTAGTGCTCTGTTTGAATCTGTCTATGGTAACTGCTGCTACTTTTGTGTGCCCATGAATCATGTGAGAACCATTGTAATTGTTGTGAAAACAATGCGTCCTCACTAGTTTTTTCATGAATATGGCATGTTAAGACATAAGTTGTCACAGTTTATCATACGAGCAGTGTACTCGTTCGAGAAATGTGCGCCGATGTATACATAAGTACTTATAAACACTGTTGGTGCTACCCCACTTGTAAGTAGTTGTGCAAAACATGGCGCATTGGCTCAGCTCGCTTCAACACTAGGCTATCGACCATCTAACAATCAATAATCTGCTGTCTGGCATATAAGCAACTACATACCTTGTTACAGTGGTTCATGCAGTTAACTGAGGCCACAACGTAAATTCCAAACGTTCACACGCTAGTCCAGCGTTCATGTGGAACACTCACATTAAACTCGGCTTCATAAAAAACTTGAAAAGCATAAGTTAAGCAATATTATACATCTCAATGATTCATAGAACATAAAAAACATATACTAGTTCACAGCAAAAGACAAAGTTGTGAGAAGGTTTACAAATCAGGAAAAAACAAGCAAGGCTTCTCTAAGAAAAGGGCCTCCCGGCAGGCTTAAATTTCCTTGAGTTCACTCTGGTTTTTCTTGTTCCCACCATCCTGGGTTAGGTTCTCTCATTACAGAATAACCAATTATAATTGTGTACTCAGCTGGAATACTGAACTGAACCATGTAGTGTACTGACCAGCTGAAAGTCTTGTGCATTCCACTAAATTTAAGCACCGCTATTTGCAGAAATAAGCAGACCACAATGCCTCTTGTCTGCGCACCTGTCCCAAAAACCTCCCTGCAGCTGTGCCATCTAGTCCTCGGTCCATGGATGGACTGTAAGAAAGTGCATTCCGGACTAGGATGCAGTTGTTTTCGCTCGTCCCTGCACTGCAATCAGGAAGTAAAACGTACGGATCAACTTCTTTTAGATTGCCTTGGTCATTCTACCTAGTTAGAACCTATGTAGGAATACCTGGAACACTGGTGGTTAGAGGACGACAGCTAGGAATAGCCATCTCATTTTGTGCAGTTGTACAAAAGCTGAGGTGTGTACTTTTGATTGCGCAGATAGAAATGATATGGAGACAGACATCCCTTTTTGCGCAAATACGAAATACGGTTATTAAAAATGTGATAGATATTTGCAGTGGCGTATGATTAACAGCAGCATCTATTGTGTTATAATTGGCACTAGACTGACAGTATGAAAGTGCCCTTAAGTAAGTAGCATCACATAACATCAACACTGCCACTAAATGAACATGCAGAAAAATAGCATTAGTATTACTGGCATGAGAGTAGCACATGGTCAGTAAATGTGCAATCAAATTTGTACAGTTCCACTGGGATGAAGCAATGTTAGCAGTGTGAGATTTAAGCGTAACTGCAACAACACAATTCATGGGAAACAAAGCAAGACGGAAACACTTCATAAAATGGTGGTGGCATTGCTTCAATGTATCGACGACACTAGACCATTACTTATAATGACATTAGGTGGCATTTCTTAATGCTTCATGTGATTTTACATTAATGGTAGCGATATGGGCGTAGGGACAGCAGGGGCATAAAGTGGTGATGTTGATGTGGTTGCCGAGAGCGGCAAACACTCAGGCAGCATGCCTGCATTTGTCCCATTTTTTATCTCCTCGGTGACATTTTCCTATGTGAGCACATGAAATCTAGACCTGCTCATTCTCATTTGCGTTGTCCCCCAACACCCCTCACTTTCTTTCCTTTTTCAACCAGGAGACAGGTCCACTTCCCCCCACCCTTCGCCATCCACCATGCTTTCTTCGCCTTTTCAACCAATAGACCGTTTGGGTAGCCAGTATCTACTACTTTCCCCCGTTTCCTTTTGAACCAAGTCCTAGGTTCATGCTACAACTTTCCCACTTTCTCCCCTGTTTGAACCAACTCTTAAATTCGACTGTATGAACTACCTTTACCTCTAATAATAGTAAAAGTCTAGGTGGCTTTGGAACAGCCGACGGAAGTAGAAAAAGATCCACACGCAGCCACGTGGGGAGCTGGGGCAGTAGAGCAAGGCAGGTTTCGAAGGAATATATACCTGAGGGTCGTCGGCATGTGGCAAAGACGGCGTCGGGAGGCCGCATCTTGGCCATGATACCGCAGGGAGGAAGAAGGGGTCGGAGGCCCTCCCGAGCCGTCGCTCTCTCGGAGAGAACAACACGACCGTCGATCGGGACACGCAGGCAGCCGTTGGTCTCCTCCCTCGCCGCTGACGACAGCATGAATGATGCACCTACACCCCTTCCCCGGTCGAGGTGGTCCGGCCGGATTTGTGATTAGCGTAAGCAGAGAGAGAGTGTGGCCACCTATGTCTTGCTTAGATCTGGATAGCATGAGAGAGTGAAAAAGAGGAACCCTAGTAAAGCTAGCGCTAAGGCTCCTGCTTATATATATAGTGGAGTGATTTTGTTGTGCCAGCTTTAAAAAAATGCGCTCCTACGTGTACCCGCGAGTGGGTGTGAGAGAACTAGTGCGTGCGTGCACCACTTCTTTTTGTGAGAGTACAATATATTATGCCCAAAGAATGTTCGCCATAAGAGTAATAGTATAAGTGTGTGACGTGTGAGCTAAAATAAAAGGTGCGCGACGTCTTTTGTTTTTTAGAAGTTCTGAGGGTAGGGTGTGAAGAGCACATATGTGTGTGACGTCTACCTGCAGATAGACGGTGGGTGCGAGAGGACTCGGGAGAGTCGTGACTCGTGAGGGTGCGTGTGTGCGTGAGAGAGAGGGGGCATGTATCAATGCAACGCATGTGTCCGTAAATCATTATCCGACAAACATTCTCCACAAGCCGTTTCCTGACGAACACCGTAAGAACCGTTAGATCGGCATCTAGCAGTGTCAGTTTTGCCATGTCATTTAACAGAGCAGCCACTCCTCCTACACACAAATCTTCCACGTGAGTGTTAGCAACTTCCGTATGCTCCTCCCTCCGTTCCAAAATTCAGTGCATATAGCTTTATCGAAAATTCGAACCTCGCAAACTTTTACCGAGTTTTCGTGTACCAAAATGCACATATAGAATACCCAGTATATATCATTTCATTCATCTTCGAGAGGTAACTATAAAGATGGGGGAGGAGTCTACAAACAAAGACCGTCATATCACCTGCAGCAATTTCAACCATCCTTTGGTGTGGAGGAATATCATAGGAACTCTATATGATATGATTTTTGTAGGATTTTTTCCTTTATAGTCAATTGGTTCATAGGAATAGATTCATATACTCCACATTTCAAAGGAAATAAACATGATATCATTTTTATAGCTTTAGAGCCACTTGGTTCATATGAATGGATTCCTATACTCCCATAATTTCAAAGGAAAATAAACATTAGCATATATTCAATAGAAAAGTTCCTATGATGTGAACCAAATGACATCTCTTTTCTAATCCCTCCTCATAGGAATTGAGATACATGTCATCTCTAGATTCAATAGAAAAGTTCCTATGATGTGAACCAAATGACATCTCTTTTCCAATCCCTACTCATGGGAATTGAGATACATGTCATCTCTTTCCCTAAAACTTCCATGTATACATCTTCTGTTCCTAAATAGCTAGTACAACCCACTAGTAGCTTTTTTCCTAGACATGCAACTATGGCACAAGAACACGTCATGCATGCAAGTCATAAATTACATTGTTTTCTCGACTCTATGCATGCAAGCACCACATCATCAATTCGTGCATGTTACTCATAAGTTATTTCTTGCATTAAATTTTGCATTGACAATGTATGTGCTGGTCACATGCACACATATGTAGTTCACGTTCACATTTTTGTTACAAATGCCATTCTTTTAACTGCAATTCATTTTTTCTCTTTGTACTCCCTCCGTCTAGGTGTCTAAGTCATCTTCCGAAAACAAAATAATCCCAAAACACTTTGGCACGGTACATTAACTCCCTCCTCGTTTCTTGTTTCGTGACATATCAACCAATAAGAGATGTCGGCTGTGCATGCTTTCCCAAAACACTTTGGCACGGTGCATTAACTCCCTCCTCGTTTCTTGTTTCGTGACATATCAACCAATAAGAGATGTCGGCTGTGCATGCTTTCCCAAAACACAAGCACTTCTCCTTTGTTCTAGAATATTCCGTATCATAATTGCCCACACTTTTTTTCTAAATGAATTGCCATTATTTGTTTTTTACTTTATGCTTTACAATGCACAATCCCATGAATCTTAACCTTTTTATAAAGCTAATTGATTTTGAATGAGATTAACTATAAGAACTAAATGAACATCTACATCATGCATCTATGACTCAAAGATTTACATGCTATAGTGTGTATTTATTCATAATTTGGTTTCCAAATCTCATGCGTTCAATGCATGTGTACCTTACTAGTTTTGAGTAGAGTAGCAAATTTCACATGACCGCGGGTATATCAAAATGCAGGGCCCATGCATCATTGCCTTTCGGTTGAACCTACATCCACACTTTTTTTACGTATATCTCCACTGGTCCCCGAAACCAAAATGCTGCCTCGTTCCTGTAAAACCAAGCGGCCCACACATATTAAGGCTTTGAGTCAAACTCAATCCCTCTCCCATTTACTACGACATGGCCCCGCACGCCGTAGTACTCCTACAAACCCTACTACCGCACGCATCATCGGGTTTCTTCAAGAAGACGAGGGAGAAGCAGATTTCTAGTGGAGGCGCTTTCAAAAAAATGGATTTGTAGTGGAGGCCCCTACCCTAGGGTGCCCTAGGTTGCTGCCGCACGCATCATTGGTTTTCTCTTTTCTTTATGCTCTTGCGCCCTAGAGTGAAATGATGGTTGCTTCGTCATTCAAATTAATGTGGGAAAGGTGACGCTTTGTGATTTGACCGCCATCGCTCATTTACTACTACCGCGGTGCTACGACCGGGGTGCCTCCAAGTCCAACTGCTGCTCCAAATTGTAATTTGGTGCATCACACATGGAATAATACAGTGGATGAGCCAGATGTCGGCCAAAGGGGTCGTGTTAAGTGTGTCACCATTTCGTGTGCAGAGTGACCCTGCTTGAGTTGGTACGCCAACACGACAGGAGCAGCCTACCACTTGGTTTTCTCCTTGGTGAATCCCGACTATATTGATCTAAAAAGATACGTACTGTACTACCCTCTTCGTCTTGGTTTATAGGGCATGCACGTAGTTCTCGGTCATCCATTTGACTAACTAAATATGACTTACTATGTCGAAAAAAGTATATCATTCGATTCTTAAGCGGATATGTTTCTAAACATATATTGTTCATCACATATATAGCCAGTTAAATTCTCAACCTAGAACGACGTGCATGCCCTGTAAACCGATATGGAGGAAGTAGTAAAAATGAGGTGATTTTACCGAGCGATGGGCCGGGGAGCATGGCCTGTCATGTGGTCCCACATGTCATGATGTACGAAGGCGATGCGCGTGTCCCTCTTGAAGCAGAACAATGGCAGAAGCAATACTACGTGGTTTTCTTGAAGGAGATGGTGGTGAAGCAAAGTGTGAAATAATGGTTGCTTCTTCCATCTGGGAAGGTGCGGCATTATGATTTGACGTCTCATTGCTCATTACTACTACTAGGGCGGTACGACTGGGGTGCGGCCCCTGCTGTTCTGCACTGTTATTTGGTGCATGACACGTCGACCTGGTTGCTATATGTCCCACATGTCAGCGAGAGGAAGTACATAATTCATGAAAGCGAGCGTCGACGGAGGAGTACAAGACATGGCTTGGTTTTTGCTGCTTCGCGTGATCCATCGATACAAACCCGGACTAAAAAAAGGAGAGGGCAGGTCTTTTCCCACGCGGCAATCAAGGGAGTTTGGCATAGTCAGTTCGAGGCAACGAGGCAGGAAGGGAAACAAGCAAATAAAGTTTGAGCGACTTAGTTTTGGGAAAATCTGATTTTACGGAGTACGTACCCACTATGGAGGTAGTATACTACTTACTACTCCCTCCTTTCTAGTTTATAGGGCTCACCAAGAAAATCGTTTTTCCGTTTTATAAATCTCAATTTAACAGAAGTAGTAGTGCCGTCACATGTTGGAATTCAAGGTGCGTTAAACCACCTGATGCAAGCATTTTCAAGAGAAAACTCACCAATGCATGTAGAAGTTCATGGGAATTTGGTGGTCATGCATGCATATGTTCTAATTAATGCATCGGTAAACGTAACTTCTTGAGAAAAACGAGCGTAAATTACTTGTGCAAACTACAAAATTAATTCCACCACTCACCATCTACCTTGGTTGGAGAGATTTTGAAATTGAGCCATAAACTGGAAAGGAGGGAGAAGTAACATAGCCTAGGGTAGCTTGCTGCACCACGGACTCCAAGGAAATTGCTGTAGTAGTACTACTCCTATATACTAGTCCAAGGAAATTGAGCCATAAACTAGAAAGGAGGGAGTACTACTAAAAGATATATATTCCAACAATATGACAATCTCTCTAACCAAGGTAGGGACGAGGAGTAAACAAAGGGAGTAGTAAAATTTTCTCCTCGTCCGGCGAGCCACCGCGCGCGTCGGCGAGGGAGCGGGCGTAAGGCGTAATACTACTACCTCCGTCCTGGTTTATAGGTCACCTTTGTAGTTCGTGCCAAATTTTGGCCAAATATTTAGCTAACAAAATGTTAATGCATGTCACCAAAAATTATATCGTTGGATTCGTATTTCATCATAGTTTTCAATGATATAATTTTTGGTAACATGCACGAACGTTTTGTTAGTTCAATCTATAGTCAAAATTTGACATAATATACAATGGGGACCAATAAACCAGGACGGAGGTAGTTTCTAGTAAGCAAGCTTCACCTCGTCCTGCGAGCCATCGCGCCCGTGGGCGGGGGAGACAGCGTAGTAATCAAGCTTCTCCTTGTTCTGTGAGTTGACGGGACACATCAAATGTAATACGTACAGAGCGTCTTGAGTGTATAGAACCTTGCCTCTAAGGTAGGCCCCACATGATGCGTCAAGTTGCAATTTGTTTTTTCACCCGTGGTAGACGATCCTCCATCAAGTGGACAACCAGTACACGTGTCAAATTACCACGTGGGCTACCTTTTCATACAGAAATGAGCTCCACCGTGTACCCGCGCGGGTGTGGCTGGGAAAGAGACGGGAGTACGTGCGTGCACCTCTTCTCTTCGTGCACGTCCCCCACCTATGTGGGTGTGTGTGAGATAGATACAAACCTAGACATAATGCGCCGTCCATCCCCATGCCTCCGCCTCACCTGACCACCACCACCACCACGCCCACTCCTCCTCACCTTATCTATCATCTTTCTCGAGATATCATTTTTTCGATGAAATTCTCGAAATACCATTTTTCCAATAAAATTCTCAAGATATCATTAGTTTTTACACATGGGATTACTCCTGCATGGGTCAATCACAACATGTGTTTTGTAAAAAATGCATCTTGATGTTCCGTGCAATGCACGGGAATCTTGCTAGTCCATGAAAACAACACATGGAAAATTTTCACGGCGAACGAGGGATTTGAATCTGCTGGGAGGGGTTGTTTGTATTTTGCCTGGGGTAGCCAAAATATTGGCCTTTGCCACCGATGAACGAGGAATGGCTCGGGTGCTCATGCATCCTCCAGCGCGCACGTTGGAGACGAGCTCGCATGAGCTGTGCTTTTTTTGTCCCACCACGCCACCCGAGCCGGCCGCAGACCGACCAGCGACCCGCATATTACGCCATCCAGCCATAGCCGCACACATTATGACAGCAACCCAACCAACCGGACGAAATTCATGCAAATACGGCGATATTTCTCATAAACAATGACGGAATTCATATAAAATACTGGATTTTCATACAAACATGACGAATTTCATTACACTCAAATCAACTAAGCGGTGCTAGTTCAGGATAGCGCATGTATATTATAACCGGCCTAAATGGTCGCCCGCCGATTCATTTGTGTTCCTCATGTTCGACGGCATGATCACCGGACTGCTGGGAGCCCCGGAGGTATATGCTTCAGCACAAAGGAAGGCTCGCTTCCCCGCTACCAAACTGATATGTTTGGCTGATGCCGAAGATGATGGTGGAAGGGGGATTCTCCGCTTTCATGGAGCCCATGTGGGGTCGACGAAGGTCCTCGAAACAAAAGGATCTGGCAAGACACCTACTGTGTATGCCGACGTCGTCTCCGTGGTGGCCTTCATGGGACCCAAGCGGCGGCGACCTACCGTGTTCTACTTCTCCTTGATCATGGCGGCGGACGCGGAGGTGCTGGCCACCGACTCGGCGCTCTCCGTGCACCCGGCTTCTGTCTCCGCTTGCATGGCGTGGCCGCCAGCACGGGAGTCTCGGCCACAGAAACGGGAGACGCAGTGGCAGACACAGGAGGCGCGGTACGAGGCGGCAGCGTGGACGGCAGCGACGACGCCCTTGCGCCGCTCCTCGTTGAGCTGGCGTGGAGCGGCGAGTTGCTGAACCGCGCACCGGCTTGGGGCGGCAACTGGCTCCGTGCACCCGGCTTCTATCTCTGATTTGTAACCCTAGGCCCCGTGTATGTCACAGAACCCTGGGGCTAGTTCGTCGATAGTATACACACACGCACAATGTCTTGTATTCACCTGTACTTTGTACACACCCCTATCACTAATATACAGTACTAGGAGTAGGCTTTTTCCTCAACTGCAAGGGTCCGAACTTGGGTAAAACTTTGCCTCGTATTAACATCTAGCCTAATAGTCAGGGATATCCTACCGAATGATATGATGGAATCATCTCTACCAAATAGTAAGAGAGAGGTGTGTCTGTGGGTGGGGGGGGGGGCAATGTGTGCGAGAGAGGCCTAAAGATAAAGTGCGTGCGGGAGATACGTAGGCACATATATGTGCATATAGAGGGCTAGTAGAGACCATGCGTGTATATATGCATGTGAGAGAAATAGTGTTATCCAACCGAGATTAGTGAAAAGAGTGGTACATAGTAGTTAGAAAGAGAGAGAGATACAGAGAGAGTGTGTGCGTCATACACCCCGACACCCCGGGACAGATTGTGAGCATGTGTGAAAGAGAAATGCCGATGTATATAAAGTGTGTGCACTTATGCGTTAAATAGAGAGATATATAACACGTTTGTGAGAATGGGACGCGGCATAGTGCATCTACGTGTAAATGGTAGTTCTACGCATTAACTTAAAATATAAATGGCATTATTATTTTTGGATGAGATCATGAATTTTGCAATTTTTGTATGAACGAAAATCAGTCTATCATACACCCATACTCTATTGAATTCTAACATGTGCATGTGTTTATATCATATTATCGATTGATAGAGTGAGAGCGGTTTGAAATACATGTAATGCATTGCTTTTGCAATTCATATATAAACATTAATTAGTGCACTCCATGTTGTTAGTGTGAAGCACTTTATACATTTATCACTTACATGGATACAATCCAAATTGCTAGCTACGAAATAGAATACATGTTGAATTCAACATAAAGGGGTTTTCGAAGATTCGAATTAATAGGAAGTGCATTCATCCATTTCAACCCGAGATAATGGCATTTGTAAATCAGATCTAAAAGGGGGCATCAATCTTTGTTGTGCGTTTGAACATGCTATATATTCATACGCATGTCTAACTATTTTTTTGCAACCAAGGAGATTATACCTGGAACCATGCATGAACTAAGGTAAGTTGCATATTTTTTAATATATACTCGTGTACAATGTATATTCAAATGTACCCCCTCCATTCCAAAATAATCATAGTTTCAGGATTTTCAAGAGTAAAGATTTGTGAAGTTTGACAAATCCTGAAAGTTCAATTCAACAGAACCGAAAATGTTAATGCTTATGCTCCCAAATATTGAACGAAGCGCCAAATAAGCCTCTGGTCACCTGAAACCGCGCGAGACTAATGTTTGGTGGTAGGAAATTAATGTCCTGACTCTGGCATGTGTAGCCTATCGGCCCGATGTCCAAAGGTCTAAACCGGGGTAGGCCTGTAACTTCACCAAGGCGCTAGTCTCAACAGTCTCCGAGAAGCATTCATACGCCATGGGCGCCTAAACACCCATGCGCTTGGCCGAAATCTATCCCGCCCACCATTTGGGAGAACTGAGATTACTGTCCTACCCCCAACCCACAATATGTCCAAAATGTTAGATGGGGGCAAAGTTTGTAACTTTCCCAAATTTCAAACAAGCGCGTCCCAAACCGAAACATTGTTCACCCTTAGTTCCCCCTCCCTCTGTTTCCCCATTCATACTCCGTGGGCGCCAAAACGCCCTCTCCACCAGCCGCGAAACCCCATCCTCCTTCGTCCTCCACCCCATCGCACCCAATCCACCGCCACCCTCCTCCATCATGTCGGAGCCGGTACCCCGACGTCGTCGTCCAACGCAACTGCAACACCCTCACGGAATTAGTAGCTGAAGCCGAGGCAGAGCTGCTTCCACGACGCCGACGCCGACGTGCGCTGTACCAGAACCACTTTGACCACGTCGTCCTGCGTCTCACCGTTGCTGCTCCACTATCGCGACCATCCACTACACCGGAGCTGCTCCCGCTATGCCGTCGTTCGCCCCCTTGGATCTGGTTCCCCGCTGCCGATAGACGGCCACGGCACCACACTCAACAACTTAGCCATGGGTTCATCCAAGGCTCCACCATCCGCCACAACTTCTCGTTTCCAGCAAACAACAAGAAGATCGTTGGAAAAACAGAAGGAGGACACAGCACTGCCAGCAGAAAGAGGTACTCCTCTTCCCTTATTCGTGCAAATCTTACGTCTCTGCTCACACCGTATTCATCCCACGAAACAAACTAGTTGAGTTCTTCGTACTGCATCTTGTTCCTGATACTAAATGCACAAGGTTTCCTCCCATTTACTATTTCACCTTTGCTAGAGGTCAGTAGCCCGTCTGGATTTCAATTAAGGGTCAGTCGAATCGCAATTAAAAGAAGCAGCACCTGCTTATGTGCGCGGAGCACCTAGCCCGCCTGTTCGCCGAGGAAGCGGTGCATCGATGTCTATCATAGGGGTGTGGGGCGTAGGAGCTGCCTGCTCCCTATCTGGAGGTCGGCGGGGCTTGAAGGGATGGCCGGGGGTGGTGCCAAGCACGGCAGTGCGGTGAGGTCGAGGGGAGTGCGGAGGCAGGGGACTGGGCCGGTGGTCGCTGGCGTTTCGAGGAAGATTGTAACACTGACTGGCTGGAGGTAGATGAAGGCGATCTGCCCGTTCTTTGTACACCGGATGGTGTAGAAAAAATGGTCTGGCCTATTTGTCTTCAGTCGACTATTATTTTCATAGCACCACTGTCGGATTACGGGTTCCGGCAAACCCTTGAGGTTCGAACAATAGGGTGCGCATAAAAATCTCTCTCTCCCTAGGTCGCTCTCGCAACGATCTCAAGGCCTAGCTCGACGAACCCAAAGAACAAGAGACACAAGAGTTTATACTGGTTCGGGCCACCGTTGTGGTGTAATACGCTAATCTAGTGTGGTGTGGTGGATTGCCTCGTAGGCTGGGGATGAACAAGTACAAGGGATGAACAGCCTCCTGAGGAGAGGTGTTCTTAAGCTCGGTGAGCTTGTGTGTTGAGGATGATCTGAATGATCCGTCCAAGATCCGATCCCCTCCCACGGTGGTGGCTAGTCCTATTTATAGAGGCCCTGGTCCTCTCCCCAAATATTAGGCGGGAAGGGATCCGACAATGACCAATTTGAAGGGGGACAACTAGTACAAGTTATCCTGACAAAAGGTGGTCTTCGCCTACCAAAGCCACTGGTGATGACGCGGTCGTGGGCTCCGCGTGACCTCCGTCCTGCCATCCTGCTGGTCTTGGTCTCGTTGCACTGATACGGAAACCTTTGCCTGACGCCTCGGAACTCCTCGCCTGCGGTTGCCCCTTTAGCACCAAAGAGGAAACAGGTACTCTGCGCCCGCTGGCTCCCGCCTGGCCTTGGTCGTCATGGCTCACGTCACGTGCTCCATGCGAGGTGCCCCTTGCATAGATATCTCCACTCCTTGGGAGCCAGCCTAGCGAGGCCGCCCAGGGGAGGTCTTGGTGTCGTCCGCCTCGCAAGGCTTGGCCCCTCTCGAGGGTCTTGAGTGATTGCTAATGAAGATGGGCCGTACCAGGCCGACGGTGGAGCCACGCCCTGGGCCGCAGGCAGGCAAGTCTGGGTACCCCCGTTCCCAGGATGCCGATAGTAGCCCCCGGGCCCAAGGCGCGCGCGGACTTGGATTCGAGGCGAAGCCAAAGGGCAAGTGTGGAGTGCCGTGGGCCCCAACAGCTTGCGGCCTTGATAGACATGTGGCGATTGATAGGACGTGGGTGTCTCCACTTCCCCACGCAGCCTCTATTTCCGCCTGGCTAGGCGGCCACCTCTGCATACACAACTCTGCCTCCATTCATCTAGAACATGCTCCGTAGCTCCTTCGCCTTCTGGAAAGCAGCGGATCCCCTCCCCCGGTCTGACCTAACACCAACTCTCCCCGCCGCCATGGTGCCCAGCCAAAAGAAGAAGGGGAAGAAAGAGTCCCGTACCTTGGCCCTCGCGCCGCCGGTCTTTTAGCCCGCCATCGAGCGGTCGGCGGTGCTCAACCAAGAGGCGATGGGCAAGGTGCGCCTGACGCTCTCTTCTTATTCCAATGAGTGGGGGGCGATGGTGGCCTAGCCCGCTTCCCGTGCCGAAATTGATAGGATGGCCACCGAGGTCCCCGTCCATCTTCACACTCTCTGGGCAGGCCTGATTCCTCCCTTCTCCGATTTCTTCAACGCGGTGCTCTCGCATTACCAGATCAATGTGTTGCACCTCGATCCCCAATCCATCATCCTCCTTGCTGTTTTTGCCTTTGTCTGCGAAGACATGGTGGGCATTGCCCCCTCCGTGGCCTTGCTTCACCACTTCTTCTCGCTGCACCTGACAGATGCTCTCTAGCGCTCAGGATGTGTATCCCTTCAGGCCGTCACGACGACGGCCGACTCAGGGGTCGACTTCAAACTTTCGCCGGTTGTCGGAGGCTTTAGGAAGCGATGGGTGTATGTTGATGTTGGTGTGCGCAATCCCTTGCTGCTGCTCCCACGGGTTCCGGCTACCCCAAGCTCCAGCTGGGAGCACGCAAGGCTAACCGACCGGTGGCTTGCCCATGTCTGGCGCCGGCTGGCTAGGCTGAAGGGCCTCGGGGTGGTGAAGGAGTTAATTCGATGCCGCATTGCTCCGCTTCAACGTCACTCCCAGCCGATGTGGACCATCTCCGGCTTCGGGGACCGCATGAGGCTTCAGGTGCTGGCTCCTACCCCTGAGGTGCAGCGCACGGTGCTCGAGCTCCTGAAGGGTGACCCAACGCCAGCCAGCCTGCCGTAGGAAGGTTGTCTTCTATACTGCTGCTCGAACAAGGTGGATTTCGTGAAGCAGATGTCCCCTTTCGACGAATGGGGACTATGCCCAGTTGTCCTTGAAGGGCCTCGCGAGAGCCCTGTCTTCGTGGCTCCCTTGCCCGCCGCCGGCGCGGTGATCCCCCGGAAGCGGGCGCAGGGGGCGACCACCGCCGGCTCCTGGCGACGCGGTCGCCAAGGAACCGACGCCGCTCAGGGCTCCTGAAGGGTCGTCCCCTGGGCTCCGAGAGAGCCGTCCTGAGGAAGTGGCCGGGGGGACGACGCAGTCCGATGCTCTTGAGGCTGAAGCCCCCGAGGCCGCGGTGAGTCACCACCAGGCGAGGGCCAAGGTCTCCACACAGTCCAACACCCCTGAGGTCGCCTCCTTAGGAGCCACCACTACTGCAGGATGCTGCTAACGCGGCGCTATGATCAGAGACCCTTAGAGAAACTGTGTTTGATGCAATAATTGCAAATGGTGCTGTATGAAAACCGTCAGAAATGTGTAAAACGTTTGCGATGATGGATGCATCAAGCATGGTTCAGGTTTTAGTTTCCTGTGTGATGAAGGGAATATGGTTTAGTTGAATTAACGGTTTGCGATGAGGAGGAACAAAAGAAACGGGCAGCCAGATGAAGACATGTGCGATACACAGCATATGGTTCACTCGGATGAACTGTTTGTGATTAGGTAACACAAAAGAAAGGGTCAGCCAGATCAAGGTGTGTGCGATATACGACATGCGGTTCACTCGGATGAACTGTTTGCGTTGAGACATGAGAACAGAAACGGTTCAACTTAACAAGATGTGTGTGATATGCGGCAAACAGGTCTGTAATCAGAAATGTCTGTGAAGACCGATAATAACACAGACGGTTGCTGCTAATAAGACGTGTGTGTTGTGCGATGGGATTGCATACAGAACAACAACATATATATATATATACACACACTTATAAGGACATGCTTGCATAACCAAATTAAACATCCACTTACATAGGTGGCTACTATAACCATGGGCATTTGCACACACCAAAGTAAACTATTACATGCATAATTAAATAGGTGGCTACTACACACATGACATTTCCACACACACCAATAAACTAAACTATATATTACATGCATGATTAACTAGCATAAACGATCATCTGATCATCATCTACTTCTTCTGACGCTTTCTCCGCTTGTGGCTCGATCCGGGCTCGTCGATTTGGGTAACGAGGCACTTCCTCATGTCAACGATCCGCCTGTGCATCTCGTAGCATGTGTACACGCTCTTGGCTGCAAACCTGAGGTGAGGTTCATCCAGTTACGCATCCGGGCCCGTGCAGGATACGGGACTTGTTCTCTGGGCATCCTGCTTCATCTTTTCATAGTAGGGGTCGATGATGGCCGAGGCGAGTTCGAACAGGGAGTCCTGCTTCGTGCTGCCCCAGACCCTGTAGTGGTCACGGATTTTGACAAGGTTCTTGCAGGCCAAGCCCGTAACACTGAGCGCTTTTACATCGTCTTTGGTTTCCACCGTGGTGAACTTGTAGGGTGCTCTTGACAAACTTGTTGAAACGGTCGCAAGGCTCTGTGGCCATGCAGTAGTGGTAGATGAGGACATGATGGCGCACGCACAACTGGGTGATGACAACCCTCAGATCTATGTCGGGACGACCGGCGGTGTACTGGCGGTCGATGCCGACCACCTTGTACTTGTCTCGAGCAAGAAACTGCTCAATGTTGTTGATGTAGTCGTCCACCACGGCCGGTTTGATGCTATACACCACCGAGAGATCCGTCTCCATCGCGTGGGTCTCCACTCTATGCTCGCCGAACTCCATTGGAGCACCACTGGACATCCCCTCTCTATGTGTTGTCGTGGGTGTGCTTGTTGTGTTGTGGGGCGCGATCGAAAGGTTGAATATACTAAGGTTATAATGGCCGCGGGAATTAAAGGGGAAGCCGGACACCTAGGAATATCGGCAGGCCCTGATGGTAGTTCTAATTTGCAGTGCGTAACTCCATCATGCCGCACGTAACTGCATCACGTGGCAATGCGCGCGGCGCAACCGCATGCATATGGGGCCCCCGACATGATAGTGCGCACGTCCAACCGCAGGCAGAGCGCGCGCGGAGGGACGCGACCAGAGCGCTCCACGGTCGCCTCAAGAAAAAGCTGTCCACAAGCTGAGCGCGCCGACGGACGCAAGCAGAGCGCGCCAACAGACGCAACAGAGTGCGCTGCGGCGCCTAATGGCGAGCAGAGCTTGCCGAGGGACGCAAGCAGAGGACGGCACAGTGACACATGGCAAATATTACGAACTGTGTGAGCGATGTTGGAGACATCAAGCACGAATCAGATCACAGTTGCATGTGCGAGACGTGGCAGACAGTTGATCAATTAGAGCTGTTTGTGATGGAATAAGTCGTGTGTGTTGCGGGCAAACGCTTGCTGGTGTATAACCTTAAATTTAACCAAAAAAATTGTTAATTCATGTCACAAAAATTGTATAGTTGGAGACTATGTTCAAATACGACTCCAACGATATAATCTATGGCGACATGCATTCGTATTTATTAGTTAAATCCTACTTATAAACAAGGACAGGGGTATAGTACGTAATTAAATCGCAAACTTTTTTTATTAACTGTATGTGTACGTGTCCTCTCGTCCTCCTCTCGCACGTCTTGTCACCCTGCTGCCGCAGACGGCTTACAACGCAAGCTTGCGCAGTGCGCGGGGGCGTTCTTTTTGCCAAACGGTGGCGCCAATGAATTGTTTGCGAGCCCGTTCCCACGCAACCTCGCAGGTTCCCGCGCAAGCTTCCCGCCCGACTCTGTGAAATCCCCCAAAATCACAATGCTTGCCGCCCTGCTATAAAAACCCTCACGGCCGGCGAGTCCTGCATCGCATTTTCCCTCCCTCCCTGTAGCTTATCTCGTCTGCTTCTCCCACAATCGCCAATTGCACCGGTCCGTCGCCGTCGCTCAGCCACTCCACCGTCATCAGACGACCGCTCCAGCTGGGAGGCTACACCGCGGAAGCGGCGCAGTCCCCGGTGTAGTATAGTGCGCGTGGCGTCCCTGTTGGGTGTGCGCGGAACACCCACCACACGCTTCGCCGCCGCTGCCCGTCGGCAGCTATTGCCGGCCGCCATTGCCGCCACACCACCGTCGAAATCCAGGGCCATCTCCCGCTCCACCGCCGTGGCCCGAAGGCGGGAGCTGGTCGTGGTGGCCATCACCCCACTGCCGGCCACCATGGCCATCACCCGCTCTGCCACCGCGACCCGAAGGCGGGAGGTGGTGATCGTGGCCGCCACCCCATCGTCGGCCACCGTGGCTGCCGGCCCACCGTTGACCGCCGGGATCATCACCCACTCCGCCACCGCTGCCCGAAGGAGGGAGGCGGAGGTGGAGGCCCGCACGTGCGTCAGCGACCTTGCGCGCTACATCGAGTTCCTGCGAGAGGAGGAGGAGCGCCTCGTCGAGTATGCAAAGAGCCTTACCGCAGCCATGGCCGCAGCACACACGGACGTAGAGGCGAGGAATCAGGAGATCTACGAGCAGTCCGGCCGCTTCGAGAGGGTTAAATGCAGAGCGGCAGTGGGCGTTCGAGCTGGCGAGCGTCGCTGAACGTGCAGCAGCGGCAGGCACCGTATTGCATTTGTCCAGCTCGTCGGTAGGCTCCTCCTCCTCCTCTGCCTCTTACTGAGCGCGCTCGACAGAGGAGAGGCTGCCGGAAGTAGCACAAAGCCCCTCCGTGGTAGTAGTAGTATTTAGGGGCTATTTTGTTCAGTTCATCTAACTATATATGTGTGGTCAAACTGTACAACGTACTTAAAATTAGCTAGTATATATAGTTGAACTAGCTACTTCAGTGCGTTGTTGGCAACAATTGGGGAGAAGTTTGGTCGGTTCAGCTGTCGAGTTGAACTATTTGTATAAATTAAGAACGACTGCTTAATCTATGAATGAAATCTATGCTTAATTACTGAATTTTAGTTGCAAAAATTACATAGTGCTAATGATTTCTAGCTACATATTTTGACAAATCACAGTGTTACAAGGATTTACAAATGGCAATGTTACCAGATCAACAAATGTAAATCTTTCCAGTTTGACAAATGGCAACATATCCAATATGACAGATGCAAATCTTACCAAATTGTTTGTACGTGGTTGCACACGGGTCATCCAAAACAACCGTTTGCGTTGAAGGGATTAACAAATCCTACGTGTCGGGGAGGCTGATCGTACCCACAGACACCTATGGGGCCGGCGGAGCAGGCCCCTTGTGGTTCGGAGGGGGGCGGAGGTCGCACGAAGAGCGGATCGAGGCGATGCACACGAGCGGTTTACCCAGCCGAGCTCTCCGGAGAGATAAAACTCCTACTGCTGCTTGTTTGATCTATTGTGTTCTTGCTAGGGAGCAATGCGGGCTACAAAACCTAGCGTGAGTGTCTCTGGTCTCGAGTGGGTCGAATGAACCCAACGAGACCAACCTTGCGAAAAACGCGAACCGAACCCCCTCTACGTTGCACTCGGGCCTCCTTTTATATGCTCAAGGGGTCTCCGACAGGTGGCAACATAGACGAGGGTACAAATGTAAAAATAGGAGTTGGTACACCTACTTGAACAGTGTACAGTGCAAAATACCTAACTCTGACGGCAAGGGACAAAAGCAATAAATGCCCGTCGTTGTCGCCCAAACAAAGGTAACAGAGACCGTCAGTGTGCCTCCGCTTCGCCATGATGGCGAGCTTTGTCGGCCGCCGCTTATCGCTGCTCTCCGCTGGTAGCACAGCCGCTCGACACGCCGCCCATGGAACGGTCCCATGGCGACACGTCGCTGGGTGAGCTGGAGCGGAGACGGAGAGAAGTTGCATGCAGCGACAAGCGCCTTTGTCATGCCGAATCCTTGTCGCGCTGGAGACTTGTCGCGCTCGAGCCTTCCGGCAAGCTCCTCTTGCCGGGGCCTTGTCTTCTGCGTGCCTGGAGTGGCCTTCCCGACAAGCTCTTCTTGTCGGGGCCTTGTCTGTGCCCAGAGAGGCCTTCCCGACAAGCTCCTCTTGCCGGGGTCTTGTCTTCTCAATCAAATACTTTGTTCTTGAATGGCTCAAAGAGGAGCCACGAAGGATCTTGGCGGTGACGAGGCAAACCACTGCCGCTGGTGCTGCAACCGTCCGTGCTGCAGTCGCAGTACGGGTACTAGGGTACCCTACTCTAGTACACCGGCAGGAGCCCCCGGCCTGGGCTGCACACGGTGCCGGCGCTTGTCGGGCCAGGCCCATAATGCTGCGGACACGCAGCGGCCTCGACCAGCGTCGAACTTCGCCCGGACCCACCACGATCCTCACTAACGGCACGCGCCGGACGTGGCGTCGTGCGAGAGATCGTGGGCGCGGTCGTGGGGGATTCTTTATTGATATAAGCGGAACGTCTGCCCCCCTCCTCCCCTTTATAAGTGGAGGAGATAGAGGCAGGCCGACCGCCCCTGCCATTGCTGTCTTGTCAAGAAACCACCGCCGCTCCCTCGTCTTCTCCGGTCTTGAAGAGAGCAGCGCCCGCCTTTCGTCACAAGCACACTCACAGCCGCCGACCTCCTCCGCCTTTCGCCACGGCCCTCAAGGCCGATAAGGAGAAGGGCGCTGTCTCTGCCGAGGCGCATGGCTCACGGCGCTGCGCAAGGAGCGAGCCGTCTTCCCCTCGCAGCTCGGCGCCGCGGGAGCTGCGGGGCGTCTACTATCTTCTTCGGTCGACGGAGACTCGTGCGCATCCGCAAGACGAGCGTCCCCGTCTCCGCCGCTGATCTGGCCCCAACAGGGTACCCTTTCTTCGCCCTTTTCTTCTATTGCGGTCTTTGCCCGCCGTATTCCGAGTTCTTTTGCGACATAATGAACACCTTTAGCCTCCACCTCCTTGACCTACCTCCTGAAAAGAGGGACAGGAAAGGGATTACGGGCATCTTATCTTTTTAATTTGTAAGCCTTCGGGCCTTATCCGCATTTAAAGCTTGTAATCCTCTCTTTCATGTTTTTCATTCCCCACGGATTGTATCCGAGTAGAATGTTTTTAATGAAAAAGGATGCTTGAAAAAGGACGAAGGGCTTATCGATATCTCAGCCTCCGGCAACTCGGCTTGCCGCAGCTCCGGCAACTCGGCTTGCCGCAGCCCCGGCAACTCGGCTTACCGCAGCCCAAGCAACCCTGGCTTGGCTTGCCGGGGCTTGGGTACCAGCGCGCCCTTCTCCTCTTCGCTGTTATTTCAGTTCTGAGAACGATTCAGCCAGTGCCGCGATAAGTTATTTTTGTAATATAACTTTATTCTGGGCAACATTCGCTACGTTACTTCCTTTACTCGACTCTTGGCTTTGTATGTTATTGCCCTACGCTTTTCAGGGAAACTTGCCGGTGCAGGCACCCTTGCCGCGAGCGCCGAGTGCGGAACTTCAGCAGCTTCTTTGGCGGGTCGCTACCGACAAGCAACCTTGTCGCGGACTAGCCGCAACTCACTTAAGTTGTTGAGCGGACTCGAAACAAAGTAAGGGCGCGACCAGTCACGATTTGGTTCCTCCGCGCACTGGTTTTTCATACAAAGCGCGGTCGTTCAAGGAAGATAACTTTAAAAATTTTATTACTGATCTGAATCGATCGATGCAACGTTATTTCCTCTACTTGATTCTTGGCTTTGTATGTTATTGCCCTACGCCTTTCAGGGAAACTTGCCGGTGCAGGCACCCTTGCCGCGAGCGCCGAGTGCGGAACTTCAGCAGCCTGCTGGCGGGGTCACTACCGACAAGCAACCTTGTCGCGGACTAGCCACAGCTCACTTAAGTTGTTGAGCGGACTCGAAACAAAGTAAGAACGCACTACGATCACGATTTGGTTCCTCTACGCACAGGTTTTCCATACAAAGTACTATCGTTCGAGGAAGATAACGAAAATTTAAAAATTGATTGCTCAAACTTTGGCAACTTAGCTTTTCTGTTTCTTGCTTCCCGATGAGGTGAAACTTCCTCTGGCGGTGCCTGGTCCATAGTATTATCTCCTCCTTCCCCTGGTTAACTTGTGCGGCGGGGAGCCTTCTTTCCTTTGAGAAAAGAAAGCGAAGAGGAAATAACATTATGGAGCCTATCGGCTCGATTCTGCCATCGGGTATGGTTCTTGCACAAAGTGTTAGCCAAAGCATGCAATAAAATGATGAAAGCATGAACTTGACAAGCTGCGCAACACATGAGCTTTTATCGATGCACAGTGGTCTGCGCTCGGCTTTGTAATGAAGGATTACATGCAACAGCGGCAAGACTTGTACAAAGGTGGTTGCCGGAACGATTCCGACAACCGCGCCTTTATGGGTAAAACTTACGAAGATGCTCGATGTTCCAGGAGTTGCTCACCAGAATGCCATCTTCGGTCTCAAGGCGGACAGCCAGTGCCTAGTGACTCGTTTCACCCGATAAGGGCCTTCCCACTTCAAGGCCAACTTGTTTGAATTCTTGGCGGACTGAACGCTACCAAGAACAAGGTCGCCTTCCTCGAGACTTCGGCACTAACCCTGCGGCTATGGTAGCGACGCAGGGCTTGTCAGAAGCGGCGGCTCGCCTGACGGCTCGAAGACGATCCTCCTCGAGGAGCAGCGCGTCATCTTGTCGCAGCTGCTCTTGCTCAAGCTCATCATAAGCGAGTACTCGAGGCGACTCGTATACGAGTTCCGTGGGCTGAACTGCCTCTGCTCCATAGACTAGAGCAAAGGGTGCCTGGCCAGTGGCTCGATTTGGCGTCTGCTCGATCGACCAAAGAACCACCGCAGCTCCTCGATCCAGCTTTCTTCCGCACTTGTGCAGCCCGTCAAAAGTTACGGTCTTGAGCCCGCGCAGCACTTCAGCATTTGCCCTCTCTGCTTGACCGTTGCTTCTCGGGTGAGCAACGGAAGCAAAGCAGACCTTGGTGCCAAGATCTTGGACGTACTGCATGAAGGTGCGACTCGTAAATTGTGTGCCGTTGTCGGTGATGATCCTGTTAGGGATTCCGAAACGGCAAAAATCGACCAAGAACTTGATCACGATCGTCTTGTCACCTTCCTCATCGCTTCCACTTCCGCCACTTTGTGAACTTGTCGATGGCGCACGCATACAAGTACTCAAAGCCCCGACAGCTTCGGGGAAGGGTCTCGAGGATGTCGAGCCCTGCACCGATAATGGCCAGGATAAAGGGATCGTCTGGAGAGCTTGAGCTGGCTAGTGTATCCGCTTGGAATGGAACTGCACGCTTCACACTTGGTTACTTGTGCGGTTGCATCACGGAGGGCTGTCGGCCAGAAGAAACCTTGCCGGAAAGCTTTGGCGGCAAGTGCTCTTGCGCGCCAATGTGGTGACCACATATGCCTCCATGTATCTCATCGCCAACAGCTTCGTCCATCTTCCACAGGAATACACTTCAATTTCACACCGTTGAGTCTTCTTACATGCAGTATGCTGTCGACAAACCGATACATACTTGATCGCCGGGCTACTCTTTCCGCTTCTTCCCGCTCTTGGGAAGATCTCTCGTCTGAAGGAAATGGACAATCTGCTGCGCCCATCTTTGGAGCTTGTGGCTCGACAACAAGGACTAAAGGCACATCTGCTGCTGCGGGAACATCAGCTTCTACGGTGAGGACCTGCGGCCCCGCCGGAGCTTGATGCTCCGCGACAAGCTTGCCGGAGCAAGACTTGTCGGGAACGTCTGCTTCAACGAAACAAGCCTCGGGTCTGGCCGGAGCGCATCGCTCCTTAGCACTGCTGGTGTTGATCTTGGGGACCTTTGCAACGACGGCTTCGGGAAGCTCGTCGAAAAATAGTCACCAGAGGCCAACTTCCTCTTCTTATTCTGCCTGTTGATGGTGTTACGGTTGGTTGAGTCAGCTTGAGCACAAAGATCCCTGGTTCCATTGTGTAGCTTGAGGCGGCGCACTTTTGACAGACCATCGGCAATATCATTCTGAGCTCTTGGAACATGTTCCATTTGCGAGCCGTCAAAGTGCTCCTCTAGCTTCCTCACTTCATCAACGTGAGGCTTCCATCAATGGACTCACGGTAATCTTTGTTGACTTGGCGGACGACGAGTTGCGAGTCACCCGACAATAAGCTTCTTGATCCCAAGGTCCATCATGATCCACGAGACCGCAAGCAAACCTTCATACTCAGTAGTATTGTTTGTCGCTTGCTCCTTGGGAAAGTGCATCCGACGACGCACTTGAGGTGCTCTCCGGTGGAGTGCGATAAGCAAGACGCCGCAGACCGGCGCCTTTGCAGCGAGAAGGCACCATCAAAGTACATCAGCCACTCTTTGCTTGCTTCTTTGACGGGAATGCTCGTCTCCTAATCTCTTCATCCGGCGCTACGCCCATTCTGCTATGAATTCTGCCAATGCTCGCTTTGGATAGTTGATGTGCTTTCAAACTTAAGACCAAAGCTTGACAGCTCGATGCCCACTCGACAATCCCGCCTGTCGCTTACGGATTCTGCGGTATCCTCTTGGGAAAGCGAGTGACAACATTGATCTCATGTGCTTGGAAGTAATGGCGCAGCTTTCTCGAGGCAATGAGGAGGCCGAAAAGCAATTACTGCACACCATAATACCTTGACATAGCCCCTTGCAGGAGGGAGCTGACAAAATAGACTGGGCGCTGCACCATCCTTTTCTGCATCTGCTCATGCGTCTTCACGGACTCGTCCTTGTCGGGACCAGAGCTTGTCGGCGAAGCCCCCTGCTTGTCGCTGGACGTGCTTGCCGCGGTTGCTGGCTCGTCATCTGCCTCCTCTCCGCCACTAACGCAGCACTAACCACTTGATTGGTCGCCGCTATATACAAAGCAGCAACTTCTCTTGTGGCTTAGGTGCGACAAGTGTTGGAGTGGAGGACAGGTATCTCTTCAAGTCTGCAGCGCAGCCTCCGCTTTGGGAGTCCATTTCTTTGGACCTGCCTTTTCCAAAATCTTGAAAAATGGCAGGCGCTCGGCGAACCTAGAAATAAACTTTGCCGAGAGCAGCCACGCAACCGCAAGTCTTCGTACATCCTTGACGCGCTTTGGTGCTTCAATCTGCTCAATGGCCTTGATCTTGTCGGGATTAGCTTCAATCCTCACGAGACACGAAGAACCCGAGAAGCTTGCCAGAAGGGACTCCAAACACGCACTTCTCGGGGTTGAGCTTGAGGTTGATCTTGCGCAGATTTGCAAAGGTCTCGTCCAAATCTTGAACCAAATTGCTTTGTCCTCGCTCTTGACCACTGTGTCATCCATGTAGGCTTCTACATTTCTGTGCATTTGCGGCTCAAAAGCGTCATGGACTACCCTTGCAAATGTCGAACCAGCATTCTTCAAATCGAAAGGCATCCGTATGAAACAGTATGTGCCACATGGTGTGATGAATGCGGTCTTCTCTTCATCTTCTTCAGCCATGAAGATCTGATGGTATCCTGAGTATGCATCAAGAAACGAAAGCAAATCACATCCGCCGTGGAGTCAACAATCTGGTCAATGCGCGGCAAGGAAATGGATCTTTGGGACAAGCTTTATTAACATCCGTGAAGTCAATACAAAGTCTCCATTTCCCATTTGCCTTGGCGCGACGACTACAGGATTGGCCAACCACGTGGGATGGAGCACTCCTCGACAAGGCTTGCTTGCTTCGGTTTCTTGATCTCTTAGGCTATGAATTCTTGGCGCCCACCGCTTGCTTCGACTTTTTGCTTGACGGGCCGCACATGAGGACAAACGGCGGCGGTGCTCAATCACTTTCACGGGAACACCGGGGATATCGACGGTTGCCATGCAAACACGTCGACATTCGCCCGCAGGAAAGCAACGAGCGCCTTTCCTATTTGGGGTCGAGAGAGCGCGATGGTGAAGGTACCACCAGCGCGCCATCCTCCTTGGCGGGCACCTTCTTGGTCTTGGTAGAGCCACCATCTTCTTGCACTTGCCGGTGGAGCTCGATGGTGCGTCCTCGACGGTAGCGCAGCACTCGAAGAGGTGCGCTTGCGGAGTGAGCATCGAGCCCTTGCCGGACTTGGACTTGGTCTTCTTCCCCGGAGCTTGACGGCAAGAGTGCAGCAATCTGTCGCTGCCGCATCCCGGAAGATCTTGTCGGCACAGATAAGGGCATCTTTCTTGTCGCCATGGACAGAGATGACGCTTATCGGGCCCGGCATCTTGAGTAGGTTGTAGGCGTAGTGAGAGGCCGCCATGAACTTGGCGAGTTCTGGACGGCCGAGTATCCCATTGTAAGGCAATGGGAAATCGGCGACGTCAAACATAACCCTCTCGATCCACGAAGTTCAGCTCACGCCAAATGTGACCGGCAACGTATTCTTCCCCTTGACTTGCTCCTTCCCGGATTGATTCCTTGGAAGGTTCCGGTCTCTTCGAGCTTGTCAGTCAGGGATTTGAAGCTTACGGAGCACCGCAGAGGAGATCGATTCAAAGTCGGCCCGCCGTCAACTAACATTTTGTGACCTTGAGGTTGCGGATGGTTGGAGAGACCAACATCGGCAAGCACCCGACCGCTTGATTATGCGATCGGGGTGGTCCTCAATATCAAAAATGATAGGCGTGCGGGACCATTTCAGAGGCTTGCGTGACTCTCACGGATGGTTCCATTGCATTGACTTCCCGGATCCATTGCTTGAGTTGGCGGTGGTAGGTATGCGAGGAAGCACCTCCGTCAACGCAGAGAACCTACGTGGCTTTACGAAACTCCTGCTCATCGGTAAATGCGTCCTCCATATCTTCGTCGTCATCATCATCTTCATCCTTGTTGCGGCCGCAGGGAGGTCGATCTCCTTGTCGCTGCTTGACTTTGCCGCGGCGTCCTCCCCGGCCGGGACGTTTCTTGCTTGCTCCCCCAGCACCTTCCTGGGCCTTCTCCTTGTCTCGCCACTCGTACTCAGCTCTCTGCTGTTCGACGAGCTGCTCGACCTTCTTGCAGCTCTGGAGATCGTGGCCCTTGGTGCGGTGGATCTTGCGATCTTGCTTGCGGAGCCGTCACCTTGTCGGCGGCCGCCACCGGTAGTGGTTGGCGTCGTGACAACTTCCTTGCGGAGCCACCAGCCTTGGCGTTCTTGTCGCCACCTCCATTGCCGGACTGCTTTCGACAGCTAGCACTTCTCTGCTTTTCTTCTTCCTGTTGCCTCGCCACGACCCTTCTTTCTTGGGCGGTGTCATCCTTGTCGAGATCCTGCTTACGCATTCTCTCACGAGTCTCCTCCCTTCCTCGGCCTTTGCACACTTGTCGGCCAGGGCGTACAGCTCACTGACGTCCTTGACTTTGCACATCGCCATCTCTTCCCTCATCCTGTGGTTCCGCACATTCTAATGAAATGCGCTGATCACCTTGGCAGGGTGGGCGTGCAGGATGTTGTAGTGCACACGGCTGAATCTCTGAATGAACTTGCGCAGGGACTCTCCTTCCTTCTGGGCGAGCAAGTGAGGGTCACTCTCTTGGCCATGAGGTTTGTGGCCACCTGTGAAGGCGCCAACAACAAGAGGAAATGGAGCTGTCCGGCAAGTGCATGAGCCAAGATCTGACGTTGGGCTTGAGCACGAGCGGGAAGTAGTTGGCGAGGATCTTGTCGTCCCGTCCCCCCGCAGCCTGCCCCTGGACTTGAAGTTTTTCTGGCTGGGCCACTGGACTTGCCGCAGCTCATGAGTGAACGCAGGGCAACCTACCGCGTACGGCAAGTTGCCTGGCCCCTCCGGCGCGTGCATGTCAACAGAAGGCCCAGCGCGCTTGTCGGACTGACGTCGCGCTTCTCTTCGGCGCTCGATGCGAGTTCGGCGTCCTCTTGTTGTCGCTCATGAAGAACTTGGCGCTGATCGCGGCGGGCTCGCGGATCCGGCGGCAGCGGTGAGTCGCTTGTCGAGGTGGATCCGGTGAGTCGGCGATCTTGGCCTTCTTGGCGGAGAGTGCACGGTGGTTGCACCTCCGGCGATCTCATCGCCACCGGCTCGTGTCTTGTCGCCTCGCCGCGGCAATGATGGCGTTAGTTGCCGCGAGCGTCGCCGTTAGCAAAGCCGATGAGGCTACGGATAGTGGCCCTCCACTCGTCGACCTTGTCGGCCGTTGGAGGGTAGTCAAAAGCGATTGAGCTCTCGCGAATCTGCTGGAGTAGTAGGCGGCATTGGAGAAGCGGTGCGAGGCGGGACACGCTCGGACTTCTAACTACATTAGAAGGAGCGGCGCCCGTCCGGCGACCGTATCTCACTAGTGCCGGCATGTTGGTGCGCATGCTGGTCTTGAGGGTCTCGATCCAGCGAGCGTATGGCGTTGTGAACGCCATGACGTTGTTGGTCCCGCGTCTCCTGAGATGGGCGCGGGGGATGCGCGGACGCCGAGGTTTGCGGTGCCTTGTCCTTGGACTTGGCAGCGTCGCGAGCACCTCCGTCGGTGCCCGTTCCTCCGCCCGGCGTCTGCACCACCACCCGTTTGCTGCGGTGAGGGTGGAGTGCAGCAGCGGGCGGCTCTGCTGCCGCGAAGCCTTCTTCTTCGGTGGCATGTTGAGGAAGATGTTGATAGCGCCGCTTCGCGTGAGCGCCGGATCGGATTCACACGGCCTCGACGCCCCTACAGCGCGCCCGGAGATGTCGGGAGGCTGATCGTACCCACGGACACCTATGGGGCGGCGGAGCAGGCCCCTTGTGGTTCGGAGGCGGAGGTCGAGCGAAGAGCGGATCGAGGCGATGCACACGAGCGGTTACCCGGCCGGAGCTCTCCGGAGGATAAAACTCCTCTGCTGCTTGTTTGATCTATTGTGTTCTTGCTAGGGAGCAATGCGGGCTACAAAACCTAAGCGTGAGTGTCTACGGTCTCGAGTGGGTCGAATGAACCCAACGAGACCAACCTTGCGAAAAACGCGAACCGAACCCCCTCTACGTTGCACTCGGGCCTCCTTTTATATGCTCAAGGGGTCTCCGACAGGTGGCAACATAGGCGAGGGTACAAATGTAAAAACAGGAGTTGGTACACCTACTTGAACAGTGTACAGTGCAAAATACCTAACTTTCGGCGGCAAGGGACAAAAGCAATAAATGCCCGTCGTTGTCGCCCAAACAGTGTGTATGAGACCGTCAGTGCGCCTCCGCTTCGCCACGATGGCGAGCCTGTCAGCGCCGCTTATCGCTGCTCTCCGCTGGCAGCACAGCCGCTCGACACGCGCCCATGGAACGGTCCCATGGTGACACGTCGCTGGGTGAGCTGGAGCGGAGACGGAGAGAAGTTGCATGCCGCGGCAAGCGCCTTGCCGCGGCCGAATCCTTGTCGCGCCTGGAGACTCGTCGCGCCCCGAGCCTTCCCGGCAAGCTCCTCTTGCCGGGGCCTTGTCTTCTGCGTGCCTGGAGTGGCCTTCCCGACAAGATCTTCTTGTCGGGGCCTTGTCTGTGCCCAGAGAGGCCTTCCCGGCAAGCTCCTCTTGCCGGGGTCTTGTCTTCTCAATCAAATACTTTGTTCTTGAATGGCTCAAAGAGGAGCCACGAAGGATCTTGGCGGTGACGAGGCAAACCCTGCCGCGGGGTGCTGCAACCGTCCGTGCACGAGTACGGGGTACTAGGGTACCCCTACTCTAGTACACCGACACTACGCTGCTATCACTTTACATACGGGTGTTTTATCTAAATCGTTTGCGACCAAGAGCTGCAGAAATCCTGCTTGGCACATTTTCTCTTGGCTTCCTGGGGAAGCTGTCGGTTTGCATACCGGTGTTCTAACTAAAACGTTTGCGATGAGTGTTTTATATTTAAAAAGCGAATTAAACTGTGGCATGAGCGCCATTAATGGAGAGAATGCAAGCAAGGCGGGTGGCCATGGAAGTCAAAGGGCTCGCTTCCCAGTGAGCCTGCACAGTGTACAGCTTGCACGCTTCCCGGTGAGCCTGCGCACTCGAGGACAGCTTGCACGCCTCTCAGTCAGCCTACGCCCACCGGACGGTGCTCGCACGCCTCCCGTTCAGTCAAGGTCAAGTAGCTGTCTGCACGGCACCTCCTACAGCCATTAAAACCAAGACACGTGGCGTCACATCAATGGTTAACAGAATTTTGGATTTACTAGAATTGAAAAACCAGGCATCTCAATGTTTTGCCGGCAATCAACGGTGCCCTCATGTTTGAAATTCATTCCCATTTCTTGCATGGGACCTAAGCATGCACCCATGGACACAGATTTGAGTTTTCAACCAATTTATATGCACCGGAGCATGTGCATGTAGTTCAAATTTCAATTATGCACATAAATGCATTGAAAACTTAGTTAATGCATAAAAATGTCCAAACGAACCCCGAAAAATCACAAAAATTCACACAACACTCCTGTTGTTCTATGTTGACACGAGAAAAAAATTGAAAGCAATAAGAGGCAATGGATATCGTTTTGTCCCCAAAGGTGGGACGTTCCCTACCAAAAACCATCATGCTTGTTGTGAGAAGCTCCAGTTTGTGAGAAGCATATACCCAAACCTGCCCCAAATGGGACAAAATTTGTACCACGGCATGTTGATGCCGCTCCATGAGAGCATGCCAAGTTTCATGAATTTCAGACAAGTTTTGGATTTACTAGAATTTAAAAACTAGGCATCTCAATATTTTGCCGACAATCAACGTTGCCATGGTGTTTGAAATTCATTCTCATTTCTTGCATGGGACCTAAGCATGCACCAAAGGACACAGATTTGATTTTTGAATCAATTTATATGCACTGGAGCATCCGCATGTAGTTCAAATTTGAATTATGCACATAAATGCATTGAAAACTCACTTAATGCATAAAAATGTCCAAACGAACCCTAAATAATTCCAATTCTTTTATGATCGCTGTAGATAAAAGTCTAGCAATTCAAACACCGTCTATGGCCGCTGTGACCCCATTATGTAATTCAAATCAAGACCAAAAATCAAGTAGATCCCACATAGTTTATTATAACCAACCGTGTGAGATGTAGCACAAAATATCTTTGGATCTTGTCTGAATTAGGGACCATGTCTGATGACACTTTGCGCGCCAGTTTTTTGGCTAAAGAGATTCCAAATTTTCGGCTTCCGCGAAAATATCTACCTCCCACCCCCTCCCCATTACCAAAAGCCACATTTCCCTTCTTTCCGCTTTCCTTTCCAAGTTGAAACCTTCACTCTTTGCATGCAGCGTCGCCGCCTCCTCGCCAGTGACCTTCCTTCACGCTCCTCGGCCTCGCCTATCTAGGCAGGTAATCCACACCCGACCCCCATCCTCCTCCTCCTTCCACATCCCACATGCCCCTACCGGGCTGTGGCGACACCATCCACCCAACTCACCGACCCCTCCACCAAATAAGCTCCGGCCTAAGCCATGGTGCACGCAGTATAGCAAGGACCTCAAGGAGCATTTGGCAGCGGAGAAGTAAATCACGGCCGCATGCGCGGATGAGGTCGCGATGGCTGCCATTCATGCCGACCCCCAGATTTTGAAGGAGCACCTTGCTATTTGCTAGCTACCCCAGTTAAGCATGCTCGGTTTACCCGTTGCGTGTGCTGCTCCTGCCTTTCCTTCACAAATTCTAGTGAATTGTGCTATCTAATTTTACCATGCAATCTGTTGCTCTAGTGTATATGTTCTATATGTCGTGCAGTGTGGTGCTCACTTATTAACTATTTTGTTAATTAGTTGTCATCTTTAGTTAACTGTTTGGTTCAATTCTGCTAATGTGATGTTCAATTCTTTAGGCTGCAATTTTTTATTGTCTTCCATGTGAGAAATAAATAGAATTTATCTTCACAAAATTGTGGGGGCATTCTGTTATTATATACCATGTGAGGAATAAATTGAATTTGGATGTAGTAAATACATGAGAAACAAATACAATTGCTACAGTTGGCTGTAGTTAACTGTTTGGTTAACTGTCTGATCTTCCATTAGGAGTATGTTCTATTGTGCAATGTGGTGCTCAGTTAATGTTTGGTTCATTTGTTGTGGTGTTTAGTTAACTGCTTGGTTCAATTTTGGAATGCGATGTCCAATTATCGTGGGTAGAATTTTGTATTGTTGTGCATGTGAGGAATAAATCGAATTTGGCTGCACTTAATACATGAGAAACATATACAAGTGCTATATTTCCTAGTTCTTAATCATGCTTGGTTTGGATAAACGGGTTTCCTTGTGGCTTCAATTAATCTGATGAATCTGCAATGTGATTATTTTTCATCAACATATTTTACTGATAGCGTGCGAAACCTTACTTAACCTGATGACTAACAACCTTATATGTGTTGCAGGGAAACAATGGGAAGCACTGAGGTTAAAATCAAGGTTAGCACGTGCATGGTCCGTTGTCTAATAGCACATTATTGTGCAATTGCAAGAACCATTCTAATATTTAGGTTTTTAACAATTTGGTCTTGCACATGTAGGTCCTGCTATCAGACGTTTTGACCCATTGTTTGACCCTTTTTGCATATGGGGAAATGAGTTGTCCACGAATATCAGTCAAGTCAGGAAACTCAGAAAGATTGTTAGGATAAAGAAATTAGCGACAAAAACGACAAGATCTTTGTCTGCACAATGAAGAAGACATCAGTTCACTACAGGATGGTACTAACTATTATACCTTGCCTTTTTTTATTCCTTTGCCCCATTTCCAATATAGTGAAGATATTTATGCACATCCTTGTTTTCACGCCTTTCCAAAGCAGTTCACTGATGATTACCTCTCAAACCACCTGTATGGTCAGGAGGCGAGGAAGGTATTCATACAACACCCACGGTTCAATATTGAAGTGTTCCTGAAGAGGACGAAGGATGGACGGTCAATAATCCACAGGCACTGGGCTAAAGTTACAAAGACCTTCAGTATCAATGAAGGCTCAATATTCGCCTTCTGCTTCAGCAGTTTTCCAGATGAGACACATCTGTCTATGTACCGTCTCTGATGCTAGTTTGAAAAGGTTATAGATGTTGCATGTGAAACTTGGTCCTGTGTAGTTGTGTAATGGGGTAGCTGAGTGCTGAAGCTATATGATGTTGTACTCTAATGTATTTCAATTAGGGAAATGAAATATATTGTGTGCTTAATATGAACTGTCAATTAGATTAATAAATGGATTACGAATAATTGGATAATTACCCTGCTAATTGGGTTTTGCTATTGCAAACGGTTGTTGAAAAAATACCGTGGGTGATGAGCTCAGGCAACGCACACAGTTTCTAGGAATAAACCGTGTTGGATCGATGAACAATCACACATGACTTTCTCTTGAAAACTGTTTGTGTTAGGCCACCTTGCGCAAACGTTTACCACATGGAAACTGTGTGTGATGGATAGCCTTTACCACACAGTTTCTTCCGTGGACCGTGTGTGATATATTCAATAACGCAAGTGATCTACAGGAAAAATTGTATGTAATGTACAGGTGAACGAAAACATTTTCCTTGGAGAGACCGTGTGGGATGTACATACGAACGGAAACGTTTAGCGGGGACTAACTGTGTGGGTTGTACTTGTGATCAAAAACAATTTTGCCGTATAATCGTATTTTTTAGCTCTACTGTACGTATTTCCGTATTTGAGCGCTCGCCGGTCGCACACGACCTCATTTTGTCGAACGTGTGTGCCAGGCGGGCATATCCCCGACGGTTTCAGGGTCGTGTGAGAAGGACCCCCCTATCGCCCACATTCACTTGGCGACGGTTCCAAATGTCGTCGCAGAAAGGGGTTAAAAACCCTTTGTTTAGGAGCACGCTGTACTAGTGAACACCAGCTGCGCCCGTCATTGGCGACCGCACACAGGACTTCGGCCGGCTCCGACCGAACTTCGAAGCGCTCCGCAAGAGGAAGAGGTCTCCGAGCTGCAGTGATGGCGCCTTCCGGCCATTGAAGCAGAGGAAGTACATCGCTATTGACGAGTGAGTACCTTATCTTTGTAATTTCTTGAGCGCCGCTTCTCCTCCTAACCGTAGTTCCTTAGCGTCCCTCTTGCTAGGGCGATGAAGTATCCCAAGAAGCCGCCTCCGCCTGCCTCAGGCTCCCTACTGACCCTGGGCGCCTCATGTCGACCTGTCGCGCATGGCGCAAGGCCTGCCGGGGAGGCGGACGCGCTAGCCTGGCGTCTTGACCCAACCCTCCTTCGTGGTCCTTCCTGGGGTGCGGAGAGTGTGCCGAGGAACCCACCGCTAGTCGTTGCCTGCAGCTGGGCGAGACCGGCTCTGGCCTCACCTTCAAGCAACGAGGCTCCGCCCCACTGGGCCTCCGCCGAGGCCCGAAGGGTGGCCGGAAAAGCACCAGCCCCCAGCCCCCTGCCGGGAGCGGGCGAGCCACTTTGAACTTCTCCAACACATCTTCGTGCGGAAGACGGACCCGACCGCGCGTTCAAGCTTGCACGCGAGCGCGGAGTAGTCTGCCATGAGCTCTTCCGGGAGGGGATGGGCGCGCTGAGCCGGCTCGGGGAAGAGCTCATGGATGTTGACACCCGCCTTGAAACAGAAGGCCTTCGGTTGGCGGACAAATGGCATCAGCTGAAGATAGCCATCGACCTTGGGCGTCTCCAGCACGAACGCGCCAATGCGAAGGCTGAGGCGTCCCTTGCTACCTCGCGCGAGGCCAGTGCCCGGGCCTTAGACCAGGGAAGCTGACCACCACCGCGAGGCTGCAGAGAAGCGCGAAAGGGAGCTCCGGGCTTTGAACGCCTCCCTGGAGCGGGAGGTCGAGGCGCGTAGCACTGCCTTAGCGTTGATGAAGAGGGCACCCCCAAGAGGGGGAGCTCTCGAAATGTGAGGAGGCGTTGATGCTGGAGGACACGAAGCGCAACCTCGAGCTTGAACGGTTGGAGACGAGGGAGCGTTAGTGTAACATCCCCAGCATCACACTACAGTAATCTCCCCCTAATAAAGGTCATGTCATCATGATCATCATGCTAAAATGCCACTTGTCCAAAATCTGCTTCAAATTCAAATTCAAATTGCATGTAAAATATTTGCTTCTTCTTTCATGCAATCAAAATAGTTCACAATATGACCAATATTCACTAAGTATTTTTCATGTTAAAACCAAAATCTTTGGAGTTCCCAAATTGCCTCTGGAAATTAATTAGTGTTCCAGCAGCATTTAAATATGCCACTCCCAATTTCCAAAATTCCTAGACAATTACTCTTGCCTCCAAACTATTTGTGGCAATACCTAAAAATGTGGAGGAATTAATGGGCCAAGTCCCATGTTTTTCCTAAATCCTTTTGAGGCTCAAATAAATCGTTTCCTCTCTCTATTTAATTTTTCAAAAAGGGAAAGACAAAAGAGAAAGAGGAAGAAGAGGACCTAATCTATTGGCGCTATGGCCCATCTAGCAAAAGGGAAGGCACAACCCACCTCCCTTGACTTATCTCCCTCCTCGGTACAGGAGGCAGGGGTCGTGGCAGGCATCCCCCGGCCATGGTCGTGCCTTGCCACGCGTCGGCCATCCGCCGGCTCCTCCCCCTACATCTACCCCGACACCCCCTCCCAGGAAACCCTAGTTCTCATCCCCTCCTTCTTGCGCCGTTCTCTCGCGGACACACACACACACGCACTGCCGACGCCATGGTTGATCTCGTCCTCATGGCCACCTTGCTCCCCGACACTTGGGAGGATGACCAGGAGCTTCACCGCCGTCATCTGCTTCGTCTACGTGCGTCGTATCGAGCGGGGCATCCTCATACGCTCGTCATAGCTGTCTTCTTCCCCGCCACGGCCACGGCGCCATCGCCGTCGATCTCCACCACCGGCGCCTCCCCACGGTTGCGAGCACGTCCACGACCTCCCTCGCAGTGAGCCCCGTCCATCCCCCTTCATTGCCCCTTCGATTTGTTGCCGTAGCCACCATCCCCGAGCTCGTCTCCCGTGTACGCGTACGTGCATGCTTGGTGCCGCTGCTCTTTGTTTCTGTTGCTTCACATTGCTACTGCTATTGCGTTGGTCCTTGTGTTGCTGCTGCCCCGCTCGCCGCAAGATGCCACCCTTACCCGCGCCCAGCCCTACGCACCTCGCCCCCGGTCACACCGCCGTCACCCCACGGCCTTCTACTGGCAGCGTGCCCGCTGCGCTGGCGCTGGTCGCCGCACGCATACAGCAGCGTCCAGGCGTGCCCCGCAGCCGCCACGGCCACCGCCTACTTCCTATAGCGCCACGCTCATCTGCTGCTTATTGCTACCTGCTGCTGCTGGCCATGTCCGATCGTCGTCCATGTGCTGTGCATGTGTGCGCATGGCCGTGAGGCTGGTTGTGCCTCTGGCCAGCCATGTGCAAAGTAGTTTAGCGCTAATTGCTAGTTAGATTAGCTACTAGCCTATTGCAGGTGGAACCCCCTCCTTTAAATATCCACTTAAAAAGAAAATGCTAATATGTGTGAATGACACGAGGTCCCATTGGTTCCATTGACCGATCAAGCTAACATTTGGGATAACCCGATCAATGACATTCAGGTCCCCAGGGCCTTTGACTAGTCAACGGTCTTAGTTGACTGTTGACTAAGCGATCAAGCTGGACCCCACCTGCCAGCCACTAAAGCAGCTACCGTGTACACTTCTCTGTGTACACTTAGCAATTACGTATTAATTTATTTTCGAATTAAAATAATTCCAGAAAATTAGAAAATCATTTAAAAATTTAAAAATTCGTAGAGAATAATCCGTAACTCGGATGAAAAAGTTTTATACATGAAAGTTGCTCAGAACGACGAGACGAATCCAGATACGCCCTCCGTTCATCTGTCACACGTCCCTAGCATAGTGAACATGTAACCTTTCCCCTCCGGTTCGTTTGTCCGAAAATGCCAAACACCAGGAAAACTTTCCCGGATGTTTTTCCCCTTTGCCAGTATTGCCTAGCACTGCGTTAGAACACCTCTAGCACCGTTTATTGTTTTGTTGTGCATATGTTTGCGTGTATTTACTGTTTCTTCCCCTTCTTCTCTCCGGTAGACCCCGAGACCGATCTTGCCATTTGTGATCGACTACGCCACCGGCGACCCTTCTTCCCTTTCGCCGAGCTTCTAGGAAAGCCCCCCCTTTGATCATCCCGATATCGCCCATTCCATTCTCTCATGCTTGCATTAGATTTTGCTACTGTTATTGTTTGCTCCTATTCTGATGCATAGCCTGCTTTTGTATCTGCTATTGTACCTTACCTGCTTATCTTAACTGCTTAGAATAGGTTGGTTAGTGATCCATCAGTGACCCCCACCTTGTCCATGTTGCCCCTGCTTCATCATTGAAGACCCGATCAACGGGACCGAAGACCAGGCCCGACCGCACATCACTTTCCCTTAGTTGCTCAACACTCTTTGGGTTACTATCGAGTGCCGAGGGTGAGACCTCTTCAGCACTTCTGATGTTAACCTGTAGTGTAGCTATTCGGTCCTGGTCATCGAGGGTGATTTCCTCCTTAACCACTTCCGATACGGCTCTGTCGTGCAACCCCTCAAGTGTGAACCTCGACGGTGGATCCTCTTACGTTCACCTTGATGATTACATCTAGTGGGATTCATCGGGGGTGATTCCTCGGGTTTTCCTCTTGATGTTTGGACACACGGATACTTGGACCTTAACTCTGTTACTTGGAAAGGCAGGGTCGACCACGAGGGTGCCCGCGAGCTTAATTGCAGTGATGTGGAGTCGGGTTGACCTAGAGGGTGCCCGCGAGATAATTACAAGGCGTGGCGGGCATTCCCAGCCCTTGCCGCTAGTCCTCGAGGCAGGCAACGGGTCACATCTTTCGTGAGTCTCTGCTTGTTACCGCGCGTTCCTAATCCACTACGATTTGGATATTTGATCCGAGGGGCCTCTGGCCTAATAGCACTAAGCATCACATGGGCATAGTATGGGCGTTCTGCATCGTATACATCAGCCGAAGCTTAATAGACGCTGGCCGATCGAGCGGCGCGCCAAAGTTGGACTGCGTAAGCACCTGCCTTGTTGAAGGAGGTAGCTAGGTCTCGCTCACCGGCCGCCAGACGCAACGTGCAGGAGTTCGAGGAGATGGCCCATGACCCACAGGGGCATAGGTTTAGTCCGCGTGCTGGCCTCTCTATTAAGCCTAGGTCGGGTTGCGGCGTATTGTTTGGCGAGGCGGGCATGACCTCGAAAGTGTGTCCGGCGGAGTTAAGCGGCGTGGTGGGTAAGTTGGTGCACCCCTGCAGTGAAAAAACATCTATCGATAGCCTGTCCTCTGATAGCGGACACTTGGAGTTGTATCGATCGATACAACTAGAACTGGATACTTGTGATGAGAATTTGATGGTGATGAGAACTGGATTGTGATGATAACTGGATAGTATGGCTCTGGGATTTCTTTCTCGCAGGGAGTCGAGAAAGGATCTCCAACCGAGGTTGATAACACTACTACTACTTTACTTTATGCCACTCTACTCCCTCCTATTTGCTGCAAGATGGTGGTTTCCAGAAGATGCTAGTCTTCGATAGGACTAGGCTTCTCTCTATTCTGGCATTTCTGCAGCCCAGTCCACATATATAGCCTTCTTTTGATAATGTTGCATATGTAGTGTAGATTCTTGCTTGCGAGTACTTTGGATGAGTACTCACGGTTACTTTTCTCCCCCTTTTCCCCCTTTCTTCTTCTTTCCGGTTGATGCAACCAGATGTCGGAGCCAGGGCGGATGCTACCGTCGATGCCTACTACTACATGGAGACCGCCGATGACCAGGAGTAGTTAGGAGGCTCCCAGGCAGGAGGCCTTGCCTTTCGATCGTTGTTGCTTTTGTGCTAGCCTTCTTAAGGCAAACTTGTCTAACTCATGTCTGTACTCAGATATTGTTGCTTCCGTTGACTCTTGCGTATTCGAGCTTATGTATTCGAGCCCTCGAGGCCCCTGGCTTGTAATATAAAGCTTGTATAATTTTAATTTGTGTCTAGAGTTGTGTTGTGATATCTTCTCGTGAGTCCTTGATCTTGATCGTACACATTTGCGTGCATGATTAGTGTACGATTGAATCGAAGGCGTCACAAGTTGGTATCAGAGCCGACTGCCTGTAGGTAGCCCCCTTTCCAACTCCTTGGTCTAAGTTGAGTCTAGTCACTACAAAAACTTTTACTAACAGGGATGTGTGGCTTACGGGCCCACGTCGCCATCGGGTGGTATTAGGATCTTTTTCCTCATCTCTACTCTGGGACTCTGATCTCTCGTCTATTCGGGTTAAACTTTTTACTAACTCTGACTCTAGGATCTCGTAACCACTTCCTTACGGAGAGCCCCTTCACTACAGATGATCGCTTGCTTCGTCAGAAGATTCTGCAGATACTCCTCGATGTTTCCCGAGACCGTGTGCCCACTGCTTTGCAGTTCCTGACCACGGATAATCCCCTTGGATAACATCCTTGCCGCTTGTACCTTCATATCCAGTTGCTGCTATTATTACAAGAGGTACTCTCCGTTGTTTCGAGAATCCTTTGTGCCTTCTGCTTTGCGGCTTCTTTTTGCACTACGGATAATTCACTGAACCCGTTCATCCCCAGTTGTTCATCTGCTTTCCGAAATACTTGTAAATACTAGCTGATCTTAGAAAATCCTCTGCAGCCTATTACTCTTGATTCTTCTTGCACGCTTGCATTATGGATAATCCCATAAGTCTAGTAATCTTATTGGCATCCGTTGTCACTATCCTTTTGAGTCTGTTGATTCAATAGGTTGCGGATGCTCGCAATCCTCGGTCGGATCATAGAATTCATCCTTCCGGCTTGGACGTCATTTGATCAAGAGTTGTTTCTCGACCAATCAAACCGTCAATTGTATCCCTAGGGCTATTCAACTTAATTATCTTTTGATCAGAGCGTCTGCTTATGATCTTCTATTTTTGAAATCATGATTTCTTTGCATTTAAGCATCAAATTATTCAGATGTTTCTATAATCCGAAGCCTTTCCATATTTATTCTTTTGGTTGAGTACCGATACTCACATCAGATCCCATGTGGACCGCCAGATCCTTTGTTGGATTTTATCCGACAATGTCCTTCATATTCAAAGAACCTCGTGAAGTTCTTTCCCAGATAAATAATGCCTTTGATAATTGTATCCTCTCCTTTTGTCAACCATGCTCTGCTTTCAAGCTTGTGTTGTTTACTTCTGAAGTTTGTGGAATAGGTTCCTAAGATGCCCCTATGGGTTGAACCTATGCCTCACCTAATCCTTTTGAACCCAAGAGTTTTAACGAGTCTTACGCTTCTGGTGTTTTGCCAGATAACATTTCAACACTACAACTTCATCGAAAGCGAGAAGTAAATGAAATGATATGCATTGAAGAAGTGGGAGTCGTCCTTGAACTTTGTGTTCATGCCCATGGACATGATGTAGATCTTATCATGGAAGATTCTCTTAAATTTAATTATCCCCTTGGTATAAGATCATCTTATATCTAGGATTTGATCCTTTGCAACCGTGGTTCTGACCACAATTGTTCCCCTTTGATTCCATTTCTCGGACAATTTAAAGCACTTGTCTTATGTAGATAAATGCATCTTCGCAACCTCTATTTTGATCTTCCATCGAGTATTACCCTCTGGTATCTCGAGAATAACAAAGAACCATGTTGCTTCCTACGCGTCTTCTTCTGGTATTGCTTCTCAGCTGTTTCAGATTTCCCTGGGTTTTGAGTTGTTAGTCACTCGAGAACGCCGATAAGTGAATCGTTTCCACACTCTGATTCTATAACTCTAAGTAAGTTTTGTAAACTACGAGTTTTATAATCCTTCAAGTCATTCCTACCCTAATCGGCTATATCATTATCGTGCTAAATTTTAACTGTGCTACCTGGTCCTTCTTTCCGGAGCACATTTTCCGATGATGGGCTAAGCCTACGTTGATCTTCCTCGTCATATCATTTCGCCTTGAACATCAAGCTTGATTTCGAGTATGTGTCATACCTGTGGTTCCAATAATCTTTCGCTTCGTCATTCCTTTAACTTGATGTCATCGGCAATCGATTACATCTTCATGAAATCTCTCGACAAATGTGTCATGATCATCATCAACATTCTGAGCTCTTCCAGGTTATGAATCGAATTCATGATAAATACCATCCTTGCCCTCTCGATGATTTGTGTTAACATCGACAACCTTCTTGCATATCTACTTGTTGTCCTGTCAGGTATATCCTGCTCTCTTGTTCTTCTGAAGGATATACTCCTAATACTTGTGTTTAAACACATTTTCCTTTCCATTGGAGTGTTTAATCCAAATAATCACATTTTTCCTTTTCATTGTTTTGTATAATCTTTCTTGTGATCTATATGATATAAGCAGTAATATTTCCCTGCTTATGTAAACACCTCGGTGTAGAAACTGTCAATAAGACCCTGTTACTATTGTGGACGACATTCCGGTAACCACCGATGGATGAGAACTTTGCCTATTGGTCCGCCTCGTTCAACGAGCAGGAGAATGGTTCTCTTCGTCCCTCGCCCTTGGTACCAGCGTTGTTTCCAACATAACTGACAGGCTATACTCTGACCTACCTTCCTATCACGATCGTGCAAATTGATTAGTGCCTTCCTGCTGTCAACCCACATGGTGGGCCCATAACCCACAGTTCCACAGGATCGAAACCTGACTCTCTTGTATATCGTTTATTTGAAGTATCCTTTGCTCTTGGCTATGTGTGTTGTCACGAGCCACCGTCCGAGATGATCTATTCGATGCTCTGAACCCCCTTCTCACACTCTGTTCAGGTATCGATTGTTTGTCCATTTGCTTGAAACTCCCTATTGTACCTTCATATTTTGCTCTCGATGTTTTCTTAAGTTTCAACTCGAGAGATAATTCTGCCACATTCCCTTATTTGTTCACCAGATAATTAACCCTATAAGGGTCAGTTCTCCCGAAGTTACTCTTTACTTCCGCACTTAAATCTCGGGACGAGATTTCTTGTAGTGGAGGAGACTTGTAACATCCCCAGCATCACACTACAGTAATCTCCCCCTAATAAAGGTCATGTCATCATGATCATCATGCTAAAATGCCACTTGTCCAAAATCTGCTTCAAATTCAAATTCAAATTGCATGTCAAATATTTGCTTCTTCTTTCATGCAATCAAAATAGTTCACAATATGACCAATATTCACTAAGTATTTTTCATGTTAAAACCAAAGTCTTTGGAGTTCCCAAATTGCCTCTGGAAAATAATTAGTGTTCCAAAGAAAGCATTTAAATATGCCATTCCCAATTTCCAAAATTCCTAGACAATTTCTCTTGCCTCCAAACTATTTGTGGCAATACCTAAAAACGTGGAGGAATTAATGGGCCAAGTCCCATATTTTTCCTAAATCCTTTTGAGGCTCAAATAAATCGTTTCCTCTCTCTATTTAATTTTAGAAAAGGGAAAGACAAAAGAGAAAGAGGAAGAAGAGGACCTAATCTATTGGCGCTATGGCCCATCTAGCAAAAGGGAAGGCACAACCCACCTCCCTTGACTCATCTCCCTCCTCGGTACAGGAGGCAGGGGTCGTGGCAGGCATCCCCTGGCCATGGTCGTGCCTTGCCACGCGTCGGCCATCCGCCGGCTCCTCCCCCTACATCTACCCGACACACCCTCCCACGAAACCCAAGTTCTCATCCCCTCCTTCTTGCGCCGTTCTCTCGCGGACACACACACGCACTGCCGACGCCATGGTCGATCTCGTCCTCATGGCCACCATGCTCCCCGACGCTTGGGAGGATGACCAGGAGCTTCACCGCCGTCATCTGCTTCGTCTACGTGCGTCGTATCGAGCGGGGCGTCCTCGTACGCTCGTCATAGCCGTCTTCTTCCCCGCCACGGCCACGGCGCCATCGACGTCGATCTCCACCACCGGCGCCTCCCCGCGGTTCCGAGCACGTCCATGACCTCCCTCGCAGTGAGCCCCGTCCATCCCCCTTCATTGCCCCTTCGATTTGTTTCCGTAGCCACCATCCCCGAGCTCGTCTCCCGTGTACGCGTACGTGCATGCTTGGTGACGCTGCTCTTTGTTTCTGTTGCTTCACATTGCTACTGCTCTTGCGTTGGTCCTTGTGTTGCTGCTGCCCTGCTCGCCGCAAGATGCCGCCCTAACCCGCGCCCAGCCCTACGCACCTCGCCCCCGGTCACACTCGCCGTCGCCCCACGGCCATCTACACGCAGCGTTCGCTGCGCTGGCGCTAACCGCCGCTTCGCCGCAGCGCGTCCAAAGCGTGCGCCTCAGCCGCTCACGGCCCTGCCTACTTCCTATAGCGCTCTGCTACTGCTGCTTATTGCTACATGTTGCTTTGCTGGCCATGGCCGGCGCGGCCATGTCTTTGTGCGTAATGTCTTGCCCTGGCCGTGAGGCTGGTTGTGCCTCTGGCCGGCCATGTGCAAAGTAGTTTAGCGCTAATTGCTAGTTAGATTAGCTACTAGCCTATGGCAGGTGGAACCCCCTCCTTTAAATATCCGCTTCAAAAGAAAATGCTAATATGTGTGAATGACACCAGGGTCCCACTGGTCCCATTGACGATCAAGCTGGCCCAGGGATAACCCAGTCAATGACATTCGGGTCCCCTGGGGCCTTTGACTAGTCAACGGTCTTAGTTGACTGTTGACTAGGCAGTCAACTGGACCCCACCTGCCAGCCACTAAAGCAGCTACCGTGTACACTTCTCTGTGTACACTTAGCAATTACGTATTAATTTATTTTCGAATTAAAATAATTCTAGAAAATTAGAAAATCATTTAAAAATTTAAAAATTCATAGAGAATAATCCGTAACTCGGATGAAAAAGTTTTATACATGAAAGTTGCTCAGAACGACGAGAAGAATCTAGATACGCCCTCCGTTCATCTGTCACATGTCCCTAGCATAGCGAACATGTAACCTTTCCCCTCCGGTTCGTTTGTCCGAAAATGCCAAACACCAGGAAAACTTTCCCGGATGTTTTTCCCCTTTGCCAGTATCGCCTAGCACTGCGTTAGAACACCTCTAGCACCGTTTATTGTTTTGTTGTGCATATGTTTGCGTGTATTTATTGTTTCTTCCCCTTCTTCTCTCCGGTAGACCCCGAGACAGATGCGGCCGCTATGATCAACTACGTCACCGACAACCCTTCTTCCCTTTCAGCGGAGCTTCCAGGAAAGCCCCCCCCCCTTTGATCATCCCGATATCGCCCATTCCATTCTCTCATGCTTGCATTAGATTTTGCTACTGTTATTGTTTGCTCCTATTCTGATGCATAGCCTGCTTTTGTATCTGCTGTTGTACCTTACCTGCTTATCCTAAACTGCTTTGTATAGGTTGGTTAGTGATCCATCAGTGACCCCCACCTTGTCCTTGTTGCCCCTGCTTCATCATTGAAGACCCGATCAACGGGACCGAAGACCAGGCCCCGGCACCGCACATCACTTTCCCCTTAGTTGCACAACACTACTGGGTTACTATCGAGTGCCGAGGGTGAGACCTCTTCAGCACTTCTGATGTTAACATGTAGTGTAGCTATTCGGTCGTGGTCATCGAGGGTGATTTCCTCCTTAACCACTTCTGATACGGCTCTGTCGTGCAACCCCTCAAGTGTGAACCTCGAGGGTTGATCGTCTTACGTTCACCTGGATGATTAAATCTAGTGGGATTCATCGGGGGTGATTCCTCGGGTTTTCCCCTTGATGTTTGGACACACGGATACTTGGACTTTACCTCTGTTACTTGGAAAGACGGGTCGACCCTGAGGGGTGCCCGCGCGAGCTTAATTGCGAGTGATGTGGAGTCGGGTTGACCCGGAGGGTGCCCGCGAGATAATTAAGAGGCGTGGCCGGGCATTCCTAGCCCTTGCCGCTAGTCCTCGAGGGCAACGGGGGTCACATCTTCGTGAGTCTCGCTTGTTACCGCGCGTTCCTAATCCACTACGATTTGGATATTTGATCCGAGGGGCCTCTGGCCTGATAGCACTAACCATCACGTGGGCATAGTATGGGCGTTCTGCGTCGTATACATCAGCCGAAGCTTAATAGACGTCAGCGACTGAGCGGCGCGCGCCAGGTTGGACTGCGTAAGCACCTGCCTTGTTGAAGGAGGTAGCTAGGTCTGCTCACCAGGCCGCGTCATAGCGTGCAGGAGTTTAGGGAGATGCCCCATGACCCACAGGGGCATAGGTTTAGTCCGGCGTCTTGGCCTCTCTATTAAGCCTAGGTTGGGTTGCGGCGTATTGTTTGGCCGAGGCCGGGCATGACCACGGAAAGTGTGTCGGCGGAGTTAAGCGGCGTGGTGGGTAAGTTGGTGCACCCTGCAGGGAAGAAAACATCTATCGATAGCCTGTCCTCTGATAGCAGACACTTGGAGTTGTATCTGATCGATACAACTACAACCGGATACTTGTGATGAGAATTTGATGGTGATGAGAACTGGATTGTGATGATAAGCTGGATAGTATGGCTCGGGATTTCTTTCTCGCGAGAGTCGAGAAAGGATCTCCGGCCTAGGTTGATAACACTACTACTACTTTACTTTATGCCACTCTACTCCCTCCTATTTGCTGCAAGATGGTGGTTTCCAGAAGATGCTAGTCTTCGATAACACTAGGCCTTCTCTCTATTCTGGCATTTGTGCAGCCCAGTCCACATATATAGCCTTCCTTTGATAATGTTGCATATGTAGTGTAGATCCTTGCTTGCGAGTACTTTGGATGAGTACTCACGGTTGCTTTGCTCCCCCTTTTCCCCCTTTCTTCTTCTTTCCGGTTGATGAAACCATATGTCGGAGCCCAGGAGCCAGATGCCACCGTCGATGCCTACTACTACATGGAGACCGTCGATGACCAGGAGTAGTTAGGAGGCTCCCAGGCAGGAGGCCTTGCCTTTCGATCGTTGTTGCTTTTGTGCTAGCCTTCTTAAGGCAAACTTGTCTAACTCATGTTTGTACTCAGATATTGTTGCTTCCGCCGACTCTTGCATATTCGAGCTTATGTATTCGAGCCCTCGAGGCCCCTGGCTTGTAATATAAAGCTTGTATTATTTTAATTTGTGTCTAGAGTTGTGTTGTGATATCTTCCCGTGAGTCCTTGATCTTGATCGTACACATTTGCGTGCATGATTAGTGTACGATTGAATCGAGGGCGTCACAGTCAGGTCGCCCAGGCGGAGGAGGCCGCCAGCGCGCATGAAGCCAGGATACAGGAGGAAGTCGACCGCAGGGTGGCGGAGGCTCGAGCAGATCTTGCGAACAAGTACGACCTGAACTGAAGCTCGTGGACGCCGAAGCTGAGTGCAGGACCACCGCCCTCAGGTCAAGGTTGGATGAAGCATAGCAGTGCGAGAAGGCCGCTGCCGCGGCCCTGATCTACGTCGAGGCCGAGTTGGCCTCCACCCGCACCGAACTGCTCTAGCTCCAGCGGCGGGTTACTAATGCCGAGTCCCTCCCGCAGTAGAGCAGAGAGGAAGCGCTCCGCCGGCAGACATTCCTGTGCGAGCACATCCCCATGCTCCGGGCTCTCAGGGTGAGGGCCAATCAGGCGCTAGGTGCTATCTGTGACGGACATGCCCCTCACACCCACGCAGAAGTCTATGCCAGCCATTTCCGCTTCTTCACTGATGTCGTGACGTGCCTGGAGGACCGAGCCGAGAGGGCTCACGAGGTTGTGGACGAAAAGAGCCGAGGCCTGCTTGGGCGCGCGTTCTCCCGCATATTCAACCATCTTCAAAATGCCGACCGTAACTACGATTTTGATGCTGCCATTGCCCTAGTGCTGGGGGCTATCCAGGACAACCTGGCGCGTTGGGTGGACGATAATGTGGATGCCCTGGTCAGGGCCTTTGCTTCCGAGGATAACGTGGTGGTGGTCGTGACGGACGAAGGCGGTATGGTTGATGATGGTGAAGGCGATGTCAGCGACAGCGCGACCAGCGCGTCTGGGAGTGATTCGGAATATGCTGCGAGCGACATGTCCGATTAAGCCCATGCTCCTTGTTTTGAACCTGCGCGCAAAAACTTGGGCACGACCCCTCAAGGTGTAAGAGTATTTTGAGGAGGGGGAGCCCCTCATGTAATCAAAATACTATTTCCCTCTTTAGGCCGGACTTGATCATGCTTTTGTGGGCCCACAAGCTCTTCCGCGGGCTTGTTGTTGTCACTTACCTCAGTCCGGTCAGGCCTTGGACCGGTCTTGTAGTCGTCGATGTGTATTTCTCCCGAGGGGAGTCCTTCACGGGCCTGCAAGGTTTTGGGCTTCTCAGGAGCCTGCTAGTCCGCTCGAGAGGGCCTCGCGAGGCGCGACCGCCAGATCATGGCAGGGTGTGCGCGCAACGGGCGCATACTGGGCCCAACTCCCGCTCGTGAGGGGCTCGCAAGGGAAAGGTTAGTAGGCGTGGGCCTCAGGGCGATGCACGAAATCCAGAAAACTCAGAAAAACCAACACGAACGAGAAAGGATGCCCCGCATGCTTGCCAACAAAAATACTATTTTGAGTTCAAATCCAAAAAGGCGGCAAACCGAGCTACAGAAAAAGGGGTTGAAAGAAAATGCCCACGTCTGGCACCTAGCTAGTCTTCTTGTCTTCCCACCAGCGCGGAGCTAAGTGCTTTCACATGCGGTGAGCATATTCATTGGGGAAGAGTGTCGGCGGCCAGCGCGGAGCATGGTGCTTCCACTAGGACATGGGCGGGAGCCCCCGAGGCCCGAGGGCGGCTCTCCGGAGACTCCGGGGTGTGTACAGCCCCACTCATTATTACGTGAGAGTGTCATGGGCGGAGACCTTCATAGGCGTGAGCCTTGCTTCATATCCCCAGATGAGGGCCCCGCCTTGTGCCACCCTCGACCATCGTTGGGGCGTCCGAAAACCAGGATGGTGCAAAGGGGACGCTAGTGACGCCCTCGGCAACCACATGCCCTCTGTCAGGGGAAGGGCTCGCCGGCGCCTCCTCGGCAGAGGACCTACCTCCGGGCTACGCCTTGCTCCATGTGGCACGGGGGAGGGCCAGGCTCCACACCCCTCCCGTGCAGCCCCCAGTGTGCTACCCCCTGGTTGGAGCGGGGCTGCCGCACCGAGGCCTCCGTCCGCCGTTGTAGCCTGGTTCACCTGCAACCCATGGTTAGCATAAGCTTGCTCCTGAGATATTAGTGGTACCCTGTGGTTGTTGTTGTCGGCGGGGTCGGCGAGGCTCCTGGGTGGCCCATGGAAGGCCTTGAACTCCAGCATCTCTTCCTCCCAGCCCGCTCAAGAAATGAGTAGGGGCCATCCTCTGGTGTGTAATCCTTGATCCACCATGCGAGGCACATAGGCTTCTGGAGCTGCCGCTCCTGAACCCCCGGTGAGTCGCCCTGCGCCCCATGCCATCGGGCCCAGCGCGCCCCCTGGTGGCTCTATGGTGGCGCTCCATTGGGACCGCGAGGAGCAACACCCGTACCTATGCCACCCGGGGGAAGCACAGGCCCGATCGGATGTTCGGCACCGTTGGCCGAGCCGATGCTGATGATCCCTCCTGGTGCACCGGGGAGTACGCTAGTGCGACGAGGCCTGCCATGTGATCTGGCCACAACTTGAGATGTAGGTAAGGAGCAGAAATGCGGCATGCCCCTGGATGCAGCATCCAACAGCTCAGCGACGCGCTCCAGTAATGCATCGCGGCCGCTCTCCGCCAGCCGGCACCGCAACAGCTCCCGCGCTACTATGAGCGCGGCTCGCATGTTCGCTTGTTCCCGTCGGGTGTGTGGCGCCGTCACTGCTGCGTAGCTTGAGGCCCTTGCGGCGGCCCGCGCGCGCCGCTTTGTGAGGGTAGAAGGCGTTGGTCCACGCAGCCCGCGTCCCGTGGCATTTGGTAGTGTGCGGGCCGCCTGGAGTGCGGAGTTGAGGTCTCCTTGGGCAGACGGTGCCACGCTGATGGGCCAAGCTGCCCAATGGTTGGTATTGGTCCTTGGGTCACCGGACATCGGAACCGCGGGGTGTTGGCGGATCAGCTGACGGAAGAGAGGCTTCAGCGCACCCCTACCTGGCGCGCCAAATGTCGGATTACGGGTTCCGGCAAACCCTTAAGGTTCGAACACTGGGGTGCGCACGAAGATCTCTCTCTCCCTAGCTTGCTCTCGCAACGATCTCAAGGCCTAGCTCGACTAACCCAAAGAATAAGAGACACGCGAGTTTATACTGGTTCGGGCAACCGTTGTGGTGCAATACCCTACTCCAGTGTGGTGTGGTAGATTGCCTCGTAGGTTGGGGATGAACAAGTACAAGGGATGAACAACCTCCTGCGGGGAGTTGTTCTTAAGCTCGGAGAGCTTGTGTGTTGAGGATGATCTGAATGATCGGTCCAAGATCCAATCCCCTCCCACAGTGGTGGCTAGTCCTATTTATAGAGGCCCTGGTTCTCTTCCCAAATATTAGGCGGGAAGGGATCCCACAACGACCAATTTGAAGGGGGACAACTAGTACAAGTTATCCTGACAAAAGGTGGTCTTCGCCTGCCAAAGGCTCTGGTGCTGACGTGGTCGTGGGCTCCGTGTGACCTCCGTCCTGCCATCCTGCTGGTCTTGGTCTCGTTGCACCGATATGGAAACCTTTGCCTGACGCCTCGGAACTCCTCGCCCACGCTTCCCCCTTTAGCACCAAATAGGCAACAGGTACTCTGCGCCCGCTGGCTCCCGCCTGGCCTTGGTCGTCATGGCTCACGTCACGTGCTTCATGTGAGGTGCCCCTTGCATAGATATCTCCGCTCCTTGGGAGCCAGCCTAGCAAGGCCACCCCAGGGGAGGTCTTGGTGTCGTCCGCCTCACGAGGCTTGGCCCCTCGCGAGGGTCTTGAGTGATTGCTAATGAATATGGGCCGTACCAGGCCGTCGGTGGAGCCACGCCCTGGGCCGCAGGCAGGCAAGTCTGGGTACCCCCGTTCCCAGGACGCCGACAACCACAGCTTGTGGTGTGCTGGAGGAGGATTTGCATTTCCCAGCCGTCCCTGTGCTCATATTTCAAAATCCTAGAATCTAGTAATCTCGTGTGCCATGCATGTTGTAGAGCTATCATATGTCTCCCGCCATTTACTTCTCACCGACCTGCTGTCTGCTACCTTTACGCTGTACTACTTGTGCACACAGTTCACCCATACTCACACTATTGTTTTTTTATGCATGGGTATTTCAGACTCTGACGCAGTGTTGATGAATACAAAAAAGAAAAGAAAGAAGTCGCTCCAATGTAATTCGAAGATAAGCACTAAGCGTCTCAGCGCTCTAAAGGGTGCAGATGCGGCGAGATGGAGGCGATGGCGTAGCTCTCTGATTGATGATCTCAATTGCCACACACAACCATCCCAGGTGCTTGCTTTAACCTCGCGCTGTCAAATGTGGTTGCATGTTGCATATGGTGTCTAGCTTGTATTGCTTCCAATTTGGTTAAATTGCATCAGCTTACCTTACACATTATACCTTTGATAAAAACATGCCTTCCTGTTGTTGGTACATACTACATATGTCTATTACCCATGTTCGTACATCAAACAAATGCTCTTTTGTATCCCTCATCAATCACTTATGATGAGACAGTCACCCAAGTGGGTTACTGTGAGACGCGCTACTCGTTTAAAGAGTGAAGTGTCATCCTCCCCATATGATTCTCAAGAAACAGCAAGGCTAAATGAAGATAGTCAACGTATCTCTCTAGTTGATGACCGCAATTCCCCCACACCACCATCGCAGGTGCTTGCTCTTACTTGGCAGTGTGATATGTGGTTGCATGTTGTATACGGTGCCTACCTTGTAATGCTTATAATTAGGATAAATTGCATCTGCTTAGTTAACACATTATACCAGTGAATATGACATGTGTTCCTGTTTTTGGTACATATTACGTTTTTTTATTAACCATGTTCTTAATCAAACTACTTTTCTTGTGCATCCCTCATCAATCACTTCTGACGAGAAACCTTCAAGTTGACAGTGTAATATTGGTTGCATCTTGCATATCATTTCAAACATGTATTGCATCTAATTTGTTGAAGTGCCACTTATAATGAGACACATCTAAATTGGTAGAGTGATTTTGGTTCGATCTTTCATATGGTGTCTAGATTGCATTGCTTCCAATTTGTTGAAATGCCTTCTGCTTAGCGTTTTTTGTACATATTCCATCCTCCTACAATGTGGTTGCCATACATAAAAGTTGTGTTCGTAAGTATCATGCATCAACGAATTTGGAAGTGCGAATTTCATTCCTTTTTCTTGTGTGTTTACTTGACAAGAAAAAATCTAAAAGGACAAAGGCACGAAATGATGGTGGTCCTCTGGAGCAACCGAAACAGATGATCTCTGCAGATTCTCCTGCTACTCCTACTGCAGTGCAAGTTCCAAATCTCATCTCCCCTACACCACAACCCCAGGTGCTTGCTCTAACATGGCGGTGTGATATCTGGTTGCATGTTGCATATCGGGCCTAGCTTGTATTGCTCCTAATTTGTTAAATTGCATCTCCTTACCTTACACATTATACATGTGAATATGACACGCCTTCCTGTTTTCGGTACATACTACATCTGCCTATCACACCATGTTGTTACATCAAACTACTGTTCTTGTGTATCCTGCATCTATCACTTATGATGAGACAATCACGCCCGTGGGTTAGTATGAGACGCGCTACTCTTATAAAGAGTGAAGTGTCATCCTCTCCACATGATTCTCAAGAAACAACAAGCCTAAATGAAGATATTGAACGTATCTCTATACTTGAAGACCGCACTTCCCCTACACCACCATCGCAGGTGCTTGCTCTAACCCAGCGATGTGATATGTGGTTGCATGTTGCATACGGTGTCTAGCTTGTAATGCTTCTAATTAGGGTAAATTGCATCTTCTTAGTTTACACATTATACCTATGAATATGACATGCCTTCCTATTTTTGGTACACACTAAATCTATGTGTTAACCATGTTCTTACGTGAAACTACCTCTCTTCTGTATCCTATATTAATCACATACGACGAGACACATTTATTCGTTCCATATTGCATATTATTTCTAGCCTGTTGCAATGTATTGCTTCTAATTTGGTCAAATACATTTGTTAGGCCACCCTTTTAATTTGGCAGAGTGATATTGGTTTCATCTTTCATATGTTTTCTACCTTGCATTGCTTCTAACTAGTTCAAACACCTTGTGCTTAGTTTACACTTTATACATCATACATGTCAATATGTCATGCCATCCTGTTTTTCATACATATTCCATCCTCCTATCATGCGGTTGTCTTACATGAAAGTAGTGCTCGTCAGTATCATGCATCAATGACTTCTGAAGAGTAAATTTTATACCTTTTTCTTGTGGGTTTGACTTGACAAGGCAAAACCAAAAAAGAGGAAGGAAAAGAGTAAGGAAGGCGATGATGGTGGTCCTCTGCAGCAACATAAACGGAGCATCTGTACGGATTCTCCTTATACTGCTAGTGCATTACAAGTTTCAAGTCTTCGCTCTCCTACTCCACCATCCAAGGTGCTTGCTCTAACCTGGCAGTGTGATATCTGGTTGCATGTTGCATATGGTGTCTAGCTTGTATTGCTCCTAATTAGTGTAAACTGCATCTGCTTAGCTTACACATGATACGTGTGAATATGACACGCTTTCCTGTTTTTGGTACATACTATATCTGTCTATCACACCATGTTCTTACATGAAACTACTCTTCTTGTGTATCCTGCGTCAGTCACATATGATGGGACACCTTTAAGTTGGCAGTGTGATATTGGTTTGCGTCTTGAGTATGATTTCTAGCATGTAGTGCTTCTAGTTTGATGAACGCCACCTATGACGAGACAGTTTTAACTTGGCAGAGTGATATTGATTGCACCTTCCATATGGTGTCTAGCTTGTAGTGCTTCTAATTTGTTGAAGTGCCTTCTGCTTAGTAACCACATCATAGATGTGAATATGTCAAGCAATCTAGTTTTTCGTACATATTCTATCCTCGTATCATGACTTTGCCTTTCATCAGAGTAGTGTTCATCAGTATCATGCATGAATGAGTTCTGAAGAGCGAATTTTATTCCTTTTTCTTGTCGGTTTGACCTCACAATGCAAAATCAATAAAGCTGAAGGAAATTAGTCTGTCAGTGGATGATGGTGGTCCTTCGGAGCAACTCAAACAGAGGGTCTCTACAGATTCTACTCCGCCATCCTACCAACAAGATTCGCAAGACAACACAAGGCTGGACAATCAACGTAGTTGCGCAGATGATGAGCACATCTCCCCTACTCCACCATCACCGGTGCTTGCTCTAACTTGGCACTATTATATGTGGTTGCATGTTGCGTATGATGTCTAGGTTGTATTGCTTCTAACTTTGTTGAATTGCATCTGCTTACTTTACACATAATGCCTGTGAATATGACACCTGTTCCTGTTTCTAGAACATACTATATCAGATCACACCATGTTCTTACATCAGACTACTGTTCTTGCATATCCCGCATCAGTCACTTATGATAAGGCACATTTAAGTCGTCACTGTGATATTGGTTGTGTATTGCATATGATTTTAAGCATGTACTACTTCTAATTTGTTGAAACGCCAGATAGTTTGAACTTGGCAGAGTGATATTGGTTGCACCTGTCATATGGTCTCTTGCTTGCAGTGCTTCTAATTTGTTGAAATGCCTTCTGCTTAGTTACCATATCATAGGTGTGAATATGTCACGCTGTCCTGTTTTTCGTACATATTCCATCCTCGTATCATGTGTTTGCCTTTCATCCGAGTAGTGTTCGTCAGTATCATCCATCAATGAGTCCTGGAGAGTGAATTTTATTCCTTTTTTCTTATCGGTTTCACTTCACAATGCAAAATTAATACAGCTTTAGGAAATTAGTCCGACAGTTGATGATGGTGGTCCTTCGGAGCAACTCAAACAGAGGGTCTCTACAGGTTCTACTCCGCCATCCTAACAACAATTTTCGCAAGACAACACAAGGCTGGATAATCAACGTAGCTGTGTAGATGATGAGCACATCTCCCCTACTCCACCATCACTTGTGCTTGCTCTAACTTGGCACTATTATATGAGGTTGCATGTTGCGTATTATGTCTAGCTTGTATTGCTTCCAACTTTGTTGAATTGCATCTTCTTACTTTACACATAATGCCTGTGAATATGACACATGTTCAAGTTTCTAGAACATACGTGTAGATGATGAGCACATCTCCCCTACTCCACCATCACAGGTGCTTGCTCTAACTTGGAACGATTTTATTTGGTTGTGTGGTCCATATGATGTCTATTTTGTATTGCTTATGATTTTGTTGAATTGCATCTGCGTAGCTTACAACTTATACCTGCAACGATCACTTACCCATAAGACACATTTAACTTGGGAGTGTGATGTAGGTTGCATCTTGCATTGTTTTCTAGCTTTCATATTGTACGTCTGAATATGCAATGCTATCTTTTTTTGTATATATTCCATCCTCCTATCCTACGCTTGCCTTACAGGAAAGTAGTGTTCATCTATATCATGCATCAACCAGTTATGCAGAGCTAATTTTATTCATCTTCTTTTGGTTTTGACTTCATAAGGCAATACCAAAAAATACGAAGGAAAAAAATAAGTTAGGGGATGTTGGTGGTCCTCCAGATCGACGCAAACAGAGACTCTCTAGATTTTCCACTGCTACTGCTAATGAAGTTGAAGTCCCAAGTCTACATGATGAGTTCATCTCCCGTACTCCACCATCGCAGGTGCTTTCTCTAAGTTGACAGTGTGATAATTAGTTTCATGTTGCATATGTTGTCTAGCTTGTATTTCTTCTATTTTGATTAAATTGCACTGCTTTGAGTTTATCGTTATACATGTGCATATGACATGCCTTTCTGTGTCTAGAATACACTTCATCTATAAATCATACCATGTTCTTACATCAAAGTACTGTTGTTGTGTATCCCGCATCAGTCACTCATGATTGGACGCGTTTAACATGGCAGTTTGATAGTGGTTGCATCTTGCATTGATTTCTATGTTGTACTGCTTCTAATTTTTCGAAATGCCACTTATGACAATACACTTTTAACTAGGAAGAGTGATATTGGTTGCATCTTTCATATAGTGTCTAGCTTGCATTACTTCTATTTTCTTGAAAATCCTTCTGCTTAGTTTACACATCGTAGCTGTGAATAAGTCACGCTGTCCTGTTTTTCTTACATATTCCATCCTCATACAGTTGTCTTACATCAAAGTATTGCTTATGCGTATCATGCATCAATGACTTACGAAGAGCGATTTTATTCTTTTGTGTTGTGGGTATGCCTTGACATGGCAAAAGTCAAAAAAGAGCAAGGAAAAGAATATAGTAGGGAATGGTGTTACTCATCAGGTGAAACGGAAAAGGATCTGCCCTCGAGATTCTGCTGGTACTTATAGTGCAGTAGAAGGTCCAAGTCCACCAGCTAAATCTACAAACACAGTATCACCAGCTCCACCAGCTGCAGCATCCGCTTCAACTATACCAGCATCTCAACGAGTTACTCGTTCATTTGCTCAGAAACTGGCCAGTTCCCAAGCTGCATTCACACCTAACACTACTTCCGAAGCACTGCTGACACAACCGGACTTGGCAAGATCAGATGAACCTCATGAGCATCAACACCAAGACGGTACCTGACTGAGTCAAGTTGCAGTTGCATGTTCCTTTATATGTACTCTCACAGTTTGATGTGCACTAACACTTTCCATATTCGTTGTTGAACTAGCACCACGGTGCAAGCGGAAATAGACATTAGGGATAATGCTTGACAGATTAACAAAATCTAAAGGTGGAAGAATGGAGATCCATTTTGAGGCAGGTTTAAAAAGGCCACGTGATGCTATAGAGCCAGCCAAGTTAGTATCAGAGCCAACCATTGTCGTTAGGTGTCATGCACATATCCTCCCAACGTAGATCTAGTACAAGAATGAGAAAGACAATACCCAGTTTAACACCTTCCTTGACCATTTATCCGTAAGTAATGTTATTCATCGCAATTTATAATATTGTCTTCCTCTGTGCCATACTTTCTAGCTTCCTCCTAATAAGACTAACATTCTTTTTTCAACAGATGAGGTTCAAGTTGGATTTGAAAGATGATGCAACTAAACAAGCATGCACTCATGTTTTCGACCGCTTTCTGGGACGATGTCAGTACCACCTTAGAAAATCTCACTTTGAAGGCAAGGCTAACAATGAAATCGCCCAAACATCTCCTTTGGAATATATTCTGAGATGAAGGCGGACAGCCCTTGTTAAACACTGGTCTGATCCGAAGTATCAGGTAGGGTATATGTATTTGATCAGACCACATATTGAACTTGTATTGATGTATGTGCCTTACAAGTGTATCATCTTCTAGGATAACTGTTTGAAGAACAAGACCAACCGTTCTAAAGTGAAATTCCAACCGACAACAGGATATCATAGCTATATTGCACACTGCGAGGCTCTTGTAAATAGCTGCTACTTCCTTCTTCTTTTTGTGCCATATTATCGTATTTATATTGACTTGTTCCAAATCTGAGAGGAAAACCCGTGCGGACCAAAAAGAACTGGACGAATGCGATGCAAATCTTCAAGGATTACCACACCAGCAAGATCAAGGGCATGAGCACACCAGTTCAGGCCGCTGTTGTAAGTCCTTACTCCTCCTGCCTTTGAACTGATTGGTACTCTGATGTGTTCATTTAACTGCTTAGTTTGCAGCCAATGTCAGTTGCTTTGTTCACTTTTATACACAATTGTCTTAACATATCATTTCACCTTACATGGTTTAAAAGAGATGAAGGATATTCTTTTGGTCTTGATCTATAATCTAGTTGTGATGTTCACGTGCGCACACAATGATACAATAGCCTGTTTGTTTTATATCTGTTTTCCCATGATATGAATGATGCCATACTATGTTCATCCTACTTTAAACCATGTCTCTTTATCCTTAGATGTCAACTAATGTGACGAAATAGACAATACAGTAGGCATGCTACATGGACATATGTTCCAAAAGTGATTTTATTATGTAGTTGGCACTACAATACATGCTAATGTATTACAGTAGTTCACCAAAATAAGTTATGTATAAGCGGGAAACCTACTTTGTTTGTTTTTGTCTCATTAGTAACTTATCTGGTACACTAATCTACAAGTTCAAAATTTCAGCAAGCTATGGAACAAATGATTGAATAGCCACAACCACCTGAAGGTGACGAGGCTACCACAGGCACAATGTCACCTCTTGCTGCAGTGCGTCAGTATCTCTCCACTAACAATGCAAAAAGCACCTTCCACTACTAGAAAAAGGGCTATAGATGGGATTGACACTAATGGCGCACCAGAGAGCTGGTGCGCCATTAGTATATGCTAATGGCGCACCACAATCTGATGCGCCATTAGAGTTTATACTACTAATGGCGCTCCTGGCTAAGGGTGCACCATTAGTATCAAAATTTTTTTTTAACTAGCGCTTTGTCCAAACATACTAATGGCGCATCCTGCCCAAGTGCGCCATTAGTAGTTGTAACTACTAATGGCGCACTGTGCAGCTTGGTGCGCCATTAGTATAGAAATTTTTTTTTTGGACTAGCGCCTATCCAAACTTACTAATGGCGCATCCTGCCCAAGTGCGCCATTAGTAGTTGTAACTACTAATGGCGCACTGAGGCGTGGGTGCGCCATTAGTATAGAAATTCTTTTTTTGAAGTAGTGCGACTATCCAAACATACTAATTGTGCATACTTCTTAAGTGCTCCATTAGTAGTTGTAACTACTAATGGCGCACCATGCAAGAGGTGCGCCATTAGTAAGTGGGCAGCAACAAGATATTTGGGGCAGCCTCTCCTACCCACACACTCACTTTCTCCCCACTTCATTCTCTCCACCTCCTCCTTGTCTCGGGTGCCTCCTCTTTTCACCTCATTTCCACCATAGATTCATTCAAATTAAGTGGTTAAATTACCTTGTTTTAATAGGTAAGTAAGGGGAAGCTATATTTAGGTTGTTCTCCCTACAACAATGTGCACATGCACTTTTTACGGCCTAGCTAGATCTATGTATGTTACGGTGTTGCATATGTTTGTGGTGTTGCATATGTGTTTGTGTTTGGAGGTGTACCGGTATTTGAAATGCGATAGTTGCCAATATTTTGCGGAATGTTGATTCATTTCTGTTTGGCGAGAATTTTGGCATTAAGCATTCTTTTGGTCCTATTTTTAGGAAAGTCATGCCAAATTTTTGTTTGGTTCTAAAATATCGTTTTGCTCTACCCTTGAGCGACCATGGTCCATACGATGACCGAAGGCATCGTGAATAGGTTTGAGGTCCGTGAAGGCCGAGATGCTTCAAAAGAACGAGACGGAGACAAGATGTCCGTGTCGAAGATGCAAGCTGAAGAGCCTTATTGCGGACCCGGATTCGGGCAGGTGCGGGACCACCTACTTTATGCGTGGTTTCATGGATGGCTATCGGTGGCAAGGTGATGAAGATGACTCTGAAGTCGTCCATGCGGGCGGGCAAGAAATGAGGAAGGGCAAGAAGACAACCACCACGGCTCGGTAGGCGAGAAGACGAAGAATCCCGAGGAGATGATCACATTTGTGATCTTTGTCTGCGATCATCATGTAGAAGATGCAGGACATGATGATGAGGAAGATGCGGAGCAGGCGTGACGGGCATGATCATGAAGATGATGATGCGGCGGAGCGACGACTGGACCATCGATGGGCTGGGTGCGGGACCCTCATATTCAAGAGCTGCTTCTCGCTGCACGGATAACGCAAGAGCTGCCGCCCGAGAAAGCCAAGATGGATCAACTTGAGTTAGACGGGGTTACTCCATTGTATGAAGGATGCAGGCCGAGGATACCCGCGAAAGTAACGCTCATGGCTCACGGAGATGAAGGTAAAACACAAAATGACCGGCGATGCTTCGACGAGAACATGTCATTACAGCACGAACGTCTTCCCAAGGGGAACAAGTGCCCGACCAGTTTGGAGGAGGCGAAGAAAATCGTGTGTCTCTCGATTTACCGCACGTGAAATACCATGTGTGCATGAACAATTGCATCATTTATCGGGACGAGCACGCGGAGTCTACCATATGTCCGGTGTGCGGCGTCACTCGATACAAGAAGAGGAAGAAAGCTCCTCGAAAAGTGGTGTGGTACTTTCCGATCACTCCTCGTCTGCGGCGCTATTTCGCGGACCCTAAGGTAGCAAAGCTCCTGCGTTGGCACGCGGATAGGGAGGAGAAGAAGCGGGAAGATGACGCAAATGATCCGGAGATAGATAAAAGACAAGATGCCGAGTCACCCTAAGGATGCGAGCGGTGGCAAGCGTTGAACTTGAAGACTCGGAATTTGGGAACGATCCAAGGAACATCGTGTGGTAGCGAGCACCGATGGAGTCAATCCGTTTGGCAGCGGAGAAGCACACATAGCACCTGGCCTGTGTTTGTGTGGATGTACAACCTTCCCCCACGGTTGTGCATGAAGAGGAAGTACATTCACATGAGTATGCTAATTGAAGGGCGAAACAACCAGGAGCGACATCAATCATGTCTGGGGCTGCTGAAAGAGGAGCTTGACACGCTGTGGAAACGCCAGCCAATACGTGGGGCCGCAGAGAAAGAATATTTCCCTATGAGAGCCGTGACCGCTCACGATGGTGCACGACTATCTCGATTCACGGATATCTCGCGGGCGGGTAGTCCACGGATTTTCCGGATGCGTAAGGTGCATGGATGACACAACGTATCGCCGACTAGATAGAGATCCTGGGTCTTCGATTACCGTGTTCATGGGACATCGAAGGTGGCTTCGCGACGATGACCCGTGGAGGAAGCGCAAGGATCTGTTCGATGGTGAAACCGAACCCAAAACGCCTGCAATGGTGCGAGGCGGCGAGGAAATAGACAAGCTGTTGAAAAATTGGATAGACTGCCCACTGCCGGGAAAGAAGCAAAAGGCGCCAGAGCCGGGAAAGAAGCGAAAGGCGCCAGAGCCGGGAAAGAAGCGAAAGCCGCCAGAGCCGCTGCTGAAGGTATGGAAAACGAGGTCTGTTTTCTGGGACTTGCCGTACTGGAAGATCCACCGTGTGCCTCACAGCCTTGATGTCATGCATATCACGAAGAACGTGTGCGAGAGTCTGCTTGGTACCCTGCTCAACATGCGGAGAGGACCAAAGATGGGCGAAAGCAAGGCGGACTTGAAATCAATGGGCATCGTGCAGGAGCTTCACGCTATATATGATGATGATGATGATGATGATGATGATGATGAGGCGAAGCGGGACCACGAAGAAGTCGTCGCAAAGGCAAAAGGCCAAGAAGACCGGAAATGACTACCCTCCCGCGTGCTTCACTCTAAGTCGAGGAGATCGAGCGATTTTCACCTGCCTCCTAGGAGTAAAACTTCCTTCTGATTCTGGCAGGGAAGATAAGCGAGATACCTAGACCCAGTGAAGCGAAGTTCAGCGGGATGAAGTCTCACGACCGCCACGCGGCCGATGACGCAGATACTTCCGGTTGCAATCCATTGGGATCATGGGCGCTGCGTCCGTGAAACGCTATTTGGCCTATGCAACTTCTTGACGTCATCTCTCGGAAGTCGATTGGCGTGAGGCAACTTCGAAGGCTACAGGAAGAGATCGTGGTGATACTATGCGAGCTTGAGATGTACTTCCGCCCGCATTCTTGACGTTATGGTGCATCTGCTGGTCCATATAGTGGAGGATATCATCCAACTCGGGCGGCGTTCCTGCACAGCATGATGCCGCTCGAAAGGATGAATGGTGTCATCAAAGGATACGTTCGCAACATGTCACGCCCGAAGGAAGCATAGCGGGGGCTTTCGACCGAAGAGTGCATCTCCTCATCGCACGAATTATCTAGGCATCGAGAACCCGTTGGTCTGCCCGTCAACAGGCACCTCGGCGGGCTCATTTGGATGGGGTCACCGTGAGGGTCGCCGCGAAATGCATGTCGACTTAGAGGGTCGACTTCGCCGACTTTGAAAGAGCAAACCTAGTCGGCGCTACAACACATAGACGTGGTCGATCCTTGGGTGGTAGAGCACAAAACCTTTATTAAAAAGGCGACAATGACCGAGGCCAACAGAGGACGGACGGAGATACACTCAAAGAGCACAACTCATGTTTCACGCGTTGGTTCAAGCGAAGCTTCGTCCATTACCCTTTACATGAGGATTCTTCCGCGGAAGAACAACTCATATTCGCCTTGTCACAGGCGTATGCCGAGCACAACCTGATGACCTATGAGGCGCATTTATATCAACGGCTACACATTCTACACCGAGGCCAAGGACATGAAGAGCGATGGTTATCGAACTCCGGTAACGATGGAATCCTACACCGGTAACGACAAGGACAGATACTACGGAAGGATCGAGGAGATCACGGGAGCTGAGCTATCTTTGGAGAGAAGGTCCCGATGTTCCGTGTCGAGATGGGCCAAGAACGTCATAAAAGAAGACCGATATTTCACCACCATGGTTATACGAAGCCAAATCCAAGACCGCAGCGCATAGCGTCACCGCGAAAAATGAGCCATGGGTACTGGCTTCCCAAGTGGACCAATGCTTCTTCATTACCGACCCGCCAAAGCCCAGTCGTGTTGTCGTGAGGAGAGGCAAAAGGAAGATCATCGGAATAGATGGAGTAGCCAATGAGCAAGACTTCGACAAGTACGGCGACCCGAGGATCGACAATGACGACAATGATGAAGTAGCAGCATACACCACAAGAAGAAGCAGGACCACCCTACCTAAAGGACGTCCGTTCCACAGAAGAACTCCATTTGCGAAAAAGAAGGGCAAGAAGATTGTGAACAGATAGCTTGCTAAGATCGATTGTATTTAAATCGTAGCCTTCATTTCTCGATTGTATTTCATGGGTACTTTTTGAACTATGATGAATATTTTAAATTTCATGGACACTCGATCTCGATCCCCTCCATCTCGATCGCTATCCCACCTCGCCAGATCCGGTCCCCCTCGCCGAGCACCCCCAGACCACCGGCCGCGCCGACCCCGCACCCTCGATTCCCCTACTCAACCGCCGTCGCCGACCCCCCGCACCCCGCGTACCGTCTAATAAAAAAAATAAGTATGAAACAGCTTTTTAAATGCTAAAAAAAAATTTGTGGAGCCTGGGAGTCGAACCCAGGACCTCCTGGTGTGAGAACTGGCGGCTGACCAGTCGAGCTAGTAGAGTGGGCTTGACATGGATAGGATCTGGTACTACATAACCTTCGGCTCGAGTTGAAATAAAAAAAAAAATACTAATGGCGCACCACGCTGAGGTGCGCCATTTGTGTGGACATGCTAATGGCGCACCACGGTGAGGTGCGCCATTAGTGTTGTGCCGATCGCCCCGGCCCGCGCCCCGTCGCCCGATCCCCCGTCCCTCTCCCCCTCGCCAGTTCCCTCTCCCTTCTCGATCCACCGCCGCCGCCGCCGCTGCCCTGACCCTCGCCCTCGCCCTCGCCCTCTCCCTCCCTCGCCCTCTCCTCGCCTTCCCTCTCCCTCGCCCCGCCTCCCTCGACGCCACCGTCCCCGCCACCTCGGACGCGCCCAGCGCCGCGCCTCGGCGACCCATTGCCCAGCGCCCGCCTCGGCAGCGACCCCGCCGCCCAGACGCCGCCTCGGCGACCCGCCGCCCGACGCCGCTCCGACTCCGCCTCGGCGCTGCCCGCCGCCCAGCGCCGCCTCGACCCGCCCACGCCGCTGCCCACCTCGACCTCGCCCGGCCTTTGCCCCACCTCGACCCGCCTCGACCACCGTCAGCCGAGCACCACCACCCCGTGAGCTCCCCTCCTCCTCCCCTCCTCCTCCCCTCCTCACGCCGTTTCATATAGGTTCACATCTGTAATTTGCCATTTTTATGCGTTTTAGGAACGGACTGTGTCTTTGATCATAGTAGTAGATGCATTGCCCTCGAATAATTGGATGCAGATTCACATTCTCATTCGGTTCAGACAGGGACATATACAAATCTGAATCCTTTTTTTTATATATATATATATGAAAAGGATGCTAGTTTTTGTAGATCCTTTCTTAGATGGATTCATACAGCTTTCTATGGCTAATAATTTGACACTTGGTCTTGTATGTTGGGTCCTGTAATACTTAGAATTGCATGCGTTCAGTTGGATTTAAATACATGTTGTATGGCTTGTAGTTTCCATTTGGTGTTACACCATTGCCTCTTTGAGTAGCCATTACGGTCATTTATACTGTCTTGGCTTAGTTAGGAGGCACATATGAAATGAGCATCTGATGCTCATCCAGGCCATTTGAGGGTGCAACTCATATGTCTTAACTAGATGTGCTCCCCAAGCAGCCTTAGACATTTCATAACTGTCATGTTCCTGCATTGTATGTTCCTATTAAGTCAAAGTATCTGACCTGTTTTAATTTTTAATATTGTTGTTATGATTGGTTTACAAAGTTTGTGATGTTTGCCTTTTGAGTAGCCATTATGGTCGTAAATACTATCTTGGCTTAGTTAATGAGCGTAAGCTTCCTTTTTCTTATATTGGAGCAGAAGGGGTTTTTCATCGGATAAGAATTAGTATTCCTAGTTACTACAACATCTTAAGTCTAGTCTTGTGCGAAAATGTGAGTGATAAAGCAAGCATGATCTCATCTTGTCCATACTACCAACCTAGTTCAACTTCGGTTAAAAGCAGGCCAGCTTCTTTGTTTTGTTCTTGATGGTGATGTCCTAGTTTTCTACTAGTAGTGTGTCGTGGTCTTTTGGTTTAGGAGGGAGAGCTTAATGACAACATGTGTTAATTATATGTATGTAGCTATGAAGAGCTTTTACTACCGTTGTCTTGGCTCTTGTTACTGTGGGTTAAAGAAAGTTTTGCTTTAGCACCAACGATACAAGAAATTTTCCACGAGAAGATTAATTGTACTTGATCTTGTATTATGATTTATAGCTGGTGATTTTGTGATGCATCGACCGACCAGTTGATTGGAAATACCATTAGGTACTCCAAAAGCAACAAAAAGGAATAGGTTGGCATCAAGTAATATAAGTGTTACTAGTAAGAGTAATGGGGTGGTTGTCCTAGGGACAAAGAAAGTAAAATTGCATTAGCAGTGTCCTCCTTTGGGAAAAAGCATCGACGGTCCACTACCATTAGCTTAGATGTCCTCCTTTTCCCAAAGCAACAAAAAGGAAAAGTGGGTGCTAAGAGTCGTGGCAACGTGTGAGTTTGACTCGGCCAAGGTCAAGGACCGGTGCGGCTGTCAGGTGACCGTCGGCGGCTTGGACTAGGTTGTGTCCCTCTCCCTCTTGATGCACGGTGATTGATCGGGATGCCTCCTACCATACCATGGAGGCTAGGTGTCCTAGATCGTGGTCGTGCTGCTTTCGTCCCGTGACTAGTTTTTTCGCAAAATGGTACCAAAAGATCATGGTCTTAAGCAATGATGGCATCAATTTAAGTTGAACAGCGAAGTGTGCATAACTTTATTGTGTCGACATGCTTTCAGAAGATTTTCTTTTCTTTTTGATGAAATGAAGTTGAATCTTGATTTCATTGATGAAACCAACTCACTAAAATTGAAAGCAAAAACCATACAGACTTGCCACTATTTAGAAAAACAGAGAAGATATCAAGTGGTTTTAGACTGGACTCTTTTGCATTATTTGGTTTTGGCTGATAAGTATTTTATCTTTTGTTTTTCCAGATATCTTTGGTGCAGTTTTTGGAGATGCATGCTTGAAGGGGCTCAACGGTGTTCTGACATTGTAGAGTGCTCTTTTGTCCAATCAACCGTAATGTGAGCTGCCATTGTTTAGGTGCTTGATTTCTGCTAGTATTATTTGATGGTTATGTGTTTCTTCCGGTTTCTTGTAACCAGGGCCATTCATTGATTGTCCAACGTCCTGAATTTCTCTTAATGCAGGAGAAACCAAGAAATCACTTGGACCTGCGTAACAAAGTTAAATTCGAAAGGTCGGCCATGAGGGGAAGGTCATCGATTACAGGTATATCATCTAATACTGCACTACCCTCTCGCTGTTCAATGATTAAACTGCGGTAAAAAGAGTATATTTGACTACACCAAAGACAGTAAACGCAGTGCATTCTAACAATATTGGAACATCAAATGGACACAATGTGATGTAGAGGAATCTTGACGACTTACCATACATTTGTTTGGGGAAAATGTTGGCTTAGTCATTGCTAATACTAAACCTTTGCATTGACTCTTTTTGTTCATCTTGAAACAATGCAATGTTTTCAAATATCTTGTCTGATTTAGTTTTCACCATATTTTCTTATATTGATTTAGTTTTGATGATCAATGGCGTAGATACATGGCGACCCAAGTTATATCTATTTTCTCATATTTGTAGAGAAGATTTTCACACGTGTAAAAGTTTTTTTCAAATATATTTGTGGTGCAAAATGAAGATATGCCAAACTCCTCATCAGTTGGTTAGTCTCATTAGGGTAAAATAATAGGATACTTTGTTAAATTAGAAGTCATCAACATGTCAACGATCAATTCTTGCTGTATCCTGTATGATGTATGTGATGTCATTGATGTATGGTTTTTTTTATCAAGAGGCCAAACATTCATCTAGTTTTGCTATGAACTGCTGCTAATGTATGATGTAGTTGCTTCACCTGCTATCTTGCTTACGATTACGCCTTTGTGCCGTTTAAGAGTTTTTAGATGAATGTCTATAGTGCTTTTTCTTCTCTCGCTAACTCCGTTCGAGTTGTTGTTGGCCGATAACAGCATGTTTGAAGTACAATTGTTACCAATGTGGGCTTGTGGAATCCCATGACAAAAGTCTTGAGTTGGGTTCGATACAATTGTCAAGGGGTAGTCTCATTGTGATCTTACGAAATGACCCATTGGCGACTTCATTACGCTGGGATAATGATTTTGCAGGTACCCGAGAGGCCCTTGAGTTTGCGGAATGTCGATTAACTTCCATTCCGGCAAATTCGGGTACTCCATATGTCCTATTTTCAGCAAAGGTCATGCTGAAATTTTCCGTTAATTTTAGCATGACTTTGCTAAAAATAGGACATATGGGGTACTTGTGACTAATGCATGGGCCGGGGTATCTTAGTAGTTAATTAAGTAGGATCAACTGCCCTGGCGTACTTGTGACTAATGCATGGCTTTTAGGGTGCCTCGGTGTCGATAAAACCGAAATGATGAAAGCTTAGGCTTTTAGGGTGCCTCGGCGTCGAAAAACCCTCAATGATAAAAGCTTAGATTTTAGGATGCCTCGGTGTCAACAAACCCTAAATGATGAGACCATGATCTTGTTCCTTGACAATAACCAACTTTTGACCAAACTTTGTTTCTATTTAGAGAGAAACATGGCCCACAACGATGAGGCCGGGGGTTCGGGCGGCAAGGCATTCTAGGAGCTGTCCCAGGAGATGGAGGAACAACCTCACTTGTATGAGGCCGCCGCCTTCCCCACCGATCCTGAGACCACTGATGGTACCGCCGAGGATGACCCCACTGATGCCACCACTGATGGTGCCGCCGAGGATGCCACCACTGATGATGGCAGCGCACGCACAGATGGCAGCCAACCGAAGAGGCAACGGAAGGACCGGCGCCCGATCGTGCTCCGCACCCTCAAGGAGGAAGTTCTTGAAGTGGACTCCAACGGAATCCAACGGCGCCCGAACGAATAGTCAAGGGGTACTCGCTTCAGCTCGGGTGCATTCTCCGGAGCACCGTCTCGATCAACACCGAGAACACGAGGCATCCTGACCGAGGGAATTTCGCAACCTCCTCTTCACGAAGCTGCACGAACGATACAAGTTCCCCGCTGAATTTGAAAACACAAGCCTCAAATGGAATAAAGTGAACAATGCTGCCCTCACGAAGATGAGCAAGGCCCTGTCTACTTGGAAAAGCAATGTGAAGAGAATGATCGAGAAATGTGAGAGTTATCAGAAGATCAAGGAGAAAAATCCTTCGATCACCGAAGATGACTACAACGACTTCAAGATCAATTGCTCGAGCACCGCACGCTCCCAATCAAGTGAGTGGGGAAACAAATGCGGAGCTGAACACGGGGAACACACACTCGGTCCCGGCGGTTACAGAGTGGCGGAGCCTATATGGGACAAGGAGGAGGCGGAGCGTGCCGAGCAAGGCCTACCGCCTCTTCGATACATACGGTGACAAGCGGACCGGGAACTTTGTCGGGGCCGGTACAAGAAGGACCCGAAAACAAAGGAGCTTACCACGGATCCGAAGACCGGGCAGCTTCAAATTTGTTACGGTAAGGAATACACCCAGCGTAATTAGCTCCATATGGTTGCATTCTAATTAATGAAGACGAATTTCTAAATGGTTCACATTCCTTCCATGATGTTGAAAGCGATGGCGCTGGGTCGACTCGAGCAACCCTTGGGACACCACTCTAAATAGGGGTTGAATGTAATGAAGAACAAGGATAAGCTCAAGAAGTCGACGTCGGTCGTGGTGTGGCGGCAAA